>SSNC01000018.1:0-600000 GCA_029719445.1 Agaricus blazei
CCAAAATCTTCAACACCATGCATAGGTCCATCTCTCTATGGATCACAGGCACTTTCCGCACTACTCCTACAGGGGGCGCAATGGCTATGGCAGGCCTTACTCCCATGCATATCACACTCAAAAAACTCTTTGACAAATCCAAATCCAGAATTACCACCCTCCACCAAGGACATCCTATCCTTGCCCTCACCTACAAACAAATGGCTCAGGGAACAAAATTATTACATCTGGATTGTCTTGAGAATATGTCCAAAACCAGGAGAAAACCGCTAAGTCCCCACTAGACATTAGTGATCTAAATCTGATCTCAGAAACCTTCCACCCGACCCACCCCAAGGCCACCCCCGGCCAAAGATTCATGGACATCCATCACACAAAACTCACCCTCATTGTCCCTCCCTCCTCCCTTAAAGCCCTGAAAGAAGAGATTGAATCCCACCATGAACTCGTCTCCAAAATCATCTCCACCCCAACTGCACACTCCATATGCGCTGTCATGGCAGGAAAAAGACAAAAAGACAAATCAACCAATCCCTCCCTTCCCAAACACCACCATGCGTTCTACTCCATCACCCATAAGGGAACACTCATCTATTCCAAAACTCTCCCCGCAGGCAGGCGCACCTCCATCACAAATGCCCATACATGGTCTGCCATCATGGCCATCACTAAGATCACCAAACACATCTGCACCCACCCCCACAACATTATTCAACATGTCCAACTCCTCTTGCCATGCATCCCCGTCCTCCACGGCCATATATTCAATAGCGCATCTCATAAGGGATGATCCATCAACATCGCTCTTGCCAGAGCACTTTGTGACCTTGTCAAAGCCGCACCAAATATCCACATCACCATCACCAGCTTCAGGGCTGCCAGCATGCCATGCTGCAGGCATAAAACATTCGATTGGAAATACTCCCCATGCATAGCCAAACACACCACCACATCTGCTAGGCACGCATCATACAACCGCAAAACAATCTTCCCCCCATCCCAAACCCTCCAAAAATGCCACCTCTCCATCAAACAGACAGCCAGTGCGCAATGGATGCAAGACTTCCTTAACCCCAAATCCACCTTCTTCAAAGGAAGCAATTCCTACCAATGAATGTCGGCAAAAATGAGGAACACCTCACCCCTACCACACATGGTAACGGACCCTGGATGGGAACGTACTCCTTCACTACAGCCACCACATCCCCACAGTTATATTTGAGATTCTGTAGAGCAGTCACAAACCACGCTCCCATCGCAGCTATTGACACAGATTCTTCTCTGATGCCAACCCCCCTCCTACTGTCACATGCCAGGTCACAAACAGGTCCAGGAAATGAGGTGACACATCCTGAATGAATGCTCCTGTACACTAGGCGCATTGATCATGATTATACCCACATTGAGAATGTCATTCTATTCCTCATAGACAATTCCAAAGCATTCTCCTTCCAAGGGCCTCATGCTCTAGGAAGGAGGAAGGCAAGTGGAAGCCCATGTTGAGTACATGCATTCACCTCAAAGCACATTGCCACCATCTTCTCAGACTTGCCCCTGACCCCATTCAGACCCCGATATTTCATCAGAGAACAAGTTGCTCCCACCTTAGGCCAACTTCTTCATTCCCAAAAACCATCATTCACTCCGATACCCTCATCAAATTTGCCCAGTCCCACTCCGCAAATTATCACACCATCTTTAGAGGCTAGCACTATGAGACCCAATGGCAGGTAAAATACTATGTCGGAAAACAGCTGTGAAGTAGGATTAGTAACTATTTAAATTGTAGTTAGATTAAGGTACGTCAACTAGTATATTTGACCCATGAAAATACTAGATATATACTACTTGATTAGTAGTATATATCTAACAGTTCCATAGTCATTAAACAATGATATTCTTAGATTATAATGCACTTTGAAAATCAACATAACACAGTTTTTCATAGTTCTCAAAACCAATGTAGACTAGGTTTATTCCATAACAAAAACATGTTCATATACAGAGTTACTTAGAGAGGAATACGGCTGATAGCAATGTGAATGAGGTACTAAGAAGGTTTAAAAAGCCATGATTATATACATGTAAGCAACAGGACAAAAGCTATTTTAAAAACGAGTTTGTGGGAAAGTAATACGAACAACAGCTAAGTGATAGACAAGTCACAGGGATGGGAAGGAACATACTACTTCACAGAGATGTAAGGTGAAAAAGATAGTAAAAGAATAAGAAACACGCACATTCTTATGCAGTCTGTACTACAGCCCTTCCCTTCACTTTTGGTGGGTTGTTGATATCATTTTGTCACCGCCACTTCATCACCCCAGTACCTTGAATGGCATCATCAATGTTTTTGCACGATCTCTTCAAAGCCGCCTTGGTTTTGGTTGCACCTCGGTTTTTGGTTGCACAGGTATCTGGATATCAGTACTTTTATTACTCCCATCCTGTACCCCCTTCCTTGCAGCTTGTTTCTGGCGTCATGCTGCGGTCTTCAACTGAGTGGAGGATTGTTCTGACGCACTTGCTGTTCTGGTTCTGGCCCTGGTTCTTCATGTTCCAAAGCATCCATCAATCCCTCATCACCACCATCTCCTTGCACCGCAGTGCCTTGAGCTTCAAAAATCAATCATATCATCATCATCTCCCTCAAGGTTACCATTTGACATCCTCAGCATCAACCCCATTCTCAAGTCTGTCATCCAAGTCGAAGTAATCGTTACTGTCAAGGTCATTTTGCTCCAAGCCATCATTATGCTCAAACTCACCAAACAATATCCTCCATTTTGTTGTCGCGCTCGAGATCTGTGTCGCTATCGTCTCCAGATTCCTGTCCTCAAAGTTATCATTACCTTCAGTCTGCGGTTCATGATTGGCTCCAGCTGATGGAGTCTCGTTACGACAGTGTAGGGCCTTCTCCCGTTTAGTTTGATTGGTTCGGTAATTCGTTAGTATCCCCTTGATTATCTCGTAGATGGCCCAGTCTGATTTATATTTTCGAAGCTCTGCATAATTGTGCTTCGCCTTATAGATTGATGAGTGAAGAAAATCATAGTAAACCAACGAGTAGGGAAAAGACATACGAGTTTGGCTACCATTGCCAACTGTGACAGGTCAACCAGCTTGTATACCGTAGTGAAATTGATTCCAACTGCCTTCATTTTGTCGCTAATTATGCGCTATAGTAAATCAGTAAACGAAAGTAACAGTATCAGCTGGATTTACACGGCATTGGTTGTAAGCTAGTTTATCGTTTTCCAACCTCATGTCAGTTCGAAGATCGGCAATCTTCTCAGGGTGCGGAATGAGTTCTTGAGAACCTTTGGTCTTGGGGCGTGAAACTACGGCTTTCCTGAACTGGTCAAGCTCCGCTGAAAACAGGATGAGATTCAAATATAGTGAAGGATGATGATTTACCTTCTTGTTGAATGACACGATTTCTTAATTGGCTGACGTCGAGCTGTTGAAGAGCAGTATTACGGGGACCGTCACGAGGAGTGGCTTTACTCGTTTTGGGGATTGGCTGAACTTGTTGATTTTCTTTCAACGAGGAGGAGGTCTTGGTTGATTGTTTTCCAGCAGGCATAGTAGGCAATGCAGTTGTGTAGAAGAGTAGGAAAGCTGTGAAATGTGAAGTACAATGCGGAGGGAACTTAAATACTTCGCAACTTACGGACAAGACATCATACTGACAGTCGATGACTTGACATACTGCCACTCAATGCGGTGGCTGGACAAAGGAGAGCTGACACATGTAGGCCGACAGTGTAGGTGGTAACGATGTTTCACCGAATTATTAACAGGAAAAAATGAGAGAAATATACTCCACTTTACGTCTTTCTGCATATCCTAGTCTGGTATGATGAGTGCCGACATCCGGTGGGGCGGGTAGTACGTCTTACCTCGGTCGCTTGGCAGGAGGCGGCAGTGGTGGAACAGGATTGTTAGAGCAGCACATAGCGAAATTGGAAAAGATAATGCTTAACTTACGTCTTCCTAGTACATACGGCCGGGCAAATTTGGTTCCGATACCTGGCTGTGCATATAGCGAAGTCGCTTTGATAATCTGATAGAACGTTTATCTATAAATGGAAAAGGTATAAGTTCCGGGAAACAGCCCTAACAATTCAAAGCCCTCGCCGATGCCTCCTCCTTCGAAGCGATTCACCTCTGTAGACCCGGACGGCTTGTGGGACGAAGTTTATGATGTTCCACACTTTGATAATCTGCAGGGGTTGCTTCAGTATCTCAAAGAGCACCCAGATAAACCTCACCCGAGTAGAAAATACTTGTCAGCCTCATACGATGTGGAGGAGCCATCACGTTCCACTGACGGGATGGCACCTGCAACCAAGCCGCTTATTAGCGAACAGAGCTGGCAAGATGGTAAGGAATTTACAAGGGCCAGTCTTTTGATGCTCAACAACACACAGTGATTAGGGAACGAGGAAAAAGGTTGGTTAGGAATCGCACCGAAGGAGTAAATCTTGAAGGCGGGGCGATTGATTCCGCTGCTGGAGGTAAGGATAATGCTCAGCCGGAAATCGCAGTCGATTTCATTGCCGAACCAGGTAGTGCTCACCAGTGTACTGCTGCTGGGGCAATAGTCACAGAAGACGCCGATGACGCTCTAAAACAATGGAAGAAGAGCTGCCGGAAACAACGTAGAAAGGATGCTGTTGAGGTCTTAATCGAAAAAGGTCTAGACGAGCAACAGCAGAAGGTAAGTGATTATTTTTGAAGTTTAAAGGAAGCTAAATTCTCTCACATTAGCGACCTAAAACTATTCACATTAGTATTCCGAACAATAGCAAGGGCGGTTTGAAAATCGAAATGGATTTGTCAGAGCACGGGGAGAAGATTTGTGTTGCAGTAGGCGCAATCTGAGTATGCGTGGTTAGAGCAGAACAGAATGGTATATTTTAATACATTCCCTGCTATTGGTAATGGATTTGGTATAAGGCAATGAGTGAGCGAACGATCCATGACAATTGTTTGGCATGTACCATTAGCGAGTGAAATATACGACATGAATGTATTATTTTATTACTTGATTATAGTCGAAATATAACCTATAAGTGCCTTTTCAGTGATGCTGAGCCTATAGGTTTGTGACAGGAAAAACTTACCAGATGTAGCATCAGATGATGTTCCCACAGGAACTGCAGGCGCTGATAGTATGTCCATCAAAGGCTACAATGTAAACTAGAAGTCCAATGCCGACCGAAATGCAAAAGATAATGTACAAATGGGATCTACTACATGTGAAAAATTCTAATCTCTACAGTGTTGCACCAAGCGTCATCAATAACTTACAGATAAAAGTAATTATGTGCTACAAAAAATCCCTAAAAATCGTGTCGACCATTTTTCCACAGATGCATTGGCTCTCCGAGCATCTCCAAAACCTCGAGTGTTCTGGCGCCATTGGGTGGCTGTGAGAAGGAATTTCGGATTTACAGTAATCTTCTCATCAAGGATCAAAGCGTGACGATTCGTGTAAAGTTCTTCTAGGTGAGGGACCCAACGGCCTTGGTCATTGCCACTGCCTTCAAACGTGGAGACAAGAGGGTTCCACGACTGCTTCCTGATACCTGTACCGATGCCTTATACAGAGCATTGAGCACCGAAACTGTATGATATTGTATTGTAGAACATACCTGTGAAGCTTTGATAAATGCCACATAAGAGATCCAGCTCATTCGTCGTCAAATCGTCGTCCACATATTCCACGCCATGTTTATCGACCACGCAAAAGTTGAGAGCGTTGTCATGATGTAGACCCGACGGCCCTTGCAAAGTTTCACTTATACTGATACCTCCATCCAAGGCCAAACGTCGAACATAACCGCCATGTAATATGGCCGCACGGCTGCGCTGCGATGCCAATATGGATTGACACCTTTGCTTCCAGTAGTCATAGTCCGATGGTGTGAAAACATGGTCCAAAAAGATCATCGGCATTGCAGCGCATGGTAGTTCAGGATGCGCAGGTCAGAGGCTGCCTCGTTTCTGTAAGGTTCGGAATGGGACACCGGATTGTGCCAGCTCGATGGCAATGTCCTCGTCATTGAGCTCGGGGTGTAGACGACAGATCATGACAGCAGCAGAGGCGGTATAGACAGCAATATTCCAGGAGGCAGTGGCTAGGTCGCCGAAGTTGAACATATAAAGGAGCTGGGGGCCAGCATGCACTCGTTTGATACAGCGTAACCGAGGAGAGAACTTGAGAGGGTCTCTGCACCTTGAGGACAAGTCCCACACAGCTGCCGGCGGTTCGTCACCTTCCTTGCTGGCCAAGCACAGCCCAAAGTCGACGCACGCATGGCCTATTGGTGTTGTCCAGAAAGCACTGTTGGGTTTGACGGCGCAAATGCCAGTGATAGCGAGCAGAGTTTTGATATCGGCTAACGTTGCTGAGTGTCCAAATTGGGTGGATAGTTGAGGGGGCAAGAAACCATAGAACTTTTGCAGAACATCGAGGACTTCCACTTGAGATCGCTCCCATTCTTCATGGGGGATGGGCCGTGAGCTGTGCTCTACAGGGGGACTGACGGGGGAGGTAACCAATGCAGAGGTCATGAGGGGTGCTGTCGCCGACAATGACACTGAGGGGCTAGTTGACAGAGGCATGGTAGTATGGACTGGAGAAACACTGGTGGGAGAGCTTGGGCCTCCCTCATCTTGGCGTGTCTCCTGCGCTTTTGCTTCATCTATCCCATCATCCGATTCTTCATATGCTTCATCAACCCACTCACTACAAAGACTCCACTCATTGCAAAATGAATCGTAACGTGCTTCACCAGGGCGGGCTTCTTCCAGAGTCTCGCTACGATCTCGCTCCGGGATCAGAGTACGAACGAACTTTGGTGGAGTATCCAGACTCCACTCCCACACATACACAGCAGCGCTCACGGTTGGCGGCTTGTTTGCACGATTAAGCCTTGTTTGTCGAGCAGTGGGGGTTTCATGAAGTAGCATTCGTTGGTGTCTCTCCTCGTGCTTCTTCTCAAATGCTTCCCAGACATCTCGGCCTGATCTTTCAACTTGACGTAGTCACCCATTCTTCCAAACAAGTTTGCTGATTTGAGAGGGCAAGGAAGGGGGTTGTTGGTCGTCCTCGGTGACATGTAATGGTTGGGGGCTTGCTGGCGTAAAGTGAGGCTCTGTTGAAGGCATGAGTTGACATTTGAGACATGTATTGTATGCTACACACCATATATTTGTGAATCCTCCCATTCATACTCGGGGTTAGAGGTGTAGGAAGGTATAGAAGGCGAGATGACAGTGGTTGCGGCTTGGAGGACTTCAGGTGGGGTACCATTAGGTAAAAGTTAGCCTGTCTGCTTTGCGTGATTTCTCGAGAGCCCCAGCAGTACCAGATCGGCATTCCACAGTGATCGAACCACCAAGCTGAGGGTTGGCCTGGCTGATTGTCGGGGTTGTGTAGAAATACCCCTGCGTGATTGGCATCCCAGAGTCGTTGGAGTAATGGAGCACAATGCAGCGACTCCCACATGCTTATATGGCTCTTGTCCCACATACAGTGGGGGACAAAACCGTTCCAATGTTTTGTACCTTTGCAAAGAATGCTATATACCAGTGCACATAAAATGTTTAAATTCTTGAGAATATTTATGAATATACCTTAGTATCTAAGCTACCAATGTGTGATGCTATGTGGCTGTACAGCTACTATTGGTTATTATATAACACTTTTAAGTCAGAGCATCATTGGAACGGTTTTGTCCCTATACATTTAAAATACAGAATTGGCTACTTATCAAGGCAGAGGATACTATTTTCTGGCTATCAAAGATACAAATGGTAGCTTTGGTATTGATGCCATCAATATCTGATCAAATTCTGCTGATATGATATCAGAATCCATCTATATGCTACTCTAAAGATTAGATACTTTATTAAGTAGTAAATCTTTAATCTCTAGCTTTTTATTACAATGTCTTCAAGGTTTGTGATGTAATTTATATTAAAACAGTTATCTAAGTGCAATAATATATTGTATTATGTAATCTATGCCATTTAAAGACTTATTTGATGACATAAATACGATTATTCTTAGGTAGAAATATACTTTCATCTATTTTTTGGACACAAACAACCCACTTGCTGGAAAGCTGATTGTTCCAATTAATGCTATGAATGTTAGTGCTTATGTAACAATCAATCAAAGAGCAAATAAAAGCTTTGACCTTCCTCCACAAGCCTGTATCTACATATGGATATAGTAGACTTTAGAGAGCATCTGTAAAAGTGCATCAGGGCTTGTTTCTGATGACTAATCAAGATACAAATAGGCTCAGAATGTTGAGAATAATAGATTACATTCATATGTAACTGAAAACAATATGCTGATGAAAGGGTAAGAGCTTTACAAGCAGAGGGTAAAAAGTGCTAGTGTGTATAAATGAAAAAAATTGTAACCTAAGATTGCATAGAATGTGCAAGAGCTCAAATAACTACTAAACATGAACTATTATTGAATGTTAATCTTTTCAGATATATTTTGGAATTTTCACATGATTCAATCCTAGAGTATCATAAGTAGAATATATTAAGTACAAGCCTAACAAATGTGATATAGCAGCAAATCAACTTTAAAATAGCATGGATTACCTAAGATTAGATACTGTGGACTTCAACCAGCCTCTTAATATGAGTTTTGTTAAAATACAGTAAATAAATATCAATAGTGAGGTAAAAGTTAATGAATTTCTACCTAATAGATTATTACATCTTTAGAATAGCATATAGATGGATTCTGATATCATATCAGCAGAATTTGATCAGATATTGATGGCATCAATACCAAAGCTACCATTTGTATCTTTGATAGCCAGAAAATAGTATCCTCTGCCTTGATAAGTAGCCAATTCTGTATTTTAAATGTATAGGGACAAAACTGTTCCAATGATGCCCTGACTTAAAAGTGTTATATAATAACCAATAGTAGCTGTACAGCCACATAGCATCACACATTGGTAGCTTAGATACTAAGGTATATTCATAAATATTCTCAAGAATTTAAACATTTTATGTGCACTGGTATATAGCATTCTTTGCAAAGGTACAAAACATTGGAACGGTTTTGTCCCCCACTGTAACTAACACCTTGTACCATTCCATAGGGGATATACCCTCCAGATACTTTGGATCCTCTGGAATCACCTTCAACATCCAATATAGTAGGGCAATCCACATCGCGAACCAGTCTCGGCCTTGACGCGCATGGTTCCACGTCTCAGCTTCAGTGGGGTGGCCATTAGTGTAGCCCCACTTTCGTGTAGAATAGGGCTCTAGGTACTGTATGTTCCAACGGCGCGAGAAGATTCCCAACACCTCTCGAATTAATGTCTCTACGGCCAGCCACCTATTTTGAGAAAGAAATGGCAGCTTATAAAGCGTGCCATCATCCTTTTGAAGAAGTTGTCGAGGCATATAACCAAGGTCTTCTACGAGAGCACCGTTCCAACATACTGGTCGCCTCGGCATGAAACCCAGCCATGGAACCCTCTCAGACCACCAAAACGGCTCCTCAAAGGCTTCCACACCCACATGATTGAACAAAGTAATATTATCTACATTAAGTTGGCCAGGTAGCTGCACATCTCTGTCGCAGTTAGGCGAATAGTATATGTCGCCATCGATAAGGTAGGCTCGGCCTGGCATTGTTGAGGGAGATTGGGATGATAAGATTGGAGTCTATGAATGGGTAGGTAATGATGCTCCTGGACAGTCCAAGAGCTAGTAGTGTCTATCTCGGACAGTCCGAGATATGGCGGTTGAGGAGGACGGGGTGGTGGTGAATGTGGTGAGTGAGAAAAATTTGATTGGATCAGTGATCGTGTCAAAGTGAACTTTGGTCACATTGTCCATAACAATCTTTGATGCCATCATTGTCAACCAAAATGTGACTTTGGTGATGTTACTGGCGTGACCACGTAACGCTGATCTCTCTCTCTCTCCCCCCCATACAATTAGTCCATAGGCCTGGTAAGTCAGCGCCTACCATATCTGCAGCTGATTCTCTGTACTAGGCTCTGCGTGTACAAAGATCCTTCAAGATCAATATCCACTGGCGGCAATGAACCATCCATCCAAATTTTACTGGCACCAGACTGTCCGGTGTCAACCCTTCATTCTCTATGGCAGGCTCCTGCTATAATCATCTCCCCATCCACCTTATTCCTTACTGCATTGTCATCTCTTCAATCGCCTAATCATTGCCACTTGCTGCCCAGCTTACAATATCCTCTAAAGATGACGGGCCGTGCTGCTTGAAGTCCGTTATACTGGGCCCGTACTCAAAGGCAGCGGGAATGCCGAGCCCTCAGTATACACCCTCCTCTGAATTCCAATTTTTACAACCTTCTCAATCACTATCCTCTCCTGATGTCGCTCATCTCGTCACCAATATTCGTCATTGGCCTACGACGATTCCGCCGTCCTAGTAAAATGATGTATCGCGATGCTCTATGTCCCTATAATTCTAGCAGTCAATGAAAATTTTTGATAAATGAATTACCTACAAGCCGCCTGGGCTTGGCTCGGTCGATACACAGCCGGTCGGCTGGAAAATTATTCCGCGTCCGTCCCCTGCTACATATATTCCACCTGTAGCAGCTACATCTCCTCGTACAACCTTCTTACCATGCCGCCTAAGTGCCATATATCTAGGGTCAGGTGCCCCTGCCCTTGTGGTGAACTGGTCACTCCTGTGGTAAGACGGTGACACATGGAGCACCAAGGCAAGTTTGTCGCGCACAGGGTATGGAGTGCCTCACGGCGGTCATGCACCAAGCGAGTCTTAAGAGACAGCGAGCCAGCGACAAACAGACACCCGGATGTGCACATCTCTTCCGCCGCCCCTCCACCACTTCCATCATCACCTCCCCCCCCATCTATTCCCTTTGGGACTGCAGACAATGTTTTACATGCAGCTGAACCTCCACCTTTCCCTGCTGTCAACCACCCCCCACCCAAAGAACAAGTAGGCACTGATCTCAGGCGGGCGATTCGAGTGAGAGAGCAGATGGGAGTGGCGATGGAGCGAACTTGGAGACAAACTTGTCAGCAGATGCGAGAGTTAGACGACGAAGTTCCTCAAGAAGACAACGAGGATTCCCAAGAAGACGACGAAGAACAACTTGACCCTTCTACTAACGCGCTCTACGACTTGCTACCTACAGACAAAGAGGATTCAGACGAAGATTCGGAAGGCAGTGATGAAATGGATGAAGAAAGTGATGAACTTTGTACCGATGTGGCGGGCATTACTCTCTGGGATAGAGTTCTGGAACGTTGGAGGTGCGAAGTAGCGGCACTAGGTCTGTTCTTATCCTCACTTGCTCAATCTCATGTATCTTATTCAATGACAGATGATTTCCAAAGCCTTAATGAGGCTGATGTTGACCTTCTCCTCAAATACGTTCTCAAGATTGAAGACCGTTTAACCGATAGGACATTTGTACGAATGGAGCATGTGTTTCGAAACGAGCGTCACAGCTCTCTCAAAATGATGAAGAAACGCATCCGTGAGTTGTCCGGTCTGCAGCCTGTTCACTACAGCTGCTGCATCAACAGCTGCGTCTGCTTCACTGGGCCATATGAACATCACACTATATGTCCAAACCCCCAATGCAATGAACCAAGGTTCAACACCAAGGGTCAACCACGCAAATATTTTGCCTATCTTCCTATCATCCCTCGTCTACTCGCTATGTTGACAAGTCGTGAGCATGCCCAAAAAATGCGCTATCGGGCTGAATTCCAGCACGAACTGAGCGTAATTAGAGATGTCTTTGATGGCTCGTACTATCAATCACTCCTTCGAACTATTGTTCCCATAGGCGATGACGACAACCCATTTTTCTACTTCTCCGACGAGCGCGACATTGCCCTTGGTCTTTCAACCGATGGGTTTTCCCCTTTCAAACAACGTAGCCAAACATGCTGGCCAATTGTTTTATTTGTCTACAATCTTTCGCCCGAAATACGGTTCCAAAAGAAGCATCGGTTATGAGTTGGTGTAATTCCGGGCCCCAAGAAACCATGGGATTCGGACTCTTATTTCTGGCCGCTTGTTCAAGAGTTGATACAGCTCAAGGCTGGCGTCAAGGCTTGGGACTCGGTTTCCGAGGTATATTTTATCCTCCACGCTTATCTCATCCTCCTTTTCGGTGACATCCCTGCCATGGCCCTCATCATGAACATGAAAGGCTCGAATGCACTCTCTCCATGTCGCGTCTGCAAAATTAAAGGCATATGTAATCATCTCGCAGCCAAAAAAACATACTACGTTCCCTTACGACGAGACAATCTTGGGAATGCTAATCCAATGCATTATGATCCGAGGGATCTTCCGATACGGACACACCAGGAACTGATGGAACAAGCAATTGCCGTACAAATGTCGCCCACTAATGTCGCATTTGAAAATCTCGCGAAGCGGTATGGTATTAAGGGCATACCAGTCCTTTCAAATGTATCCGCAATCTCATTCCCTCAATCGTTTCCCTTTGATTTCATGCACTTGATTTGGGAAAATTTGATCCCCAACCTTATATCGTTCTGGATTGGCGAGTTTAAAGACTTAGACCACAGTAATGAGGGTTATTTCATAGGGCCCCGGGCTTGGGATGAAATTGGAAAAGCTACGGAAGACTGCGGGTCAACAATTCCCTCTTCTTTCGGTGCTCGTGTCCCCAACATTGCCAAGAAACGATCACAAATGTCCGCCGAAATGTATTCAAACTGGACACTCTTTATTGCTCCGATCATTCTCTGTGGAAAATTTCCTAAGGTGGTATACTACAAGCATTTCATGAAGCTTGTTAAGCTCCTCAAGCTTTGCCTGTCTTTAGAAATGAACGAAGAGATGTTACATCAAATTGAGGAAGGTTTTGTTGACTGGGTATGTGGTTACAAACGGTAAGAATATCTAGAATTTTTGTTTGGCCCGTTCTAAACGAAGCACAGGTATTACTTTCGCAACAAACCGGAACAACTGTCTGCCTGCCCGTTGACACTCCACGCATTGCTTCACATTGCATGGGGTATCCGAGTAGCTGGTCCCGTTTGGTGTTACTGGGCATATCCAATGGAACAGGAATGTAACAACCTGCTCTGTGCCATCAAGAGTCGGTGACACCCCTACGAATCCATTAATACCTTCATGGTTGCGACAGCCCAGCTTGACCAAATTCAATTACTGTACAACCTACACGATCTGTTAGATTTAGGTCTTCGGGTGAAAATGATGCATCAACTAATTTACAAGTCATGTAAGTTACACCGTGCCTTTCTAACATTCAATCATTCACTTGTGAATCTAGATCCCACTTACAAACTTTGGGGCCCTTGGCAGAAAGACATCCTTCCGATACCTATTTGTAACAAGATTCATGCGAGTTTAGCTACGCGATTCGATGCATCGATATCAACTGTACGGGCTGCCATTAAGCTCAATGGCCCCCTTCTTCAATATGGCAAGGCCACCTTTCTCGGGAATGGCGAGATCATGGTCGCATGTCAGATTGTTAGGCAGAGCGAAGATAGCTGAGACGCTTCTTATGTGAAGGTCAGTATCATTGCCCACCGCCTGTAAAGAGAACACTGATTCAATTCCATGCAGTATATCCTTTGTGTAGATCGCTTTGCAAGACAACGGAGACGCGAGCCAGAATATGTAACTGTCATATCATACGGCCAGTTGCAGCGTCTTGTTGTGCTAGAATTACCGATTGTCCCACAACTAAACCTGGACTCACCGTCAACAATCATCTTTGCTATTATCCAGGGCATCAACAAAACAGAACAAGACAGCATTGCTTACTGCCATGAACCCTCTATCATCGAAGCCGTTGACTTAAATACTGTGGAGTGCATTGTCGGGAGAGTTCGCAGAGGGAATAGTTGGGGCATTGTGGATCGAAGCAATACAGTTACAGAAATAGAGTGAACAATGTATTGAGTAGTGGCAGTACAGACAACCACCAAAGCTCTTGTCGAGCCGTACAGAATTCGTTTTCACGACCTCAGTCTATGCTCGCACAACAAAAAGAGCGGGAGCCCGATGCAAGGCTCAAAGCGACATATGTCCATGGGCTTGGCTGGTGCAGGGTCATTACATTGTTGGAATAGCAGTTACTTCTCCCGATCGCTATGCGCAAGGTGAGCAGGGCAAGAAATTCCACGCCACACAAATGTACACTGAACAAGTTCTTGTCGTTTCTCCTAGGAGGCGTTCAAGCGACATGAGTACGGCCTCACGTCCTTGTCCCCCAGTCAATCATATTTGCCCATGAGTTCCAGGAAGCTGCGGGTGACTTATCTGTGTTTCTCTCCTGAGTATGCGTGCTGGTAGTTTGGGGATCAATCTGACAGCGGCTGATGTTAATATCTTCCATGGCGATTAGCGGGTATGTTTCGACAAATCGTCAGTTGCGGGCTTTGCGTTTGTTGATCATAGTCGACCTAGAGCCTGCAAATAGATGCTCAAGCCCGGGATTGAGCTCATCGCATTGGAGAGACGAAAACAGGGTAGCAAAGGTCTAGCCCTCGTCGCACACCGTGCAAGTCGTCAACACGTTCAGATAAAACGCCAACATACTCCAACATACTCCCAATCACAAAATACCCAAGGATATCGCAAACGCGCACTCCGTAAGTCATCTGCCAACAGCCCAACGACAGTAGCCGTCTTTGAATCTAGTAATGCCAAAACTTCCTTTCCAAGAAGAATAGCTAAGTCTCTTAATGCTCAGCGAAAATCTCTGATATTCAAGATCCAAAGCTAGTTAGGGGTGGGGTATAATGTGGTTGCCCTGGTCTTTTGTCCCATATCACCAAAATCTCACGTTCTATGAATGCATAAAGTGGCACATTCCTTTGTTTCCATATATTCTGGTGCTATCACAACAAGGACTCTGTATTTCAAGTCGGTTTCTGCGATTTCATTACAAAGGTTTGACACTGCCGTCTTATATATGAGAAGGAAGTATCATTGACATAAAAAAACGACACTAGATTCCAGTGCATTGGCTTCCTTGGATCATACGTCCGTCCCGCAACAATGAGCCCTCTGAGTCCCTTTTCTACATCATGAAATCTCCACCTCTCAGACGCTCTTTTGGCTTCCATCTCTGGAAGCTAGCACAAAGCATCTGGCAACAAATACCAGTGGCTTAGGATAGAACTTGTACCTTCGGGGACGATGCCACGTCGGACGAAAGGGAAAGTCAGCTTGGCTCCAGCCCAAATGAATCGCATATCAAATGGGAGTTGGCAGGCGGTTAGGCCAGCTCCTGCCTACCAATACTGGAATCAGCAGCATCTTTCTGTTAACATACAACCGACTTAGTCCCTATAGCATAGTAAGCATATTCAATTTATCTACTCGACGGTTTAATTGATTGGTATTATAGTACACACGAGCAGCTCGTGATCGCTATAGCTGGATGTTGTACACTGCTGTTTGTGCAGCAAAAAATTTCAAGGTGCGTACATGTTTGTTCATCATTTAATACAACGGCCCCGCACCTTCATCCATCGCGACCTTGCCCAGTGCTCTCCATCCTCCAAACATCCTCCAACCCTACTCCCTCTGGCCCTATGTCATCAACCTTACATCACCGTTTGTCCACCGCTGTTTTCCAAACCCGCACAGCTATCCGCATGCAATTCCAGAGGCTCTGGGCTCATACCCGGCTGTCCGTTCACTCGCCACCGCCTGTTCACACCCTACCATCGAGACAATCACCACCGCCTGTTCAGTCCGTCTACGCGTGGCGCGATCAAGAAGAGATCCACGTTTATCAAATTGCAGCGTTGAAGGAGGAGAAAGTATTGTATGAGGCTGTTGAGAAGGCCCTGAAGCAAGTCTGGCTGCATGTACTGGAATATGCGGCTCAGAACTCAGTCACAGGAGGGATATGGGCTCAAATCAGGTACGTTCTCTTATAATCTCTTCATTTTAAAGCATAATTCTTCTATAGATGCTCCTTTCATCGCTCTGGATCGATCGGCTCCTGTTCCTATTCACTGCACGCGACCATCCGTTTGTATGATGACGCCCTGAAGCATATTGGAGGAGTACATGCTCCTAAAAACCTGGAGGAAGACGCAAGTTTTCGGGGTGGATTGCAGAAGGCCTCGTATCACGGTGAAAAAAAATGAGAGAAACACTTCGCGTTCAACGTTCGTGTCTCCTCATAGTATTCTAAAAAATGTATGAACTCGTAGTTTATACCGTACAAGTCGAATTCTATATACTGGCTTTCTTTTAGTAAAAAAAAATTGAAAAGCTTGACTTGGCCGCAACGCGAATTCCTCAGTAATTCAAACCTTCAAAACATAAGTTAAGAACTGCTCACACTAAGACTACAGTTATGTACTGAGAATTTCAAGGTACCTGGTCGTACCTACAACCAGCGTCCACTCGAACTACTTACGTTCGCGCAGTTTTTTACTGCTAACGTCTCTCAGGTAAGTAAAAAACTGTTATTTGGGTCTCATAGTGTAGGGGCGGCAACCCCAACACCTAGACTTTACCGAGTTGTGAATAGGACAGTCAAGGAAGGTTCCTATTGGCTCGGCGGCCCTCAGGCTGTGTCACACTTATTTAGGTCCTGAACAGGTAATTGGTTCCTAACCATCCTAGATCCCCCTGAGCTTGCTCAGACCATGTTCCGGTTTGTGTTTCATATTTTGTTATGGTTCCATTCTCTCTCTTTCTCTCTATCCTTCTCATGCGTCTCATGATACGGTCTTGTACACATATATGCTAAGTCTCCTACTCCCTTGCCTCAACTTCTATATGTTGTGTGGGGCACCTGTCCATGTTCAAGTAAAACTGTTGTCTCAGGCTTTGTTTTTCATTTATTTTTCACCTCATGTTGTTCAGAGTTTTGTATTTTACCACATTTTTCCAGACCTTCAGTCTGGAGCACTACGTGATTGGGCAGCACTATATAAAATTTGATTTAAAAAAAAAAAAAAAAAGTTCAACACTATGGACTAAACAGAATAATGAAGCTTGGTGTCAATGAAGTTGAGGTGGACCACTGTAATCACCTAAAGAAAGTAATAAATATTGTTTAAACAAACTCAGTGTGATGAAAAGGAAAATGTCCACTGTGTGTTCTATACCTATTGTTTAAACAAATTACAGACTATGTCAGAGATATACAAAGCATGAGTACAATAATGGAACTTACCTCAGTGTGATGAAAAGGAAAATATCCACTGAGGTTACATAATTGAATTCTACCAAGATATACTACAGCAGATGAAGCCGGAAGATAACTGTACAGTACAGAATTGAAACATGTATAGTTATGAAAAAGAAAGTTCATGTTAGGAGGTAAATGTCAAGACAACAAATCCAAAATAAAAGATAAAAATAGAATATAAAAGAAACAGACCTGATGTCAAAGCTAACTCAACAATAAAGCTAACTACCAGTCAGAAGAGGTATAGTACTATCACTGTGAGACCCAAGCCAGCATTTTAATCACTGACAAACAGTGAGGTAAGGCAATTCATACACCTAGAGTAGTTTTCAATAACTTTGGTCTATAGCACCAGAAATTAGTCCATTTGAGGATGTAGAAAATAAGTTACTAAGCAGGTGATAGTTTTCTCTCTGGCTACTGGCAAATTGTCATGCACACTAGCTAAATATTTGAATAATTTTTGAGAAATTATGTATATATTATTTAAATATTATGCTATTTCTTAGTTAGTTTAAATAACTTCTGGGATGTTATGTAAATATTATGTAAATATTATTGAAATATTATTAAAATAATTGTGAATCTTTCAGTAACATTTCAATAATATTTACATAATATTTACATAACATCCCAGAAATTATTTAACTAAAAAATAGCATAATATTTAAATAATATTTACATAATTTCTCAAAAATTATTCAAATATTTTACTAGTAGTGGTGTCTTACACCACATTTACTTTTGGAATTTACTGTTGGAAATCTCCACCACCCCCAACAGTTTTAGTCAAGAATCAAGCTAAATAAATGGGTCCATATTGTCTGCAATCAAAATTACTATCTACTTAATTTGTATGCTTGAGAGCAGTGCAAAGTATTTGATCTGGAAATGTAGGACAAGTTTTCATTGATTTGTTGTGATTGGGAAAGTGTGTTAACATGAAATAAAAACTTATAGACAGGGTATTTGAAAACTCACCAATGAAGCAACACTGTAATACTCTTCTTCTGTCTATTTGAAGCAGGCAGCATTCATATACATTAATCAGTTCATTTGTCATAGCAATGGCACAACTTGATCAAATTTGGCCAAAATATAATGCCCACACAGAGTTATATCTAAGCCCCAAGGTAGAGAAATATTCAAGAAGTGCATTTATCTCAGATTTATGTAATTTTCTATCACATTTTAGAGTTGAAATAGTATTTATAGATCCATCTCACAAGCTGCATTAACCATGGAAGCAAGGTGTAATCACAATGCAACTCTGTGGTAAGCTTTATGCAGCACTTCCTACTTGGTTTGACAAATGTAAAGCTGATATTTAAGCTATTGTTGACCTTAGTGGGCCTATCACACAGTATGGTCAGATAACATGTCTTCCACTTGGTGATGCTATTATGTGTTTTGACATGGTTCAGCAGAGTGAAGACTCAAGAGATGCAACATATATAAAGGTAAGATTTATTCAATCCAAGTAATGTTTTGATTCTAATACTATCAAACAGTGGATAGATGTTATATTCTGTTTCCAGAACTTTCTAATCATTCCTGATGTTTCTTTTTCCATTTAGAATGTTCTATTTCCATTTCTGGTACATTTCATGGAATTCTGCTGTCAACTTTCCTTTTGATGGGATCAGCTTGGGACTATTGTCTTTTGGGTGCCTCTAATTGGTAAGTATGCTTCTCTGAACTGGTAGTAGTTGGCAGATAGATTTATACAATAGGATTTGTCAGCTTTTTGAATCCCAATTTGGTTAACAGCCTTGCACAGCTACCTCAATGGCTTTGCTTAGTCATCCCTATTTGAGGACTTACAACCAAATAGCTTTGCACAGCCATACTCACTTCCCTCCCAGTCTTGAGTGAGAAAATGCATGTGTTCACAAAAAAATAATGACAAATAAGAAAAAAAATAGATGTTAATTTTTTATATGGGAACCATGCTTGGCCTGTCACCTGGTGATGAGATATAGGCAAAATGACATACTGTATGTATGACTTTCTCTGTTTTTTGGAAAAAATATATCTCTTAAATCATTCTAGATATAACAAAAAAATAATGACAAATATCAGAAAGACCATGTGACCCTAATGATGGTGACCAGGAGCCACCAGATTAGCCACCAGGCTGATTATGTAACCAGGAGAGTTTGATAGCTCAAAAAATGTGGTGATTTTCTTCCTTTTTTTTGGTGGTAGTTTCGTGGGAAAATACTTTATTTTAGGTGAGTTATTTGCAAAAAAAACTTGCCTGGAGTCGACTTTTTTGGGAAATTGAGCACAAAAATAGCCGCTGTGGGTAAGTGGCTTGCTACCAGAGGGCCCACTGACCACCCAAAAAAATTTTTGAACCACTCCAAGATCATGTAATCTTGCCATTTAGAGGTTATTTAATCTCACCACACTCAGGATGCAGATGAGGATGATGTGACAATGAATACTGCTTCTTTAACAGTTAATTCAAATCTACTTCCTTGTTTTCATCTACCATAAATCACAACTTCTAGGAATTATCCCACCTGCACCACTTGAAGTCAGCAAGACTAGAAATTTCCAAGAATCTCCAAAAAGATGTCCAAGATGCCATTATCTCTTTCAATGCTCTTGATTTATCCAAATTACCTGTGGACACTAACTTTGGAATTTATAACATCAGGGATATCTGCAGAGGCACAGTCAGTAAACTGGCAAAACAATTTTCAACTTGCACATTTACCCCTTTCCTACCATATTGTGCATTTTCAATTGTCATATATTCACAAGACATGGATCTAGTATATATCAACCAATTTCCCAAACAAGCAACTCCAGGCAAGTTTTTTGCAAATAACTTACCCAAAATAAAGTATTTTCCCACAAAACTACCACCAAAAAAGAGAAAGAAAGTCACTACATTTTTTGAGCTATCAAACTCTCCTGGTTACATAATCAGCCTGGTGGCTAATCTGGTGGCTCCTGGTCACTATCATTAGGGTCACATGGTCTTTCTGATATTTGTCATTATTTTTTTGTTATATCTAGAATGATTTAAGAGATATATTTTTTCCAAAGAACAGAGAAAGTCATACATATGTCATTTTGCCTATATCTCATCACCAAGTGACAGGCCAAGCATGGTTCCCATATAAAAAATTAACATCTATTTTTTTTCTTATTTGTCATTATTTTTTTGTGAACACATGCATTTTCTCACTCAGGACTGGGAGGGAAGTGAGTGTGGCTGTGCAAAGCTATTTGGTTGTAAGTCCTCAAACAGGGATGACTAAGCAAAGCCATTGAGGTAGCTGTGCAAGGCTGTTAACCAAATTGGGATTCAAAAAGCTGACAAATCCTGTTGTATGAATCTATCTTCTCCTTATTATCATTACTAAAACTTATTTTTCCTCTGTTTTTTCAGAGATGGAGTAATAATTTGAACAGGAATGTGAGATCCCAGAGGGTCAATCAATACCAACACAATGTTAAGACTATGACCACAAAGTCAGAACAAGATGGTTCTAATTGAGGGATAGGCATTGGCCTCAGCAACACAAAGGAGCACTGTGCCCTTCAGTGGGTTCTGGATGCCTAGAGAGTGATAGTGGAATGGGTTATGAGTTGCAGAAAGCTTAGAGGATATCAGTAGCATTAATTATGATAATTGCCAGGTGGAGCTTGTCATGAATCACAATTACAATTAATCCCTAATAATCATGATACCACTAATAACCAGGCTATCATGATTATTTACCAGGCTGAGCACAATTATCATTATAATAACCATTCTGATCATAAGTAGTCACAGTAATACATAATGATGATAAGTAATCATGATAATAATTGTTATATCTTCTGAACTCATCTGTTTCCTTGGACAAAAAGGAGTTGGAAGGTTTGAGACAATGATACAATACAAGCCTCATCATAGTGATCCTGTTATGACTACAACTGCAGAGTTGGAACTAGGCAGTTGGTCATAGAGCAACCATGTTGCATTGGTGGTAGAGCAACAGCATTGCATTGGGGGTAGATCAACTATAAATAATCATCATCATAATTAATCATGATAATATATAATCATGATAATAACCATTATATCTTCTGAACTCATCCATTTCCTTGGACAAAAAGGAGTTGGAAAGTTTGAGACAATGATACAACCCAAGCCTCATCATAGCGATCCTATTATGACTACAACAGCAGAGTTGGAACTAGGCAGTTGGTCATAGAGCAACTGTGTTGTGCTGGCTGTAGAGCAACTGTGTTGCATTGGTCATAGAGTGACCATGTTTTGTTGGTCAGAGAGTGACCATGTGTTGTTGGTCATTGTTTCCAGAACTTTCTGATCATTCCCCACATTTCCTTTTCCACCTAGAATGTTCAATTTCCTTTTCCAGAATGTTCCATGGAATTCTACTGTCAAGTTTCCTTTTGATGGGATCTGCTCAGGACTGTTGTCTTTCAGGTTCCTCTAATTGGTAAGTCTGCTTCCTGAAACTGGTAGTGGTTGGCTAGTTATGCCATAGTTCCTTTCCAGGACCTCAGTTGCGCTCCCATGGTCACTCTACAACCAATGCAACATGGGCCATAACTTTCCAATGGCCAACACAACAGTATCTGGATTTGTACCCAATCATATTGTGATGCAACACCTATTTCTTATTCCAATTTCTTATTTCTTAATCCAGAACCTTCCTATTGCATTTCCCACTCCTATGTATATTCATATATAAGTTTCTGATTCCTGTATCTATTGCTTAGTCTGAAATTGACTTAGATTTATTCCCTCTCAATCCCTATCTTTCTGCTAAGCATTCTGCAACTTGTGCTCTATTCTGCTATCACTCTCTAGGCATCCAGAACTTGCTGGAGGGTACAGTGCGCCTTCACATCACTGAGGCCAACACCTATCCATCAATCACAACTGCCTAGTTCCAACTCTGCAGTCATAATCTTAACAGTATTTCAGACTCCCACTCCAGCTGGTTCCACACTTCACTGTTGTATGAGTCTCACTTGCAGTGTTACTTTTGCATCTGGTACTCCTCCTGGTGACATCATTCCACTTCCCCCTGCTTGTCAACCTAAACCCCGCAGTTCCATGAAAACTTCAGATTCTCATACCTCTGTTTCTGAAACCCCTGACATGTCTCACCAAGTTTCCAGTTCAGGTTCTCACACCCCTCAAGAGCAGGAAAGTTCTCAATTGGTACCCCCTGGTTGCACTCAGGAGGGTACTCCTGTTTCCAACATTCCCAGTACTCACTGGAACCCCGGAACTTACGACAGATCAGGTGGAAGGGAAAAGGGTAAGGGAAGAGATGGTGGTGGTGGTGGTGACAATGGAGGTGGAGATGGAGGTGGAGATGGAGGTGGAGATCCAGGAGATGGGGATAGAGATGGAGAAGAGGATGGAGAGGACAATGAAGACAGCCAACATGTTCTGAATTGCATTCTAGCCAACCTCTTATCAACTACCTGGGATACACTCACTCTGAACTCTTTGCACACTCCCGCCAAAACTCCTAAAGTTGCAATCAAGAAACCAACTTCATTCAACAGCAGGGAACCTGACAAGCTGAATGAATTCATCTTTCAGTGCTACCTCTACTTTGAGGCTAATCCAAATCAATTTCCATCACAACACACAAAGGTTTCCTTCACCCTCTCTTATCTTTCTGGTCCCACTCAAACTTGGTTTCAAACAACTCTCAAGGAGAATCCAATATGGGAATTAGTTCCCTGGTATAATGACTGGGACTTGTTTGTTGATGAACTCATCTCCAATTTTAGTTCCTTGGATCCAGTGAATGAGGCTGCAAAAGAGATTGAGCATCTTACCATGTCCTCTAATGACCACATCAACAAGTATAACATCTCCTTTGCTTGTCTTGCTTTGTGTCTTCACTGGCTGGATTCTGTTTTGGTCCATCACTATTATCACAGTCTTCCTGATTGCATCCAGGACATCCTTTCCTCACTTCCAACTGACAAACCCTCCACCCTTTGGGAATTATGGGACCTGGCTATGTGCATCAACAACCACCATTGTGAATGCCATCGCAAACAGAACTGTGCCAACAAGCAATCTGCTTCAAAGGACTCTAACCTGCAACAAAAGCAGAAGAAGAAACCCGCAAATTCCAGCAACAACAACCCACAATTGTAATCATTGTCTTCCAGTAACCAATCGAACAACAACACTAAAGCTGGAAAACTTGCAAACACAAATTTGCAATCCAGTTCCTCTTCCTTGTCCTTGAATCCTCTCACTAATGTCCTTGGTTGCAACAGCAAACACACTCCTCAGGAACGCCAGTGTCGGAAGGACAAGAACTTGTGTATGTTCTGCAGAGGAGGAGGCCATACCACTGAGAATTGCCTGAAGAAGAATACCAGCAAATCTAGCAACTCTAACAAGCCAAAGGGCCAATCAGCTGTAGCTGAAGGTACTTCTGCAAGTTCTGCTCCTGTGAGCTTGGGAAACTAATCTGCAGTCCTCTTGGCTCTGCACAGGCAGGGGATCACGTTGACACCCTCTGTGCTTCAGAGAGAGTTCATCTCAACACTTCTGCTCTTTCTGATCTGAATTCCCTTAGTGTTTTTCTTTCTCCTATGGACATTTCTTCTATTCCCAACATTCCTGCGCTGGTGGACAGTGGTTTGACTCATTGTTTTATTTCAAATTCCTTTGTTCATAAACATGGTATCCTGACAGTTCCAATTCCTCCTGTTAAGCTTCATCTCTTCAATGGGACTTCTAGCTCTTTTGTTTCCAAGGTTGCAAAATTTCCTGTATCTTTTCCTACTGGTGAATCTATGACACTTTCCCTCTATGTCACTTTGCTGGATCTGCAGACTCTAGTGGTTCTTGGGCACAACTGGCTGTCCCACTACAATCCGTTGATTGACTGGGTTACTGGCCACATCACTTTCCGTTCCACTCCTGTCGAGATTCCGCCTACTCTTCACACACCGCCTTCTGATGACACTGTGCCACAAACATCGGTATCAGATTCCATCACAGAAGCAACTTCCAATTCACTGACCAGAATAGACATTTGTCTAGTCAATGCCACTGCTTTTGCGCAAGCATCCCGACTTCCTGGCTCTCATCGCTTCGCCCTCAACCTACACTCAGTTATCACTGCAGCATCCTCTGTTGAGGAATCTCCTGTCGACCTTTCCACTATTCCGGCGGAATACCATGATTTTGCAGATGTGTTCAGCAAGTCCCGTGTGGATACACTACCGACGCATTGACACTATGATCTCAAGATTGACTTAGAGGACAGTACCGCTCCTCCTATAGGTCCAATCTATTCCCTGTTGCAAACGGAACTTCAAGCTCTTTGCAAATTCATTGACGAAAACCTCTCTATTGGCTTCATCTGGCCTGCAACCTCTCCCCATGGCGCTCCTGTTCTTTTTGTGAAGAAGAAGGATACCTCATCCGTATTGTGGAAGGCGACAAGTGGAAAACGGCCTTCCAGACTTGTTATGGGTCCTTTGAATGGCTCATCATGCCTTTCGGTCTTAGCAATGCTCCTGCCACATTCCAGCGATTCATGAATGACATTTTCCAGGACTTGCTAGACATATGCATTACCATCTACCTTGACGACATCCTCATCTATTCCGACAATCTGACTCAACACCGGAAACATGTCAGAGAGGTGCTGAAGAGACTTTGCAAACATGGTCTCTATGCATGACCCGACAAATGTGAATTCAATTCCGACACGGTGGAATATCTCGGGTATATCCTTTCGACTGACGGTCTCACTATGTTGGACAACAAGGTCAAGACTATCCAGGACTGGCCGGAACCCCAGAAAGTAAAGGACATCCAATCCTTCTTAGGGTTCGCAAACTTTTATCGTTGCTTCATCTATGGCTGTTCCGACATCGTGGTTCCCTTAACTTGCCTTACTCGCAAAGGGATCCCTTGGAATTTTGGTTCCAATGCCCGGAATGCCTTCGAAACCCTCAAGAAGGCCTTCACTTCCACTCCCGTCCTCACTCACTGGATTCCGGACTTGCAAATCATCATCAAGACCGACGCTTCCGACTACGCTTTAGCTGCTATCCTTTCCATCATATCCCCTGACGGTGACATTCATCCTATCGCATTCCATTCCCGCACTTTCTTGTCTCCAGAACTCAACTACGACACTCATGATAAAGAACTTCTCGCTATCTTTGAGGCGTTCTGCATCTGGCGTCATTACTTAGAGGGGCTTCCCTTCCAATCAATGTTGTTACCGACCACAAGAACTTGGAATATTTCGCAACTACCAAGCTCCTTACCCGTCGGCAGGCACAATGTCGGAATACCTCTCGCAGTTTAACTTGGTCATCCATTTCTGACCTGGTAAACTAGGAACAAAGCTGGATGCTTTGATGAGACGCTGGACGTCTACCTAAAAGGGGAGGATAAGGGCTATGCTTTGGTCAATCTGCACAACTTCCGTCCAGTATTCACTCAAGAACAACTCGCTTCATCTCTCTGTGCCTCATCCCTCGCGACCCTGTGTTCCATGCCGCTACTATCATAGATCTTTCGCAACTCCATTCCGACATCCTTTCTGCACTTTCGAAGATCCCATGGCTGCACAGCACCTTGCGTTGCCCCAGGGGAGATGGTCTCTCACTTCCAATGGCTTCCTTAGGCTCGATGACTGGATCTATGTTCCCGACGCTAACACTTTACAACTTTGCATCACGCAATATCACCATGACCATATTCTGGCTGGCCATTTTGGTCAGAACAAGACTCTGGAACTAATCCGAAGGAGTTATACGTGGCCCGGAATCCACGACTTCGTCAAGCACTTCTGCAAGAGTTGCATTACCTGCATGCGATCCAAACCTCAATGTCATTGGCCCTACGGGACTCTCAAGCAGCTTCCGATTCCAGAACATCCCTGGCATTCTATCTCTATGGATTTTATCGAGAAACTCCGCAATCCTCTGGATTCGATAGCATTCTAGTTATCATGGACCGCCTCACAAAACAAGCCATATTCATTCTGACATACAATACCATTAATTCTGCTGAACTTGCTTGACTCTTTGTTATTCACGTATTCTCAAGCATGGTGTTCCATCCCATGTTACTTCCGATTGCGGTTCCAAGTTTGTATCTCATTTCTTCCACTCTCTTGGCCAAGCACTCGACATGAAACTCCATTTCACTTCCAGATATCATCCGAAGGCGACAGTCAAACGGAATGGACAAATCAAACTCTGGAACAGTATCTCCGCATCTACTGTAACTAACAGCAAGACAACTGGTCAGAACTCCTTCCGCTTGTGGAATTCACATTCAATAACGCTCCAGCGCTACTACGGTATCTCACCTTTCTTCACCGCAAGAAAGGCTATCACCATCCCTTGCTATCCATCCGAACGCGACCTCACATCCTCACGAGCTCGGAATTCGCTATTGATCTCAACAAACTTCATGCTACCCTCAAATCTGAAATTGCATCAGCTCAACAGCGCTACCAGGTATCCACTGACGCTCATCGGTTACCAGCACCCGACTTCGGAATTGGTCAAAGAGTATTTGTCAAGGCAAAGTATTTCACACTACCGACCTCGAAGAAGCTTTCCGAAAAGTATCTTGGTCCCTACAAAATTATTGCTCAGCCAGAACCCATTCCTTCACTATCCGACTTCCAGATTCTATGTGTGGCAGTCCATCAGTATTTCATGTCTCCATGCTCGAACCGCAACTACCAATCAAATTCCGGATTGCGTCCAACCTCCTCCAATCCCGTTGACATCGAAGGCAAACCGGAATACAAAATATCTCGCATTGTCGACTCAAGATTGATTGTCAGAGAGCATGCAAGTTGTTATATAAAGTATTGTGGATGGCTATGAGGATACTGACAAGGAATTCTCCTGGCTTCCGCAACGGAACTCAGTCACGCTATGGAATTGGTTTCCAATTTTCACGCTGCTTATCCGCTAAGCCTGGTCTTTCCACTTTAGTTTCTGCTAATCCTTTTCGATCTTCTTATTTCCTTTCCGACTTCCTCAAGTTTATATCATCTCATTTTTATCTTATCTTCCGACCCTTTCAGCTAACCCATCACATTTATTTCAGAACCTCAAGTCAACTTCAACTACAGATATCCTAATGTTCAATGTCCAAGAAACAAATATACATTGGAGAGCGCCGGAAACTGATCACATCCGCCCTCCTGATCCTCCAGGGCTTCCGCCATACCTCGATCCCGATTCCTGCCCTATCTCCATAGTCCATCCACCTCTCCGACCTTTCCGTCCATACCGACTCTGGCGACCTTCACCCTCACAACGCACATCCATGTTTCAACCTCATCGCATCCACAGCCCCTCATCTCCTTGTTTGCTCTTCCACTGCCCTTCTCGCCCTCTCCTGCGCTTCTGTGTTCTGCTCCAGGGCCTCCACATTCTCCCGGCGCATTTCCAAACTCTGCCTCTTCAAGCATTTGCTTCCTCCATCACCTTCTGAGTCCTCGTGCTCTCATCCACATTCTGCGCCTTCTCGTCCTCAACCTCTTCAATTCCGATGTGACCCCATTGACAGAATGTTTTTCAACCGCAACATTGTTTGCGGGCTGGATAATGAGCGTTGGTGGCGGGGGAACGGCAGGGAACTTCTTTTTTCGGATTGGGGCGGGGGATGGCAACAACTCTGAAAGGAATAGTCGTGTCTTAGTGGTCGCCTAGGAGCCACGGCAGCTTCTTGTTGAAGGGGACGGGGTGGTGAGAGGGTGGTACTGGGGCGGGAGCCGGAACGGAACTGCTTCCGAAGTTCCATGGGCAGTAGCTGGCCGGTGATGGGTGTATACGTGCCTATCGGGTATCGGGCGACACCTTCCTTTTCCTTTCTCTTCTTTGCGGCGGGACTTGCGACAAATGCGCGCATCCTTTCCGCTGTCTTGAGCATTCAATGCAAGCGGTTCGACAGTGTGTGTCCAGCACACGAGGCTCCGTGAGTGCACGAGTCGCACTTTGTTGAGTATACGTGGGCCCGGCCTGCGGGATTGTTCATGAGTCGGTCTCCACGACCGGAATTAGTTTGTGCACCGGTGGAACCGTGATACTTGTTTTCTTGGCCTCGTCTGCCTTGCCACCAGCCTTCTTGGACCCCTAGTTGTCTCACAACCGGATTTGCTTCCTTCGCCTTCGCTTGGGTTTTTGGAACCTCCACAACTCTTCGGCACCCTTTCCACCTCATCGGAACCTGACTTCTCGACTTCCACATTGTCCCTTCAGCATCGACATCCATCGCATCTCCGCAGCTGCTTTTTCTTTTGCGGCATTGGCGTCCGCTTCGCAGCCATGCGGTAACTCAGCTCGGTCATTTTTGAGAAGTCAGGGGTGATGTTGGCGATTGGCTGGACATTGCGGGAAGGATGGGGAACTTGAATCGTTCAGTCCTTCTTATAAGCATCCGACACGTTCCAATTCCGGATCTACCGCTCGTCATCGCAACACGCTTTTAATTTCCGTTGCCTCATTCCATGCCACGCTTCCCTTAAGGTTGGGATCCTCAGCTTCTATTTTTGCTCCTACAAAGTTCTATTTTTATCCGGCGCATTCCTTATCAATGCGGCCTCGAGCTTGCCTTAAGGGAGGATACTGTTATATCCGTTTCCAGAACTTTCCAATCATTCCGATGTTTCCTTTTCTATCTAGAATGTTCCATTTCCATTTCCGGTATGTTCCATGGAATCCCGCTGTCAAGTTTCCTTTTGATGGGATCCGCTCGGGACTGTTGTCTTTTGGGTTCCTTTAATTGTAAGTCCGCTTCCCGGAACCAGTAGTGGTTGGCCATTATGCCGTATTCCCTTTCCGGAACTACGGTTGCGCTCCTGCGGTCGCTCTACAACCAATGCAACATGGCCATAACTTTCCAACAGCCAACACGACTGTATCCAGATCGGTACTCACCCCTATTACAATGCAATTGCTATAACTCTATTCTGATTCCTATTTCTATTTTCCAAACTATTCCTTTTCCATAATTTACTCCTGTATACCTTTTATATAAGTTCCGCATTCCTGTATCTACTCCTCAGTCTGAAATCAACTTAGATTCTATTCTCTCTCAATTCCTATCTTCCTGCTAAGCATTCCACAACTTGCGTTCTATTCCACTATTGCTCTCTAGGCATCCGGAACTGCTGGAGGGCACAGTGCGCCTTCGCGTTGCTGAGGCCAACGCCTATCCCCAAATCAGAACCGCCTAGTTCTGACTCTGCGGTCGTAGTCTTAACACTTCTAAAACTCATCCGTTCCTTGGACAAAAAGGAGTTGGAAGGTTTGAGACAACGATACAACCCAAGCCTCATCATAGCGATCCTGTTATGACTACAACGGCAGAGTTGAACTAGGCAGTTGGTCATAGAGCAACTGTGTTCCATTTCCATTTCCGTTATGTTCCAAGGAATCCGCTGTCAAGTTTCCTTTCGATAGGATCTGCTTGGGACCATTGTCTTTTGGGTTCCTTCTAATTGGTAGTGGTTGGCCGGTTATGCCATAGTCCCTTTCCAGGACTATGTTTGCGCTCATCATGATAATATATAATCATGATAATAACCATTATATCTTTTGAACTCATCCGTTTCCTTGGACAAAAAGGAGTTGGAAGGTTGAGACAACGATACAACCCAAGCCTTATCATAGCGATCCTATTATGACTACAACGGCAGAGTTGGAACTAGGCAGTTGGTCATAGAGCAACTGTGTTCCATTTCCATTTCCGTTATGTTCCAAGGAATCCTGCTGTCAAGCTTCCTTTCGATAGGATCTGCTCGGACCATTGTCTTTTGGTTCCTCTAATTGGTAAGTCCGCTTCCCAGAACCAGTAGTGGTTGGCCGGTTATGCCATAGTCCCTTTCAGGACTATGGTTGCGCTTATCATGATAATATATAATCATGATAATAACCATTATATCTTTTGAACTCATCCGTTTCCTTGGACAAAAAGGAGTTGGAAGGTTTGAGACAACGATACAACCCAAGCCTTATCATAGCGATCCTATTATGACTACAACGGCAGAGTTGGAACTAGCAGTTGGTCATAGAGCAACTGTGTTCCATTTCCATTTCCGTTATGTTCCAAGGAATCCCGCTGTCAAGCTTCCTTTCGATAGGATCTGCTTGGGACCATTGTCTTTTGGGTTCCTCTAATTGGTAGTGGTTGGCCGGTTTATGCCATAGTCCCTTTCCAGGACTATGGTTGCGCTCATCATGATAATATATAATCATGATAATAACCATTATATCTTTTGAACTCATCCATTTCCTTGGACAAAAAGGAGTTGGAAGGTTTGAGACAACGATACAACCCAAGCCTTATCATAGCGATCCTATTATGACTACAACGGCAGAGTTGGAACTAGGCAGTTGGTCATAGAGCAACTGTGTTCCATTTCCATTTCTGTTATGTTCCAAGGAATCCCGCTGTCAAGTTTCCTTTTGATGGATCTGCTTGGGACCGTTGTCTTTCGGGTTCCTCTAATTGGTAAGTAGGGAATACAGCATAACCAGCCAAACCACTACTGTTCTGGAAGCGACTTACCAATTAGAGGAACCCAAAGACAATGTCCCAAGCAGATCCATCAAAGGAACTTGACAGCGGGATTCCTTGGAACATAACGGAAATGGAAATGAACAAGTTGCTCTATGACCAACTGCTAGTTCAACTCTGCCGTTGTAGTCATAATAGGATCGCTATGATAAGCTTGGGTTGTACGTTGTCTCAAACTTCCAACTCCTTTTTGTCCAAGGAAACGGATGAGTTCAAAAGATATAATGGTTATTATCATGATTATATATTATCATGATAAGCGCAACCATAGTCCTGGAAAGGGACTATGGCATAACCGGCCAACCACTACAATTAGAGGAACCAAAAGACAATGGTCCCAAGCAGATCCTATCGAAAGGAAGCTTGACACGGATTCCTTGGAACATAACGAAATGGAAATGAACACAGTTGCTCTATGACCAACTGCCTAGTTCCAACTCTGCCGTTGTAGTCATAATAGGATCGCTATGATAAGGCTTGGGTTGTATCGTTGTCTCAAACCTTCCAACTCCTTTTTGTCCAAGGAAACGGATGAGTTCAAAAGATATAATGGTTATTATCATGATTATATATTATCATGATAAGCGCAACCATAGTCCTGGAAAGGGACTATGCATAACCGGCCAACCACTACTGGTTCTGGAAGCGGACTTACCAATTAGAGGAACCCAAAAGACAATGGTCCCGAGCAGATCCTATCGAAAGGAAGCTTGACAGCAGGATTCCTTGGAACATAACGGAAATGGAAATGGAACACAGTTGCTCTATGACCAACTGCCTAGTTCCAACTCTGCCGTTGTAGTCATAATAGGATCGCTATGATAAGGCTTGGGTTGTATCGTTGTCTCAAACCTTCCAACTCCTTTTTGTCCAAGGAAACGGATGAGTTCAAAAGATATAATGGTTATTATCATGATTATATATTATCATGATGAGCGCAACCATAGTCCTGGAAAGGGACTATGGCATAACCGGCCAACCACTACCAATTAGAGGAACCCAAAAGACAATGGTCCCAAGCAGATCCTATCGAAAGGAAACTTGACAGCGGATTCCTTGGAACATAACGGAAATGGAAATGGAACACAGTTGCTCTATGACCAACTGCCTAGTTCCAACTCTGCCGTTGTAGTCATAACAGGATCGCTATTGATGAGGCTTGGGTTGTATCGTTGTCTCAAAACCTTCCAACTCCTTTTTGTCCAAGGAAAACGGATGAGTTTAGAAGTGTTAAGACTACGACCGCAGAGTCAGAACTAGGCGGTTCTGATTTGGGGATAGGCGTTGGCCTCAGCAACGCGAAGGCGCACTGTGCCTCCAGCAGGTTCCGGATGCCTAGAGAGCAATAGTGGAATAGAACGCAAGTTGTGGAATGCTTAGCAGGAAGATAGGAATTGAGAGAGAATAGAATCTAAGTTGATTTCAGACTGAGGAGTAGATACAGGAATGCGGAACTTATATACAAAGGTATACAGGAGTAAATTATGGAAAAGGAATAGTTCTGGAAAATAGAAATAGGAATCAGAATAGAGTTATAGCAATTGCATTGTAATAGGGTGAGTACCGATCTGGATACAGTCGTGTTGGCTGTTGGAAAGTTATGGCCCATGTTGCATTGGTTGTAGAGCGACCGCAGGAGCGCAACCGTAGTTCCGGAAAGGGAACTACGGCATAACTGGCCAACCACTACTGGTTCCGGGAAGCGGACTTACCAATTAAAGGAACCCAAAAGACAACAGTCCCGAGCGGATCCCATCAAAAGGAAACTTGACAGGGATTCCATGGAACATACCGGAAATGGAAATGGAACATTCTAGATAGAAAAGGAAACATCGGGAATGATTGGAAAGTTCTGGAAACGGGATATAACAGTATCCTCCCCTTAAGGCCAAGCCTCGAGGCCGCATTGATAAGGGAATGCGCCCGGATAAAAATAGAACTTTGTAGGAGCAAAAAATAGAAGCTGAGGATCCCAACCTTAAGGGAAGCGTGGCATGGAAATGAGGCAACGGAAATTAAAAGCGTGTTGCGATGACGAGCGGTAGATCCGGAATTGGAACGTGTCGGGATGCTTATAAGAAGGACTTGGAACGATTCAAGTTCCCCCATCCTTCCCGCAATGTCCCAGCCAATCGCCAACATCACCCCTGACTTCTCAAAAATGACCGCAGCTGAGTTTACCGCATGGGCTGCGAAGCGGGACGCCAATGCCGCAAAAGAAAAAAGCAGCTGCGGGAGATGCGATGGATGTCGATGCTGAAGGGGACAATGTGGAAGTCGAGAAGTCAGGTTCCGATGAGGGTGGAAAGGGTGCGAAGAGGTTGTGGAGGTTCCAAAAACCCAAGCGAAGGCGAAGGAAGCAAATCCGGTTGTGAGGACAACTAGGGGGTCCAAGAAGGCTGGTGGCAAGGCAGACGAGGCCAAGAAAACAAGTATCACGGTTCCACCGGTGCACAAACTAATTCCGGTCGTGGAGACCGACTCACATGAACAATCCCGCAGGCCGGGGCCCACGTATAACTCAACAAAGTGCGACTCGTGCACTCACCGGAGCCTCGTGTGCTGGACACACACTGTCGGAACCGCTTGCATTGAATGCTCAAGACAGCGGAAAAGGATGCGCGCATTTGTCGCAAGGTCCCGCCGCAAAGAAGAGAAAGGAAAAGGAAGGTGTCGCCCCGATACCCGATAGGCACGTATACCACCCCATCACCGGCCAGCTACTGGCCCATGGAAACTTTCGGAAGCAGTTCCGTTCCGGCTCCCGCCCCCAGTACCACCCCTCTCACACCACCGTCCCCTTCAACAAGAAAGCTGCCCGTGGCTCCTAGGCCGACCACTAAGACACGACTATTCCTTTCAGAGTTGTTGCCATCCCCCGCCCCAAGTCCCGAAAAAGAAGTTCCCTGCCGTTCCCCCGCCCACCAACGCTCATTATCCAGCCCGCAAACCAATGTTGCGGTTGAAAAACATTCTGTCAATGGGGTCACATCGGAATTGAAGAGGTTGAGGATCGAGAAGGCGCAGAATGTGGATGAGAGCACGAGGACTCAGAAGGTGATGGAGGAAGCAAATGCCTTGAAGAGGCAGAGTTTGGAAATGCGCCGGGAGAATGTGGAGGCCCTGGAGCAGAACACAGAAGCGCAGGAGAGGGCGAGAAGGGCAGTGGAAGAGCAAACAAGGGAGATGAGGGGGCTTGTGGATGCGATGAGGTTGAACATGGATGTGCGTTGTGAGGGTGAAGGTCGCCAGAGTCGGTATGGGACGGAAAGGTCGGAGAGGTGGATGGACTATGGAGATAGGGCCAGGGAATCGGGATCGAGGTATGGCGGAAGCCCTGGAGGATCAGGAGGGCGGATGTGATCAGTTCCGGCGCCTCTCCAATGTATATTTGTTTCTTGGACATTGAACATTAGGATATCTGTAGTTGAAGTTGACTTGAGGTTCTGAAATAAATGTGATGGGTTAGCTTGAAAGGGTCGGAAGATAAGATAAAATGAGATGATATAAACTTGAGGAAGTCGGAAAGGAAATAAGAGAATCGGAAAGGGATTAGCAGAAACTAAAGTGGAAGAGGACCAGGCTTAGCGGGATAAGCAGCGTGAAAATTGGAAACCAATTCCATAGCGTGACTGAGTTCCGTTGCGGGAAGCCAGGAGAATTCCTTGTCAGTATCCTCATAGCCCATCCACAATACTTTATATAACAACTTGCATGCTCTCTGACAATCAATCTTGGAGTCGACAATGCGAGATATTTTGTATTCCGGTTTGCCTTCGATGTCAACGGGATCTGGAGGAGGTTGGACGCGATCCGGAATTTGATTGGTAGTTGCGGGTTCGAGCATGGAGACATGAAATACTGGATGGACTGCACACATAGAATCTGGAAGTCGGATAGTGAAGGAATGGGTTCTGGCCTGAGCAATAATTTTGTAGGGACCAAGATACTTTTCGGAAAGCTTCTTCGAGGGTCGGGTAGTGTGGAAATACTTTGCCTTGACAAATACTCTTTGACCAATTCCGAAGTCGGGTGCTGGTAACCGATGAGCGTCAGTGGATACCTGTAGCGCTGTTGAGCTGATGCAATTTCAGATTTGAGGGTAGCATGAAGTTTGTTGAGATCAATAGCGAATTCCCGAGCTCGTGAGGATGTGAGGTCGCGTTCGGGATGGATAGCAAGGGATGGGTGATAGCCTTTCTTTGCGGTGAAGAAAGGTGAGATACCGGTAGTAGCGCTGGGAGCGTTATTGAATGTGAATTCCACAAGCGGAAGGAGTTCTGACCAGTTGTCTTGCTGTTAGTTACAGTAGATGCGGAGATACTGTTCCAGAGTTTGATTTGTCCATTCCGTTTGACTGTCGCCTTCGGGATGATATCTGGAAGTGAAATGGAGTTTCATGTCGAGTGCTTGGCCAAGAGAGTGGAAGAAATGAGATACAAACTTGGAACCGCAATCGGAAGTAACATGGGATGGAACACCATGCTTGGAGAATACGTGAATAACAAAGAGTCAAGCAAGTTCAGCAGAATTAATGGTATTGTATGTCGGAATGAATATGGCTTGTTTTGTGAGGCGGTCCATGATAACTAGAATGCTATCGAATCCAGAGGATTGCGGGAGTTTCTCGATAAAATCCATAGAGATAGAATGCCAGGGATGTTCTGGAATCGGAAGCTGCTTGAGAGTCCCGTAGGGCCAATGACATTGAGGTTTGGATCGCATGCAGTAATGCAACTCTTGCAGAAGTGCTTGACGAAGTCGTGGATTCCGGGCCACGTATAACTCCTTCGGATTAGTTCCAGAGTCTTGTTCTGACCAAAATGGCCAGCCAGAATATGGTCATGGTGATATTGCGTGATGCAAAGTTGTAAAGTGTTAGCGTCCGGGAACATAGATCCAGTCATCGAGCCTAAGGAAGCCATTGGAAGTGAGAGACCATCTCCCCTGGGGCAACGCAAGTGCTGTGCAGCCATGGGATCTTCGGAAAGTGCAGAAAGGATGTCGGAATGGAGTTGCGAAAGATCTATGATAGTAGCGGCATGGAACACAGGGGTCGCGAGGGATGAGGCACAGAGAGATGAAGCGAGTTGTTCTTGAGTGAATACTGGACGGAAGTTGTGCAGATTGACCAAAGCATAGCCCTTATCCTCCCCTTTTAGGTAGACGTCCCAGCGTCTCATCAAAGCATCCAGCTTTGTTCCTAGTTTACCAGGTCAGAAATGGATGACCAAGTTAAAACTGCGAGAGGTATTCCGACCATTGTGCCTGCCGACGGGTAAGGAGCTTGGTAGTTGCGAATATTCCAAGTTCTTGTGGTCGGTAACAACATTGATTGGAAGGGAAGCCCCCTCTAAGTAATGACGCCAGATGCAGAACGCCTCAAAGATAGCGAGAAGTTCTTTATCATGAGTGTCGTAGTTGAATTCTGGAGACAAGAAAGTGCCGGGAATGGAATGCGATAGGATGAATGTCACCGTCAGGGATATGATGGAAAGGATAGCAGCTAAAGCGTAGTCGGAAGCGTCGGTCTTGATGATGATTTGCAAGTCCGGAATCCAGTGAGTGAGGACGGGAGTGGAAGTGAAGGCCTTCTTGAGGTTTCGAAGGCATTCCGGGCATTGGAACCAAAATTCCAAGGATCCCTTTGCGAGTAAGGCAAGTTAAGGGAACCACGATGTCGGAACAGCCATAGATGAAGCAACGATAAAAGTTTGCGAACCCTAAGAAGGATTGGATGTCCTTACTTTCTGGGGTTCCGGCCAGTCCTGGATAGTCTTGACCTTGTTGTCCAACATAGTGAGACCGTCAGTCGAAAGGATATACCCGAGATATTCCACCGTGTCGGAATTGAATTCACATTTGTCGGGTCATGCATAGAGACCATGTTTGCAAAGTCTCTTCAGCACCTCTCTGACATGTTTCCGGTGTTGAGTCAGATTGTCGGAATAGATGAGGATGTCGTCAAGGTAGATGGTAATGCATATGTCTAGCAAGTCCTGGAAAAATGTCATTCATGAATCGCTGGAATGTGCAGGAGCATTGCTAAGACCGAAAGGCATGATGAGCCATTCAAAGGACCCGTAACGAGTCCGGAAGGCCGTTTTCCACTCGTCGCCTTCTGCAATACAGATGAGTGATATGCATGCCAAAGATCAATCTTTCTATAGATACAAGCTTTGCGAGGAGAGTCAAAGAGATCCAAAATGAGGGGAAGTGGGTAGCGATCTTTCCGAGTAATCCGATTGAGACCATGGAAATCGACGCAAAGACAAAGGGAACCATCCTTCTTCTTCACAAAAAAGAACAGGAGCGCCATGGGGAGAGGTTGCGGGTCGGATGAAGCCAATAGAGAGGTTTTTGTCAATGAATTCGCGAAGAGCTTGAAGTTCTGTTTGCGACAAGGAATAGATCGGACCTATAGGAGGTGCAGTACCATCCTCTAAGTCAATCTTGAGATTGTAGTGTTGATGCATCGGTAGCGTATCCGCATGGGACTTGCTGAACACATCTGCAAAATCATGGTATTCCGCCGGAATAGCAGAAAGGTCGACAGGAGATTCCTCAACAGAGGATGCTGCAGTGATAACTGAGTGTAGGTTGAGGGCGAAGCGATGAGAGCCAGGAAGTCGGGATGCTTGCGCAAAAGTGGCGGCATTGACTAGACGAATGTCTATTCTGGCGGGTGAATCGGAAGTTGCTTCTGTGATGGAATCTGATACCGATGTTTGTGGCACAGTGTCATTAGAAGGCGGCATGTGAAGAGTAGGCGGAATCTCGACAGGAGTGGAACGGAAAGTGATGTGGCCAGTAACCCAGTCAATCAACGGATTGTAGTGGGACAGCCAGTTGTGCCCAAGAACCACTAGAGTCTGTGGATCCAGCAAAGTGACATAGAGGGAAAGTGTCATAGATTCACCAGTAGGAAAAGATACAGGAAATTTTGCAACCTTGGAAACAAAAGAGCTAGAAGTCCCATTGAAGAGATGAAGCTTAACAGGAGGAATTGGAACTGTCAGGATACCATGTTTATGAACAAAGGAATTTGAAATAAAACAATGAGTCAAACCACTGTCACCAGCGCAGGAATGTCAGAAATAGAAGAAGTGTCTGTAGGAGAAAGAAAAAAGTGAAGGAATTCGGATCAGAAAGAGCAGAAGCATTGAGACAAACTCTCTCTGAAGCACAGAGGGTGTCAACACGATCCCCCACCTGTGCAGAGTCAAGGGACGCGGATTAGTTTCCCGAGCTCGCAGGAGCAGAACTCGTGGAAGTACCTTCAGCTACAGCTGATCAGCCCTTTGGCTTGTTAGAGTTGTCGGATTTGCCGGTATTCTTCTTTGGGCAATTCTCAGCGGTATGACCGCCTCCTCCGCAGAACATACACAAGTTCTTGTCCTTCCGATGCTGGCATTCTTGAGGAGTGAGTTTGCCTTTGCGACCGAGGACGTTTGCGAGAGGATTTGAGGAAGAGGAAGAGGAACCGGATTGCAAATTTGCGTTTGCGGTTTTCCGGGTTTAGCATTGTTGTTGGATTGGTTACCGGAAGATGATGATTGCGATTGCAAATTGTTGTTGCCAGAATTTGCGGTTTGTTCTTCTGCTTTTTGCTGCGGGTTGGAGTCCTTTGAAGTGGAATTGCTTGTTGCACGGTTCCATTCACAATGGTGTTCCCAGTGGCAGTTGTCAATGCGCATAGCCAGGTCTGTAATTCTCGAAGAGTGGAAGGTTTGTCAGTTGGAAGTGAGGAAAGGACGTCCTGGATGCAATTGGGAAGACTGCAATAATAGCGATGGACCAAAACAGAATCTGGCCAGTGAAGATGCGATGCGAGACGAGCAAATGAGACGTTATACTTGTTGATGTGGTCATTAGCAGACATGGTAAGATGCTCAATCTCTTCCGCAGCCTCGTTTTACCGGATCCAAGGAACCAAAATTGGAGACAAGTTCATCGACAAACAAGTCCCAGTTGTTATACCAGGAACTAATTCCCATATTGGATTCTCCTTGAGAGTTGTTTGAAACCAAGTTTGAGTGGGACCAGAAAGATAAGAGAGGGTGAAGGAAACCTTTGTGTGTTGCGACGGAAATTGATTCAGATTAGCCTCGAAATAGAGGCGGCACTGAAAAATGAATTTGTTGAGCTTGTGAGGTTCCTTGCCATTGAAAGAAATTGGTTCCTTGATTGCGACTTTAGGAGTTTTGGTGGGAGGTTGCGAAGAATTCCGAGTGAGTGTATCTGAGATAGTTGATAGGAGGTTGGCTAGAATGCAATTTGGAATGTGTTGACTGTCTTCATCGTCATCTCCATCCTCTTCTCCATCTCCATCCCCATCCCCATCTCCCGGATCTCAACCTCCATCTCCACCTCTGTTGTCACCACCACCACCACCATTTCTTCCCTTACCCTTTTCCCTTCCACCTGATCTGTTGTAAGTTCCGGGGTTCTGGTGAGTACTGGGAATGTTGGAAACAGGAGTACCCTTCTGAGTGCAACCAGGGGTACCAATTGAGAACCTTCCCAGTCTTGAGGGGTGCGAGAACCCAAACCGGAAACTTGGTGAGACATGTCAGGGGTTTCGGAAACAGGGGTATGAGAATCCAAAGTTTTTGCAGAACTGCGAGGTTTAGGTTGATGAGCAGGGGGAAGTGGAAGGTCGCCAGGAGGAGTACCAGATGCGAAAGTAACACTGCGAGTGCGACTCATACAAAAGTGAAGTGTGGAACCAGCTGGAGTGGGAGTCTGAAATACTGTTAAGACTATGAGTCTGAAATACTGTTAAGACTATGAGTCTGAAATACTGTTAAGACTATGACCGCAGAGTCGGAACTAGGCGGTTCTGATTTGGGGATAGGCATTGGCCTTGGCGATGCAAAGGTGCACTGTGCCCTCCAGCAGGTTCTGGGTGCCTAGAGAGTGATAGCGGAATAGAATGCAAGTTGCGGAATGCTTAGCGGGAAGATAGGAATTGAGAGAGAATAGAATCTAAGTTGATTTCAGACTGAGGAGTAGATACAGGAATGCGGAACTTATATACAAAGGTATACAGGAGTAAATTATGGAAAAGGAATAGTTCTGGAAAATAGAAATAGGAATCAGAATAGAGTTATAGCAATTGCATTGTAATAGGGGTGAGTACTGATCTGGATACAGTTGTGTTGGCTGTTGGAAAGTTATGGCCCATGTTGCATTGGTTGTAGAGCAACCGCGGGAGCGCAACCGTAGTTCCGGAAAGGGAACTACGGCATAACTGGCCAACCACTACTGGTTCTGGGAAGCGGACTTACCAATTAAAGGAACCCAAAAGACCACAGTCCCGAGCGGATCCCATCAAAAGGAAACTTGACAGTGGGATTCCATGGAACATACTGGAAATGGAAATGGAACATTCTAGATAGAAAAGGAAACATCGGGAATGAATGGAAAGTTCTGGAAATGGAATATAAGAATGATAACTAGAATAATGCTATTATTGAGGAAGTTTGTTGATTGGAAGCTGCTTGAGAGTCCTGTAGGGTTGGTGAAGTTGAGGTTTGGATTGGATGGAGATAACAGAACTGTTGGAGAAGTGGTTGAAGAAGTTGTGGATTGCAGGCCATGTATAAGACCTTTGGATGATTAACTGGAGAGTTTTGTTCTGACTGGAATGGGCAGGCAGGATATAGTTGTGGTGGTATTGCGTGATGGAAAGTCATAAGGTGTTAGTGTTGAGAAGGTAGATGGAGTGATTGAGGGTAAGAAAGCGATTGGAAGTAGAAGAATGGATGGGGTGTTTATTTTATAGTATATGGATGTATGTGAGTGGATAAGTATACAAGTAGTTTGTAGTGTATGATGATATGTATAAAAGGGAGAAATAGAAGAGTATTTTAGTAGGATGAAAAATGAGGAATCATATGGTATTTGGATTATGAATTCTGAGTAATGTTGCGCACATGCGCAAGAGTGCGCGGTGGGGAAGAGGAGGCACGGGGGAGGGCAGCAGCATATGCGCTGTGCAGGCGCACGCTTCTGCGATGCTGCGCAGTGGGCGGTCCCGCCCACTGCGCAGAAGAGTGGGCCCCTGCAGACATGTTAAATACTGCGCGATGCGCAAGGCAGCGCACGGCGCACAGGACAGAGAGGGTGGTGGCGTGCACTGGCGACTTGCGCACATGCGCAAGAGTGCGCGGTGGGGAAGAGGAGGCACGGGGAGGGCAGCAGCATATGCGCTGTGCAGGCGCACACTTCTGTGATGCTGCGCAGTGGGCGGTCCCGCCCACTGCGCAGAAGAGTGGGCCCCTGCAGACATGTTAAATACTGCGCGATGCGCAAGGCAGCGCACGGCGCACAGGACAGAGAGGGTGGTGGCGTGCACTGGCGACTTGCGCACATGCGCAAGAGTGCGCGGTGGGGAAGAGGAGGCACGGGGGAGGGCAGCAGCACATGCGCTGTGGCTCGTGTTGCTCCAGGCGCACACTTCTGCGATGCTGCGCGCTGGGCGGTCCCGCCCACTGCGCAGAAGAGTGGGCCCCTGCAGACATGTTAAATACTGCGCGATGCGCGAGGCAGCGCACGGCGCACAGGACAGAGAGGGTGGTGGCATGCACTGGCGACTTGCGCACATGCGCAAGAGTGCGCGGTGGGGAAGAGGAGGCACGGGGGAGGGCAGCAGCACATGCGCTGTGGCTCGTGTTGCTCCAGGCGCACACTTCTGCGATGCTGCGCGCTGGGCGGTCCCGCCCACCGCGCAGAACAGTGCGTGCACTGCTGCTCACTCCTCACACCCCACACTTCTTGAACACTGCGCCGTGCGCAAGGCCGCCCACCGCGCGCACATTACATCCCGGGCCACCACCATCCTCCACTTCCATGCCACTCTTCTCTCCCACAGCGCCGTGGCCTTCTCTCCCCATCGCGCTCCTCACTCTTCACTCTCACCCACTCCACTTCTCCTCCCACTTTCTCCCTCTCCCACCCTCCGCCATGCCCCTCGCTCCTTCTTGCGCCGTGACTTGCTCTCCTCACCGCGCACTTTCATCCTTTTTCTTCATATTTCGCTTTCAGTCCCTTCAATCTAGGCCCCACCCTACCCTACCCCCCTGCTGCTTTTTACGCCTATAAATTTGGTTCCAAAGTGTCCACAAGTCAGCACCTGTCGACTTGTGGCACAAAACATTATTTTTTTCCACGGCAGCCGCGAGTCAGCAGCTTTTGACTCGCGGCACATATATTCTTGTCCGCGAGTCAGCACCTGTCGACTCGCGGCACAAAATATTATTTTTTTCCACAGCAGCCGCGAGTCAGCAGCTTTTGACTCGCGGCGCAAAATATTATTTTTTTCCGCAGTGCCAGCGAGTCAGCAGCTTTTGACTCGCGGCGCATACATCGTTGTCCGCAAGTCAGCACCTCTCCACTCACGGCACAAAATATTGTTTTTTTCCATGGTGCCCGCAAGTCACCATTTGTCTACTCGTGGCACAAAAATATGATTTTTTTTCCATCGTGGCCACAAATCAACACCTTTCCACTCCCAGCACATATATTCTTTCTTCCACTTACCACAATACAATCCACTCAATACCAGTACACAATCACATACAATATATATATATTACCCCTCACAATAAACAATTTAAATACATCATTCCATACATTCCTGCCAAAAAAATTTATTATTTGCTTTCAACCACAAGTTCGTTAAGGGGTTAAGGCGTTATCTTTTCTCTCCCCTGCCCTCAATTTCACTCCCTATTCACTCTATTCTCTGCCATTTTTCTTCTCCTCATCTATCCTCCCTATCTTACTCACTCAGACTCATCGCAAATGTCTTTCTTACCGTGATGTACAGCCAGGACCACTCGCGCATCACTCATCACTGATTCTGCTTACCAATATTTCCTAAAGTGGCGTGCAAGCCAGAGGATCAGTTGAGGTGGCTGTTCACTCGCGCATCACTCATCATTGATTGCGCTTACTAACACTTCCCAAAGAGGCAGGTGCCCGCAGAGCTAACCTAACCCACCGATCGAGAGCACACTTGAATCATAAGCACAGCCCCAGCTGGTATACCGCCGAAGGAGATTCATGGCTTTCAAGACACATATGAACTTGAGTAGAAATATCACTGTGAGATTGCTTACTTTGTGCTATTAGATTGAAGGTAATTTGTATGTTGAATACCGGAGCGTACACAGAATAGCTATAATGCTGATTCCCATTTACCAATGTCATACGGCAACCGGTTATAGCGGTAAATAATGAATTTTTGATCATGTTTCCTGGTGTCGCATTGTGTGAGCAAGGGCTTGAATCAACACTGTAGAGCATTATTATTATTATTGGAAGACTAACCATTATGGTTCATGCTTGTTGAATAATGCGTGCTCTCTGAATAGTTCGTTGTCCTTGTAATGTCTATATTCCTTGAACGCTTTGTTTTCTTTGAGCGAAATTTGGCCAATATCCACTTCAGTAGTCCCATTTCGCTCAGAGGTGGAGGTAAAGGTAGTGGTGGGAGGAAACAAGAAAACGCCTCGGGGCCCTCGAGGCAGTATCGACAACGTAATGCTCGGCATTTGCTGCCACATAAGCACAAGGACTTTGCACCTTTATGGTCTAGTCGCTGTCAGCCTATGGAGGTGACTCGCTGATCACCTCGATTAGAACATGAGTTAGGGTAATTAATTATTGGCCACAGTGTGACCAAACTAAGCATCCTTGACTCATCCGCGACTGCCGCATAAGCTGTTCCATGCTTGCTGACAAAATGCCTCTGTCTCCCCTATTGAATTGGATCACCGCGAAACTTCCTGTACTGTAATTACTCGCCTTAGACGGTACTCCACCGAGCATTTAGGCAAAGTTTATAGGAATGCTAGCGAGATTAGTATGTTGGCAAATGGCGGCACTTCCGATGACCCACTCCGATATGTGTTCCGACCACTAGGAGACTCTGCTACTACAGTACGGGACTAATTGTTGTAGTGGTGTATGATAACACGCGTGATGTTGCTAGGTTCTTCAATACATCGGGGGCTGTACGAGAATGCCGAAAAACAAGGCAACGAGTTCATAATACCAGATGCACAAACATTCGGTTGATCTACTATCCGAAAACTCAGATACCAGACCCAGTATATCGCAGTGTGGCTCGATGATTCGTTCAGAGTCGGAGTCAGAGAAATGGATCCCTGTCGTGAGCAACCGACTGCTGATAGCTAAACTATATTCGAAAAGCCGGTGTGGACTTACCAATGGATTCAATTCGGATCGATTGGCTGATGTATTGAATCACCTTGATAATTCGATTTTCTAACCACACTCTACGGTCACTTGATATCCACTGTTTACGTGTCCATCTATGATATCGTGACAAAATTATCGAGAATGTTGTACATAGCAACACCTCTAGCTTAGAGGCCTGTAGGCGGTATTTCCTGTATAGCTGACACGAACCTTCCCCAGCCGGGAAGTAGGAGAGTTGGGCAATTCGAACGAGTGAGATAGAAATGATTGGTCGGGACACGAAGAGCGGTCTGGAGGCATGGCCGCGATGGAAATATGGGAGAGCAATAGCTTCAGACATATAATATGCTGTGTTTATATATCAGTCTTGTCGAGTGTCATATCAATTAGAAAGATCCGCCAGGCTGCGTTATATCACCGGTTCCAGCACCTTCCGGATTACATATCATGAACCACTCTACAATCTTTCTTTACTCATGCCCGCAGAAGATTGATGATTAACGGCAAGTATGCGGGCAGATGATGTCAGGAGATTGATGTCAGTTCCTTGTCGATCAGAGACCTGTGAACATTTAGGCGAGTTGAATCCAGTAAGCAAGACCGTATGGCCGAGAAGTAAAATCATCTTCTGTTCAAGATGATGAGGAGATACCGATGAATGAGGAAGTTTATGTAGGGCATTTTACTTCATCCCAAAGCTGTGATCCATTTATCTTTATCATTTTTAGGCAATTAACGAGTACCTCAACAAGGCGCATTTCCAGGGCTCCAACAATGAAAAACTCAAATTTCATACAGAAGAATGTACGCGATACGCCGCATTGGATCGATGCGCCGACATACTTGAAGAAGATTTGTTCTAATTGCCAACTAACTTTGACGTTGAAGATTCGTAGGGTACCTTTGCTATAAGTGGCCTGCAGAAAGGTCAATAAATTCGTCATTGGCCACATACATTTTTTTTTCGGCTGACCCCCTTCAAGAAAACAGACAGGAAACCGGCACGGTGTTTTGCGATTTTGAATACTGTGCTATCTAGTGTCCACTTTCAAAGTCATATTCATCATCCTCGTCTTCTCCATCTTGGTCTTTGTTGTCCCTTTCGTTCTATTTATCGTGATAGGAGCAGTAGCCACTTTCTGTGATGCAGCAGCCTCCAGCGACCGGCTCACTATCGAAAAAGTGTACATTTGACAGAGTCAGGTGGGGGTACAGGGCACTACAACCTGGGTTTTGTCGCATATGCAAAATGGAATGTACCATGGCGATGAGGAATCTGTTATCACTGAAGCCGGTTGGTGGCTCCTCCAGGTGACTTGTGTACATGCCAGTACATCTGATTGAATCGCATCCGATGTCTTAGGTATGAGTTGAATATATCCATGTAAGAGGGGGACATTGCCTTCCTCACCAGTAAGCAGTTGCACAAGGAGAGCTCTTCGACATCAGCGCTAAAATGTTGTGGCAAAAAGGTATTCATAAATCATCAACAGACAAAGATACATATGTTACAGTGGAACAAACGAGAAAACTCTAGAGCCATTGGGTTCTATCCCAAGCTGGATCCTGTAAAAAGGCGCAAAGAACCTTGCTTCCGGTCTATCATCGCCGTAGGTCACAAGAATAAATCTAGTGCGATCTTGCAGATAGCGCAACGTACCTGAAGTAAGGGATGACCAGCAACGATGCTCAGAAATCTCTCCAAGCCCTCTCTCCGACTCTCTATCACCTCATCTGAGAAGCGGTTGGTAAAGACTTTGCCAGGAAGGGGGGGATATTGACGCGGGTAGATTCATGTTCGAGGATGTCGCGAAAAGCTTCAAAGTCGGAGTAGCGGCGTCTGACGACAGAGTGACGAAGCTTGAAGGCGGGTATATTGGTCTGCATGTTCATCAGTGAGCTAGCAAAAGGTACGAATAAGGGAGGAAAGAACGCGCACCTTGCAAATAATTTCATAGTCTGTGTACATCTTGCGACCAAACCCTAAGCATGGAGATGAGAGGTCACCAGCGAGCAGTAGGAGGTGCGGCATACCGTGTGTCTGGGGGTTGCGGACCTCGATTTCGAGGAAACTCTCAGGGATGCTGTACATCTCTTCTATCTGGGAATGGTGTGTAAGATGGTCAGCAGAGCGAAGAAAAAGGCCAGAAGCGCACTGTTTGCTCTCTGGCAGACAAAAGAGTGTCCTCGAAGGCGGAGCTGCGGGCAAAGGGAGAGACGGTGCTCGACATAGTGGACGGCGGTGGAGAAGCGTATGACGGAGCACTGCTTCTCATCACAATCAGTCACGTGCATGCGCCGTGCAGTAGCGATCGAGCCCAGTGTCTAAATCGATTCCAAGGCCCAGTGTCTAAATCATTCCAAGGCCCAGTGCTTAAATAGATTCCAATGCCAACCAACTGCCCGCAACGACATGCAAGTCACCCATCTCATCTCATTCTCATCCCTCGCCGTTCTCGTGGCTCGAGGACAATCTTACGACGGTTCACCAGTAGTTGGACTCCCTCCCGCGACTTTTACTCCCCGCCCCACGTCCAAGGGAAGCTATCCCCTTCCGCCGTGCGTGCTTATGTGCCTTACCAACGCCATGCAGTCGTCCGGTTGCAAAACGTACAGACCAGATACTTTGTTTCTTCGCGAATAATCTCTAATCCGAGGCACTTAGAAACGATCAAACGTGCGCGTGCACTAATCCCGTTTACCAGCAAGCCGCCAAGAAGTGTATCGAGGCTTCCTGTCTACCAGAAGATCAAGAGAAAGCAGCCCGGCTTCAAGACCATTGTTCCGATATACGTACGTCCACGTTCATATCTGAAAATGTCTATGTCAGAGCTGAACATCTGTAGCGGATGATGGGAATGGTACCTCTTCATCTCAGCCTCAAACACCGACTGTCATTAATTACGCCGAGGAAACGGGGCGTATCGTCAACACAAGCTTTGCCGATAATGAACTCAAACCATGGTGGACGGTGTTGATAGGGGTGTTGGGCATTTTCCTGGCGGTTTGAGACCCGTTGTCTTGATGTATGGCAAACCATAATCGATATAGAGCATACGAACACCCGAGATGAAAGGAAAACGAGACCAGTGCTTGATGTGACACGGACCAGACCACTGAGATAGCATGACAGCACAATAAAAGCTTCATTTAAAACAATAATATAGCTAGATTATGATTCAATTTTGGGACCGTCAATGACGCGTCCAATGATATTGTACCGTTTGCTGTGGACACGAGATCAAATTTACGCAGGGCCAGAGACGCCGAAAGCTACGCACCAAAAAAATGAATGCCAGTCATCCAACACCTTGCGCTCCTTGTCATCCAGCACACTATAATCTGCTACAGCATCTTCGGTTTTCAAACTCGACTTTCCGAGTCCACGGGAACCGTCTTTTCCGGCAAAGATGTTGTACGAATGACCCTTGCCGTACGAATCAGCCTTGTGTGAGACATCAAAAATGTCACCTAAGCCAATGGTTAGACAACAACATTGTAACCCAAACGGGCCTGGTACAAACCTTTGATAGCGACATAGATGGCTTTAGAAGGGTCACTTCCGTCGAATTCCTTCAGTTGTTCGGTGGTAAACGGATCGTCCTTTGGAGGTGCAAGATCTGTTCTAGGCGGTTGCATGATGGATTTAGGGGCCTTCTTGGGGTCTTCCGCGGGTACTGAAGGGGTGAGCGGACGGCGCCAGTAGTGACGATAGGCGAGGTAGGTCGGAGGGAGGAATATCACAAGCACGTAGACCAGAACCAACATTCCGCTTTCGGCATCTTCCGCCTCCCAACAAAACTCTATTTTTACGACCTCGGTTTATGTCCGCGCAGCCAAAAGAGCGGGAGCCCGAAGCATGGCCCAAAACAACTTATGTCCACGGGTTCGACAGGTGCAGGGCCACTAAATTGTCAGAGACCAGAAGCTGCGGTCGCTTCCTCTGATTACCGTACGTCGGGTGAACATGGCAAAACATATCCCAGGTCACGCAAATGTATACTAAACGCCCGAATGACATGATCGTGGCCCCGTGTCCTTTCCCCAAGTCAATCAAATTCGCCCACGAGGTGAGGGCGCACGCCGCCACATTTAGAATAGAATGACAGAAAAGAACAAGACTTCTAGAAGGTCGGAGGTGAGGCTATCAATAGAAAGTCCCAATCGTCCATAATAAGGCAGGCCATGTATCAAACACGAACTTGTATAGTAAAGCATCCGATGATGGAATACTTCTATGGTGCCAAGGCGGTGGTTGACGGGCAACCTTCATCCAAAATGTCCCATATCCCTATCACGACGTTTGTTCCCTGTATCGGGCAGGTGAGTGACATGAAGAACCGAAAACAGACCAGTAACGAACCCGTTCGCATTTGGAAGGAAGAGGAAGGGTCTTTCCATTCAACTCATATTCAGGCGGCGTCGTCGCACACATTGTTAACCAACTGTCATAGGGGTTAAAATGATCCAAAGTCGCAATTAATCGCTAGATGAAAACTTTTTCAGTAGGCGAAATCATGCAAAAAAGCGAGATGACCCACGCGTCGGCCGGTCGTTGACTGGCAACCCTACAAACTTCATTACAATAAGCCAACTTTTCAGCGACGCATAGGCCCACCTCGTCTGTGAAATCCGTCCAAGATGTCTCACAATCAGGTTCATCAAAATCTATCACCCAGTGTCCCCATATGCCGCTCCATAAGCCCTTGCAAACCATAACGAAAAGCTAGCACACAAAAGGCACTGAACAAGCATACCAGATTTTCACAATAGTCGGGATGAAGCTCCACGCCGTGGATTGCCGTAGAAGATGCTTCACATTCCACTACTCCGCTTCGCCCAGGACTAGTGCCCACCGATTTCGCCGTATACTTTCTTGTCTTGTAGCGCAAACAGTGTTCGGCTTTTTTCATGTTTTCCCATGTCAGTGGCTCGAATGAGGAGACGTTTGAAGCAGTGAATCCGTGAATAATTTCCTGTGCGCTTATCGTTGTTCCCCCAGAAACTATAATCCCCAAGGGCAAAAGCCAGATGATAGAGAGGAAAATAAGACCAAGATATGCTCCGGATGAAATCCTAGGTGCCAGACGGTGATAGTCTCCCAGTTCGTAATCTACCATTGTGGTATCGATACCGTGATAATGTGTTGGAGGGAGAAGCGCCAGTCGTGCGGGATCATCTGGTCCAGAGATCAAGGAACAGCTATCGGCTCGATGATTCAAGTCACTGCGATACTTCGAAAAGCTTGAGATGCTTCCTGGGCCGTATGGACTCCACATCGAAAAATTATCCTATTTACAATCAAAGTAAACGGTGAGGGGAGCCTGTAATACGGCAGGTGAAAACGAAATGACCGCACCACGTGCTTAGCGGGCGAGTCGCAGGAATGATAATTTGCAGTAGTTTGTTGCGCCATGCGGGTGTCACTGCCAGAATGGAATGGAAATATGCCAAAATGGTAAGCGGTCGGAGACGTAGTGCGGTGGAGACTTACCGCAATCGAGCTTCTGCCGCTGATTCAGTAGCAATCATAGTGCGGTGAACAGCCATGAACCCTCCAACTAATGGCTCGGTAAGACAGTGATGGGCGTGTCAAAAGGTCGAGAAGAGGGCAATGGTCAGGAATCCCTTCCTTGAGTATGTAAAGCACTAGGCCTGCCGTCTGACATGCTGCATGTAGAGCCTGAGAACTATTGTGAATGCAAGGAAGAATCAAGGGTAGCCTCAAGGTTGTTCATGAAAGCGAAGCAGAAGCGTGGCATATAATTGAACACGACGAATTAGCCTTAACCAGCACTAGTCCAGCACTCCCATGACGGATGACACGTTCTAATCCACTTTCGACGCAAAGATGGAGCGCGGATAGGTCGTGGTGGGGATTGAGGAGTGCGAGGGGCCCTAGAACCTTCAGAACGGCAGCCGTATTTTTGAACAGAACCCCACCCAGTCAGCGCGCGATGTGGAGAGCCTGCAGCCAAATGCATCCCTTCTGCGGCAGGCCACGGGGTTGTGACAGGCCTGAGACGAGGAATAATCACGATAGCGTCGCATGGCAGTGTTCCGCCATTTAATCTCCGACTGAACTTGCTTCATCGTTCCGACGTTCAGGGAGACGGGATGAGCTCAAGAAGCTGCACGGATATTTTTGATCAACTATATAACGAACGCTTCATCCACTAGTAAGCATACCGCGTAGAACATACAATTCTTTTAAACGGACACCCGTTCGGAAGGATCCGATAAGGCATGGCATTTTCTATATCAAAATGTCTAACTGCAAATAGTTAATCATTGATCTTTTTTAATAACGCCGTTTCGACTTTTCATCTTTTTCACCGTTCGCCTGCTAAGAAAAAGAGATGATCGATACAGAAAATAGCTCATACTGCGTTCTGAGAGGCAATAATCACCCTATCTCAGTTGGCCGGTTGTGGCTAAGACTGGGTGACGGTGGCAGGTGATATCTAACATGCGACTCTGTGACTCTGAAAACAAGATTGGTTTAAGATAAATGAAGGAGCGGTGGAAATGATGTGCGACTTCTTCAAAAAAGGTCCTTTGCATGAAATAAAACATTCCGGCGTAGCTATTGGACCCGTGGAGTATCGACTGTGCTATGTGCCTGTTTCCTCGCCCTGGCCAGCAAGACAATATACATATATCGAGATGTGTTTTTATGAGCTTCGGAATTCTCACGAACAAATTCTCTTGATACACATGGTAAGCGTTGGTATGGACGGGTGAGAGTGACAATGGAAGATCGTCCTTTTTCTGCTGTGTTCCAGAACCAGTGCAATCGACCAATCACCACTCATCGCGCCATGGGAAAACCGGCCCATATAGATTCGGGGCGACTAGTAGCCCCCATTTGGACATATCCCGATGTCGGCACAGTGTCGAGTTCTTTGATACGATGAATTTGACACTTTCCCGTGCGGTTGGCCGTGCATTCAGAAGGCGCGCGGTTGCCGTTGGTGCGCCCACGATATGACTTTCGCTTTATCCGTTCCTGGTCAAAGACTCTGGGCAGGAAGTCAGTGTATGATGAGTACAGCCAGAACTGTACTAAAGATAGTACTTATTGATAGATAGTTGGTGGCTGACTGCTCAAGCGTAACTAGCTGCCGAACACAGAGTGGCTATCGACCGAAACAGTATAATGCGGGAAGGGTCGTATGACGGAAAGAGATTGCCTCTCTCGGCCCCGATTTCGGGTACTAAGTCCATAGTCAAATTCTTCAAAAAAGCATTCGGCCTAAAAAAAGTAGGGAAATCAGAATATTGCTTCTAATACCTTGTGCTTTATTTTCTCCGGTTGTCATATTCTTTACCGACCGTAAGCGCCCTATTGTGCCATAGAGAACGCGTGAACGTTGTTCCGCAGTTGAACGCTCCCCAGAGGTGAACGTTCTCCCAGGTCAGACTTGAGATCAATGAACCTCTCAGAAGTTTGGTTTGTTGTGGTTCCAGTATGTTTGGGCATAGATTGATCGTACGGTGATACATCAAGTTAGCGCTATCACCGATTGTGTAGAATGACGCCGTTGTCCGGCAGGATGCCGAAAGAACGGCTTTGACCACGTATCGTCGGTGTCTTCCCTGACTTGGCGGAGGGCGCTTCTGGTTAGTCTCGTTCGTTGTTTGTTGCTTTTGCGGAGACAAGTTTGCGATTGTGGTGGCGAGAATTCTGAATGTGGAAGTGCAGACTTTGGCGCCTTGCCGTTGACAGGTGAAAAAGGGGAGGCGCAGGCATGGTTTTGCCTGGACGGGGGATTTGACCGCGGGAAAGCGGTACAAAAGGGTTTTTGACAATGCCAGTGTGACACATGTATATATTCGGAATCTAATGACACTTCGATGATATCATCTTTGAATTTATTATGTGGCCGCTAGAGAGCTCGGGGAGGGCGGTGACGAGAGAGAGAGAGAGAGAAACACACAGGCACGGGAGGTACAAAGGGTCATGAAGCCAGGACATGGTTTATGTAGAGTGGCCATCCACGAAGGAATTGGGTGCGGCGGAAGTGTAGTGTTATTTATAAACAGGCGACTCCGAGTTGAGATGGAGAGGCAGTTTCGAAAGGAACGATATAGGTGGCCAACTCAGTGCAGGCATACCCGGACCTGAGGATCATCTTTTAATGGCTCTGCGCTAAGGACGTAGCTTAGGGGGAGGGAGGAAGGAAGGTTCTGAAAGGAAGAAACAAGTCAGAATTTTACATACCTAGGAATGAAATATATAGCGATAGCCACTCGCTGAATGAAGGACACTCACGTTGGGGTGTTGAATGGGGTGTGGCGTCGAAGGACTGGTGTGGCAGCAGGGAGGGCGTGGCTTGCGCGTTGCAGCGGGGCTCTGGGGTGAGAAGCGGATACGAGTGTGAATAGGGATGACGGGAGGCTGGCGCGTGCGGAGGTGCAGAGTCGGGAGGGGAGACTGATGGAAGTTCTAGATGAGGAGGGTTCTTCGATCTCGGGATCAGTGTGAGCCTGGGGCGGCTGTGAGGAGACTCGGAGGCCGGATTTGGGAGAGGAGAGCCGTTGATGGAGGAGGATTGGTCAAGGCTGGGCAGCCCACGTGTGGGGGATGTGGGGCTACGGGCTCTGGACGTTTCTATTACCGTCCGCAATGACAGCTCGGCGGGTGGCCAGCCCATTGGTGGCCGCAGCAGGCGTGGGAGCGGGCGCGGAGGAGAACAGCCAGAGAAGCGGTCTCGCCGAGGACATGAGCGGGCCTTTGGCGCGCATTCCACCGCTTCCCGGGCATCATATGATATGGAAAATCTGGAAAGAAGCCGACATGGGGCGTGAAGCGATTATTCCGGGATAGCGGGTGGACTTGGTGCGCCCGGCAGCCCATATCCCGCGCCTCTTCGTCCCGCTCCCCAGCGTGGTGCCCCGCCCACACCGCCGCCCCTTTGCCCCGTCGCCGCCCCAGCACGCCGGCAGACGGGCGGGCGGGGGCGGGACGCAGCGACGGGGGCACTGCCGCATAAGGCAAGAGAGTCGGCCACGAGGCAGCGTCAGGTCACACCGGGCGGTGCCGAGGAGTCACACTACGCGCACTTATCAAGAAGACAGCCTGTGTCTCTGCCCAGCACCAACCCCCGAAAGTATGGAGAACCCCGAGGACGGCGACTACTCCAACTCCCAGCTGGCCACCCTCCTCGCCGACTCGTACAAGGACGTCGAAACCCTCCGCAGGGAACTCGCCCAGGTCCGGAAGCGGGCCGAGAAGGCGGAGCGGCTGCTCGTCAACTTTCAGACCATCCAGCAGTCGGCCGCAGACGTCACCGCGTCCTCGGGCCCGTCGCCCGACGTCGCCAGGATGCTGATGGAACTGGAGGACCGCGCCTCGCGTGCCGAGCGCGCCCGCGAAGAGGCCGATGCCCGCCGACGCGCCGTGCAGGAGAACTGGGTTGCGCTCGAGCGCTACATGTCCTCCGTCGAGGTCCGCACGCACGACGCCAGGGCCCACTTTGCCCGCATCATTGGTGGCGACAACGCTGCGCTTACCCTCCCCGCCCCGTCGCCCTATGCACCGCCCCCCGTACGTCCTGCCCCTTTATTCGTCATGTTTCTCCAACCGTGACCGTCCCATCCCAGCATCCGTCCGCTTCCCACGTTTTCCCGCCCCTCCCGCCCCACCCCAATCCCAATCCCGGTCGACGGCCAAGGACCCCCAGCATGGACTCGTCCTTTCAGCAGCCGCCTCACAAACGATCAAGAGGCGAGACCGACGATCGCGCTCGACGATATCCGGACCCTGCATGTGTTCTCACCATCCTGATTTCGTCCCCGTCGCTGACTGATCCCCCTCACAGGCGTATCCAACCCATCCGCCGAGCTATGACGAGTATCGACTCCGTCGGGAGCCCCGGATGATTCACCCGGGTGGGCATCGATCCCGCAGCCGGTCCTCGGAAAAGTCGATATCGTCAGTGGACGAGATGCTGCTCCAGGCTACTGCGGGCGAATCCAACGGAACGAATGGAACGCTCAATCGAAGACCTCATCCCAATGCTGGGCTTCATCAGCCGAACGCCTATCCGCCCGTGCAACGTTCGCACCCGGATTCACCACCTTACCCCGCAAACCGTCCTCGTGTTGATCACTCTGGGTCAATGCCTCCTGCTGGGCAATCTCAGCCGTATTTTTTCACGCCGGTAGTCACAGGCGCGCCTACTAAAAAACAAAAATACAATGCTACCGTTACCCCGGCGGCAAGCACAGGTAATTTCCCAACATTTATTAATTCTTTTTTTTTTTTTTTTGCTTTTGATCTGACTCAGGTCCATTGCGCTGTCTAGGTTCAATTGAAACGCCACCCGTACAAGCGCCACCCGTGGCTGCATTCCCTCCGACGAATGCAGAAGGACAGCGGATTTGCCGACAGTGTGGCCTTCCCGGACGGTACAAGGACGGCAAATGCGTCGAAAAGTGGGGACCCGGACCGATGGGGCCTGGGACCGTCTGCGATAGGTTAGTCGTTTTGGTTTTGGTCAGGAAATGGGCGCAAGTTGACGGCAGGGAGATTAGGTGTCGAAAGAAAATGAAGCGAGTAGAGAGGCGAGGCACGCTCGAACAGCAGCAGCTGAATGCGAACGCGCTGGTGCGTGCTGGCTCGCATGTGGTGGTACAGCCGCCTCCGGATCGAGTTCTGCAGCGGACAGACACGCTATTGAGCCACTCGCAAGGCCAGGGAAGCAACGGGAGTCAGATGAGTTTTCGGACCGTGATCAGTAACCCTGGTAGCAAATCAGGGCGAGCGATGAGTCCTCCACCTGCGATTGCGTCATTAAGGGATGATGACGATAATACGGGCAGGACGAGTCGTTCGAGTTCGCGAAACGGGCATCCGCCGACAGCACCCACACCGACAGCAGCGACGACACCGGGCTCGAGGCCACAGGGGCCCTCGCAGCAACACTTATCAGTCCCTGGTAAACGCTCACCGTTTGCGTCGGAATCTGTGTCTGGGGATGGCAAAGATCCATCGCCTGGCGGAGGTAGAGCCGACGTTGATGGCGAGACGGATGCCGATGCCGACGCGGAAGCGGATGCGGACGGCGAGGGAGACGGTGACCACGAAGAATATGAAATTGACGACGACGACGACGCAGGACCACCACGGCAGAGCAACAGCAAGGGAGGGGGACGGACAGCAGCGGTGAGAGAGGCGGACGAGGAGCTGCTGGAGGCGGTGGATGCTGCCGAGGCGAACAGCACGGGATCGCATGCCGGTGGACGACGATATCACGACGACGACTGACGACTGCTCACGAATCTGCTACGCGCTTGCTCACTGCTGTCGATATTATACCCATGCATTATGAGGATTATTGTTGTTGTAGTGTAAAAAAAGAATATGCACGTGATTTCTGCTTATGGAGGTCTCGCGTCGGATGTCGACGAGCGGAAAGCCAGCGGCTGTCGCAGCAGCTTGCGCACAGACCCGAACGTCCACGACCTGCGCACAGACCACGAACTGACGACGACGCCCGGGCATTTGCTTGCTCTGGCCCCGACGATGCCCCGCCATGCCTCCCCCAGCCTCTCGCCCCGCGCCCACCTCCCCACGCCCCTCCCTGACACCCCGCAGCTCGCCGCCTCGCCGCTCGTCGACACCGACCAGCAGCTCTCTCCCCCCTTCCGAGCCGCCGACGCTGACTATACCCTCCCCGGCAGACCCGACACCCCTCCCCCGCTCCCCATCCCCCGCCCAGGTTCCCCCCTCTCCTCTTCCCCCGCCACGACGACGACGACGACGACGACGGAGCCGACATGCACGCATCCACCGTCTCGACCGCCGCTGGCCACACCAGGTGTCCCACTCTGCCCAGGTAGGCTACCACGTGTGTTCTGCTGCTATGACTCACATCCTCTCCCCAGCCATCCCACCCGATTCGAGTCAATTTCCCGGACGATAAAGAGCTACACTCCCCAGTCCGCTTCTGTCATCAAGGATGCGATAAGGACCTATGTCCCCTCGTCCGTACACTATATTTCTATTCCCTCCGCTGCTCCGACCCCGCCCATGGTTTCGAGACCCTTGAGTTATGGAACGTTCTCCGTCGACCAGGCAGCCGACTCTTTGCGCCCTTCCTGCCCGCACGACATGCCGTTGGACGACGACTATCGCCGACATGCACAAGATCCGTTCCAAGAGAAAGCCGCTAGGTCCGCAATCCCTCCTGCCGTCTCCTCTTACCCTGCAGGGAGACTGCCTCACGTTGATGCAATAACTTGGGCTCGTTGGGATACAGTTTCTGATAGGTGTGTATCTTATAGACCCTTTCTCTCTCATTATCATCCTCAACGGATAGCGGATCTCGCAGACGGCTACTTATTCTTGGATACTCCACCGGCATCCAAATTTGGGATTGTTCTGATCTGGGTTCCGTCACCGAGATTTTGAATCTCAGGTGCGGTTCGAGCGACGAATGGTCTCACGAACATGCCGGCCGTCACGTTCATTACACTTCCTTTGTTTCCGCCGCAATCTTACCTTCGCCTTCCCCGCCTCGCGCCACCGTTTTCGATTATCGTCAAGGCGACTCGCTAGCGAGTTACCGTCCTCTCCTTGGGATATTATTAACTACTCCGGATTCCACTTTGCCCTCATCTTCTGCTTTCTTCATATATTCTCTCAATAATCATCAAATCATTCACAAGATTTCGTTATCTGGTATTGCCTCTACATTTGAATCTAATAACCATCTAATTGTAATTGTGAGTCTTCAACCATCTCGTTAACTGCTACATTCTCACTCGCTTCAGAGTACCACTTCTCCACCAACTGTACATATACTTTCGGCCTTGACTTATCGGACACTATGGACCATATCATCAAACTCATTAGCCGCGTTTTCACCAACGCCGCCAAATTCTGTATCATTAGCTGCGAGGAGTCAAATTTCCTCCTCATCTATAGAACAACCGAGAACCTCGCCCCAGCTCCGGTTTTTGCATTATCACATCGATTGTTGGCATATGCTTCACCTTTCCCGCACCGCCGCAGCAACAACGACCAGCACCACCAATCACAATCTACAACGACCAGTACTTCTCCGCCTAGGTCCGGTCACCCCACTTCGTCACCTTTTGGATTTACTCAGGGCGATCTCGGGAATGCTGCCATCAAAGTAGGAGGGACTGTGTTGAGTGGTATGAAGTTTTTAGGTGGAATAGCTTACGAAGCGGCGAAGAATAAGATTGGAGAGGGTGGTGAAGTTGTTTCACCAATTAGTACTGGCCGAAGATTTTTTTCCCGTAGTGCACCCACCGATGGTCAGCTATTCACCCACACCACCTTGGATGATGGCCGACGATTAGCAGAACATGACAAGGACAAAGTTGTCACCCCTCATACGGCCCCTGTCATTGAATCCGGGTATCACGTTACTGTTTTGGACTTACAATCGCTGTTACTTCAGCATCATCAATCTGCTGATACTCCACCATCACCTACGAAAGTTGCAGAATTTCTCACTTCGAGGAGCCAACAGGTCGCGAAATTAGCTTTTTCGAAAGATGGCTGCAGTTTGATTTCCGTTCCAGAGAACGGGCAGGTTGTCAGAGTGTTTCGTATCCGTCCTACGCGTAGTGGAGACGATAAACCCGGTGATGGTGTTAGATTATACGATTTGAGGAGGGGCAGGACGTCTGTTTCGGTAGAAGGGTTGGAGGCTTCGCGAGATGGAAGATGGGTAGCTATTGGAACGAGGAACAGGACTGTTCATGTTTTCCCTACCAATCCCTTTGGTGGCCGACCAGACGTGGCTGGACATTTGCAGGGCAAGGTAAAGAATGTCGATCAACTGGTAAGCTCTCAATCAGCCCTGTTATATGAGCCTGCATTCAACGCTCAATAATTCAGCATCCGATGTTGGTCGAAGTAGCACCTCTCGTTCGCCTTCGGCCGAAGAATGCCAAATCTGACCACAGTGTCCCTTTGTCCTTCACCTTTGTTCACCCTGGCGATGTTCGCGTTCCTACGAACCTGTTACCTCAGGCATCTACTAAATATGTGGACGCGACCTCTTCACCCCCTATGCCTCATCAACGTGCACATCGTATCGGTAACACTCAAGATATCCTCGTGTTTGATCCGTCGGATGGAACTCTATCGTTGCGCCGAATTGCTTGTGACCAACGTCCTCGCGACCAACTTGGTCTCGTATCGGTATCGACTACGGCGAGGGGTGTTGTCTCTCGTTCAATGCCTAGTGTTGGATCTGCGGGTGGAACAACGCGACTCAGCAGCTCACCTAGTGGTGCTACAGCTGTCAGTCGCACCTCATCGTCTTCGACTACACCTGGAGGCGGGAGTGTCCCGACTACCTCTGGAATACCCGATGTTATTATGGATTTGGTTGGATATGATACGACGGTGGCTACCTGGAATTTGCAGAGGAGCAGGGATTGGGAAGAAATTCGTAAACCGGTTGACTGGGTCATTAGTACTCCACGGAAGCGAGGTTTCGGAGCAGAGTAAGTCTCCATTTTCTTCGATTTTTCCAATGTCTGACAATAGTCATAATTTACCCCCAGTTGGTTGGCACGAGCTGAGCTTTCGACGTGTTCTCGATCCCCGCGTATTCTCCCTCGCTCACTTTACCTCGCCCATCAATTCACCTTCTGGACCCTTGGCGAGGATTACCACGCTCTTCTACGCCAATACCATTTTGATGTTCGTGGTAACAAGATTCACGTTCGTCGCGAAGTTCAGATCAGTGTAGGAGTCGGTTTGAATGCTACGAGCGATCGTTTTGTCGAAGATCTTAGTGGCATGCATCCTGCCAGTTCATCTTTTGACGAACCTCTCGCTTCGGCCCTTGCAGGTGACCTTGTCACGGATTACGCGAATTCTATTCCTACAGTATTGCCGATGTACCCGAATGGTATCTCCGGAGCCCAGTCCTCGTTGAAGACGCCCGCCTTTATCCGTAATTCTATTCCTATTCGTAGGATTGGTGATGGGATGTCAGAGGGTTTTGGTAGGATCCGGAGAGAGATCTCGAGTTCGTATCAACGGAATAAGGTTCGTTCCCCGAGTTTGGGACCGCGGAGGTATGGAGATGATGCTATAAGTGTTCCACTGGAGTTTGACGAAGAGGACGAAGATTTCTTGGGTGTTTCGAGGAGCGCTGGGGATGCCGGCCAAGCAGCAGTTGCTACCACTGGTATCAGTGCTGAGTCTGGAACCTCTGGGAGTGTGATAGATGTTGCTCCATCGACACCTGAGGCCGAAGACCTATGGAAGGGATGGGAAAGTCGTGAAGTCGGACAGATGGTTGAGGAGATAGAGAAGTTTGATGATATTTCGGTTGTGGGATTTTTGGATGAGGAACATCAGGAGGTGGAGGAGGTTAAGGAGACAGTGAGGACGGAAAGGGTTGTTGGGGTCAAGGTGAGAGGGAAGAAAGGGAAGAAGGGAAAGAAGATTCATTAGTGATGTATACGAGAAGTTTGAATGCATACTAAGTTGTTTGATAGAAATCCTGAGTTAGTCTCCTTTGAAGTACAATCGTGCAGGGAACACGAATGTCACCCAGTGTCTCTCCAATCTACGTCTGTGTTGTATCTATGCTGAAGCTTGTCTCTGCTGGATGTTCTCCAAAAATTGGAGTGATCACTTGTGACTGCTCAACATTCAACTGCCATTAAGAACGGACGACGGCAAACGATCAAGAAGGATGTATTATGACGAGTATAGAATCAAAGGTGACTGTCCCATACGAATGCACCAACCGAGATTAAACGACGAACAAACTATGGCTGTTGAAGGAGTTGAGCAGTCGCCCCTCCAAGCATGACCTCCGAGTTACAAAAAATGATACGATCGTACGAAGCAGGCGGTGCGCGAACGTCTTGAAGCCAATGTCGTTTATTAGCTAGGCATCGTGTCTTTAACCAACGACACTACGAAGGATGGTAGAAAGCCTCTAAATCATGAAAACTTCTTGTACATGGAACAAAGACCGACTTAAGTTGAGAGGAATTGCGGCTTCTCGACTTTGACATCTTCTAGATTGCTTATATATATTGAGGCCACACCAGACGTGACCCCGGTCATCCTAGAAGCCCACTTTTCAGCCTCTTGGCAAGTACTCTGGTCCACTATCTCGAATGGAAATATCTATAGAGAAGCCGGAAGGACTCAACAACTGAACGTACCTTACCATACACAGTGTACGAGGTTTACACGGCCAGATTCAGAATGGCATTTATCAAACCCATTGATTCCGACTAATGAGAGTGCTGGGTAACCTATACTAATAGTTGATAGAGCTCTCAACGAAAGGAAGGGAATCAATCTACAATACTCATTCGTAGAGGTAGCTGTGGCTGTGCACCATCTGGCGTCTCAACATAGGGACCGGTAATACCAGTCATCTTCCAGATGATCTTGTGCTTTTCAGCGATCTCGAATTTGAATGAGCTGAGAAGTACAGCCATAACAACCTCTGACATGTATACGCTCATAAGTAACCATGATAGCAATAGATATCACAAAAAACATACTCATTTCCAGCTGAGAAAACTTGAAGCCACTAGGGAACTAGTATTAATCATGATTAGAGAAAACAAAACGAGACACATACATGCAGGCGCGCGCGCCACCCAAGAATGTCATCCTTCACAGAAGGTGGTCAGTCAGTGTGGATTTTAGGTGGATCGTAGTTGCGCACGAGTGAGAGTAGATCCCGGGCATGTGCGCCTCTTCTAATGAGTTCGGGAGCGAAGACAACCACCGTTCAGGTTTCCACTCGCGTGCATCTGGCCCCCATAAGTCACGATCAGTATTGGAACCAAGGATGGATATCATGATACTAGTCCCGCTGGGAATCATGATCTGTCTGATCTCCTTCCCATCTTTTCCGAGGATAGGCTTAGAGAGCGGGATTATCGAGTCTCTTTTTGCACTTGCAAACAGCAGAAATCAGTGTGTAGAGTAAAACGACAAAGATAAAGACATACATGCGCGGCGCAGGGAAGTTGGCCGGAGGGAATCTGAATCATATGGATGAGCAAAACATAGAGATGAGATGGAACAGTATTCACAATCGTAGTGTTTCTCGGCAAACAGCATCAAGGTACGGTAGGGATGCAAGCTGGTCATATGTTAACTGACCGTCCATTTGAGCCGTTCGAATTTCGCTGCGTAATTTTTCTTGGGCGTCCATATTCATCGATAAGATTTGGAAAACACGGGATAAAGCCGCAGAGGTTGTATCCATTGCTGCAAAAACAAAGGTACTAGATTGAAAGTTGGAGTAACAAGAACTCCTCTGTTATTGCAAGACTTACGAAACCTGCAGAAAGGGTCAAATTAACAGACCTCAGCCGATGGAAGATTGCACGTACTTGTCCATAGACCTCTTCATCATTCAAACAGTTCTCCTTGCCGGCTTCCATGTTTGCCCTCACTGGTGAAGTGTCAGCTAATACGAGATATGAAATCGAACGACTTACTCAGAATAGTGATGATGTCTTTCTTTTCCATCATTTCTGCCACTACGGACCTATCGTTACTTGTCAATGCAGATTTCTTCTTTTCGATTATTTGTCTGGCGGTATCATGCATGACATCAACGACCTGCGTGAGATTCTGCACTCGTTTCGAAGGCATGTGCTCGACGATAAACCTTTTGAGACGCGGAAAGTCCCATTTGTTGACGTAGGGATAAAAGTGGCTCAGAACAAAACCAAATGAACCGCTGGCTAGAGGACTAAGAACGCGATCAGAATCGGTGACACCATAGTGTAGTAGCCCTGTTATCACATAAATTGTTTGACCGCTTTTGCGCAAGGATGATGAGAGTTGCCACTTCCTAAACAGTCGAAAGAATAACCCATTCCACTCTGACCAATCAGCTCTAAAGCGGTTTGGGTCAACCAGAAATAGATATCGACTTCTTGAGGCCCCTGTTCCAATTTAGATTTGAGTGCCAAACGCAGCTTTCCGAGGAAAGAAAAGTGAGCATCGACCCTGTCAACCCGTTCATATGCACGGACCTTTTCAGTAACGCTGTAAAACAACGGAACTTGATGGGTTTCGAATATCACTAAGGGTGGCTCCCTGACGAAATTTCCAGTGACCTACTCATTTCACGCATGTGTTTAATGGAAAACAAGGGGTTCATCATTTTCCTTTGTTTCCTGTGTTGCTCACCTATCCGGAGACAGTCACAAACCTGAGACCTTCTGAATAATCCAACTTACCGATGACAGATAATAGCCCTTCCCCAAGGCACACTTTATTGCGTCTGAGGCTATCATAAGACAAATCAAGCGTATATCTAAATGGGCTTACCCAATAAATCCTGGTTCGTAAATTTGCTGATTTTTGACTAGGATATGATGAAGAGCCTTAGGATCGTATGTCAAGAGTACTCGCGACTTCCGTCATTAAGTGAAATGATGAGTGGATGAAAATCTGATTTCTCACGCCCAGCGTTCCAGTAATTTTTTGGACTCGTCCGTCTGGGTATGCTGTCTGATAAAGGAGAGAAGTAGTTGAAAGAGATAAGAAACATACACGTATCCAGGATGCGGCGGTTATACTCCCACCCATCATAGTTCAATAAATCGCGTATATTTCCTCGAATGTAAAGTAAGCCTTGGGGGCTTGATTGAAAGGGGAACCCACCGTAAAGAATTGAAGAAGATGGGGGTCCAGGCAGTATGTCCAATGGAGATTTGAGGATGAAGCGTTTGAGAGCTTGCCAGCCAATCCAAGAAATAGCCGAAACGAGGACGACATTGAGTAGGTACATCATAGCATGTGTTGATCCACAGAGAACTGAAAGAGGGTGCCCTCCCCACTACTTAAAGAGCGACGGTAATAAGAGCGTCCAGCCGGGGAAGGTCAACTCGCTATTTTCAACACTTTCATCCAAATCCAGCATGGACGGCCTGGGAAACCCGCGGTAAAAACAAAAAGCCGGATATTTGTCCCACGTGTATTAAATGGTCAATAAATATAACCCTTCTGACGGAAGTTCTAGACTGGGGTTCTGTGAAGCAAAACACCCCCGCAGCTTGCGAACCCTACGGATTTCTATCACCACGGCGAGAATCCACTGATGTTTAAAGTTGAGAACCATCCCACGCTTTCAATCACGGGGTTCGCCAAGTGCACCCTTGGTGCACCGCATTTTGGTTCTGATTCTTTGCCATCGAGGGATCCTTGCCTTGTGTATACGACGGTTTATTAGCACGGACAGCGACCTTTGAGGTGATTCACAGTCATTAGGTATTCATGCTGGGTAAACTGTGCGAGATTCCATGGCAAGTTAGTTTGACAACCCTCTGACCAATGTATTACTTTCATGATGCCCGGATTTGAATGAGGTGACAAGCAATTGAGACATGACATGGGAACGTGGCTGGTTCCGGTCATTTTTAACTCCTTGGAACCCAAGGAACCAGTGAGCACCGGCAGCAGTTCTCAAGTCGTTCCCCAGTAAGGTCAACGTAATTAACTCCATTTGTATCCCGTCACTATTTTGCATGTCTCGTGTCGCCGTAGAAGGAGAGGACAAAAGCAGGACCACGTTTGGTGAAACCTCCCAAGCAGCGCTAGGTAGTATGAACGAGTGTACTATCGATGATTGTTGAGCGTAAGTTGGCATCGACCAGTTCCAAAAAGACCAATGCTTCTATTTCAGTAAATACGAAATATCTTTAATCCAGAATTCTTCTTCCTATAAGTGCTATCCGAACTTCTGGACTAACACCGACTGAAATAAATTCAGAAATAACTTACTTGCTCGACTTCCCAATTCTTACAGGTTGATAAGAGGACCCCATCGAGGATAGATAACTTTCGGAATTTGGAGCTACTTACCCTTATCAGATGAAAGCACTATTTCATCTTGGCGTTGTGCGTCCTCTCAACATCTTTCTTTTTTTGGATCAAAATGGAAACTCAAGGGGATAAAATCAATGATTTCAGAGCATCTAGTATTTTTTTCTGGCCGAATACATCGGCGTATCTGGCGAATAGAAGGGAGTCGGAGATCAAGGTGTTTCCGAACTTGAAGCTGTCAGCCGTAAAGAGGCTTCCTGAGTCAAGCAACTTTCGTAAACAAAGCAACAACGTGATACCAAAGTGACTAACCACTACAGAGGGAAAGTCTATGTACTGCAATAAGTCTTTCTATATCTAAAGATATTGTGGATAAATCTGGGAGCAGGTCTGAGCAGATAATAATGAGGCAAAGTCCATGTATAAGAAAAATAATTATAGACGAAGGATACGACATAAATATTCAAGGTAAGAAACAGTACGTATACAGATATAACACAAGCCGTGGAACTCTTTGACTTCAGATCGAGTCGGCTTCGAGGAAAGTCCAGATATTAGGTTATCGCAGGCTGGCTTCTAGTAAAAACCAAGTTCATGACTTGGGGTATACAAACCAGTGGGAAAGGTGCATACATGCTTAGGATTCTACAAAGGGTTGACAAATGGAAGAAGAAATTTATCATTATCCGGCAGGCTTTACCACGTTGCCAGTTGGTTGCGATCCCCCTGGACGTATGTTAAGCCCGTGTGGTCATCTTGTACCGATATCATGGCAGGATTGAATAAAGGGACATTGCTGAAGAAGCTTTTGTGGCTCTTTGAACCTATGGCATACTTCAATTCCTCCGTCGTAGTAGTGGCAAAAGTACTGACCATTTGATGATGGCTGAGCTTCGTCTTGTCGCCGAACAAGACGAGTAAACCAAGTCTTGATTCTGTGACGTCCCCCAAAGCGGAACATTTGTTTACACAGACAGATACAGTAATTAGTAGTTAGGATGAGTGGTCGATTTTGCCCTGTTGTCGAGGATCGCTTTGGTGGGCACAATTGAAGCGGTGAGGTGTCACCATGCTAGCCTAACACCGAGTATGACTGCAATAACAGATTCGTTTGTGAGTCTGCCGGAGCAGGTTAATCTGGACTGGCCGCAGTTTTGATCATGATCTAAGTGGTTCCGTCGCTTGTGCAGGGAACATGTGCCATTGAGACACGTGGTCGGGGGTTCCCAGTGCGAGGCTCGACGTCTTGCTCACGTCTTAATTGACCCGCTCACTATCACTTGGAGCTCTTCTGTGCCTTAGTCGTCCCGTGGTTGTTTTAGGTGATCCGCGCTTGTCACAGGCATCCCAACTTGCGCACGGTGGCTTTTTTCATACCCGTAAAAGGCACTCTTCACGGTACTAGGCAGGAGCATCTGTCGATCCTCAAACTCACTCGTTACATCTACTCCGCATCACATTCGCCTCATCTGGTGTACAGATCACGGAATTTACTCTGGATTCAGATGGCCAATTACCATGCTCGCCTTGTAAGTTGTGGCTTCAAAGTTATGTGAACAGTCAGGAGACTTCCAATAATGACCGAGGGCACATACTCACCCATGGCTTAATACCAAAGTATGAAGTAGCAAGCCGACCGATTAAACACTGCTAGGCTCATAATACGTTTAAGTGATGCTCTTCCCTTTAACCTTATCTGGGTATCCAGAGGTGAACCTGATTGAGCAACGGAAACCCGCGCCGGTGAGTAGTTGATTTATCGTAATATTTTGTTTGCTCATAGGATACTCTGCAAAATCTACGAGTCGAGCTTCCTTACTAGATTTTGTACTCAGTAGATGCACTCTTGAGCCGTATAAGTATACATATCCATAAATGGACACATTAACTACAAACATCTCGTAACCAATATTCGCAGTTATCGATTACACCATACACCGATTTCGTTTTCCTACATTTACCACTCCGCTTGCATGCGCTCTCTCCCAATCATTGTGAGAACTTTCTCTGGGTTCGGCTCTTCCATTTTCCATAACATCTCGGGATCGGGTAATGAGTGCTTGTGCCACGTATCTGCAGTTGACTCGCGAGCTGAATGTTTACCTTCCTGGGGAGCTATTGACTGAGGGAAATGGAAGAAATTTGTGGGATCCCAATGCGATTTGATCGACTGCAAACGAGAGTAGTTCTTGCCATAATAGGCGTAAGGCCAGTCTTCCACTGTCGAGTCAATGTAATTCACGTATGCCGCTTTGCCTTCGAGAGCGTATGGAAGGAGAGTGCTTTTGACCTTCTCTGCAAACATGAGCATACTCGGCGTCATTGAGGGATATTGCCACTGTATCTTGAAACAGCCGACATAGATTCCTTCACGCCAATAGTAAGGAGTGGCATCTGGCGCAACAGTCGTAGTCTTGTGACCTCCCATGTCCCACAAGATATACGACTTTCCCCTTTCACCTAGCAATTTACGACCTTCCTCCATTAGCTTGATAATGGAATTGACGACTGTAGGGTTATAGCGTCTTGGCCGAAGGTGAAGGAAGCGCAGTGGAAAAAGGTAGGGGAGTAAGAGTCATTACCCTGTTCCATGACAAGGCAATCGTGCCAATAAAGTTCTGCGATTGCCTTTTGAGTCGGTTCGAACCTGAGAATGGGGTCGAGAGTTTCCAAACACTTCTTCAATTTCCCATTGAAAATGACGGTCACCTCTCCCATTAATTTACCCTTCTTGTACTGCCATGTGGCATTGAGAGTAAGCTCCTCAGGCCATTTACGCTCATTCAACACGTCCATCGCACCCTCAAAGCGAGTCCTAGCATCCTTATCCGATAGGTCCCACGTCAAAGGGCCATACGCGACTTTAGCATCGGGGTCATTAACTCGGTGAAGTTTCGTTTTGTACTCGACCAAAACACCAAAATTGCCGCCCCCACTTCCTCGCAACGCCCAGAACAATTCGCGCTGGTTTACGTCTGTTACTTTATCACTGAGGGTGAGAATATCTCCGGCAGCAGTGACGACGGTCATTTCGATAACGTTGTCGATCCCGAGACCATAGCTACGAGAAAAAGGGCTTATGCCACCTCCGAGGGTAAATCCAGAAACGCCAACGGTAGGACATCGTCCACCAACAATGATGTAAGATGGATCTCGTTTATAAAGGGCGTCGTATACGTCCATCCAGACACATCCGCCTTGGACAGTTACAACGTCTTCCACGTCATCGATGTGTACCCCTTTGAACGCGCACAAATTGATGACAATCCCACCACGGTTAAGGCAATAGCCAGCGAAAGAGTGGCCACCATTCTTGACGGTTAGTTGAATGTCTTCTTTACGGGCGTAGGAAACAACGGAGGCAATTTCTTTGACGTTAACAGGGACTACAACTGCTCCTGGCGCTTTTCGGATGTACAACAAGTTGCCAGTGTAGATGGCGGCCTCATAGGCAGCAGTACCCGGGAGAAGAAGTTGGTCGCCAGATGATAGGAGTGCACGAATTTCCTTCATTTGCTTTGGAGTGATATCCCCCTGCGGCACCAGAGGTGGGGCGGTAGCACACCACCCCCTCTGATTATGTTGTTACGATGTTTGAGGTCCTGTTTTACCTTAGATTTTGTTAGCATAAATTCAGGATAGCGACGAAAATCAACACTTACAGAACGAGCAATGTCATGATACCCCGGGTCTGAAGGGAGGAGGATACCAGGAAGATCCGGATTCAAAGAGTGGAAAGACATGTCAACAACCTAAGATTGGTCAACAAAGACACGCGTAAGAGCATTTCTTGAACTTACGTTTCGTGAGCTGTCGGTAAGGCCAGTGCTTCGTTGTGGTATAGCGGCAGATATGACCTAAAGGAGGGGGAAAACGACAGGAGCTTTAATGCACCTCATTTCGACAGGTAGCATTCAAGGTACCTAGCCATTGATATTGTTTTGGCTGGGAGGTAGTCATGAGACCTTCATTCGACGCGTCAATGCATTGGCATAACGTGAAGGGAAATATCATATTTTGTATTATTTGATCAAGTTCGGGGATTATGGAACTTCTGTCATCGGTGAGGTTAAAGTGCCGTGGCAGATAATTGGCAGCTCCGCAGTAAAGAAGTGTTCGTTCGTGGAGTAAAATTGACGAACTTGCAGGAACGGCCAATGCTTATCTGGTGCATGCACTGATGCACCAATGTTAGCCATGATGTATTCTTTCATCTTTCGCAACGGGAGCCGCGAGATTTCAATTTCATGGATCTGGTGAGAGTGATATGAGTAGTTCTTATCGGGTCAATGCCGGAGTTCTCTATTCTTGCTCACCCTTGAATATGCCATCGTCACCCTCAAAGAAGTCAAGCCAGATGACCATCTTAACAAAATCCTTGGCATGCGATTTTGATACTGAACGCGTTTTCCTTGTGCTATGAAGGACAGATGTAAGGTCCCCGTTTCACTGTGAATCTATGGGTCCTTATCGTACCATCGGAGGTTACATGATACTATCAAAGCAGCGGTACTCAAGCTACCCGGAAAGACCCAGGCTCATCAATTATTGATGCCAATATACAAGCACACTCCGATCCAACCAATCATAACCGATCTTTTTGAAATAGAGGTGTGTTATTAATCACGATCATGATTAGATTCCCACACGGTTATTGTGACTACTGTGTTACGCATCACGTTGTCACAAGTTTCATCTCTTTCGCGGAGGCTCTCTTCGGACGATCGCGCTCAATTGCTGGGCATGCCCACACACTGCGGATCGTGGTGGCTTGGATGAGCTCATATCTCAGCGGGCATGTCTGATAGTACATCTATTCCCCTACCCCCTCAGGGTGTCTTTTACCTTTCTCTGAACAAAATAGGTCTATGCTCAGGAACTGGACACATAACAGGATATCGCATTGTCGGAAGTTGCCGCACCACGTCATCTCATCTCTTCATTCTTCACACGGGAGATGGCTATTAGTCGGAGGACTATCCGACCCCAACAGTTGCGGCACTATTGAAGCCGCAAATAGAATTTGAATTGGAGGGCTTTGGTGGGACTCTTTTTCTCCGCGCGAAGCCGATACTAATGAAAGTATGGGGTGTGTTTCTGACTAGGTTTATTTACTGCGCACTTGTTACCACCTTCATCATTACATTAATAGCCGATGGCTTGCTTCCTGATGATTTACAAAATAATTTTCACCCCATTTTTTCCCTGCCGTATTCCTGTACTCGTGAAGTAGATGGGATGGATATGCTTGGGAACATTCCCAACATATCAGAAGATCCCGAGGCGCGAATATCGGAGCATGATGTTAAGAAGCAGGAAAGGCCTAGTGTCCCTTATCGCCGTCCTTCTTCGGGAGTTCCTTGATGCCATATATGTATACGATTCTATTGTTAATCATTGTCAGATGAGTCCTAGGCTAAAGTCGGTAGCGTGAAAGCCTTATAAGCTGAAACTATGAAACGAGCAAGTATGAACGAGTACGTATAAACCTGGTATAAACTACGATCGCCACAGGGGCTCGATCAATTCTAAGTTTGACCCCTCTTTTCGTCAGCTTCACTTCGTTCGGTTTACAACTACGCATGAGCAAAACCCACGAGCATTTTACTGGCTGCGACTCCAGGCACGGGCTGCAAACTGCTGAGCATGATCAATCTGATTCTTGACAAGAGTGTTCAGAAGTGTTAAGGTATTGACTCTGAAGGAATTCGCGTTTCAATGAAACCCCTTACGAAACCTGGGTTTTATGTTATATTGCTGCGGTGCAGAAGTGAGATCACGACCTTTTCACTTGGCGACAACAAAAGGGGATATATCATGATGGATGCAGCAAATGACAACATGATTTGGTGGTGGTAATGAGGATAAATTGAGGCACAGCTCACTAAACACTTTCCCCAGGCCGCACTCAACCCCTCATGTTCTCGTTGCAAGTAAGGAGTGCCGCCATGTTTTGCCAGTTCTCTGAGCAAGTAATACAGCTTTTTAGGTTTCCGCGACGGCAACTTCTTACCAGAATGACGATATCCTTCCTTTACCTCTGCCTCGAAGAACATGGACAAAACGGACATTCATATATTTCTGGCTCTCTATTTGTAGGTTGTTTCTCTGATCGTTTTCCGGTTGCTCTGGAGTCTCGTTGCAGCTATAAGTCTTGGAACATGGTCTGGGGCGTCAACTTCTCGTGAGTAGTTTGGAATTGGTGTAATAAGATGAGCAAGTACTCATTTTCGTTTCCAAAATCGCTAGTGGCAGCCGGATTGACTGTTGGTCAATCAATCGCAGGTGAGTTGATTGAATTTATAATCCAGAAGGTTTAATCGCTTCAACCACTCGCATGCAGTCTGTGCCATCAGCAACATAGTGTGAGCTACCGTTCATGCGAGAATCGAAACTCGACAGTTAGTTGGTACCCTAATACTATCAACATAGGGTTGCTCTTGGCATGGTTATTAGTGGGCAGGCGGGAGGTACTTGGCATGTTCCATTCGTACGTGCATTACCATCCCTTCAAATGTTCTTCATTCTTCCATTGTTATTTAGGCCGTTATAAACCGCACTGGTTGGGGATGTAAGTCGGCCAAAATCTCCTGTCTGAAGTCCTCACGATTTCTGCAGTAGGGGAGCATGGTTCGTCGTGGTAAATCGTGTCATCCTCGCGTGTTGCTGGTTTGGAGTAGATGCCTGGTACGGAGGACAGATGGTCAAAATTATGATCGGGACGATATGGCGTATGTTCGTGTTTCCCAAATTCCGGACTCGTTTGATCTTCCATAACTCCAGCAAGCTTTTACGAAATGGAGAACACGTTTCCAGAGAGTGCTGCAATGACGCCAAACGGGTTTAGTTCGTACGCAAGTTTTCATAAACATTCAGGTCACGTAACATTGTTGACAGTTTCATTCCTGATTTTCCTGCTCTTTGTGGTGCCGTTAATACTTATCCGGCCTGAACGGTTAGCAGATCACGCTGGTCAATTTAAATGAATCACACTCACCATTCCACTAGTTACCGCATCCCTTGTTTAATTGCTTCAATACTGGTAACGATCGCGGCTTTCGCGATATTCATCTGGGCCCTCGCCAAACAGGGGAATGTCGGGCCTCTTTGGACAGATCCCGACAGCGGTTTCAAAATAGAGCTCACAAAATCTGACGTGAGCTGGGTTATGATGTGGATGACAACGCGAGGAGTTGGAACGTGGGCAAGCGGTATCTTATATCAAAGTGGTACGAGAATTCAATATGTTGACTCCTATACAACCCCTTAACCTACCCCGCAGATTTCACTCGGTATGCTAAACGACCTAACGACCAGTTGTGGGGTCAAATATTTGTCGTTCCGCTAGCGTTCTTCTGCTCCAATGTATTAGGCATAATAACAACGTCATGCGCACGCGGATTATATCCAGATGAGCCTTTATTATGGTATTGTATCCGAACAGATACGCTATGGTTGCAAACTTATCGTTCCCTCCAACCAGGAAGGTATCTGACTTGCTTCATGCTATCCAGACCCACGAAGGTAAAGGTGCACGACCGGCAGTATTCTTCGCCGCATTTGCATTCTTTTTATCTTTACTTTCCTCTACGGTGAGCTTCCCGGCATCTGTAATAAAATATTTGATACGACTGACACAGTGAAGGTTACAGCTAGTGCTATTGTCGGTGGGATTGACCTTTCTGCAATGCTGCCACGGTAAGCCCAGACATGCCTCTGTTTAATTGACCGCATACTCAATATCTAAGAAACAGTTTCATCAACATTCGCCGTGGGGCCTATATCATCGTCATCATAGGCATTGCCATTCAGCCGTGGAAAATTCTTAATGTACGACCGCGGATTAATCCTTTATCTCCCCATTTGGCGACTTAATGAATATCTCAGACCGCCAACAACTTTATTGACGCCCTCTCTGGATATGCTGTCTTCCTTGGACCTCTGACTGGAATAATGCTGGTATGATATCCAGCAACCAATGTTTATCATGATATTCAAATAGCTTACAGACGGAATATCATATTCTCCGGAGAAGGCGAATAAAGGTGTCTCATCTATTTATACCTAACTCTACAAGCGACTATTGGTAGGTTCTTGCTTGTCGACTTTCTCAGGAGCGTGGTTGCAAACTGGGGGTCTAGGTTCTGGAAAGGTATCAACTGGAGGGCCCCAGTCGCCTGGACACTAGTGAATCTTCCTTTGATTATTGGTAAAATTGAATATTGTGCTGACCAGTTCTCAGGGCGTATTCCCGAACCTTCCAGGCTTCGCATCTTCTATCAATGCAAAAAGAATAAACGTCAACACGGTATGGATGTAAGTGCTTATCTAATGAAACAATAAACCTCCTCGCTAAATCGATTACTAAGGCGTGTCTTTTATATGTCTTGGTTTCTGGGGTGCATTATCAGTGGGGTGACATGGATAGTCCTCAACACACTCTGGCCTCCGCCTGGACTGCGAGAGATTGACGAAGAGGATAAGTTCGATACGCAGTTGAACAAAGACAGGGAACAAAATCAAGTTTCTCAGAGTAGGCCAGTGTCAGAAAAAACCGAAATTGTCATCTCGTAACATTATCATCAAACATTTCACAATCTGATATATCTACTGAACTCAACGCATTACCCGTCCAAACATATTTACGGAGCAAAGGACTATTATGACAAATGTCAGATACGTCCATCTTTTGATCAGGATTTTATGCAGGCAAGAAAATATGAGGTTTCGAGTATCAAAGTCGAGCCGAATCTCCCCATCTTGACCATGAACGGATTTCCTCCCCTCCGCGGACAAGCATAAGAAAAAATGCATCCTTCGGCAGGGGATGATCAAATCATTCTAGTAGTGACAGGTTTAACTAATTCAGCGCCTTGTCTCAGTTAAGCGACCCCCGCTGAAGGTTAGGAACGAATTGTATCGATACTCACAGTAATGAAAGAGTTATATCTCCATGAATTTTAGCCGTCAACCTTATATCCGCGTCCAAATTCAAGTCCAATCTCAGCTTCAGCGGCTTGTCCGATCCGCCGCCGCCACTGGGAGTAACAGCCTCAGTGACTGCACCGCCGGTGTCACTGACACTTTTAGCAGCGCCTCCCGCCTTCTCTACGACTTCCTTCCCTGTGGATTCGACTTCGTTGACTACCGGAAGAGAATTTTGTTGTTGATGTCGTTTTTTGTTTTTGCGCTTACGACGTTTGTCGTTACTGGAAAGTATTTCTTCCGCGCCAGCATCGCTGATTGTACTGGCCACGGAGGGACTGCGACGGGTGCGACTACGTCCACGATGACGTGACTGCGATACTTGACGTTGGGGTTGTGGGGGCGGTCGAGCCGGCGAGGATTCGGGATTCGCATGCATCGACTCTTTGGTAGAGGAGATTGGTGAGAGTGGTTCTTGACCTGCTGTATCCGAGCGTTTTTTGGTTGAATGACGGCGTTGATGTTGCCGTATCGGAGATGGGCTGCGAGATTCGTCAGAAGATGAATCGGACATAGTGGCTAGTATGCGAAGGCAAGAAAACCAAAAAGTGTTTTATATACCGTGCGATATACACCACAGTGACGTGCGACAACCACCTTAGTACACAATCCCCTTCTCTTTATAATCTCCGTCAATTGGAGGTGCTACTTCCTAAAATAGCTACCGCGTCTCCAGGTACGATCCTAGTTTGAGGTTGTTCGATCGACTTTCTCCTATGACGCGGAGTGACGAGTGAATGTATATAAACGAGAAAAAAAGACACCACAAGTTTGACTACCATGTCTAACATATTGCGACCGCAACAACAATCCGCTGACGCGCAAGTTCCGGCACAAGCTGCGGCCGGAACTGCTCCTACGCAAGAGAAAAAGTCTGAGGCAGACAAACGTACTCAAGAACATGACGACTTTGAGAGCATGCACCATGCATCCCTTCACTTACCCGGCAGATTTCACTCGGTAAGCAAACGACCTAACTACCAACTGTGGGGTCAAATATTTGTCATTCCGCTGGCGTTTTTCTGCTCCAACGTAGCCACAATAACTACGCCATGCGCACGCGGATTATATCCAGATGAGTCTCTATTATAGTATTGTATTCGAACAGATTCACTATGTATGAAAAATGGAACACCGTGCAAGGAACGAGCGCGGTGTGTTGTCTCGTAAGGGCAGCCCGTGTGAAACATGGAGTCAAATAATATAGTGACGCTTGATATATCTTCGTCTCTCTCCTCCCTGTGCTGAGTGGACGGCACCGCTACCTGCTCGCGATTCCTTTGCTTTTCTGGACACAACTCTCTCGCAGGATGCCACAAAATCAATGCTTTCTTCCCCCAGCGACCTGGGTTGCCGATTCCACAGCTCATGGGACTTGTGAGGAACTTGCAACTGTCTGACGACGGACGACAAGCGCTACGCAAATCCCTTCTCAATTCCGAATGCCCACTATGAGCATCTCCCCTCTTGATTCACCGACTCGTCAAACTCCCTCCTCTGCCCCACATGCTCAACAGCTAGTACACCACGACCGCCACGATACAGTCTTACAAAACTTATCTATCGTCAACGTCGCCAATCGCTCACTCTGGAACATGACAGAATGCCAAATAAACGTTAGCATGGCATGGATGTAAGTACTTATGGGTATGAGACAATAAATTTCCAGGCTTAATCGATTACAAAGGCATTAAGCAAGGACTTACAACCCCCAGCCGTATATAAGGTTCCTCTGACAGCGATTACGGGTTACCTTTTTCCTTCCATATAAATTTCCATACTCTCTCTCTCTCTTGCATCTGTATACGCGTATTCTTAAACTTATCTCTTCGTGAATATATGTTGTGCCTACGTGTTTGTCTTTGTATCGTAAGTGAAGCCACGAGCTTACAGGCATGTCTTTTATTTTATTTCTAGTACCATCTATTTTATAAAGACATTTATTTAACATAAATAGTAAATAATAACCTAAAAAGATGGTTTCCAGCATATAGTCAAATGCATAATAATAAAAGTAATTAACGTCTTGGTTTCTGGGATGCATTATTAGTGGGGTGACGTGGATAGTTCTCAACACATTCTGGCCTCCGCCAGGACTACGAGAAATTGTCGAAGAAAGTACGTTCGATACGAGGAGTAAAAGCAAGTGTTACAAAGTAGGCCAGTGTCAGAAAAAAACAGAATTCGTCATCTCGTAAATCTAATATATCTACAGAATTTAGCGCAGTCCGTTCAGATATATCTACGAAGCAAAGGAGTAATATAACAAACGTCAGATACGTTGATCAATAACAAACAGTTTTTTTGCAGACGAAAAATATAAAACCTTGTGTATCAAGTGCGAATTGAATCTCCCCATCTTGACTGTGAACGAATTTCCTCCCCGCCTGTAAACAAGCATACGAAAGAAAATGAATCTTTCGACGGAGGATGATCAAATCATTCTAGGAGTGACAGATTTAACTAATTCAGCGCCTTGTCTCAGTTAAGCGACCCCCGCCAAAAGATAGAAACTAATTACATCTATACTCACAATAATGAAAGAGTTACGTCTCCGTGAACTTTAGCCGTCAACCTTATATCCGCATCCAAGTTCAAGTCTAGTCTCAGCTTCAGCGGCTTGTCCGATCCGCCGCCGCCACTGGGAGCCTCGGTGACTGCACCGGCGGCGTCAGCAACACCTTTGACAGCGCCTCCCGCCGTTTCTACAACTTCCTTGCCGGTGGATTCAACTTCGTTGACTGCCGGAAGAGGATTTTGTTGTTGATGCCGTTTTTTATTTTTGCGTTTACGAGGTTTGTCGTTGGGGGAGGTTTCTTCGGGACCGGCATCGCTGATGGCACTGGCCACGGAGGGACTGCGAGAGGCGCGACTGCGTCCACGATGACGTGACTGAGATACTTGGCGTTGGCGTTGTGGTGACGGTCGAGTCGGCGAAGGTTCGGGATTCGGGTGTGTCGACTCATTAGTAGGAGGCATTGGTGAGAGCGACTCTTGACCTGCTGTATCCGGACGTTGTTTGGTTGAATGACGGTGTTGATGTTGCTGTACTGGAGATGGGCTACGAAATTCGTCAGAGGACGAATCGGACATAATTGTGAAGGCAAGGAAACGAAAAAAGTGCCTTATATACCATGCGGTGTACACCACAGTGACGTGCAACCACCACCTCAATACACAATCCCATCTCCGTCAGTTGGAGGTGCTACTGCCTAAAATAGTTATTGCGTTCCCAGGTACAATCATAGTTTCGGGGTTGTTCAATCTCCTATGACGCGGAGTGACGAACAAGCTCCTACCCATCGCTCACATGCATACGTAGGAGTGGTGCCAGTCGCTTACATGTAAATGTGAGGAGCTGGGTAGGGGACTGTATATCAACCAGAAAAATAAGGCACCACAAGGTTGACTACCATGTCTGACATATCGGTACCGCAACAACCACCTGCTGACGTGCAAGCTCCTGCTCAAGCTGCGGCTGGAACAGCTCCTACGCAAGAGAACAAGCCTGAGGCGCATCAACGCACTCAAGAAGAAGAGTTGGACAATGAGCTCGCAGATCGCCTCTCACAGATTATCGAGAATATGAACGAACGAGTAGTTCCAATCTGTGAGATGATTCGCAAGGTGAGCCCGTCGCGTTGCACATGGTGTCGATCAACAGAGCTTGTGGTGACGGAACATGGTATAGCATATCGATAAAATGGACGCTCAGAAAGAAGAGGAGCGTGATGAAGACGAGTTGGTGAAGCAAGTCAAACCATTGCTTGAGCAGGTTGAGAAGCTCTTGAATGAGACGAATGGGTCCATTCAGGCTGTAGATCCTGACAAGGCTCTGATGAATCGAGTGAAGCGTAATTCCCGAGACCATACTGCTTCGCCTTCGGAGCAGCGTCTCGCTGAAGCGTTGCGAGTCGTACGTGGTGCTGACTTATCCAAACAAGCCGCATACTGATGCATCGAAGATGATTGAAAAAGTCCAAGGGACAGTCAATTGGGCCAAAGACAAATTGGAGTCTTTCCCCAAGGCAAAGCGGGATCTTGGTCCTCTACTCGATGCGTTGGGTCGTAAGTTGCTATCGTTGCTCTACTACAAGCCCAGGTCTCACCGTAGCCAGAACCGATAACCCAAATTGTGGGAGGTGTTGGACTTCTTTTAGCTGGAGTTCTCAACCTATTAGGCCACATCGTGAGTGGATCGGAAGACTTCGATGATGTCGTCATTAATATTTTGGTAGTTGAGTGGATTGGGTCTCGACGGCTTGTTGAAGGGGATCATTGCAGCGATCGTGAGTTACGCCACTGATCAGAGTATTGACATGCATGACGCGTCTATCAGGGCCTCGACAAGATTTACAAAGGACTTGGATTGGAGAAGTGGCTACAGGTCGGGAAGTGAGAGGGTGTTCGGGCATCCTTGCATGTAATTACACCTATAACCATTGAATTGCCTCCACGTCGCCGACGGCGTTTTTCAATCTGACATGACAGAACACTGAGGGTAGAGAGTGGGGAAAGAACAGGCGGGGAGGTCATGTAGAGGGTTAAGGGTTAAACCCATCGGTATTCACAGTAATGAAAGAGCTGTATCTCCATGACTTTGAGCCGTCGGCCTTGTATCCGCATCCAGGTCAAGTCCAATCTCAGCTTCATCGGGTTATCAGATCTGCTGCTGCCACCGGAAGCAACAGCCTCGGTGGTATCACTGACACTTTGAACGGCGCCTCCCGCCGTCTCTACAACTTCCTGTGGATTCGATTCCGTTGACTACGGTAAGAGGGCTTTCTTTTTGGTGTCGGTTTTTGTTTTTGCGTTTACGACGTTTGTGATTGTTGGAGAAGATTTCTTCGGTGCCGGCATCACTAATGATACTGGCCACTGAGGGACTGCGACGGGTGCGACTACGCACGATGACGTGATTGAGATACTTCAAGTTGGCGCTAGATTTGTGGTGAAGGCAGAGTTGGCGAGGGTTCAGATTCGCATGTATCGACTCATTGGTAGGAGAAATTGAGCGGCTCTTGGCATGCTGTATCCAGACGTTTTTTTCCATACAGGAGATGGGCTGCGAGATTTGTCAGAAGGTGAATCGGACATAGTGGCTAGTATGTGAAGGCAAAACAACAAAAAAGTGTCTTATATACCGTGCGATATACACCACAGTGACGTGCAACCACCACCTCAGTACACAATCCCCTTCTCTTTATAATCTCCGTCAATTGGAGGTGCTATTTCCTAAAATGGCTGCTGCGTCTCCGGGCATGATCCTAGTTTGAGGTTGTTCGATCGACTTTCTCCTATGACGCGGAGTGACGATTGAGTGTATATAAACGAGAAAAAAAAAGGCACCACAAGTTTGACTACCATGTCTAACATATTGCGACCGCAACAAGTTCTTGACGCGCAAGTTCCGGCTCTAGCTGGGGGTGGAACTGCTGCTACGCAAGAGAAGAGGCCCGAGGGGGACAAACGTACTCAAGAAGATGAAGACTTGGACGATATGCTCGCAGATCGCCTCTCGCAGATTATCGAGAATGCGAATGAGCAGGTAGTTCCAATTTGTGATATGGTTCGCAAGGTGAGCCCGTCGTATTGCGCGTGGCGTCCGGCAGCAGAGTGGGTGACGAAACATGGTATAGCATATCGATAAAATGGACGCTCAGAAGGAAGAGGAACGTGATGAAGAGGAGTTGGTGAAGCAAGTAAAACCATTGCTCGAGCAGGCCGACAAGATCTTGAATGAGACGAATGGGTCCATTCAGGCCGTGGATCCTGACAAGGTTTTGATGAACCGAGTGAAGCGTAACTCACAGGACCATAGTGCTTCGCCCTCGGAGCAGCGCCTCGCTGTGGCATTGCAAGTCGTACGTGGCGCTGACTTATCCGAACAAGCTGCATACTGATCCGTTAAAGATGATTGAAAACGTCCAAGGGACAGTCAATTGGGCCAAAGAAAAATTGGAGTCTTTCCCCAAGGCAAAGCGGGATCTTGGTCCTCTACTCGATGCGTTGGGTCGTAAGTTGCTTGTTGTTTTACTCCTATCCTAGGTCTCACCGCAGGCAGAACCGATAACCCAAATTGTGGGAGGCGTCGGGCTTCTTTTGGCCGGAGTTCTCAATCTGCTAGGCCACCTCGTGAGTGGATCAAAAGAGTTTGATGATGTCGTCATTGATTATTTGGTAGCTGAGTGGATTGGGCCTCGACAGCTTGCTAAAGGGGATCGTCGCCGCGACCGTGAGTTCCGCCACTGACAAGAGTATTGACACGGACTGACACGTCTATCAGGGCCTCGACAAAATTTACAAAGGGCTCGGATTGGAGAAGTGGCTACAAGGCGGGAAGTAATAGAGTGTATTGTCTCGGTTCGGGTATCCACGCTTGTAATCAAAATTTTAACCATTGAGATGCCTCCACGTCGCCGACGGCGTTTCTCGATCTGACGTGGCAGAGATGCGGTGGGGAACCTGTGGGGAACGCACAGGCGGGGGGGTCATGTGACGAGAGCAAGGGGCCGAGAGAGCGCCGGGGTATTGCCGCGGCAGATTCAAATGTGCCGCGCGATGGTCCAGCAGCCATGGCCACCCGGACTCTCCTCCTCAGCGTCCTCCTCGCTGGCCTCTCCGGTGCCTACAGGTTTGCGCCAGACAAAACCCCGTTTGGCCGCTTCCTCCCGTTCAATGTGCATCGCGTTCCCCACAGCGACGCTGTCGACAATGTCAACCTGTGAGTCGCTCTGTTGCACAGCGTGCTTTCTCTCTAATGCCCCCAAAGCCTCATAGGTAATGGCGGTGACACGCCCAATGGTTCCGGCGGTATGATTCCCTCGACCGGACCCCCTTTTGCCATGACGCGCTGGGTCGCTCAGACCCAAGAAAACTACGTGTCAGCGACACCGTACAACGTGACGAAGAAGACCGTCCATGGGTTCCAGGCGACCCGCCAGCCAGCGATATGGATGGGCGAGAGTGGGAGTATCGCTCTCGTTCCCGGTGTAGCCGTCCAGGGCAACCCGACGAGCATCGAATGGGAGTTTGATAAGCGGGGACTGCCCTTCGACGATGCGTTCCCGGATCCTGGAGAGGAAATAATCAGTCCCTCATACTATGCCATCGAGCTTTCCGATGACATGAATGGTCACATACGAGTCGAACAAACTTCCAGTATGCTAATACTTTCTTTGCTTATCGCTGATGTTCACGTGCATTCAAACAGCTTCGCGCGCTGCACATTTCCGCATGCGCTTCCACGTCGCCAACTCCAATGATCACCCCTACCTCTTCATAGACGTTGCTCGGCCCTCGGTAACTACCTCAGATCCAGCTAATCGTACCCAACCAATGGGTTATGTCGAGATTGACACCCAAAAGCGCGAAATCTGTGGCTTTTCAACTGAACGTCAGGACGATATCATCACCCCTGTATCTGGCCGTGAAGCCGCCTCTGGTTTCCATGGATATTTCTGTGCCCGGGTCGACATCGATATTGACTCGCATGGTATCATCAAAGGCGGTCAAGTCCTTCGAGGCTCCAACCAAGCTACTGGTGGTCCACTAGGCGCATACCTTCTCTTCGCTCCTTCAACGAGTAAACTTGTTGTATTCTCAGTTCGTGTCGGCACTTCCTTCATATCCGTCGACCAAGCCAGGATGAACCTCGAGCTTGAGCTACCAAACCCCCAACCGGACCTGACCGACCGGAACGGCTTGATGGTGGGGACCTTGGAACATACAGCCGCCGGTGTTAGGCAACAATGGAAGGATAAACTTGACTTGTTCAAGATAGAAGGTGCGACGGATGTCCAGAAGGAGATTTTCTACACTGCAGTAGCCCATACCCTCCAATACCCGAGCGAGCAACACGAGTACAAAAAATATTGGTCTGGTTACTTGAACGATGTCGTTCCATTGGTGAACGGGGAATCTTCGTATACGGGTTATTCCATCTGGGATACCTTCCGCGCTGCATGGGCATGGCAAATCCTTTTCACTCCCGAGCGTCTTCCTGGCTTTATTCAATCCATGCTATCAGACTACCAACAGGTAAATATGCAGTTAGCTCCTTAACACCTTATACTGATGGCTTGCGTAGAGTGGTTGGCTACCGATGTGGAAGAATATCGTCGAGACCAACATCATGATCGGAACTCATGCTGATTCACTAATCGCTGAGGCTGTAAGGAAGGGTGTCGTTGGTTTCGATCGCGAACTCGCATGGGAGGCTGTGTGGAAGGATGCGACTGTTGCCCCCAAAGACGATGCTACAACTCAATATGATGATCGCCAGGAGGTATGGTATTGAAATATGCTTCTACCGACTCTCGTTCATATCCATTCATCTAGAACGTCGATTATGAAGCCCGAGCTGGACTTAGCTCTTCGTACAATGTTGAAGGCAAAGGCTGGGTTGCCGATGACCTCCATTCGGAAAGTGCTTCTCGCACCTTAGACTACGCCTGTGAGTTATACTTATCCTACCTGGTTGAAAGATATCATAATAGTTTTATCAGACGACGATTATGCCGCTTACGTCCTTGCGAAGGAACTCGGTAAACCTGAAGCTGATTTCCTCCTTAAGCGTTCCAAAAGCGCGCCCTTTACGCTTTGGAATGAAAAGACTGGTTTCTTCGAGGCCAGAAACAACGATGGTAGTTGGGCAGGCGAGGATCGTGGATGGACTGAGGGCGATAAATGGGCTTACTCCTTCGACGTTGTCCATGATATTCCTCAACTCATTGAGAAGCGTGGAGGCAAAGTGAAATTTGTGAATAGTTTGGAAGAACATTTCAATGGTGGGCATAATGATCATACCAATGAAGTACGTTTCGATCCTTCTTTACCTACCAAGGACTCGCCCTCAATGATTTGGGATAGCCCTCACATCACATTCCGTATCTGTACGCGCTTTCTGGCGCGGCGTGGAAAACTCAGGAACGTGTTCGAGAGATCGCGAAGAATGACTATACGAACACGCCTACTGGGCTCTCGGGTGTACGTTTTCTTATCTTATATTCCCCTAAAAGTGAACTCACTTTTAACCAGAATGAAGATTGTGGTCAAATGAGTGCATGGTACCTATTTACCAGTCTCGGCTTTTATCCCGTCAACCCTGTTTCAGGGGAATACGTCATTGGATCGTATGTTCCCTGATTTCCCTATCAATTAATTGCTTATTTATGATTTTTCACGTAGACCTCTTTTCGACCGCGTCGACATTGAATTACCTCCTCCCCCGGCAAAGTGCATGGGAAAAAGCTTACCATAGTTTCTCTGGGTGGTTCGAAACTTCCATACGTTAAATCCGTGCAGGTCAATGGTGTCTACCTGGATAAACCGATCATCACACATGAGCAGCTTATTAAAGGTGGAGTGATTGTGTTTACGATGAGTCCGAGAATCGAAGAATGGGGGAACGATCCTGAGGTGCTCCAGGCTCTGGATGCGAACGTTGGCCAGCTTGTAAGTGCGAATCTTTTGAGTTGAACGGGATATGTCGGCTTAATAAACTTAATTAAACAGGCGGCTGACTTGGTTGAAAAAGTGGCTGTGAAAGAGGTGAAGGAGGATGAACATGTTGAGGAGCCTGCCGTCCAGGAAGAGGTTGAGCAACAGCCTTTGACAGGTCGTGATGAGCTGTAAACATTTCTTATCATTTTTTCCACTTTCCCGCAATATCATTATGAGCATTATTTCAATTCGGAGAGATTTGATCTGAATAATTCTTCAAGAGGAAGACGAACGTTTGCCTTTCTACCTTGACCTATTATTATGTTTATGGTAGTCTCTTTTCCTTCTTCCATCTACAACACTTCTAATCTTCGTATCAGCCAAATTTGGTTTGGACGATATTCATATTGACGTGCTGCATCACCACTTATGACGCCGACCTGTATTCATGCAAGTGGTCGGAAGATGATCATGGGCAAGGAAAGAAGTCAAAGAACCAAAAGATAATTCCGGTGGCGTGCACAAACCAGAGCTAGCCCTATCTCAATACATTGTACAATGTGACCCGAACAAGTGACTTGGCTCTGTTTGTGACTTCTTGATTCTTCGTAGTGCTCCTGCTCCCACACGTAGCACATGTCCTCATGAAAAAGCTAAGATAATCGCTCGTCTGGCCTCTTTTTGGCAGTTTCGGTCCTTCAGACGAACGTGCCCAGCCTCTTGGCAGTATATGACTCTGCGACCTGTAACGGATATACCAAGGCTCCTCCAAAAATGCTGCTGCTTCACTCAGCGCTGTTGCCTTTGGTCGTCGTCTCGGCTTCCGCTCCCGTCTTTGCCCAAGACCGTTATCCCACTGGCCGTATTCTGCCTCCTCATCAATTCAGGGTCCCTGAAAGTGCTCAAGTTGACGCTGTCAATGGGTATGCTTCTCCTCCTGACCAAAAGTCGATGGCTGATCTTTTCTGTAGGTTGATTGGAAATGGCGGGATTGCGCCAAGCCACACGGGAGGTATGAGTCCAACAACTGGTCCTCCATTCGCGATGCACCGCTGGGTTGCTCAAACTCGACACAACTACGTTTCTCGTCTCGCGTACAACATCACGGCATCGACCCCGCAAATCCATGGTTTCCAATGTACAATGCAACCTGCGATCTGGATGGGCGAAAGCCGTTCTCACGCAATTGTCCCTGGTGTTGCACCCACTGCCAATCCGAGGGAGATTAAATCTAACTTTACCGATCGTGGTCTGTTTTTCGTTGGTGGACCGGAGAAAAGGGGTAACGAGGTCATCAGCCCGGGATATTATAGTATTGAATTGGAGGACGGTGCTGGTGGGACTGTTTTGGCCGAAATGACATCCAGTGAGTGTAAGGAATGTGTTCTCATCCCTGTCAAATTTCTCAGCGCAAGTACAGCTTCGCGTGCCGGTTATCTTCGTTTCACCTTCAAAGCCGGTGCTGAGTCCCCGAGAACGCTCGCCCCCTACGTTTTGATCGATGGCGCCCGCCGTTCCGTCCAATCGTCTACCGGTGACAACTACACCTTTCCTATTGGTCAAATCGATATCTCGGTAGACAGAAATGAGATTACTGGTTATTCCAGTGAACGTCAGGACTCTATACTCACCCCAAACTCCATCAAACCGTTCGCTGAACAGTTCAAAGGCTACTTTGTCGCGCAATTTGACCCTCCTCTACATTCGTCAAAGGTGACAACTGGCCTTATCGTTAATGAAACTATAGTGGAAGGAACAAACGTCACTGGCTCGATGTTGAATGCGTATGCGATGTATGGAGGGGCCCAATCACGGAAGCCGTTTGTTTTGACTGTCAAGATGGGGCTGAGCTTGATTTCGATTGATCAGGCGAGGAAGAACTTGCAAACAGAGATCCCTGATACACCTAAGGATTTCGGTCAGTCAAGGTATTACGGCACTCTAAACCAGTATTCATTTCTTTTCGTTTTTAGTGGCGAAGAGCGGCGAGTTTGCACTGGGCAGTTTTGAAGCGACTGCTCGAAAGACTAGAATTGCATGGGCGGAGAAACTCGATCGTGTCCAAATTGAAGGAGCGACACCCGAACAGCTCGAGATTTATTACACTGCCATGGTTCATGGTTTGACTTACCCGTACGAGATGCACGAATACGGCCGGTACTACTCCGCCTGTGACAACAAAGTTCATGATGGTGTTAGCTACAATGGGTATTCTAACTGGGTGAGATATATATACCGCCGAGTTTTTTATATTTTTGATTGATCTCCGGTCATTAGGATACGTATAGGCAAGAATGGGGATATCTAATGATGATGGCACCCGAGAGGATAGGCGATATGGTTACCAGTATGCTGAATGATTTCAAGGAGGTATTTTTGGACCTTTTTCGTTGTTCTACATTCCACTGATTGTGTCGCGTTAAGTGTGGCAGGACCCCCATGTGGAAGAACATAGTGGAGACAAACATTATGGTGAGCGCTCCATAGATGTGGTTTGAAGGGTCAGTGTAAACAGGGTTCGATGACAGATCGGAACGCATGGTTCTTCGATGTTGGGAGAGTCATTTACGAAAAACTTCACAAACTTTGATCGTGAGCTTGCTTGGGAGGCGGTATGGAAGGATGTCACAGTGCCTCCTGCCAATGACCTCGACACAGTGTATGCAAATCCATTTGGTTAGTGTTTTACGCCCGCGCAAGCTAACGTGACTTTAAAAAAGCTACTCCGACCGCCAAGAGGTGGGAAATGAATCACTCATCCCATGATCCTACCACCTGACCTTCGAAGCAGAATGTCGACTTCGAAGCTAATGCTGGTTTAGACAGTGTTTACGTAGAAAAGGGATGGGTGGCCAATGACATCCATTCAGAATCCGGCTCAAGAGATCTAGGCTACAGCTGTTGGTGTACCATCTAACGTGTCCATACTTGCGCTAGCTAACATTCGAAACAGATGTTATGTGGGCGGCGTACCACATCGCTAAGATTTTAGGAAAACCCGATAACATCACGTCTTTGCTGTTTACGCGTGCTCAAGAAAACCCCCTGAAGATATGGAATAACGCTACTGGGTTCTTTGAGACCCGCAATGCTAATGGGGATTGGGGCGGGCCCGATAACGGCTGGACAGAGGGTGAATATCTACATATTCCGTCGAATGTCTCACCCATTGACAGTTTCAAGGCACCAAATATATATATTTATACGACTATGTCCAGAACATCAATAAGCTTATCGAACTCAAGGGGGGGAAATCCGGTTTCGTACAAAGCTTGGAAGACCATTACAATGGCAATCATGATGCGTTTACGAATGAGGTAGCCTCGGCCCTTCCTGATCGAAACTCTATCACTCTGATACAAACCCGCTTAGCCTTCCTTACATATCTCTTACTTGTACAATTATGGTGGCGCTGCGATGAGGACGCAAGAAAGGGTGCGCGATCTGGTCGCTCAGAACTATAACAACACTCCGCAAGGGATCTCCGGTGTGAGTTACTTAGCAGGTTATCTTGAATAGACTTGAAACTGATGGGTGCTAAGAATGAAGACTGCGGTCAAATGAGCGCCTTTTACCTCTTTAGCGCGATGGGCATGTACGCCGTTAGCCCAGTCGACAAAAATTATTCATTGACAGCGTGAGTCCTCGTTACCTTTCCTTTTTGGAGGTATCCCCGCCAACCATTACTATGTCCAAAGGCCTTTCCACGACAAGATGACCATCGATTTGCCCCGGGTTGACGGTAGCTCTAAACGCCTGACTATCACCTCATCTGGCGCATTGAAGAGCCAATACGTCAAGTCGATCAAACTGAACGGACAGCATCTAGACTCGCCATTCATAACTTATGAGCAATTCATTGACGGGGGTGAGATTGTATATGAGTTGAGTGACAAACCGGAAGCTTTTGGAAATGACCCGGATGTCGTGCAGTCTTTGGGACCATACGTGCCTGTACCTGTGCCTATGTAAAAGTCATTCCACTGCAAAGTACGAGATGACCTCTATGATCTTTACAGCAACGATCAGCGCGCTTTGGCCGTATGCAACGGACTAGGAACCCAACAACATTTAGCTACTCGAAGGCCACAACTGATCATGTGGACACATGCGTTTCATATACGTATGGGTTCCGTTTGACCGGCAGTTTCCATTCACCGAAAGGAACGTAACTCGACATTGATGGCAGATGATTGCATCACACAGCATACTGATCTGATTCACACAGGCTTTGCAGAGCTCAATAACCAGCTGATAACCAGTACGTGATCATGAGTCATAGCTTTCATCGAAGCTTTCGTCGCTAGATCTTTGCCTCCGACCATCTCGAAACGTCACTCACCTGGCCGCTAAACCCTAATGAGCTAATGAGCTTGATTGAATATCGGCCAATCATTCCCAATGTCCCGACGCCAGCACAGGGTGGAGTTCACGGTCCTTTCTGGTAAATGTACAGAATCAGGACGGAATCAATCTATGATGCACAGCTCTTAGACCAATATAAAGGTGGACATCTGGTCAAGAGTGTACAATTTGCAACAATTCTATCCCCCGTCTGCCCAGCCAAATGTCCCTCCCCAACGGACACCCTCCTGTACACGAACACACTAGCGGAAGATGCCCTGTGGCACATACAAATGACTTCTGTCCTCCTCAGCCCGGGGACAGTCGTTCCCCTTGTCCTGCTCTAAACACTATGGCAAACCATGGCTATATGTATGTATTATTTTTTCTTTTCTCTCCCTACCCCTCCCTAAACCCTTCTTAGTAACCGCAATGGAAAGGATCTTTCCGCATGGGCCATCCAACGCGGGCTGAAAGCCTGTTACGGGCTCTCGACGCCACTCGCACTCTTCCTCACCTATGTCGGCTTCGCTTTCCTGCGACGTGTGCGCCCAATCGACCTTTACGATATTGGGAAGCACGGTGTAATAGAACATGATGCCAGCCTTGTTCATCACGATACGCCCGCGGGCGAGGAGTACGCACCCATCAAGATTGATGAGGCGCTTGTCGAGGCATTGATCAATGATGCTAAGGTTGACACCGGAACAACAAAAGCCGAAGGCCCGGAACCCGAGCCATCGCTGATGAATGGTTTTGATGTAGCTCGCTCGCGTATTCGACGGGAGAAGGTGTCTAAACCTTTGGATCCCGTGCACGCTGAAATAGCTCGAGGGGAAATGGCTATCATCCTCGGAGTATGGGAGCGACAATCGGAAAACAAAGTCGGCGTTCCCACAGATTGGATGCGCCTATGGATAGGCCACGAGCGACTACCGGATGGCTGGAAGCCTACTCATACGCAGGGTTTACTGGATGTAGTCAAGCGTTCTAAGGAGATGAGAAACGCAATGCGAAAAATGCGAGAGGAGGAAGCACTTCTAGCAAATGCTCATGATGTCAGCGAAGGTTTAGTCACGAAGCCCTGAAGCCCTTCATTTGATGTTCTGCATAAAGGGCTCACAGGTGTCAGATGACGATGGAGCAATGATATCTATCCGCTTCGTTTAATATTATTTATTCCACTCTTAGTGTATCGGTATTGTAACGGTGTTAGCTGATGTCTAGATATAATCCACATGTAATGCACTCTAATGAGAGGGGTGAACTCTGGGTGAACTTATTTATGGTTGGAATTCCGAAGATCACATCGATCAGTCTCGGCCCAGCATAAATCCGATATCATGTCAACGGAGATACTGGAGGTCGATTTGTCGTTCAATCGCCGTATAGAGTATGTTTGCGTGGTACTTATCTCATGCTCCATATTTATGAGATGTGGAATCATTACCAACATCATCGGGGCGCTTGAACCAGGTTACCGGAGCCATAATTGGAAGAGTTCCAATGCTGACACCCTCCGGTGTGAGCGCACTGGAGTCCGGCGCTTGGCGATACGACCACGGTGGCTGAGGCTATGACTTGGGAAGCTGATTAGAATCTGGTTCATGGAACATGCGGAGCACGTGCTGTGTTTCTGGCCCGCCACGGCGTTTACGGACCGGAGGCGGACACTCTAACAACACCGATATACCTATTTTAAGATCATCCACATAACGATCAATCGGGCGAGAGACACCAGCATGGCTTATACACCCATGCTGTATTTTTATGCTGCTTTATGCAACCCCCAACTAATTCATATCGATACCACATTTCTTGCTGAGGCTGGCTTTTGCAGACAAGAAACCATGGTTCCTCTCCTCGTACTTCTGTATAAAACGGAATAGTAGCTACTGATAGTTCAGTCACCGTATTTTTTTCTCATGATCATGGGCTAATTTCCAAATCTATATTGGGCTCTGGGATGGGAAATTTCTCTAAAAGCCCTGCCTAACCTTCTGGTTCATGTGTGAAGAAGTGTCGCAGGAGATACCTCGGGAAAAGAACAGTACTATTCATAAAAGTCATCATACTCAACAAGGAAAATTGGTTTGCTACCTCCGCTTGCATTCAGAGGTCAGCTGTCTTATATCGCACATTTTCCGGGATACAGAGCTAGAACCATTCAATCCAGTGGCAGAAATTAGGGTTAATGAAACCGCATTGATTCCCTTTGGAGCGTTCTACATGTGGTACCGTATCTAAAGGACTATAAATCACTCAATAGTGCGTGTAGGTTATCGTTCTTAGCCCTCGCTACGCCATGTTCGGGCCAAAGAAGATCGTTTCCCTCTCCTCTCTCCTCTCATTTTTCTCTCACCAATCCAACGCTCATGAGCTTTTCGGTGTTCGAGATGGTCTTCATTTCACCGTGGAAGCCCGTCAAGCCAACAAAGATGGCTCACTTCCTATGTACAAAAATCCAAAAGCGTCAATTGAGGAGAGAATCAATGATCTTCTTCCACGTATGAGCTTAGAAGAGAAGGTCGCCCAATTGTAAGTGGAATAGTGCTCGTCTAATAATGTTGTACCATGATCATCTTCTGGCCGTTCCAGGATACAGGGTGACATCAACGGTTGGATGGATATGAGCAATCCACTGGACGACACTCTTGTTCACAATGAAACTGGTTTAGTAGGTCAAGAGTTATACTCGTCTATTTAAGGTAACACCGAATCCAGGTACAAATGATGAATACCCGTGCTGGAAGCATTTGGGCAGGGTACCAAACGCCATGGGACAAACTCGTTTATGCCATCACCGTGGGTCAACAATATTTGATGGAAAACACAACCCTGGGAATTCCAGCGCTTATCCAATCAGAGGGTAAGTGTGCAAACCACCTTCGATTCCTTCACTAACAGTCTGTCAAGGCCTACATGGGTTCACCGATAATGGAACAATATTCCCTTCTCCCATCGGATTAGCTGCTTCATTTGACACTCAATTAGTTCATGATGTTGCTGATGTCGTCGCAAGAGAAGCTGAAGGGCTTGGGATCAACAACATTTTTGCACCGGTCTTGGATCTCTCACGCGAACTGAGATGGGGCCGTGTCGAAGAAAATTTCGGTGAAAGTCCACACCTCACTGGAGAGCTTGGTTATGCCTATGTCCATGGCCTTCAAGACGGCAGCCGCCGCAATGCCAGTAAGACAGCCACTGCTCGAATGGCTGCAACTTGCAAACATTTTGCGGCATTCGGTTCTCCTCAGGGTGGGCTGTGAGTGAAATCCATTTATAATTCCCTTAGCAGACATGCCTAGACATACGGTAGGAATATTGGCCAAGTGACTGGAGGAGAACGTGAACTTCGCACAACATATTTACCACCGTTTGAGCGGGCCTGTTTGGATGCCCTGGCCATTATGACTGCTTATTCCAGCTATGATGGCATTCCCGCTGTTGCTAACTCTCGTACGTCATCTTATGCCGTTATTTTCTCTGCTTTCCTGAAAATGGACTAGATCTCTTGACGGATATCGTGAGTAAAATCTATAGCTCTTTGCCACCTCTATGAACGCCTTTGACTGTTAGCTCCGTAATGAATGGGGCTACAAATATTGGGTGACTTGCGATGCTGGCTCTATCGACCTCCAAATCACTACCCATTTCACGTGCGACACCCGTGAATGTGCCGCCAAGACTGCACTTGAAAACGGACTGAGCGGTGAAATGGGCGGTGGTGAGTACCCCACACTTCTTCTTGTAAACCAAGGCCCATTTTGATACAAGGCACATACACGTACGAAACCCTGACACAACAAGTAAAGAGCGGCGAGGTCGACGAGAAGTTCGTCGACGACACTGTAAGGTTTTTGTTGCGTACCAAATTCTCACTAGGCCTCTTTGAGAGTGAGTGCGAAGACTGAAAAATCACATGTTCTCATGCCTTGCAGACCCCTTCCCATACGCTGATTACCAGTCTTCTTTACGTACTCCTGCGTCACAAGCCGTTCTTCAACGCGCAGATCGTGAAAGCATTATCTTACTCGAGAACAAGAATAATGCCCTCCCGTTGAGTCCCAAGATAGGCTCCATTGCATTGATCGGGCCCCAAGTCAATCGTGTATCGGTAAGCTTATCGGTTGTCGGTATAAGGGTATGCATGCTGACTCAATGTAGTTCGGTGATTACGTTTTCTTCAATGCAACAAACAATGCTATCAGCCCTCTGGAAGGCTTCAAACAGCATCTCTCGAATATATCCAGTTCAACCAAAATTAACTTTGCTCAGGGTGCTGAACTCTGGTCCAATGATCAGTCAGGCTTCCCGGAGGCCGTTAAGACCGCCCAGAACTCCGATGCTGCCATTGTTATGGTTGGTCTTATTAGAAGCCATATAACGAAATTTGATAACCTGCACTAGGTCGGAACGTGGTCTCTCGATCAAACTCTGTTATGGACGCCTGGAACCAATGCCACGACAGGTGAATCGCGCGATCAGTCGGATCTCGGACTCGCTGGTGCTCAGCTTGAGCTTGTCAAGGCGGTACAATCGACCGGAAAACCGACTATCGTAGTCTACGTGACCGGAAAGCCGATCGCGGAACCATGGATCAAGGACAGTAAGTCGGACACGCGTGATTACTCCCATTTTTCTCAACATCATCGTAGATGTGGACGCGATCATCCACCAATTTTATCCTGGAGAATATGGAGGTATCTCTGGTTCTATATCCCTAGCCTTGTTATCTTTCTAACGCTACATAGGACGTGCGATTGCAGAAGTTATCTTTGGAGACGTAAACCCTTCAGGAAAGCTATCCATCTCAGTGCCCCGTGATGTCGGAACCACTCCAGTATTTTTCAACTATCTCAAAGGAGGCAGGCCATCCGGGAATCCTGGGACTATCTTTGATGACGGCTCCCTTCATTTCGGAAACCAGGTAATCGATGCCGACCTATCTTGATATGACCTTACCTTCCTCACTTCCGTAGTACGTCCTCAACAGCCCTTCACCTCTATGGAGTTTCGGTCATGGTTTGAGCTACACAGTGTTCGACTAGTAAGTGCCTATAGATAATTTTTATCCGAGCTTATGTCGTTACTACAGCTCTAACCTGGAAGTCTCACCATCAAACGTTAACAGTAAAGCTGAATCCGTGACAGTTTCCGTTACCGTAACCAATACGGGCAGTCGTCCAGGAAAAGAGGTGGTTCAAGTCTATGCCACTGATGACCGTAGCTCCGTCGTAACTCCAAACCAGGAGTTGGTTGGATTCTCAAAGGTCGAAATCGAGTAGGTTTTCCTGTTCTAGTCTAGTCACAGTTTAGCTGCTGACCAACCATAAGTCCCGGTAAATCGCAAAAAGTGGCTCTCAATGTCAAACTGCATGACCTCGGATTATGGTCAAAGGATAACAAATGGGTTGTCGAACCTGGGACGTTCACAATCAAAGTTGGCACCAGTGACCAGGCATATCAGAATGTTACGTTGACGGTATCATGATATGATTGCATAGCGAAATTTGTTAGAATACTCACTTATTCTTATCACGTTGTGCTCACTTATGGATTGGTTTATGCCCAACGAATCGGGTCACCGAGACTAAACGATAAGAGTTCCTTCACGCATTTGACTTTGGAGAGAAGACCTGGACCAGTTCTGTATGAAGCTTTGGGGGAGTGAGGTTTTGACTGTATCTAAATAAGCATATGCGCTATGCCTGTGTGATAGCTCGGCGAAAATTGAGAGATTCAGGACGATCGATAACAAATCCGCTCCATCGCAAGCAATTTACAACAACGAGCATACGCACGCCCTATTATAACATGACGCTAGCGTCCAGCCCGACTCTTCAACATGCAGTCTGAGGCTCATTACTATGAATCGCATAAATCATCCTACTCAGATGGCCGCATCATACTCGTAGCTCAACGCTATGCCTGACCTTAGAAGGCTTCCAGCTTTCGCGTCCAATCTACCAGTGCCGTTAGTGTAGATCCAAAATCTACGAGGCCGACTGCACTAGTAAGAGGAGAAGGATGCACGTGAGGGACCTGACAACGTTCTCATACCCCGACCTTACTGCCTTGGATCTCCCCCACCTCTTACTCCCGAATCTTCACTGTGTAGTTACTTTACCCTCCTTACTTAGCCAACCATCTGTCATAAAGCTTGGCCCCATAAATGTCTAGCCACAATCGTTCCAGATCCGGCTCCCGAGGGTGATTTACCAGTACAATCACAGCTGCTACAGAAGAGGACGCCATCACACAATGTCAGATAGTGTTGTTATATTCGACACGGCGTAATTACGCTCTGTTGTGCTAGCGGATAATCAACTTACTCCCCGAGATGACATTGAGTTTTGCAGAAACCGATCTGGTCGCCTGTTGTTCGTCTGTTACAAGCAAAAACTCACATTGACTTTATGACACTTGAAATCTCCCTCCTGCTCGTTTAACACAAAGCAGTAGTTAGAGATCGTTGTAGAGAGATTAAAGACTACTGCCGCCCCAGACACTGGCAGTTGTTGTTGGCACGTATCACCGGAAATTTGCCCGAAAATAGTTCAATCTAGATGCAGCCGAACATATTTGTCCTGTCCTCTCATAGATGGTCTAATGTGGCATAAGCCTACGTATTATCCACTACATAAGCACCCGTTTTCTGTTTGCTCAGTCAAAGAAAACAAGCGCTGGCCATTTGGCGGTTGTCTTCTCTATCTCTCACCGTCCACCCATCCGCCCTCTGCTCGTGCTGCTATAACTCTGTTGCTACTGGCTGAATGCCTTTGGATGCTCTGTTTCTTTGTAGCCTTGAGATCGTCAACTCGACTGTACATTAGTGAAGAACTCATCTCAGATAGAGGTGAGACTTGCTACAGGTATGATAGAGCAGAGACGCCTTTTGGTCAGCCAGAGCTCACCACTGCCCAGGGGTCCCTTCAATCTTTCACTCCCGCCTTTTCAATGTGCGGTCACTGGGTGACTTTCCACAAAATCATGCAATATTCTCGAACCTACTGTAGTGAAAACCAATCTCGATGCTTCAGCTGACTCCAATGGGCTCGGTACAGATACAGGCAGCAAAATAAAAAGTTTTGGATGTTATGGGAACTCTGGAGTTGATCTCCACTACTTGGGTCCCACAACTCGAACAAGATGGATTCTGAGATCCGTTTCCATGAATACTTGATCCTGACCGAGTCGGTGTGATACAAATTTCGTTCTGGGAAAATTAATCCGATCACTAACCAAACCCGTGTAACTGGCAAACAACGAGATCCATCGGTCACTTTCTTCGAGATTTGTGTTACCCAACCCGTTTACACACAAATGATTGTCGGTGAACAATAGTGGTACTGCAAATCCCTCTAAACTTGTCAACTGCTGCTATCTCATCTAAGAGGAAGATGATATAGATATAGAATCGACTGATCTTGAAGGTCCTTCGTTTTAAGACAGGGCTCTCTCTTAGTTTGTAGCCCTCTCAACTATCCCATATCCTCAACAATACATCAAGTTCTATCGGCGTATATTACAGCATGTGCAACTTCACTAACCCTCGATTTCAATTGCAACCTCCCCGCAGCCGTGACTTATGTTTACATTGCGATCAAGACGACAACGCTGAACCGGTGCCTAATCATATGCATGGTAAGTGGGAGGTTGTTCCAGAATTCATCGATGGAAGTGAAGGGTGTTCTTGGCATATTTTATCCTGATAATTGGAGGCCGCCGCCGCCGCCGGTGCCAAAACGTTGTCGATGTCAGTTTTCAAACAAGGGTATTGCAAGTTTGTCTCTCACGCCTTCATGAACCAAAGAATGTTTTGCGTATTCATCGCGCTGATTTTTGTGCTGTTCACTTGAGCGATTACGGTCAATCCGGACGTCCGAATTCCACAGTAAATCATGGATTTCCTTCAGAGAGAGCGGCAAATTAATGATAGTTGTTTCCACACAGCCCTAAGCACCTTTTTGGCTCCCATGCTATAGGCATTGACGTTGAATGATAGGAATATCAATTGATCTAGTTACTTGGCTCCCCCTATAAGTCTGAATAGTATCAATAAGAACATCAAAATCCTCTCATTAGCACAATCGTAGATGTCATTCGGCGCCCTCCGCAGATTGATATCATACCATTTAAGTCAACCGACAACCTTTGAGAGTGATTGACAGATGACTTGTGTGAAATACATAATGTGCTGATCAGATTCTCGTGAGAATGAGTTACCTGTATTTCCAAAAGTTTAACACTGTTGTTCAGACACAAGATATTTTTGGGACACGATGGGACAGTAGACGGGCCGAAGTATAACATCTTACAGTCAATATACTTTCGTCGAAAGGTATATAAGAGACCAAAACTAACCACCTTTCCTTCAGAAAACTAACGAACAGTTCTCTCTAAGTTCTCAAACCACACCTGCCTTCTTCCAAAACTTGCACACTATGAAATTCACTCTTGCTCCCCTTGTTTCTCTCGTCTTCGTCGTATCAGCCTTTGGCACCCTGTTGCGACCGATGCCACCGCCGTTGAACTTGCCTCTCGTCAATCTTGCGATGTCGCTAGTCAGGACTATCTGTTTACTATTCCATCGACTACACACTAATTAACATACCATGTTTCTTAACTAGAATGCCTCTCGACTATTGGTACCGAGACCGGAGGTATCATTTCCGCTTGTGGTACCGCCGCCGGCGACTTGGAGAAGGTCACTGCTGCCATCCTCCAAAATCAGACGCCTGGTGAGTAAGACAAGTCTCTAGCAAAGGATTACATGTTAAACGCATTTCTTTGTAACCTAGCCCAAGCAGACGTCATCGCCCTCACCAGCGACACAGTTAAGTGCGTCTTCCAGAGTGTTTCTGCTGGATTTGCTATCGTAAGCGTCCAATTTACGGGCTTATGACCACTTACCTAACGGAGCTACACCTATAGCCCGCTGCTTGTATAAGCTGCGTTTGAGCAGCCGTATCAGAAGTATATTTCCCAAATCATCCCTGATTGTCCCAAGGTGGAGAGGCTGTCATAACATCTTATCTTTTGTTACAATAGCCAGAATCTCTCTATGCCATATGCTGTATAAGCCCTATGAAATATACTTTGCTGACGGTTATCAGTGCGATAATGGAATATATACAAAGCTGGCACGCCATTTATATGCCGGATCAAAACCCCAAGAATAAGTCAAGCTCGATCAATTAGGGATGCATATGAATGGAAAACACAGAATATACATATACCAAGGCAGAACATCTAATCGTCCTTGCACCCACCATGAGCATGAATAGACTGGACACAAAAACGGACAGCCCTGTCAGGGAACCCGCTGCCACTAAATGACTTACCAAATGAATGAACACCTTGAGCAAAACTCTGTTGCCGCTCGGATCATTCGGATCACCCCTACAGTCAAATTAGGTTCCCACTTCAGGATCTGATAGAACATCGTTTGCCTCATTGACCAGTCATTGACTGATGCCATTTTTGCCTCAGATCCGCCGTTTTCTGGATGAGCGGATTTGGTTTGCTTGACGAGTTGTTTTTTTGTTTTCATGTGCGTTGCGAGATAGTCCGAGAACTTTGAAGTTTCGTGTCCTTGTCCAGGTTGTTTAAGGGGTCTGGGGGGTGTCAGTGAATCTAGAGAATAATAAGCAAAACATGTAGGTATATTGAGATTGTTATTACGTTCTGACAGAATTTCTGTCGGCGATGGCGGTGCGACTCCCAGTCGGCGGAAGACCCTCCGTGTGTAGTTTCTATTGCCGAAATCCACAGTACTGGTTTCAAAGAATGCAGGCCGGCGATTACGTTGGTGTATCAAAGATGCAAAGGGCTTCGCGCTCTCGGCACGGCTAATCATTTTGCATGGCGTTCGGTTGTAATCTGGTTTTCCGACACGGGGAAAGCGTGACATTCTTAACGTCGAAAGTGCGACGTGATGTGACCCTTACGGGGAAGAACAAATTAGCGAGGTCTGAAGAATTCTGTGGAAAGTCAACGAAGAGTATGTTATCGAACTTCATTATTATACAATTCGATAGGGACTCACTGGGGTTTCAATGGGGCGGTACGTGGGCGCAATTCTGAACAACGATCTTCAATGAAGATTAACAACAACTATGACTCGCTGTGCTTGTATATCTGCCTTTGATTGCGACATAAGGAAAACTCCACTTTTAACCCGTTCCTGGGTCGACGTATGATGGATATGTCAAGTTGTTTTAGAACCCATCGAAGCGAGGTCTGAGGACCCTAGTAATTGGGAAACTCTTACAATCGAGTTGGTGGAAGGTCAACGAAGGTTATTGCTACTACACTACATTATATTCCAAGCGGACAAGGATTCACTGGAGTTCTCAATGAATTGGTGAGTAGGCGCAGCTCTGACCAACGATCTTGAGATTAACAATCTCAACTTACCATTACGACGCCATACTTGTGTATCTGCCTTTGATTGTAGTATAAGGGAAGCTCCACTCTGAACCCGTTCCTGAGTCAACGTATGACGGATATGTCAATTTGTTTTAGAACTCTTCGAAGAATGGAAACCGGGTCATTGTTCGTCCTATTCACTAACGACCGCCAGAGGCAGAAAGTCAGTTTTTGGGGACGGAATCCTCTGCCCACTATCATATCATTGATCGACAGCTTTCGAACAAAGCTGTTCTACAAGATTTTTTCTGACAAGTTCATAGATAAAACGGGTCCTGAGACCACCGACTCTTCGCGAAGATTATGCTATTCACATCGGCGGCCGTTGGTGTTAACTCAATGGCAAAAAGCTAGAAAAGTCATGTCATAACAGCTACTGCAGGATGACTGGCACAAATCATAGTTTCTCATTTCTCATCATTCGTTTTGTGTGTGCTTTTTTTTTCTTGGCTTGTCGAGTCAGTGCCGCCCGTATGTTTATAGACATCAATCCAAGCCACAATATCTGACCCTCGATACGAGGGCATTGACGTTGAATGATAGGAGTATCAACGAACCAAAAAGTTACTTGGTTTCCCCCATAAATCTAAAAAAAAATGTCATTAATAATATCAGAACCCTCACCCGCACTCTCGTGTATGTCATTTAGCTCCACTTTGTAGATCGGTATCATACCAATTCAGTCAGCCGAGGAAACAATGTCCCTGATTGACAGATGGGTTATGCGCAATCCATAACGTGTTCATCACGCTCTCGTGTGAATAAATAACTTTTTTTTTTCTCAAGAGCCACACAGCATTCAAGTTCGTCCAGATTAGATCAAACAAGAGATATTTTTGGAAGTAGGAGAGGATGGCGGACGTGCCGAGTTGTTAGCATTTTAAGGGCATTATATTGCTGCTGAAAAGGTTTAAAAGCGAGCAAGAGCTCGTACTAACTCTTCAGACAACTAGTCAACAGTTCTCTCCCATTCGTAAACAACACCCGCAGCTTTTCAGCCTCTCATCATGAAATTCACTCTTGCTCCCATCGTTTCTCTCGTCCTTGTCGCATCGGCTTTTGGTAACCCCGTTGCCACCAACACTACCGTCGTGGAGCTCGACTCCCGCCAGACCTGCGACGTCGCCAGTCAGTGCCATCTCTCCCTGTTATCAAATTACAGACTTTTGACTGTTGGTTCTTTCATTCAGAGTGCCTTTCGACCATTGGCAGTGAGACTGGTGGAATCATCACCGCCTGTGGTACCGCTGCCGGCGACCTGGAGAGGATTGGTGCAGCCATCCTCCAAAACCAGGCTCCTGGTAAGGATAAATCTAAAAACAAAGACGCCATGTTGACGACAACTTCCCCTTACAGCCCAGAAAGATATCACTGCCCTCGCCAGTGATACCATCAAGTGTGTCTTCACTAGCGTTGCCGCTGGGTTTGCTATCGTAAGGCCTCCAATACTTGCAACCGACAACTTGTTCTAACTACGACTTCAGCCCGGTGCCTGCTTGAGCTGTCTTTGAGCATTCTTGTGAATAAGTCATGTTTCCCAGTGGTCTGAATATTCGCAAGCGAGGGTGATTGTATCAGAATGCATTATGCACGACTCCTATGTTCGCTATGCCGTATGTTGTTTAAAAAATATATCCTGCTGAAGTTTATCTATACGATTATGGGCAGCTAGTGAGGACCGTCTGATCAATTTGAATAGCTGCAGCCCAGTGCTCATTTAAGATGCATCTATGAGGACTTAAAGTAAGCACTATACAGGCTGTCACTGTTAATCCTTCTTATTACATTAATTTCCTAATAACGAGAGGCCTGCAGCCCTGAACACCGGATCAAAACTAATGCCATGGATATAAATATACATAGAATTACAATAAACAGAAAAACATCTAATGCTTCCTTCCTCCGGGATGACCATTAAAATGGAACTGGAATCCCGATCCTCCACCAGGGAAGCCACCAAATCCACCACCACCGCCAAACCCACCACTGCTAAAGAACTGACCAAACGGATGACCACCAGCACCCTGCGCAAACGGATTCCCTCCCGTCGGATCATTCGGATCATCACCAGCATCAAATCTCGCTCTCAGCTCCGGATCCGAAAGAACCTCATAAGCCTCATTAACAGTTGCCATTTTCGCTTCGGACCCGCCTTTATCTGGGTGTGCGGATTTGGCGGCTTGACGGAATGCTTTTCGTATTGTTTTTTCGTCGGCGTCGCGTGAGACGCCGAGGACTTTGTAATAGTCTTTTTGTTTCGATTGTTTGAGGAGTTTCTGGGCTTTTGAGAGACGTGAATGGATCTAGGGGAAAGGCATGAGATATGTGGGAGGTAGACAAGAGAAAGAAAAAACTCACGTTGCGGTCGCTACGTCCACTGGCCTCGAAAGCTTTATCGAATACCCTAACAGCATCCTCATATTCCTCCTTCGCTAGATGATCTTCACCCTTTCCGACCAGGCCGTCCTTATCGTCAGCGCAGCCGTCCATCATCAACAAATCAGAGCACCATTTGCCCATTTGCCTCTTGTATTCGTCTCCCTTGGATTGATCTGCGAGATGTGTAAACGACTTGCACAAGGCGCGGACAAGGGTCTGGCGTTGGACGGAGATCTTGGTAGCATCGGGCATGGGCATGGATTTCAAGACCAGCTTCGTGGACTGTTTGTTGGAGTCTGGGATAGCGTTTGTAAGGAGTTCCGAGGGGATGAGGGGTAGAATAGCATCCTCCTTCACGTTTTGCTCTAGAGCGTCTTCGAATTTACGCCACAGATCACTGGTCTTGCCACCCCCGGTGGTGAGTAGCAGCTTGACAACACCGCGCCAATCTTCTTTGCCCAACATTTCCTCTACTTGCGCGAAACCCTTGTCAAAGTTCTTTACGAGACGGTGCTGAGAAAGGCAAACTTTGGAGTCGGGGTCGTAGTGAAGGCACTGTTTGAGCGCATTCATGGCACCGGGTGATGGTGGTAACAGGAAGTAAGTGATTCTGAATATGTGGCTGAGAAGCGTGGTAGATGGTTGGAGGAGGTGTGATAGACGACTGACAAGAAATGGATTAGAAGCGTGGTCAGGACGAGAGAGAGTAGCTTACGAAAGGTCGCCAGCGGCACTCTCAAAGTCTCCGGAAGCAAAGGCACATTCGGCGCGCCAGGTCCGCACTTCAACGGCGTGACTCGCTTTCCGCAGCAGCGCACTGGCTGTTTCGGCACATGCTGTCCAGAGCTGCGCCTTTCTCTCCTTGTCGAGCTTTAGGTAGAGCTGTTGCCCCTCCTCAATTTCCTTCTGCAGCTCCTCTGCGTCTTTGTCGGTGCCCTTGGACTTGATGTACAGTTTGAGGGAAGGCTTCGCGAGGTCATAATGGCCCTCTTTGATATAGATGCGAGCCTTCATAAGGTGCGCGTTGTCAAAGGTATTCGCGGTCAGCGACAAGACTTTTTCAAAGTCCTCGAGAGCCGCGGTGTGCCGTTGGAGAGAGAATTGGGCAGTCGCGCGCTTGTAGTACAGCAGATAGTCTGCGGGTGACTGGTCTGTCGACGAAAGATGAGCAGCGTAGGCTCCTCGAGGGAGAATGCAGCATACCGATGGCCTCGGTGTATACCTTGGCGGCTTCGCTAAACTGGCCAGACGAAAGGAGAACATTGGCCCGGGTGATGAGTGGCTGCAGGCCGGGGGGATAGAGCCCGCCCTGCTCGGCGCAGACAGCGCGCAGACAGAGCAGGCCGACAGCGAGCCACGGCAGATGCATTGTGTGCAGAACCAAACGTATGTTCGACGCTATAATTGGTGCAGTACACGTAGCGTTCCCACGGTCCGTCTCTCGCTCCGGAGGCGCCGAGGGTCTCGTCACGGCCAATCCCAGGTTAATCCTCCCGAGATGAAAGAATTGAATGGGCAACGTTACCGCGCGCACTGCCTTGGCTCATGGCCTTCTCTCCCCCCCACCAGCACCATCCGTGTGCAATGCCCCCGCTGAGGAAGCGGGACAAGTTTGTCGACTGGCTCTCGCGGTGGTTTGCAGCAAAGGGCGAGATCCGCTGCTCCCTTGACGGTGGGCCCTCTGCAGCGCACACACAAAACTAATCGACTCATACGACTCTTAGGCCCCCAGCGCGGCACGTCCTCCGACGGTTTCTTCAGTCATGCTCGGGGCTTTACGCTCAACAATCCTGCGATGACCGCCATACAGGGCGGTAATGTCACCGTGACCTACGCACACGGCGATCGCAGCCTGGTCTCACACAGTGCGTGAGCTGTTATCCTCTCATGCAGTTACTTATCCCATACAGTCATGGGTTTGCTTTCACAGAAAATCATTCGTGGCGCCGCCCATGATTCCTCTGCTCGGTCCCCGCCCCCGCGTTGCCACCCTAAAACGCGTGTCGAGCTAATTGCGCGCATAACCGCTTGGTTTCATGGCCAAGGTCACCAGGAACTGGTCCTATGGATCACAGGTCCGGCCGGCGTCGGCAAGTCTGCCATTGTCCAAACTTTTGCAGAATACCTCGTCAAGCTGGAACTGCTCGGAGCGTCTGTCTTCTTTTCCCGCTCAAACAAGCGCAACAACCCCCATGGCGTCTTCATCACCATTGCCTATCAGTTGGCCTCCCGCATTGAGACTTACCGTGATTTTGTCGTCGACCGACTCAGCCGAGATCCCGAGTTGCTGAGCAGCGATATGGAAGCCCAGTTTAGGGCATTTATTGTCGAGCCGTTCGCGGGACAGAGGATAAGAGCAGGTGGCAAGCGCTGGGGCATACTGCTCGATGGACTCGACGAGTTAAAGGGGGAAGACGCGCAATGCGATATCATCCGCCTCGTCACCTCCTTTACACGTGATCACCCCGATGCACCTCTCGTCTGGATCCTCGCCAGTCGCCCAGAGGCACACATATCCGACACGTTTGACGACTATGATGTACGCCGCAGCCGCTGGTCAGAGTACATTCCAATCGATTCCACTGAGGCCTGCGCGGACGTTGACCGCTTCTTTCGATCCGGATTCGAGGAGATACGCAAAAAGTTCCGGCGTTCTGTGCCTCGTGATTGGCCTAGTAGTGCCGATTTTCTCAAACTCACCGCTGCCGCTCTGGGCCTTTTCGTCTATGCTCAAGTCGTCATGCAATTCATCCGAGACCCAGAACACAGCGATCCCATGGCCCGCTTCGAGATTGTCTTATTGGTTATTGATCGCCTCAGTACCGCTCCAACTAAAGAGAACCCATTCATCCACCTGGATCTACTTTACCACGAAATTCTCTCTTCAATCCCGTTGAATCATCGGTCGACGGCGAAACTATTGCTTCGCTGTGCGATTCACTGGGAGAGCACTGTTTACAAATGTCAGTATAACGATATGGACAAGTTACGGACCCTTCGAGGAATGTCAATACTCTTAGGCATTCCCCGTCATTGCATTTATACGTGCCTAATCAAATGCCAATCCGTCCTCAGGTTGCCAGAGTGGAAGGTTGCCCATAAGTGCAACCTCACTTTCTTCCATACATCGTTTACGGATTACCTTAGAGATTTTGATAGATCTAGGGAATTCTTTGTTGGTAGTTGGCAAGTCGCTGACAAGGACCTGGAGCTGAACGTTGTAGCAATTTTAAAACAATGCATCGGAGGCGACGCTGACACAAGTGAGTATCGATTCCTGGTGTTCCACGCACTTATTGACATAACAACAGTTGAAAGTGCATGGCGGCAGTACTGCTCGCAATTGGACGATGAGCCAGTATCAAGGGCCGTTAGTAAATATCATGACTATGCCCTCCGTGACGTCGCTTCCTTCTTGGCCACTCAACTGCCGTGTATATTGGAAGAGAGGGCGGAGTCATGTATATGTACGGAGCTACTCGATATTCACATGATAAGACTATCGAATTATTTCGATCAGTGGGGTGTGTTAGGTCTCGTACACGAGCTGATGGTAAAGTGCTGCCCCAAGCCTCCACTCGAAACCAGATATTGAACGTTTTTCCATAGAAAGACCCTGTCGAGATTATTGGCCTTTCCCGGGTGGTTGATCTCAAGGATCTCAAGTTCGACCACCTTGACGAGAAAATGCTTCGTCCAGGACGTGTTCGCGATTCCAAGAGATGTGTGCTACACCGGGTGAGTACACGATCTTCCCGTTCTCACAACGTTTTGTCATCTTAATCCTGTCCACTAATTTACTTTAGCCGCGTTCAAGAGGTGAATTGATGAAATTTGTGGCTGAGTTAGAATCCCTTCGGGAGTCCTCGCCGGAGCTTGACGTCATGATTTTTGGAGGTGTGCCTGAAGGGCGGATTGCTGTCTTTCGCAATCCTTTGAAAGTCGATGCTGATGAATGGCCGGACTTTATGTGCTACATGATTCCGTATCCTGAGTAGCTTGGCGCATGCACAATTTCATGATGCTTTCTCAAAGCCGAAATTATATACAAGTTGTGGCATATATTCAATGGATCTTGGTTTGCAGTAGCACTGCGGTGGCTTCCCTAAGTGGCCAGTCGAAATGATGAGTGACTGTAGGCCCGCTCGGCGTATGTAGAGCTGTAGCATTCCCACGGTGAGCCTCTCTCACCGGATCTGCCGGACCTGCCTCGACTGGGTATATATAGCCCACGTCGACATTCATGGTGGACATTGCCGAGTGCCGCGTTAATAGCATGAGCATTGGCTCCTCCTCCTTCCCACCACTACTTCGCGCGCAATGCCTCGACCGAGGAAGCGGGACAAGTTTCTGAATTGGCTATCACGGTTGTTGGCAGCAAAGGGCGAAATCAGCTATACCACTGATGGTAAGCCTTCCGACAGACAACCGCAACAACATTGAAAGGAGAGGGCTGTTAGGCCCCAAGTGCGATACAGGTTCCGGGGGGTTCTTCAATCATGCTCATGGATCTACCCTTAATAACACTGCCGTGACCTCTGTGGTAGGAGACAACAACACAGTGACCTACGTACAGGGTGACCGCAATCTGGTATCTCACGGTTCGCAATGTCATACTCCATTTTATGCGACCACTGCTTACGACCTCTTCGTGCAGTTATGGGTTTACTATCACAACAGATCATTCGCGGTGCTGCCCACGATTCTTCCGCTCGATCCCCGCCTCCGCGTTGCCATCCTGAAACATGCGTCAAGCTAATTGCACGTTTAACCGCCTGGTTTCGTGGTCAAGGTCAGCAGGAATTGGTTCTATGGATAACGGGCCCGGCTGGTGTCGGGAAGTCAGCCGTCGTTCAGACATTTGCTGAGTATCTCGTCGAGTTGGATTTGCTCGGGGCTTCTGTATTCTTTTCCCGGCCAAACAAACGCGACAATCCCCATGGAGTCTTCATCACCATCGCTTATCAGTTGGCTGTCCGGATTGAAGCATATCGCGATTTCGTGGTCGAGCGACTTGCCCGTGACCCTGAACTACTTACCGGAAGTATGGTAGCCCAATTCAGGACATTTATTGTCGAGCCGTTCGCGGGACAGAAGATAGGAGCAGGTGGGAAGCGATGGGGGATATTACTCGATGGACTTGATGAGCTGAAGGAAGAAGACGCTCAGTGCGACATCATCCGCCTCATCACCAACTTTGCACATGAGCATCCCGATGTTCCCCTTGTCTGGATTATCGCCAGTCGCCCAGAGGCACACATATCTGACATGTTTGATGACGACGACGTACGTCGCAGCTGCTGGTCAGAGCACATTCCGATTGATTCCACCGAAGCCTGCGCGGACGTTGACCGCTTCTTTCGATCTGGATTCGAGACGATACGCAAAAAGTTCCGGCGCTCTGTGCCTCGTGACTGGCCTAGTGATACCGATTTCCTCAAGTTCACCGCTGCCGCTTTGGGCCTTTTTGTATACGCTGAAGTGGTCATGCAATTCGTCCGAGACCCGGAACACAGCGATCCTATCTTGCGGTTCAAGGTTCTTTTATCGGTGATCGACCGTTCAAATGCCGCTCCAACAAAGGAGAACCCCTTTGCCCATCTGGATACCCTGTACCATGAAATTCTCTCCTCGATACCGTCGAATCATTGGCCAACAGCAAAATTATTGTTTCGTTATACGACTTGTTGGGAAGATCCTGCCTTCAAATATTACGCTACTGATCTGAAAGTTTTACAAACTCTTAGAGGAATGTCGATCCTCTTTGGCATTTCCCGCCATGCTATTTATACGTGCCTCATCAAGTGCCAATCGGTTCTCAAGTTTCCGGAGTGGAAAGTCGCTCATAAACGCAACTTCACATTCCTCCATGCCTCGTTCGCAGATTATCTCAGAAGTTCTGCTAGATCTGGGGAATTCTATGTTGGTCATGAAGACAACGCTCTAGAAGACATGCAAAACAATGTCTTGGCCATTCTTAACAGGTGTAGCAGCAGTGACAGTGACACAGGTGCGTATAGTCCTCTGATATTCGTCGCATATATTAATGTTTTATCCGCTTTTGCTCCAGTGGAAACTGCGTGGCATAAATACTGCTCGCAGTTGGATGACGAACCATCGTCAAGGGCCATTACAAAATATTTTGCATACGCACTCCGTGATGTCGCATCTTTTTTGGCCACTGACATGCCTCGTATGTTGAAGTGCAGAGTGGGGTCACGTATATCTATGCAATTATCCAATGTTCAAATGATCAAGTTATCCTACTATTTTGATGCATGGGACGTGCTAAATCTTACACGTCATCTGATGGTGAAGTACTGCCAAAGCCCTCACTCAAATATAGCCTTTGAACATTTTCACAGGATGACGAAGTCGAAATCATAGGGCTTCGCCGGCGGGACCACCTCAGGTATCTCAAGTTTGGACAGTTTGACTGGAAAATGATGAGTCCCGCACGTATTCAATATTCCAACAAATGGGTGCTACATCGAGTGAGTACATGATCTTAGTATCTGGGCTTTGACATCCTCGGCCTCATACCACTTTAGCCGCGCTCAAAAGCTGCGCTGCAGAAATTTGTAGCTGAGTTAGAGTCCCTCCAGGCATCCTCACCAGAGTCCGAGGTCGTTATCTTTGGGGGTGTACGTGAAGGGCGGGTCGCTGTCTTTCGTCAACCTTTGAAGGACGATGCCTGTCGTTGGGAAGATTTTATATGTTATATGATTCCATATCCTGAGTAGCTCTGCCACAGTCTAATGACCTGGTGACTGTCAAAACGCTGTTTCATAGTTGATATAACTCACAAGCGGTGATGTACATTCGATGATAAATATCGATTCCTTGTCTACACATCCCTTGCACTACTCCATACACACGCATTCCTCACCTCGCTCAACGGCCATTCAGATCTATTTCTACTATACACTTGACATAACCATCATCTTTGCGCCCGTTTTGATTTTAAAATGTTGCTGAGTTGTCTCAGTTTTATATTCGTTTGCTATCTCATCACTCTCGGTAGAACTGCATCGTTTTTAACTTATTATGATCCTATCATACGGTATCTAGCGTGAGCGATTACCACATCCCTTTCTAACATTATGGGCTTCATATCTATTTCAAAGTCCGCGAATACCATCTGTGTGTAGAATTGATATCCAAAGCAAGTAGCAGAATATCTGGTCGAATTGTCGAGCGCCCTTTAAGACGTCTAAAGCTATTAGTACGTGGAAATGACAACGTAGAACGTGCCTTCAACTTGTTGCAATAAGTACTCTTTCACTTTGACTGCGTTGAGAACACGCCCATTTTCTCCATTCTATTTCATCACTATTATGCCTCTCATTGAGAACAATGTATTCATGCTATATACACACAAGGAAAATCGATTAATGAACACACACGTTACACATCTTGAGTTGTGAGCGTTCAAGCCCCGACTTCTATGCTATTCTCGTCTTCGGTGATGGCCGATCTACGTGAAGTGCCAGCCACTCACCGCCTAAGTATTGTTCAGTCTAATCTTAGCTCGTCTAGGAAGCAGTGAGCGAGCTGGGAGGATCCTTCCCCTTATGCAGGCACTCTGAACTTGTATGATGATGCTCAGAAAGCCTATGCTGTATACAGTAATACATAACAATTTACTGCACTTAAGCATTCGTTTCGGCATGAAGTTCATGCCGTAGAATAATAATAACCTCGTCAAAATGTTTGAGAGGTGACCGTTCAGCTCCTCACGACGTGGGAACACATCGGCTGGTGGGCAACCCGACCACGTTCCTTCCGACCTGAAGCTTGAGCTTGAGTGCCTACTGAACATCACCGAGCGGCCCGTCAGTAGCACACGTTGCCCCTAATGTATCGTCTTTTTCCCCCCACCACCTAACTCCCCTCCATCTACCTACGCGCAATGGCTCCGGAGAGGAAGCGAGACAAGGTTGCAGACTGGTTTTCCCGTCTCTTTTTTCCAAAGCGTGAGATCTTTTTTACACACAATGGTACGCGACCTGGTGACCGCCTGCAACCTTTTTAGTACGATTATTGCTTTTTTGGCCAGGGAAATGTCTGCTGTCGTTCAGACAAGATTGGAGTCATCCGTGTATGCACAACTCTTCGATGTACACATGATCAAACTATCACGCTATCTTGATGGATTCGAGATTTCGTTGCTTGTATATGAATTGACGGTAAAGTGTTCTTAAACTCTCACTTGTTATTAGATCCTGACCATTTTTACAGGAGGGCGAGGTCGAGATCACAGGGCTTCTTCGGAGTATTCACCTCAAGGATCTCGAGCTTCGCCATATCAACTGGACAATGATGACTCCTGCACGTGTTGATTATCCCCACAACTGGATGTTACATAGGGTGAGTATGACATCTTTTAGAATTGGAAGAGTCTAACTATTTACCAACCTCAATCTTATGTCGCTGTAGCCACATTCAAAGGCTGCATTCATATCCGAGTTAGAATCCCTTCAAATGCTCTCACCGCAGCTAAAGGTTGTTATTTTCGGAGGTGTGCCTGAAGGACGGGTAGTGGGTTTTCGCTGTCCTTTGAAAGAGGATGCTTTCCATCAGTGGGAATTCATGTATTACTTAGTTCCATATCCCGAGTAGTGACGTAACGTCGTCCAAGGATTTGTAGATGCAGTAGACAACTCGAGTCAGCCCCAATTCTGCATTAGGCGGGTTCTATTCATGGGAAATGGTAGTGCACCTTTTGTTTTTTGCTCGTTAAGCTGGTCGAGTGTGTTTCGCAGTTCCCCCTGAGTTCAAGGGGTAGCCGCTGAATATTGACCAAAGCACCTGATTGGTCGGACGCAAGTGGGTATTGCCGAACACACTGCCTCGGCCTCAGGCTCGTCTTCCTCCCCTCCACGTCTTCGCCATGACTTCCCGGAGAAAGCGGGATAAAGTCAAGGAGTGGTTTGCACGTTTGTTTCCTGGGAAGGGTGAGATTCAATATGCTCCTGATGGTAAGTGCTCCTGTGGACACACGCAACAAATCTAAAATGCGCCGACTTCTAGGCCCCCCACACTACACAGGCTCTGGGGGTATTATTACCCATGCACAAGACTTTGCCTTACACAATCCTGTGATGACCTCTATACAGGGAGACCATAACATGGTGACCTCCGTACAGGGAGACAATAACACGGTGACATATATGCAAGACCATCGCAACCTGGTATCACACAGTACGCGACATTATACTCAACTTCATGCAATCGTTCCTCACATTATTTCCGTGTAGTCATGGGTTTACTATCACAAAAAATCATTCATGGTGCTGCCCACGATTCCTCTGCACGTTCCCCTCCTCCACGCTGCCATCCTGAAACACGCGTCAAGCTGATCGCCCGGATAACTACTTGGTTCAATGCCCAGGGGAGACCCGAATTAGTCCTATGGATCACGGGACCTGCTGGCGTAGGGAAGTCAGCTATCGTCCAGACATTTGCCGAGTATCTTGTCAAACTCAAACTCCTGGGCGCGTCTGTATTCTTTTCTCGGCCAAACAAACGTAACAACCCCTATGGTGTCTTCCTCACCATCGCTTATCAGTTGGCTGCCCGGATTGAAGTGTATCGCAATTTTGTTGTCGAACGACTGAGCCGTGACCCCGAACTGCTAAGCGGAAACATAGAAGCACAGTTTAGGACATTTATTATCGAGCCATTTGTGGAGGAGAAGATAGGATGGGGTGGTAGAAGATGGGGGATACTATTGGACGGTCTCGATGAGCTGAAAGGAGAAGACGAGCAATGCGAAATCATCCATCTTATCACCACATTCGCGCATGAACACCCCGATGCCCCTCTCATCTGGATAATAGCCAGCCGCCCCGAATCGCACATCTCTAATAAATTTGACGATGAAGATGTACGTTGCAAGTACTGGTCAGAGCACATCCCAATCGATTCTACTGAAGCCTGTGCTGATGTTGATCGCTTTCTGCGATCTGGTTTCACTGCAATACGGAAAAAGTTCCGACGTTCTGTACCGCATGATTGGCCCAGTAATACTGATTTCCTCAAACTTACTGCTGCTGCTTCAGGTCTCTTCATCTATGCTGAAGTAGTCATGCGATTCATTAGAGATCCAGAACACGCAGATCCTGTCACACGATTCATGGTCCTCTTATCCGTCATCGACCGTTCCAATTCCACTCCTACTCAAGAGAATCCCTTTGTCCACCTGGATACGCTTTACCACGAAATTCTGTCGTCAATACCATCAAATCTCTGGCCAACGACAAAGCTCTTGTTACACTGTACGAGTACTTGGGCCGATGTTGCTCGTAGTCATATGGATGGTCTAGGAACACTTAGAGGAATGTCGATACTCCTCGATCTCTCTCCCTATGTCATCAATACGTCCCTAATCAAATGTCAATCGATTCTCAAGGTCCCAAGTTGGAAGGCCGCCCATAAACAAAACTTCGCATTCTTTCACGCATCGTTTGCGGATTACATTAGAGATTCTCGTAGATCTGGGCAATTTTATGTCGGTGATGAGATTGGGGCTTGGCAAAGCATGCAACTCAATGTCTCAGTAATTTTAAACGAGTGTAGCCAGGACAATACTAGCTCAGGTATGTATGGTATTGTGATGTTTATTACGCATATTGATGTTTTATCGGCTTTGGGATTAGTGGAAACTGCATGGCACCAATACTGCTCGAAATGGGATGACCGACCACGGTCAAGGGCAGTTACAAAATATCACAGAAATGCCCTCCGTATCATGGCTTCTTTTTTGGCTACGAGAATCGCTTATATGTTGCAAGAGGATGCGGAGTCATCTACGCATTCCCAGATACGTATTCTTCACCTCATCAAGGTATCTTACTATTTCGATTCGCGGGCCGTGTTTAAGCTTGTAACCAGTCTGATGGTAAATATTGCCAAGTTTGTGATAGAATATAGACATGCTAAACATTTCTACAGGAGGTCAAGGATGATATTGAGGGGCTTCTTCGGAGAGCCCACCTCAGGGACCTTAAGTTCGGACACTTGGACTGGAAAATGATGAGCCCAGCGCGTGTTCATACTAGTAACGTCAAGAACTTGTCTCGGGTGGGTACCTACATCTTCTTGATATTCTAACTCCCTGATTATCGCTTTTTGCCCTGGCCTTTGTACTACTGCAGCCAAACTCAGAGGCTGCATTGAAGAGATTCATATCCGAGTTGGAATCCCTGCAGGAAACTTCGCCGGAGCTCGAGGTAGTGATTGTTGGTGGGGTACCTCAAGAACGAGTTGTGGTCTTCCGCAATCCTTCGAAGGATGTTAACCTAGGGGTTTTCATGTGTTACATGATTCCATATCCCGAGTAATCCTACACAAGCCTATGTGATGTCACGACCAACCTCAAATCCTTTTTATACCCCAATAAGTAATGACAAATGTTATTCACCACATTTTTATTCTTTGCCTCTCCGTCATTCACCCTACTCTGTCAGCACACAGCCTCAACCCTTTTCGAACAACTGTCATTGATGCACAATTAGTATAAGCCTTTTGCATCGGCACTATTCCTGACAGTGTGCCCCTTGTATCTTTCCAACGACTTTTTGCGTTTGTTTTGGTCGGACACTTATACTGATTCATCATACCGCGAAGTTTTAGTCGATTGCTAGTTTGTTGCGTGTTCAAGGGTTTGAAAAAATTACTCTTAAATCTGGGGTTGAACCATTCGTGCAGTGATTTGCACTGCTTTATCGGATCTCGGACTTAGTATTTATAACGAGAGCTGTGCGCCCTGTTCTTTTGAAGGTTTGGCATTAATAGCAAACGTAGGGAGACAAATGTATGCCGAATCTGACGTTTGTTTTAAGACGTGACGAAAAATTACACAAATTCCTGAATTTAGTTGAAGGCAATATGGGCTAAAGTTCTCCGTGACGACAGTAATGACTTTCCGGAAAGGCTCAACTTAAGCGCTCTGCCATCAAATGTATATGGGAAAACAGGACATTGCCGAGGGCTACACAGCTTGTCAACAGCATATAGTGCTTCGAGGCATCGTCCTCTTTTTTCCCACTACCGCCTCTCATCCCTCTCTCTGTGTGCTCCATGGCTCCTGGCGGTAAAAGCGACAAGTTAAAGGGCTGGTTCTCACGTTTATTTTCTCCAAAAGGGTCGGAGGTTCGTTATATGCCTGATGGTAAGCTGTTGTATAACAACCATACACAAGCCGGACATTTTTTCAACATCTACATCAGGTCCCACCCTCCATTCCACCACAGCAAACGTTTTCAGCCATACACGGGACTTTTCTCTAAATAACCCTGCCATAACTTCGGTGCAGGGCGACTATAACACAGTGACTTATGTACAAGGCGATCGTACGTTAATATCACGCAGTGAGTAGTCATACATTTCCTGCCTAGCTACGTGAGCTCATACAGCCTTTGCGCAGTGATGGGTCTACTTTCCCAACGTATCATTTCTGGTGCTGCACATGATTCTTCTGCGCGTACCCCACCCCCGCGCTGTCATCCCAACACGCGTGTCAAGCTAATCTCCCGGATAACTGCATGGTTTGAAGGTGAAGCACAACAAGAACTAGTTCTATGGTTAACTGGCCCTGCTGGTGTCGGGAAATCGGCAATCGTTCAGACTTTTGCAGAGTATCTCGCACGAATGAAGCTCCTCGGAGCTTCTGTGTTCTTTTCATGTCCAAACAGACGCAACAACCCTCATGGTGTCTTCATTACAATCGCCTACCAGTTGGCCACCCGCAGTGAAGCATATCGCAACTTTGTTGCTGAGCGACTCAGCAACGATCCTGAGTTGCTAAACGGAGATATGCAAACGCAGTTTATGGCCTTCATCGTTGAGCCTTTTGTTGAGAAGCGGATAGGATTTAGTGGGAGACGATGGTGTATCTTGTTAGATGGGCTCGACGAGTTGAAGGGAGAAGACGCTCAATGCGAAATCATTCAGCTCATAACCACATTTTCGCAAGAGCATCCGGATGTACCCCTTGCATGGATAATCGCAAGTCGTCCTGAATCCCACATATCCAACACATTCGAAGATGATGATGTCCGCCGCAATTGTTGGTCCGAGTATATTCCGATCGATTCAACCGAAGCTTGCGAGGATGTCGAGCGCTTTTTCCGAGCAAGTTTCAAGACGATACAGAAGAAGTACAGACGTTCCGTTCCAAAAGACTGGCCCAGCGATACTGATTTCTTGAAACTCACCGTTGCGTCCTCGGGCCTCTTCGTTTACGCCGAAGTAGTTATGCAATTCATCAGAGATCCGGATTATGCCGATCCGTTCTCGCGGTTCAACCTCCTTTTATTGGTTATCGACCGTTCCAATGCCATTCCTACCCAAGAAAATCCCTTCATACATTTGGACGCATTATATCACGAAATACTCACTTCTATACCCTCGAACCTCTGGCCAACAGTAAAACGATTATTATGTTTTATGAGTGCCCAAGGAACTACCAGCACCTGTCGCGCACGTCAACTTGGAACCCTGCGAGGGATGTCAATACTCTTTGGCCTTTCCCCCACGCCATCTATACATGCGTCATAAAGTGTCACTCAGTTCTCAGAGTGCCAGATTGGAAAGTTAGCCATAAGCAGCCCCTGGCATTCCTCCATGCATCGTTTTCGGACTACATGAAGGATTTGCGTCGATCTAGAGAATTTTATGTTGGCAGCGATGAGGACGCTGATGATGACGTAGGGCTGAGCCTTTTAGAAATTTGGAATGGGTATAGTGGAGACGATATTGGCACGGGTGCGTATGACATGCCGGTTATTGTTAAAATTTTCAGCTCTAACTTCGGACCTCAGTGAAACCCACATGGCACCAGCACTGCCTTCAATGGAATGATAAGCCGCCGTCAAAAGCCATTGCAAAATTTCATGGAGATCTCTTCCATGAAGTTACTTTTTGCTTAAGCTGGATCGTGGCCAATATGCGGCCGGAGTCACCAATATACACGCAGCTATACAAAGTTCAGATGATCAAACTATTTTACTCTTTAGATGTGGACGAATTGATGCACATGGTGAACTCTTTGCAGGTAAAGTAGTCTTCAGTTTGCGCTTGTGATTAGGACTCGAGCACATTCACAGGAAATAGTGATCAATGCTAGGAGTTTCCTCCGGAGGATGAACCTCAGAAACCTGAGGTTTGATCACCTTGACTACAAAACAATGAGCCCGGTACGCGCCTATCCTGGGAGGAGTAGGGGACTTTCCAAAGAACGCCAGCTATTACATCGAGTGAGTGTATATAACTTGTAGGAATTCGAAGCGCCTAGTTGTGTGTCACCCTTATACTACTATAGCCAAGTACCAAATATTCATTAGAAACGTTTGTATCCGAGCTTGAATCCCTTCAAGAACGATTTCCGCAGCTGCAGGTTGTAATTTTTGGTGGTATAGCTGACCAGCGTGTTGCAACATTTCGTCTTCCTTTGAAACACGATCATGATTTTATGTATTATATCATCCCATATCCTCAGTGATTCTACATAAAATCCAATTCATTGCCAATGATAACTTCTTGACACTCACTGTCCTCGGGCGCATCGATAGACCTAATCGTGACACGGCGGACATTTAGCTGTCAAGTCAGCCTCCGGCCTGGGATGTCAAGTGATTTGACACCTTATTGTCAAGTCGGCCGGTGCCTTACGACCATGTCACAGTGTCACGCACTTGTAGTTCCCCCGGTGTCGTCCTGCAGTGCCTCGACCGTCATCCCATCCGTCTCCATTTTTCATCCTGAATCCCCTTTCAATGACCTTTGATCTGGTGCTATATCATACTACATGTCACCTCGGTGGCAATTTCGATTGAATTCCACGATCACTATCATTTCATTTCTTCAAATATCCACTCTCGAAATCTCCCTTGGTAGTATACTCGTGAACTTTTCTCCTGTATCACTCAACTAAAATAATCCTAGTTATAATTTTCTTGCCTTTAACTAGTTATCTGGACTTGAAGCATTAAATTCTCGGGTAGACACATTATCAAGTTGTATCTCCACTTGGCTTCGTCTCTCTCTAGTTCTTTTTCATCCAAGTTTCCTAAATAGCTTGCCTTGATTCCTCTATATAACGGGTCCTTGTACAGTAGGAAAGTAGCTCATAATTACTGTCATATTTTGACCCAGCTCCACACTCGAAAACTCTTTACTCGACTGCATCTTCTTGGATTAACTCATTACATTCAATTTTCGCGTTTTCCCTTTGTTTTTGGATCAATTCTCGTCTGGTCTTTGACATATCACTCTGAGAAGACACCCGTTGTCGATTTCAGGTTCAGCAAAGGTTGTAGTCTATCGCACTTGTTCGTGATCTTCTTCTAGACATAGTTTCTTGCTTTTCACCCTCCTCACATATAGGGACAGTCTTTGCGACAACACTCTCAGCAAAGCCCCACTCATGGATTCTTCGAACAACCAACACACTTATCCTCCTCGTACTCAACCCACACATGAAGAGTACATGGCATTTTTCGAGAATGCTTTCCAAAGTCAATCGACAAAATTTGCGGAGGAAAGGAATATATTAGTGAAGCTACAAGAGGAGAGCAAAGCTCGAGAAGTAGCACTCGGAAACCAACTGGAGCAACTGAGGATACAGATGGCAGAGATGGAACTACGAGCCTCAGCTAACAAGCAAACCAGGTAAGTCAATCTTATCAACGGTCAATACACACCCTTATGCTACTATTGCAACTCGTAAGTCATAAGGATTCACCAACCCCACCTACAACTTCATCTCGACGTACAACAAGATCCACAAAGATACTGAATTCACCCTTGGCTACTACGGAAACACCACCACTGCCTGATCATCGTTCCAGAAAAGTTCCCAAAGCCTCAGTCTCAGTTACCGATCAGCTTCATGCTACGGTTGTATCGCCAAAATGTTCAACACCACACAAATCCGCCACTCCACGAAAGCCAACAACTCACATCTATTGGCTTCTTGCAGCAGAGGTACCTGAAGGTGCTCTGGGTCTAAAGGCCAGTTAATCATTATATACCGCTTATTTTAGGCTCACATTATTTTAGAAAGCGTTTGAACTGCATATTCGTATCCTGTGGGGTTTAATTGAGGCAAACGCTGTACCTCCAGCTCCTTACCCTGAGCATATGGTAGCGTTCAATGCACGGTTCTCTGACAATACTACAGAGGCGGAGTTATCAGCAGCTGCACAGGGTCCAAACCTCATCGCCCCGGACTTAGTCAAAATTGGCTCGTCAGTGTCCCTCACCACCTCCAAACGAATTGCTCTCAGTGTCAAGCATGTTGAAGAATTTATCCTTGAGTTTGTCTCTTCCTTGATTGCGAAATATGGCATTATTCGTTGGTGCCCCGACCTTAATCAAACTGCATATTCAGTATACAACAGTGCTTGCCATATCATTGCTCTTGAAACCTTCAAACATGCCCTTATCGCTTGTGCCTATGACGAGTTTCAACCTACACTCAAGTACATTCATAACATGGAGCTTATGAGGAAGCTCTACGATCATTTTGTGCATCATTGCATGTACGAACTATTCAAGAAGGATGTTCGTAGGCCAGGAAGTGTTCGAGCAGCATCTGAAATAAATCCTCTTTATCAAAACCGTAAACGTGTATGTTATTTCTATTTCTTAAATGTTCTATGTGAATTCTAATTAGTTTCACAAGCTTGCAGATGCACGCCATGATTTCCTCATTCGCAACACATATCCCCAACGTTACCTTGATCTCATTGATCTAAAAGCTACATCAGATGATGAAGCTGATCCAAATGGTGAACAAGAGGGGGGCCGTCCCGTCTTCTGGATAAAACGACGCCCCGAACGATCTCTTGCATTTGAGAGATTTATACGGTTGCTTGATGAAAAACGAGAAGAAGAAAATTGCTATGACATTTCGAGGCGCCGTCGTCGTGAGCGAATTAGGAAACTTCCCACTCCACCACAAGATACTGCATTCATGGCACTACCACTCAACATGCCTATCGACTACTTTGATGTTACATTCTTTAACCGGCTTCAACGTCACTTGCGGAAGCACATCACATCCCAGGCAGTTGCTCTCCTCCCGAATGTTGAAGATTCATTTACTGATTGTCCAGCTGAACGCATGAGCGACAAGCAATTTATGAAGACATATGGTGAACAAGTTTTGGTGAAATATAAGCTAGATGATTTGGAGGATGATGACGATGACCTTGATGAATGGTTGGATGATGACAAAGAAGAACTTGCAGATTTTGATGAAGAGATGGATGAGATATGATTACTACCTAAGTACGGTTTCGGTGTAAACTATCAACAATTATTGAAAACTCAACCTGAATACCAAATGTTCCTCGTGGCCGAACATAATGTGCTACATGACTGATAACCTGAGTTAGTGAAATAACAATGTTTGGTAATGATGACTGCGTGTATGCGAGAAAACACTTGAAGCCTTTCAGCTGAAGATAAGGATTGGATGGAGCATCATGTGGAGAAAGAAGTTCACTACAAGATACTAGAAGGAAAGTGCATTCTTCATTGTCGGAATCGTTGATTTTGAGAGCCTGGGTCCAGATTCAGCATATAGTACCATATTTAATGTCACCAGAAGTGTCACGAAAGCTGATAGAGCCATTTCCTAGATGCAGAGAGGAAAGTGAAAATTGACGTGTGTTGTATAAGATATGTTGCTTTTCAGAAACCCATGGTGAGAGTACTTGAGCAGTCTCAGGATGAGGAAGTTGGCGGAAATCTCGGAGATGGGGCCAGCGGAGCTGAATATGCTCAAGAAAGAGTTGGTAAATATCAATTGGTAGTCGTTTCAGCCCCTGTGATTTTGAGGGCAATACCGGGGTAGATTGTCCACCTAGGATCCCAGTTCCTGTATTTAATATCGCATTGTCAGATCCTTGAAATAATGCAGTTAGTCGACCTCGTCGACAAACTTGATGTAGCATAGTCAAATCAAGCTCCCCTATTGATGATTGTGAGCGCACCATGGGGCAAAAAAATTTGTCTATACATACACATATGTTTATTGGTCTTAATGTTCTGAAGAAGCCCATTGTGCCGCTCATAGGGAAATTCACTTAACCGAATTAGCGGACCCCAGAATAAGAGTGACCGTGGAATATGCATTGCATAATGATGATTTGGTCGGGATTGGATATTTGGGAATAAGAGTTGGGACGATTCACGATATTGAATATAGTGATCCGAAAATTCGTCCGCCATGGCTGCCGAAGTTGTATATGAGGTAACGACGTGAGTGCAAATAACAAGATCATGAAAATTCATCATCAGTGCTCTACTACGTCTTGAGTCTTGTGCAAGCCATATCTCCGGAAGGATTAGAGGGAAGAAAATAGTAAAGAGCATCAACCAATGATCGGCTTTGAGCTTGCCATGGGACTTTTCTCCGAGATTTATGGGTGGCCTATCAATCCATGATGGCAGAGTTGTGTTTGCAATACATGTTCGAATCAACGATAATGAATGCAAATCAAAAATACAGGATGTGAGGGGATATTCATCTTCAGAGTCACTTTAGGACTCAGGTGCAGGTAGAAAGTCGCTGTCATCAGTCCCATCATCGGAAGTCGACAAATCAGAGATATTCAAATTGTCTGAGCGAAGTCGGGAGCCTGATGGGGTATCATTAAATCCCTGGGCCTCGGCGTACAAACTAGTAATTTCTTCATCCAACACCTCTTCATCCAGATCACTGCCGACCCCATCCAGACCGACCTCACCAGCAGGACAAGCATTGTCAGAGATTCCGATCCCCCATTTGACACGGACGTGATGCTGAAGAATACCCTCAAGCCAGTTGTGCATGACGCCAAGGACAGTATGCTGAACTGGGTCTCGATACGCAAGTTGGTGTAGGGAAGACCAACGGACACCATGTTGTCTGAAAATTTGCTCTCGTTTCTTCTTTGTAGATGATTGACGCCATTCCTCAGCAGCAGCAATCACCTCAACCCCAGCACGGGGTATGAATAGCTGAGTTTGTAATGACTCAATATCTGCTTTGTGAAGCATACAAAAGGAGCAGAATTGATGGGCAGCAACACCAGCAAACCCAAGTACTTTTCGTAAAGCAGGGAGATCACCGATAGCAGGCAGTACACCAAGTCGAATCGTTGTGCCCTCAGGGTAGCGGTATGTGCGAATGGTTAAACCATAGTAGAGATGCTGAAGTTCTTTGACAATGGGATCTAGTAGATTCGTGATTGTCACGATTGTTGGTTCATGGGGTGGTGGAGTGATGCCCGCAAAAAAGGTGTTCTCGGGCTTATGGCGTTGGTCGTATGGGAGGTTAAGGCAGAGCATCATAATCGCCCCACAAGATGCTGTCTTGCCTGCGATCTTGTTCATAAATGGGTTGAACCAGTCGATAAAGATGCTGAATGTCAAATTACCACGAGTTGTAGAGAACGACCCAAGGCTCCGCCAGGAGGGGCTATCCCAAATATCATGCATAACTCCGTCATCTGAAGCGCTGTGTTGATAAGATTGTTCAATCATATTTTCTATGTCCGGACAGCTAAGGAACCATGAGAGCCATGATTCTAGGCTTTGAGTACTGTAAAGCCTTTTGGGAACTGCTTTCGGGCCACCTCGTGTCGATCGGACAGTCCATAGGTCTTCACCACATGCCTTACTTCGCGGAGTTTCACGCCAGGTGCATTTTTCAGTTAGACGATCGAGTGTATAGCGGCAGAAACATCGGGGGCAACATATATATCGTACAATCTGGGGCTCAAGGGACAGTGCTGATATGGTGGTGCGAACATCATGTGGTACTGAAAACGTGCGAGGTGTTGAGATGTGGGATGAAGAAAGGAGATTCTGGGAGGATATGGTAGACGAGTGATTGACATTGACTGCAAGATTGATAGTAAACTCGACAAACTTGATTATCTGTGTTGTAGTGGTGCGGCTGAGACCACACACGAGATGGAGCCATGCTCCGAAGATGTATACAAGCATTTGAACATGGACTGGACGGGGGCCTAGTAGGTCATCCTCAATCAACTATACCATTCGGCCATAAAGTGTACTCACTTTCAATTGTCGGAGCGTTACCGGTTTCAGATTGATCCCCATACTGATCGTTGACATCTGAATTTACAAGAGCTACTGGGCTGCCACGAATTTCAGGCTAATCAAGTGACAGTAAGTTTTTATGATAAGTTCAGAACAGATATAGGCTCACCTGTGCGCTATTATGACGCTCAGGTTACTGATACTCCTTTTGCATGTGCGTAGTACGTGTGTTAGGAGAAACAAGTTTTCCAAAGGTTTGTCGACCATCTTCTGCAATGAAATGATATAGGCGACACCTCGAGCAAATGCATAGCACTCGGCGTGACAAAGGCATCTGAACGAAGGCAGCAAAAGGGAGGTGCTATTCCGTGTTCAATAATCAACAACAATAACACGGCAATCATGTGACATAATCAACAACAATAACACGGCAATCATGTGAATCTTTGCGTGACAGGTGACCGACCGGCATGTCGGGCACAACTTGACAGTCTACATGACAGCGAGGTGACAAATTACTTGACATCCCAATTTGGGAGACGACTTGACAGCTAAATGTCCGCCGTGTGAACAAAACTCAGGCCTGGAACAGACCTTGCCTTTTGGAGAAAATTAAGCCCATCTTAAACCGCTTGGCATCAGCTTCAATCCTTACGATAACCGAATAATTGAGGCTGGATCCGACAGGACCACATTTTATCCCACATGTGCCTTTATCCTAGGTGCGACCGTGTAAAATAGGCCCTTCTCGCTATCCGCGGAATATTCACATCAATGCAGTGAAGACTAGAGAAAATTTTATCGCTGACATAGATAGTAGTTATTCGGGGTACGGAATGATGTAGTAAATGAAACTGTGACTGTACTCGTGTTCACTTGACACTTCATGGCGAAAAGCTGCAACCCTGCCTTCACGTACGCCCCCAAAGATAACGACGTTCATTTGCGGTGAAGCTTCTTGTAGGATTTCTAGCTCAGCTACGAATATCTTCAATTCAGCGTTGGAACGCGGCTATAACAATACAACCGTGACAGATTGTCAGCCCAATATCCCAGAATTTACGCTAAACAGGCGCACGCGATGCAATATCCAATCTTCTGAGAGAAATTTGAGCTTTCTCGCATAATGAGTGCGTGCCGGGCATAACTCTTCTCTATTCAAGTGTCCAAATTTGAGGTCTTTCAGCTGAACGGTTCGGAGAAGCTCGGGACTACAGACGACTGGGGCGGTACTCTGCAAACGTACTACAATTAAAATTATCAAAGGCAAGTTCCTAGCATGTGACGTACCAGTGATAGTATGAAATCCTGCAAGGTCCACAGATTGAAAAATTGGCAGAGTTTGATTACATGGACCTTCCATAGCCGCGCATTTTTTGTGTTACTATAGGCTTGTCTATAGAGAGCATAAATCACTGCTACGTTTACACAACTGACAACAACAGGGAAGAGAGTTGCATGGAATTTTGAGATGGTCCTTGAGGGCGTCCTGTCATCCCACTTGGAACAATATTGGGACCATGCGGATTCTACGGAAGCTGAAATTCAGGTTGTATATCAGAATCTTGCTCGCAGTACTAGAGGTTGTACATACCACCCCCACTACACTCGTTCCACATATCAAGAAGGCACGACGCTATATCATCTTCAATGTCCCCTTCATTGCCAACATGAAAGTGTCCGGATCGAGTATAATCTTTGAGGTAGTCGGCAAACGATGCATGGAGGAACGTCAAGCATTTCTTATGCGCGACTTGGCAATCTGGTATCCTGAGGGCCGAATGACATTTCAATAGGGACGCATAAACGAGGTGAAGAGGGAGGCCAAGAAGTATGGCCATCCCCCTGAGTGTTCGAAGACTCTCGGGCATAGGCCATTGGATGTGTTGCTGGAAACGAATCTGGTTTACATGAATGATGTAGCCCAGCAATCTTTTTGTTGACGGCCACAGCCTCAGTGGAATGGAAGAAAGAATCTCCCTGTATAACGCATCCAGATGAACAAAAGGATTATCGGTCGTTGGTGCAGCATTAGAACGGTCAATGACCAACAAGAGAACCTCAAAGCGTGAGGCTGGGTCGCCTTCTGATGGATCTTGGATGAACTGCATCACTACTTGTGTGTAGATAAAAAGGCCAGATGCAGCAACAGTGAGCTTCAAGAAATCGGTGACAATTTCGGAATTTCTTCCGCGTCACCTCGAAACTTGATCGCAAAAAACGCTCAACGTCTTCACAAGCTTCAGTGGAGTCGATTGGGATGTACTCTGACCAGTAGTTCCAGTTTACGTCGTCATCAAATGTGTTAGATATGTGTGGCTCTGGACGGCTTGCGATTATCCAGACGAGAGGGGTATCGCGATGTTCATGGACAAAAGCCGTAATTAGCTGGATGATTGCGCACTGTGCATCTTCTCCATCAAGTTCATCAAGGCCGTCCAGCAATACACCCCATCGCTTACCACCCGCTCCAATCCTCTTCTCCACGAATGGCTCAATGATCAAGGCTGCGAACTGGGCTGCTATGCCCCTGTTCAACAATTCAGGGTCAATGCTGAGTCGCTCAGCGACGAAACTACGATAGGCCTCGATGCGGATGGATAACTGATAGGCAATAGTGATGAAGATACGATAGGGATTGTTATGTCTGTTTGGTCGAGAAATGAATACCGATGCTCCAAGGAGATTGTCCTTTGCAAGATATTCAGCAAACGTCTGGACGATGGCAGACTTTCCAACCCCAGCAGGGCCAGTGAGCCATAGTAGCAGTTGCTCTTGTGCCTCGCCCCTGAACCAAGTGATAACTCGAGCAATAAGCTTAACCCGAGTGTCAGGATGGCAGCATGGAGGTGGGTCGCGAGCAGAATCATCGTGAGCAGCACCACGTATGATGTGCTGCGAAAGTAGATTCATGACTATATGAAGATGAAATGAGCCACGAGAGCAGGAAGAGAGAGATCTAGATCACATACTCTGTGTTACTATCAGATTGCGATCTCCTTGACCATCATGCCTCATCACCACATGTCCGGTTCCAGATATATGAAAGGAGTTATTGACTTCATAGTGATTAGAGACGTAGGAGCCGCTCGACAGTTGGGGACCTGTATGGAGATTTGATTTAATTCTGTCGCATTTTTTATTACTTTGTCATGACACTAACCGTCCGGTGTATGATAAATCTCGCGCCTAGGGCCAAAGAAAGCTGAGAACCACTCCTTGAACTTATTTCTTTTCCTTCTGCGAGTCATTGGTCGCAGAAAGAGGAACTGTGGGAGAAAAGGAGGAAATGCGGCAAGGCGGTGCTTGGCCGTGATGGCATGGACGCTCCCCGGCGGCGCCCCTCGACTGCCACTGGCCAGCTGGAGCCTGTGTTGCTCCGCAGGCCTCAGCAAACGCCAGCCACCGTTCTGGATGCGGTCGTAAGATCCATTATCGCTGAGGCGAACGACCACAAGGTTGTTTCGTCGTGTTCACGTCACTTATCAATTGCCAAAAACAGACACAAACACATCTGTCAGGCCGCTCAGGCGTTAGTCATACAATGTCAGGCAGATGTCACTAGGTCCCGCACATCTTTTCTGTCCAATGTCTTTGTTTCTCACATTTGGCCAGGGAGGCAGTCATGGAAAATGATCGAAGAGTCATTGGGATCTGTAGCAGGAATAGGACTGTAAGCCTCAGTTTACAGCATATATACTAGTCGGTTGCAGAATATCTAAGATATTCTGTTATGTCCCTTTTGGTGTAGCGGTTATTTGGCCGACTAGGATAGCCAGGTTACAAGGACCCTGTTTTCCAGCGTTCAAATCCCTTTCAGCCCACATTTCACAATACCGTCTCCGTGAGATTTTTGGGAGAAACTCAGAGATCATCCGAATCTGGAACTATTGATGGAGCAAATTATTTTTGCATGAGCATCGAAAAGAGGCGGATCAAAAATAAAGCATTTCCCAGAGCTTTTGCCGATTGTGTGGTTGAAATCACTTTCATATCATCGTCGCCACCTCCCCAAAACATCTCGGAATTTCTCGATTCATGATACCCTAACAAGTAGTAAGGTTAAACAAATAAGTAACTACCCAGGATACGGAATAATATAATATATATACTGTCGATAACCAGGGTTTTTGGCCAAGGGATACCGAAAGACCGCAGCCCGCCCTTCAGGTACACCCCCAAAAATTGTGACCTCATGCTCGGGCGAAACGATCTGCAAGTGTTCTATATCATGTATAAATGGTCCTAATTCATTACTTGAGCGCGGCTACAATAGCGTTGAAAGGCAACACAAACTATCAGGAACGACGAATCATAACAAGATCGTCCACAGCACTCACCGAAGTCAGTAACCACTGATCTCTGGAGAAAGTCCCAGTCCTCGCATAATAAGCCCATGTAGGCTTCATCGTGTTCATATCAAGATGTCCAAAAGTGAGGTCCTTGAAGGAGATCCTCCGAAGAAGATTTGTATCGTTAACCTCAGTGGTCTGCGAAATCAAAAAAACTCTGGCACAAAGTGAAAGTATTAAATTACTCACCGTTAGGGCGTCAACAATTTGCGCCACATCATCCCCTTTCAGGCTATACGATAGCTTGATCATGTGAACATCGTATAGCTCCGCATATACAAATGACCCTGCTCGCTTTTTAAACGTATGTTGCATCAATGAACTCAAAAAGAAGACAACGTCGTTAAACAGCTGGTCATGGAACTTGTTAATGACCCTTGACGGTGGCTTGTCATCCAATCTTGAACAATATTGGCGCCATGTGGCTTTCACCGATCCTAAGTTGGTATTAAATCAGCATTGAAACGAATGCTAGGTCGTCATGCGTACCCATCTCCACACCATTTCCACTACACCTGTTCCAAAGCATGAGAAGGCACTCCCCTATGTCGTCGTCAATTTCCTCGTCGCTTCCCAAATAGAATTTTCCCGATCTTTGTGGATCTTTGAGAAAATCGGTGAACGATGCATGGAGGACAGTCAGCTGTTTCTTATGCGCTACTTTCCAATCAGGCACCCTTAGGGTCGAGTGACACTTGATAATGGACGAGTAGATGACATGAGGTTGGAGTCCGAAGAGTATGGCCATTCCTCGAAGCGTCCCGAGCTCACTGACGCAGAACCAATCGAAGATCTGGCTCTGACGGTTCACAAAGCCTAGCATTCGTTTCGCCGTTGGCCAAAGATGAGACGGAATCGAAGAGAGGATTTCGCGGTAAAGGGTATCCAAGTTATAAAATGGGTTTTCGTTGATAGTAGGGGCGTTAGAGTGGTCAAGGATAGCTAAAAGAACTTTGAGCCGGGAGACCGGATCGCTGTAAGACGGGTCTCTGATGAACTGCATGACTACTTCAGCATAGATGAAAAGTCCCGAAGCAGCGGCCGTAAGTTTTAGGAAATCACCACTATTAGGCCAGTCGCGCGGCACGGAATGTCGGAACTTCTTCTGTATTGAGGCGAAACTCGACCGTAAGAAGCGATCAACGTCATCGCAGGCTTCAGTAGAATCGATTGGAAGGTGTTCTGACCGGCAACTGCAACGCACATCATCATCCTCAAACGTGTTGGATATGTGTGATTCCGGGCGACTGGCTATTATCCAGATGAGAGGGGCATAACGATGCTCACGGGCAAATTTGCTGATGAGTTCAATGATCCCGCACTGTGGATCTTCTCCGTCTAGCTCGTCAAGCCCGTCAAGCAATATCCCCCATCGTCGACCACCAGCTCCTATCCCTCTCCCAACGAATGGATCAACGATAAATGCTGTGAATTGAGCTTGCATATCTCCGTGTAATAGTTCTGGATCACGGAGGAGTCGCTCGGCAATGAAGTCGTGATATTCTTCGATCCTTGTGGCCAGCTGATAAGCGATTGTGATGAAGACACCATGCGGATTATTGCGCTTGTTCGGCCGAGAAAAAAATACCGAGGCTCCAAGGTATTTCATCTTGACGAGATACTCGGCAAACGTTTGGACGATGGCTGATTTTCCAGACCCAGCGGGGCCTGTAATCCATAGAACTAACTCTTCTTGATGTTGTCCTTGGTCGTTGAACCAATCCGTTATACGAGCCATTAACTTCACGCGTGTTTCAGGATGGCAACGTGGAGGAGGGGTGCGAGCTGAGGAGTCGTGGGCGGCGCCCTGAATGATGTGATGTGAAAGTAAAGTCATGACTGCACAACACGACATGAGCCCCCAACATTGCAGAAGGTAATATGGCACCGCCCACCTGGTAGCGCATTGCCATGATTCCCGTGTACATGAGCCACCGTATTGTTATTTCCCTCTATATTCGTCAGTTCCGGATCGTGTAGGCCAAAATGGTATTGTGACCGGGAGCGGCGGCGGGGAACTGGATGTCAAATTCGTTCAATTCAGCTCTGTGTGACCGCTGAGGTGCTTACTATCCGCCTGATAGTGATTCTCGCTCTTTGACGAGAAGACACGTCTTATCCATTCCTTAACTTTACCCTGTCTCTTGCTGGAAGCCATGGGACAGGGGCGGGTATTGGAAGAGGGAAGTAACAGTAGACGGAAGTAGCAGTAGAAGGAAGAAAGCGGTAGTAGAGATAGAACGATGGAAGTAGGCTGCAATTTGAAGCAGCTAAAGCTCATAAGTTTAGACCTCGGCAATGCTCTCTTTTTCCCAAGACCTCTATTTGACAGCGAGACATTCGAGCTTGATCTCATTGGTGGAGGGTCCTTATTTAGCACTGCACAGCGGTCATCTGAGGGGGGTACTCACCGCTGGACCAAACACAGGTGAGAGTTGTTTTAGTTTATCCAAGTTGCCGCACTTCCGCCATGTATCAGGAATATAGCGGGGGGCGCCACCTCTTCACCCGTTCTCTTGACTAGTGGACTTCGGAACAGCACCCTCGATGCGGAATGTCCCGGCTGGAATTTGTGCTGGTACGGCGTTCGATGCCCGGCTGTCAAAATTCTCATTTCACGGGAGAGCTAGTGAGCGCCGTTTGCTTTTATGAAGCTTCCCAAACTGGGTCAATTCTATATTTGACGTAGCCAAAATTGGCACTGATAGTATGGTGCTGTGCCTTTATTACCTTTCAGGTCCAGTCTATAAGCCAATCATCGACGAACGTTCTTGAATGTGTAAGCAATCCAGACAACGTTCGATAGTTCTGCATCTCATGAAGCCAAATATGTGGGTATCTGTCAGGAAGATGTGACTGCTCAGAAGACTGCTGGAGTCATGGGGACTGAGATACCTGACAGATTGATCGTGTACTGGTTTCGAAGCGATTAAAGCAAAGTTGAAGTACCAGAGCGAACTACTACCACTTACTTCTACTATCGGCATTATTGAACGTAAGAGCTAGGGGTTAGCATAGGAAAATAAAGGAGCCAGCAACAGGACAATGAACATCCTGGAGGTAACGGGAGATGACGCAAGGGCCCATTAAGGGTGGACGTTGCACTGCTGTTGTATCAATTTTCACACGTGCAACCCTTCCGAGTCAACACTGTGTCGTTCCCGATTAAACTAGGATCTGTGCAAGTCCATTGTCTGCATGTTTTCAATCTTCCTTCTATAAACTTCGCCAACTATCTTATATCTCTCATTTTTCATGCCCCGAAGCTTGTGGGTGAGGGCACTTTTTTAATCTTCGGGCTGTTCTTTTGGTTTTCGGTGGAGTCATATGTCTTTGAACATGGGTTGACTAGTACAAATGGAATTAGATTCATCGATCGATGGTGGCTTTAATTCGTTGTGCGAAGAGGAAGGATCTTAAATCAAAGTTTGTAACGGAGAGCTTTGCGCTCTTGGTAGTGTGGGATTCTAGGAGAGCAGGAAGTATCAGTTTTCCTAGAAGAAATGATTACCCACTCTAACATGTGTTTGGCTTACCAGCCTGCTTCGAAGGATATTTGTCCTCGAGAAGACCTTCCCAATGTAGCCACCCAGTAACATCAATCATTTAAAAATGGGTATCGCGTCTGCCTAGTAGCGAGAGACTGAATAGCCTTTTTAGTGCTGCCTGGAGAGTTCACATTTGACCTGGTAACGATTCAATGTACTACTTCCCCTCATCACTATGATTCAATTTGTTACAATCTTAAACAAAGATGTAGTCAAGACGTAAAGATAGTAAGCATATTACCATCTCTTCACATTGCAATATCATTGGAACAATTGCTGAGCATCTTGTTGGATCCTCGGTCCTCGGAGCGTTGGTATCTTTATATATCAAAACAAAGGCAACAATTTCTGTGAAATCTTCATCGCTCTCGTTTTCCGGCCAGCTACTCGGCTTAACGTACATAGCGGCTTTGTCCCTGAGCAATTTAAGACTCACAGTACTAGCTAACTCAATGACAACAAAATAAAGTAAAGGAACATCGAACATCACTCCAATATAGATTGCTTGGGTGTCACAACCAGCGTTGGACGGAGGGTTATTAATATTGACCACGTTCCTTCCAGGGCACGTGTGAAGGAAAACTTGCCGCCCGAATGGGCTACTCGGCTTCTACCATCAGATAGTAGTCCCTTGTCAGGATGACAGCTGTAATTTCTACTGATCGAGTCATGAAAATGATGAAGAGATGGAGTTTTGCCATTTGCTGGCACATTTCAGTCGCATCAAGCATTGAAGTAGCACAGTCTTCCAACACTGGACAACTGTTCTGCTTTAGATAGCGAGCGTTCTCATCTGTGATTTCAAGTCAACGTATCTTTATCTGTATGCACCGCCTGCTTAGAATATATCTTTCTCACTACAGTTCCGAGAGAATAAGCAACGAGACAAAGCGTACACAAGACTACTCGGGATACGGAATAATATAATATATAAAATCATAATAATGAGGGTCGCTTTTTAAGGGATGGCGAAAGACCGCTATGCGTTCCTCAGGTATGCAGCCGAAAATAATGACCTCCAGCTCTGGTGAACATTTCTGCAAAACTTCCAACTCAGAGGCGAAATTTTCTAGTATAACCATCGAACTCGGCTAAGAATGAGAGGCCAAAAATTACGAAATTCGAAAATTAACAACACATAAGAACTCACCCGATCCAATATCCACTGATCCCGGGAGAATGTCCCAGTAGTTCCGTAGTAGGTGCGTAATGGGCTCATCGCTTGGGAGTCGAGATGTCCAAATGTAAGGTTTTTGAAGTAAACTCTCCGCAAAAGATCGGTATCGTTGACCTCGGTGGTCTATGAAATGCTCAACTGAAAATCAAGTAAAAGTGGCGCTGCACTTACTACGAGAGCATCTACCACGGGTGCGATGTCGTCCGCATGCATGTAGTGAAATAACGTGATCATACGAAGTTTGTATAATTGCGGATACACGGGCGGATGCGCTCGACTTTTAAATAGGTATTGCAGCATCAAGCTTATGCAATAAATGACGTCGCTGAAGAGATCGGTGTTAAATTTTGTAATTGCTCGTGATGATGCCCTGTCTTCCCATTGAGAACAGTATCGGTGCCACGAACTTTCCACTGACATTGGATCGATCAGTATAATTGTTTTTGACAAAAACTAGAACACTATATTCACCTTTACCGGCGTCGTCTTTGCTGCACTGGTCCCACAGTTCCAGTAGATTTGACGCGACGTCGCTATCAACCTCTTGATCGCTTCCAATACAGAATTCTTCTGATCGATGAGGATCCTTCAAGTAGTCTGCAAATGACGCATGAAGGAATCCCAGAGCTTGTCTATGTGCAACGTTCCAATCTGGCACTCTGAGGGTCGAGTGACATTTGATTGTGCACATATAAATAAGATGAGGGCTAAGACCGAAGAGTAGTGACATTCCTCGAAGAGTTCCGAGCTCATTTGCGCGAAAGCAATCGAAGAGATGTCCTTGGCGATTCACAAATCCTAGCAATCGCTTTGTCGTAAGCCAAAGGTTAGGCGGGATTGAGGAGAGGATCTGGTGGTAAAGCGCATCCAAGTGGATGAAAGGGTTCTCTTTCATGGGGAGGGAACCGCAACTATCGATCATGGACAAGAGAAGCTTTAGCCGCGAGACAGGGTCGGCGTAGTTTGTGTCTCGGATAAATTGCATGACCACTTCGGCATAGATAAACAAGCCCGAGGCGGCGGCGGCGAGTTTCAGAAACTCCGTATCGCTAGGCCAATTGCGAGGCACAAAACGTGAAAATTCCTTTCCTATTTTCTTGAAATTCGATCGCATAAACCGCTCTACATCCTCGCAGGCTTCGGTGGAGTCGATTGGAATCCGTTCTAGCCAGCAACTGTGACGTACGTCGTCATCGTCGAATGTATTGGAAATGTGCATTTCAGGACGGCTAGCGATAATCCAAGCCAGAGGAGCATCGGGATGTTCATGCGCAAATGTGCTGATGAGTTGAATAATTTCGCATTGAGCATCTTCTCCTCTGAGCTCGTCGAGACCATCAAGCAAAATACCCCACCGTTGACCATTTGCCCCTAATTTCTCCCTTACAAATGGTTCGACAATAAAAGCGTTGAATTGGGCTTGTAAATCACCATTGAGCAACTCGGGATCACGGGTGAGTCGCTCTACAATATAATCGCAATAAGAGTCGATGCGAGACGCCAACTGATAGGCAATAGTGATGAAGACGCCATATGGATTGTGCCGTTTATTCGCTCGAGAAAGGAATACTGATGCTCCAAGGAGTTCGAGCTTGGCCAGATATTCAGCAAAAGTCTGCATAATTGCTGATTTCCCGACACCTGCCGGGCCAATTAACCCTAAAACCGATTCTTGTTGTCCTTTTCCCTCAAACCAAGCGATAATACGCGCGATTAGATTTAAACGTGTTTTTGGATGGCACCGTGGGGGCGGAATACGAGCAGAAGAGTCGTGGGCGGCTCCTTGAATAACATGTTGTGAAAGTAGACGCAAGACTACAAAGTGTCATAAGTGTTTGATCGGTATGAGATGATATGCAGCGTCACACACTGTATACCATCATATGGTGATCATCCTGTTCAGAGGTCATGGCTTGGACATGCTCTGCATCTTGACCGGAGACCGTCCCTGAGCCGACAGGGTTATGATGTCCAAACGTCGACTGCTTAAGTTCCAATTGTTAGTGGTCATACAAGCATTTATGGGTGCATATAACGCGCCTCGTTATTCGCGGAGAATAAACCGGATAGCCATCGCTTAACCTTACCCCGTCTCCTGCTAGGGACCATTGTACGCAGATGGGAGTATCGGTAGTGGTGGGAAGGAAGAAGAACGCCGCAAGGGATCACAACACTTATTGACAACTTAAATGGCGTTCGGCAATGTCCCGGGTTTCCCAGAACTTTCATCTGTCTGATAGCGAGGCGGTTGAGCTTCATCTTTCCTGCAACAGATGGCAAAATCATCTGCAAAGATACAAATCTCTGTGTTGTCAGTTCAACACTCTGTTCTTCTGATGTAGATGATTAGGAGATAGGATAGACAGCCGCGCTCCACTCCTTTATCTGGAAGTTACGATGGCTATGTTGGAAATGCCTTTCTGTTCGCCTCATTTGAGTGAGATGTTTATAACGTGGGAGGGGGGGCTTTTTATATTTCTGCTTGACTGCTTTTGGGGTGTTTTGTCACTCGACAAGCCCCTGATTCGGCCGGGGTAATTTGATCATCGCTGCTATTAAAATAGCATTGGTACACGTTGCTGTTAAGCTTGTGGCGTCACCTGTACATTTTCAGCGTTTCCGATTCTGAGCAATCAAGTTACGCACGTTGATATTTTGCTGGACAGCTACTACTTTAAGTTATGTCACTAATATTGTCAGCCACGTTCGGGCACTGCACTAAAGGTGGTCGTCCTTCAACCGAATTCAATTCATACTCGACTGTTGGCTCCTGATGTCCGTGTAATTTTGAGAGCCCTGCCGAGGACCGTACTGTAGTCGACCCTTTCCTTTATTTCTTGTACTATGTTTTGGATAGAACCACGCTCTTCTCAAATGACAGGTAACCAATATCAATCTGATCAGGTTAGATCAGTCTACGTTCGCCTGTTGTAACAAGATCAGACTAGGGCTTCTCCTTACCAGAATGAGCGGTGAACTGAACAACTAGTGAGATGAGACGCACAGGAGATTCTAGTTACTCTGGATACGGGATAATATAATATACAAAGTCACGACACGCTGGCTGGTTTTTCAAGGGATAGCGAAAAGCAGCAACCCGACCCTCAGGTACACCCCCCAAAATAACAACTTTGAGTTCCGGTGAGAATTTCTGAAACCACTCCAGCTCCGATATGAACGTTTCCAGTTCAGCCCTTGCAGATGGCTAGTATCAGAGGATTAGAAGACATTCCATGATAATTCAGCATCGCGCTAATACCCACCCGAGTTAATAACCACTGGTCTCTGGAAAATGTTCCTGTCCTCCCGTAATGGACGCTGAATGGGCTCATCACTTCCAAGTCAAGATGCCCAAAGGTAATGTCTTGGAGGGAGGCCTTCCGGAGAAGTTTGGTATCATTGACCCTGGTAGTCTGCAAAGATTCTCAGGTTCTCAATGCGAGGGCGAACAGGAATGATTCTTACCATCAAAGCATCTACAACTGCTGCCACGTCATCCACATCTAGATAGCTAGATAGCTTGATCATGTGAACCTTGTAAAGCTGCACATATATAGACGACTCCGCCCGCTTTTTGAACATATGTTGCAGCATGGAGCTTAAGCAAAAAACAACTTCGCTAAAGAGATGGGTATGAAATCTCGTAATGGCCCTTGACAAGGGACCGTTATCCCATTCTAGGCAGTATTGATGCCATGCGGTTTCTGTTGGGGTCAAATTTGATACTTGCTGTCAACAATTGGAACGGCATCCGTACCTACGCTCATATTGTCACCACTGCACTTGTTCCAAATCGTTAGAAGGCACGCTCCGATGTCGTCATCAATTTCATCGTCGCTCCCGAGGTAATATTTTCCGGATCTACTGGCATCCCTGAGGTAGTCGGCAAAGGACGCATGGAAGATCGTCAGCTTCGCCTTATGGGCGATTTTCCAATCTGGTACTTTGAGAGTTGAGTGGCATTTGATGACGCACGTATAGATGACGTGAGGGCTAATTCCGAAGAGAATGGACATCCCACGCAGTGTGCCGAGCTCGTTAGCGCGGAACCAATTGAAAATGTGCCCCTGACGATTAACAAAACCTAGCAATCGTCTCGCCATTGGCCATAGGTTTGGTGGGATTGAAGAGAGAATTTGATGATAAAGGGCATCTAGATGAATGAACGGATTTTCTGTGGTGGGGAGGGCACCTGAACGGTCGATAATGGATAAGAGGACTCCAAGTCGGGAGACAGGATCACCGTGAAATGGGTCATTGATGAATTGCATGACCACTTCAGCATAGATGAACAGACCCGAAGCTGCCGCGATGAGTTTCAAGAAGTCGGCGCTGCTAGGCCAGTCGCGGGGCACAGAATGTTGTAGCTTCCCCCGTATTGCATTGAAACCCGACCGTAGAAAACGTTCCACGTCATTGCAGGCTTCGGTAGAATCGATCGGAATGTGCTCTGACCAGCAACTCTGACGTACGTCATCACCATCGAACGCGTTGGATATGTGCAATTCCGGGCGACTGGCGATTACCCAGAAAAGGGGGGCATCACGATGCTCATAAGCAAACTTGCTGATGAGTTCAATGATCTCGCAGTGGGCATCTTCTCCGTCTAGTTCGTCGAGCCCATCCAGTAGTATCCCCCATCGTCTACCACCTGCCCCTATTCCCTTTTCGACGAATGGATCAATGATAAAGGCCTTGAATTGGGCTTGTATATCTCCGTTAAGCAATTCGGGATCGCGGATGAGTCGCTCAACGACAAAATCATGATACGCTGTAATCCGGGTGGCCAGTTGATAGGCAACAGTAATGAAGACGCCATGTGGATTGTTGCGCTTGTTTGGTCGAGAGAAAAATATAGATGCCCCAAGGAGTCTGAGCTTGACTAGATACTCGGCAAATGTCTGGACGATGGCTGATTTTCCGGATCCAGCGGGGCCCGTTATCCACAGGACCAATTCTTGTTGCCCTCGGCCGTCAAACCAGGTAGTCATGCGTGTAATGAGCTTGACGCGGGTAGCTGGATGGCAGCGCGGGGGCGGGGTGCGAGCGGAAGAATCATGTGCGGCGCCACGAATCATGTGTTGTGAGAGTAGACTCATAACTATACGAACGGAGTATAAGCTCTTGTAATATAAAGGGAAGGATGACATGACCTACCCTGTGGTATGTTGTTACTATTGTTATGGACATATATCACGCTATTATGATCTCCTTTTATCGTGGTGATCACAGGATTCTCCATTGAGAAGTCGTGCGCACCACTGAAGACACTTGCTGAGCGGGCAGGACGCAGACGGACTATATACGAGATCTAGAGTCAGTCAGTCCTGTACAGACTACGGAAGGACCGACCAGGCGAATGTCGAGGTTCGCGGTTGAGAGTGAAGGTATCGGAGAACCACTCCCTCAACTTGTCCATTTTCCTGTCAAAGACCATTGCGCGCGGGGGAGGTAGGCGGTGGTGCTAGGGACGCAGCCAGGGTTTAAATAGCCTTCGAGTGCTCCGGCAGAGTTCTGTCATCCCCAGTTGTGACGCTGAATGCGGTGTTAGCATGGTGTCGACCGGCAGCTGTCACCTAAACATGGTTGCAAAAAGTAAGCACTCGAAGTAACGCCAAGGTCACATCAAGGTCACATTTCAGGATGTTATAACTTAGATAAGACATGTAAAAAAAACCCTCTGTGTTATCAGCGCTGTAATGTAACCGATGCCGGGAGGACACAGCGTGATTCTAATTTCTCAGCGTGATTTTTTTCATTCCGAAATAGGAAAGTTTTTGCGACCATGTCCATGCCGCACGGCTTGCTCGGGTGACAGCCCCTGGTGTCAACTTGGGGACAAGCAGGTGACCAGAACTTTTCTTTAAGCAACCCAAGTTAGGATGAAGACTCCCAACTATTTTGGATCGGGTCCTGGTTGGGCTCACTGCTACATACGACCAGGCTTCGCGAACTCTGTAACGCGTGACATAGTAGATTCCCTAACCTTGCGATGAATCGGGCCAAAGTTGGGTGGAATCAGGAAAATTAGCAATGGTTGCACTCCAAACCGCGGCACTTAAGGAGAGGACTCCATGGTACAAATGAATCGAAGGTTGAGTGGCTGGAAATGGCTTGTAGAGGCTCGAGTCGTGAGACCGGTGAGCATATTTGGGGACCCCAGTGAATTAAATTTCTACCTCAGCGCACTAGACAAAATGTATGAAGCGGAAACAGTCATTGTTATTCCTTCGGAAAGAATATTTCTCATCATTTTCAGCATCGCTCTCTCAGGCTGTAGTAGTTATAGGCGGCGGCTCTAAAACCTGGCTTTCCAGTGCAAACTAGATAGTAGGCTCGGAATCCGGATTCTCAGTTAGCGCCTGGTTAGCGCCGTAGGGTAGAATTCAATAGATTCTTTGGTACAAACACTTTGATTATTCAGTAGTTTCTTAAATCGTCGATTTGTGAGTTTGCGCGGGAGGTGACGAGTCATTTTTCCATCAGAAACCAAAACGGCCTGGCAGGCTACGCGACGGAGGGAGCCGCTGTCTTTTTCGAGATAAAGAATCACGTCGCATACTGACATCATTCTGAGTCATTCCCATCTCTCGCCCCTGAAATGACGTGAGAGTTTGATGGATCAACGGCTACTTAAGTATTATGAACAACCTGTTGTTAGGTCACTGCATCATACATCGATGTCCACTGCTCATCAGACCGTGTCCTATATCCCAAAACGAGCGATGATAAACGAACTGCCACCCGAACTGCTGCTTGAGATCTGCAGTATCAATGCACGCCAAGACCCATGGCCAAAGGACCATTTACAAGAAAACATCCGCAGACCACAGTCGCGTTTACCACAACACATCTTGGATACGATACACGCATCGCATGTTTGTCGGAGGTGGAGAGAATTTCTCATTTTCGTTCCTCAACTATGGAAAAATATGGTTGACCCCTATGACATCGAATGGAGCAACATGATTCTAGAGCGGTCCGCTCCTCTTGGAGTGGTCTTTGTCCCCTTCAGAGGGCCCCGTGGAGACAGGGATTTGACAAAGGAGCTTGTCATGGTAGAACAATTACGTGGGCGACTCGACGAGTATCACGTTGATCAAATTAGCCGTCATCTTCCTGCCATCCCAGATCATCTCGTATTCTCCGCGCTAGAGGTGCTCTCCCTTTCCGGTGTGGGCCACCTTCCCCAAACTTTTCCGGGAGAAGCGACACCTACTCTCAAAACACTCCATCTTGCGTACGGTGATCCACCCAGCTTAGAATGTATTGCCGCAATATCTTGCACCTTGACCAGGCTGTTTGTCATCCGACCTTATAAAAGACGCGCAGTCGCCTTTTGGGGAGATCTTTTGTCTCAACTCCCTTGCTTGGAAGTTGTTGCTCTCAAGTTTTGCTTCGCCAGAGTCGATTACGACTTGGTGGACAGTCACGCCATTTTTCAGACCAATGTTCTAGAATTCTCAGTACATGATTTTGGCGACCACCTCCTGACGTTGTTGCCTCGAATCGAGTTTAGGCGACCGCTCAACCGATTGACGGTTAAGGGCCATCTAAGTGTAGCTGAAGACACCATCCCTTTACCAGAACTCGAGTCCCATCTGATTCGACGTTTCTCTGACAAGGCCAGCAGGGTCATTCAACATGACACCTTGGGCGTTGCAGGAACCTGGGTTTTCGAACTTCACTTCAAAACTGGCCTTGATTATCCCTCCGACACTCGTGGGTTCATTTCCCTTCTTGACGCGGATAAAGGAAAGCGGATTCGATGGGTCATGGATGTTTCGTGTCCCGAGCCACCGGGACTTCCTGACGTGTTTCCAAGCCTCTTGGCTCCTCAATCCTGCAGCATAGTGGATGCACTCAGTGTTTCCTATTTTCATTCGCCCTGGGAGACTTTGTGTCCTATATTATGCAATTTTACAAACCTTCAAATCTTTCGAGCTACGGCATCCTTCGTCCTGCAGTTCATGCATCATGTTAACTCAAGCAAGCCCGCTGCCAACATATTTCCAAATCTGCGCGGCATGTATTTGGATACGAGTAACCTGATTGTCTCAGGATACAGGGATATGTTTCCCTCGAACACGGGCTCAGTCCTTGATGAGGATTTGAAGTCGAGGTTTCGTCTTCTCACACAGGACTGGGGTACCCACTCCGATGATTCCTCCTTCGTCTTCTCTTCTGATTCTGGTGATGATTCGGATTCTGATGAAGGCGATGAAGTAGAGGAGGTGGTCGACAAAGATGGGAACCGCTGGGATGACCGTTCATTCATTCAAGTATTAGAGCCGATTTCAGTCGAAGAAGTTGTGTACTTCTGCAAGGCGCGGCCAAGCATTCAGTTTGTCTCTTTTTTTGATGTTCCGGAGACAGAGGCTTTCGTTATTTTGCGGGAGCGGGCGGGAGAAATGGGTGTTCAAATTAGAAAACATAACTGTTAAGTGTTTGGATATGTTTACAATGTGGATACGACTTGGGTTTGTTTGGATGCACGCGGTTATCTGGCCCATGCTACCACCGGCCTCCACTACAGTGCAAAACACTACTTTGTACCCACGAGGCAGATTATTACTACATGAATGACAATCTATTGTAACTCTCCATACCCAACAATTTCGTAAGTGTTTATTCAGTTTTTAGCTTGGGTGCTAAATCACTAATGAGCGGGGACAAAAGCAGATACCTTCTCCCTGTCAACGTAGCTCGCTCATACAACTAAACCAGATAGGCAGGCGGAAGACATAGAGAGAATGGAGGCTCCCCAAGCAGTCAGAAGCTGAGGTCAAAAAAACCATAAAGGAGCGATCATTTACCTCACACTTCGCCAAGACAGGGAAAAGAAAGAATGCATCTTCAACTTCTTTGCTACTTCTCAAATCTCTAATCTGGAAATATCTCAAGGGGTGCAACAGTATACTTACTCCGCATTGGCCCCACTCCACTTATCGGCTTGGCCACGGGCCTTTGTCGAAATATACCCGGACTAAAAGTCATAATCTCCGGTAGAAGTTCCATTCAAATACCAATCCCCGGCGCACAATTCTCGGAACAATATGTCCATCAGCTCTGTGCTTCTGGCAAAAACGATTGTCTTTCGGGTCTTATAAAATCTAGAATGTTAGAGGTCTTCATATCATTAACATGTTCTCCTTCTCCAAAAGCCTAGTCCTGCTAGCGGGAATCGCTGCAGGAGTCCACGCTGCAGGCCCCTTACAGCAGCAAACCGGAAATTGGGGCGCAAATCCCACGAATGTCGGTTTTTACTACTATAAACCTACCTCCGTGACGTCAAACCCCGCCCTCATCGTGGCTATCCACTATTGTAGTGGTACTGCACAAGCGTTCTACTCGGGGACTAACTACGCCAACTTGGCTGATCAACATGGCTATATTGTGATTTATCCCGATGCTCCCGACTCAGGAGGCTGCTGGGATGTTCACACCACCGCCACACTCACTCACGACGCAGGAGGTGATTCGTTGGCCATTGCAAATATGGTTCGCTTCGCGATTTCAAGCTGGGGAGTTGATGCGAGCCGCGTTTATATGACGGGCCTCTCGTCTGGAGCTATGATGACCAACGTGCTTGCTGGTGCATACCCCGACCTGTTTGCAGCTGGTTCAGCCTGGGCTGGGGTCCCGTACGGCTGCTTCGGCGGTCCAGACATGTGGAATACTCCCTGTGCTACTGGACAAATCACGCAGACCGGCCAGCAATGGGTGAGTACGAATGTTCTCAGTTCAAGTTCGGTTTTGACCGAGGTTTTCATATCGAGTAGGGCAACGAAGTCCGCTCTGGCTACCCAGGTTATACCGGACCTCGTCCAAAGTTACAAATATGGCAAGGAACTCTGTTAGTCGACCTTATTGTGCCATCATAAAACGATTATCTTATGCGGTCATATCAGCGATACTACCCTCAACTATCATAACTTTGGCGAGGGGATTAAACAATGGACCAATGTATTTGGTTATTCCGGGACTCCGACCGAGGTTGACACGAACTGGCCCCTGCCCAACTGGACTCGGAGCATTTACGGACCTAACTTCCAAGCCATCAGTGCAGCTGGCGTAGACCACAACATTCAAATCCAGGCCGATCAAGTTCTCGAGTGGTTTGGAATCACCGGCAGTGGGTCAACCCCAATCACAACTACCCCCAATCCCACTTCGCCTGGCCAACCGGCTCAAACCCACTGGGGCCAATGTGGCGGGTATGTCTGTTTCCTCGGATGTTCGGCTTTTTGACGTCATGTGGCTGACGGCTTCCTAGAACTGGATGGACAGGACCTGTCACCTGCGTGTCTGGAACGACTTGTCAGGTGATAAATTCGTGGTACTCTCAGGTATCTGCTGCATGTTTTTTTTTCCTGTTTTCGCGGTGATAGCTAATTGTGTGTAGTGCCTATGAAGCAACCCAGTCACAAGGAATGTGGTCATATTGAGGTGTTTGTTATTATAGCCAGTTCAAGTGTTATTATGGAACTTCATAACGTGGAATACTTTCAAAAGAGAAATAATACATATATATACCAACCTTGAGCCTAACGAAAAACGATTCCACTAATCACAGCGAAACGGAGTTCATTATTCATCTACTACAAGGCTTCCACGCACTCTCGGAGGAAGCTACTCTATAAGATGATATAATTGAACTTATACCCATAATTGGTAGACTAGGTGAAGGTGACATTTGGTCTATCTACTGCGTTGTGCTAGCGTACTTTTCCAAATCCATCAATAATTTCTCCCATCGACCGTTGCTCCAGGTGGATATGCTTCTCCATTCCGAGCTATCCTCACCATGAATGATCTTGAAGGAGTGAAGGAGGCCACCGACGGCAAAGTCCGCAAACGAAGGAGTTTCACCCATGAAGTATGGACCTTCGCTCTTGCTATACCAGCCATCCAACTTGTCCAGGAAATCTTCCATTTGCCTCAAAACCTTGACAAACTCCTCTCCCACAGGATAAATCTCGTCAAATGGTTTCCCAAACATATTCTCACGGGAACTGCGGTAGTAATCACTTGAAACTGGATTGAGCAATTGTGGAACTTTGCCCATGATGATGGGCGCAAAGGAGAAAATTGATTTGTTGAATTGGTCATAGAAAGCGGCTTGCAAAGCCTCACTTCCTGGAGGAAAGGCTTTAGGCGAGTCCGGATACTGTTTGTCGAGGTATTCGGCTATTTTGAAAGAATCGGATATAGCAGGCTTTGTAGCATCGTCGATAATGGTTGGACATGTATAGAAAACCATCCCGAGCCTCTGCGCGACAAAGGGTTGGGCACCTGCTGGCTGAAGTACATCTTTGAGCTCGGGGAACTCGAGATAGACTGTTTTGTAGGGGAGTTTCTTGAAATTAAGGACGTAGCTGCTCGTGATTTACGTAAGGTTAAGTTTGTGACCCTCAAGAAGTGGCGGCGTACCGAATTTTCCATGTGTTCGGAGTCCATGTTTTAACGGAATCCTTCGTTGCGAGGTCGTAGAAAGTAATCATGGATGTAAAGGTGAAGGAACAACGCAAGCTCCGACGTATCATTGTGAGTCATATAGGTGGACCACTTCTCATTTCCGGGGGCGTCGGATGTTTGCGTTACTCAGAATAAATGATTTGCCTATTACTGCTGGGAAAAGACGGCCCACTAGCACAACAAAAGCATCTTTCTCGGCTAAGAGCACCTCAGGTGAAGATACTCAAAGACTGCCTGAAAACCGAGTCCTCTGTAGATCGCTTCACACAAGGCATATTGTGGCGTTTCAGGCTATTGATTGGCGATGGAGAGCAGTCACGTGTGCACGTGTTCTGCTGATCGGTGATTCCTCCTTCCATGTTCACTCAAACGACCACGATGCTGCCGCTTAAGGCATTTCGATCCGCCTTTCGTTCACGCCTACGACCTCCCAGACTTACTTCAACTCTACGAACACCCCACTGTCACTTCTCCTCTTCCCGCCGCTCATCCGTCCGGCCGTATACTTGGCAAGCAAACCTCTGGTATAGGCGAGATGGGACTCCAAGATCCAAAAGGGAGGGTGCAATCTACAGTAAGCCTTTGAACAGCTACAATGAGTTCAATCAAGGCTAATAATGTCGTCAGTGGCGTTGGCTCTTTTGATCTGGTTCTCATGTAGTTTTTCGGCCGACACCTACACTGAACTTGATCTCATTTTCTATCTCATTCATGTCCGCCGCGTCAATTCAAACTATCAATTCGACCTCTCCCAGCCAGAGGACATCGTGGAATATATGTTCAAACTTGGTCAAATTGATTTCTCCAACCTAGGGAAGAAACAAGGACAGGCTGCCAAGGAAGGCTTCATGCACATATTAACGACATACCCGGAAGCGCGAGCGTACATTTGCAGCCAACTTGAAGAGCTCCGTGACTTGACAATGAATGACGATGTTCATCAAGATACTATGAAAACCGCACGGGAAACACGGGATCTGGTCCTGAGGGTTATGAGTGTTATAATAGACAAGGTTGATGATATCCACGGTATCCAGCATCTAAAGGAGGAATATGAGAAGTCCGATGAAAAAGATTTATATCGTGAAGTTGGATAGTTTAATAGTTTTCCATGTACTTATACCTTGTTTTGCTTGAAAGTATCACATTGAACTTGAAAACCCGAGTTTATGAACCAAGATCTCGACGTTCGAACGATAAGAACGTCATAGTAAAGCTATTTGAATTGTGAAAGAGAAACAGTGACCACAGCTTTTCATACAATCTGTTAAGGCTCCACCCAACCTTATAATTCTACATCAGCGTACTTATCCAAATTCTGTGCTAATTTCAGCCATCGATGATCATGCCAGGTGGATATCTTCTTCCACTCCTCACTATCCTCGCCATTGATCATTCTTAATGAGGCAAAGAATGCGCCAACTTGGAAGTCCACAAACGAAGGAGAATCTCCCATCAAATACGGTCCGCCACTCTTCCCATACCACTGATCCATGGAATCAAAAAACGCTTTCGTATTCTTCCAAACCTTATCCAACTCCTCTCCCACGGGACGAATCTGATCAAAAGGTTTCCCAAGTATCTTCGGGCGGGTGTCCAGATAGGACTCCTCAGATACCGGGTTAAGCAAACGAGGGACGTTGGTCATCATCAACGTGACAAATTCGAGAAAGACTTTGTCGAATTGTTCGTAGAAAGCGGCTTGTAAACCTCCGCTGCCTGGAGGGAAAACTTTAGGTGTGTCTGGATATTGTTTGTCGAGATATTCAGCTATCTTGAATGAATCAGAGATAGCAGCTCCGGTTGCGTCATCGACGATAGATGGGACCGTATACATAATATCTCCGCCCTTAGTAGTTAAGGGGGGGACACCCGCTGCTTGAAGTACATCCTTGAGCTCAGTAAACTCAAGAGGTACTGTCTTGTATTGAAGCTTCTTGAAGTTCAGGACGTAGCTACCAAGTATATGCCAGTTAGCCACGTTCAATTCAGGATTCGTAATAAAGGCATTTACCGAGCCTTCCAAGGATTTGGGGCCCAGGTTTTCACTGGTGCCTTTCCTGCGAGGTCATAGAAGGTGATCATCGTCAAAGTGATGGCCGAATTCCTGCTCGACGGTACATTCGTTGTCTTTTATCCTCAGAACACTTAAATAGGCACGGCTTGCATGGCACATTCGGCGGGTTTTACGGTGGACGTCAACTTAGTCTGCCACCATCTATCATTGGGTCACGCCACACCTTAGAGCAGACTCTCATCAGAATTCTCTCAGATGCACCACAGTGAGTCAGCAACGGGGTTTAACTGTGGATTGCGTGCTGAATCACTGGAGGGGTACCTATCATAATATGACCCTCTTTGCGCACTGAGATAGCCTTAACATCAGTAGACATGAATAGCAGCGGGCATCGTTGGCTAGAAGACGATAATGATGAAAGAGAAGCAGTAATTTACGTGATCTAGGTATTACGAACATGATAAAGCACTATGATAGGGAATCAATGCTTCCGTTTCCTTGCGGGACTCTCATCCCCTTTATCCCTGGACCTCTTCCTTCCTACTCTTGCTGGACTCATAGGGTAAGTGGGCGGTACAGTAGTAAAACTATTGTTCGAAAAGGGAGTAAGGGACCCTCTTCTGACTTTCCCCGGCGACCCAGATGAACCCTCGCCTTCAAGTGTGAGACTCGTAGCCGGTGGCGTTGATGGAGGCTCCGTGGCAGGTGGGGTTATCGTGGTAACAGTGGTAGAATCGTCCGTAGAGATCGTGGCGTTCAACTTTTCTAGCACTCGCCTATACCCCGCTTGAACACGACCCCAATACTCAGGCTTTTTGGTATATATCCGCAGTAAAATCTCGGCAAAATGTTCGGGTTGAAGATTAGAGTAGTCTCCCTTTTCGGCGCTCCGACAGCCTAAACAAAGCGTAAGTCAGCAAGCAATAAATAGAGGGGCAAGCGGCGCACTAGTGGGATCGCGTTTAGAATAAAATTTGACATATTTCAGGGGGTTCTCTTCCTTCATTCCATAATGCATTGTAGAAAAGTCCACTATCACATCGTCTTCCGAGAGCTCGGGAAAGCTAGCAGGGAGTGGATCGATGATTGCGTTTCGGTTGACTTCATCGAAGATTTTCCGAGATGTAACATGTGTTCGGAAGACATCCCTAAACTGCCAGTCTATGACCTTATAATCCACACATTTGTAGATGTCGCGGTCCCGGATCCGGCGAATTATAGACTGGGATGCCCTTAGCTCCTAAGCAATACATTAGCGTGACTGAATACTGTAGAATGCTGACTTACAGGATCAAGAGAAGATTCAATTCGATTCATGATGCTGTCATTCAAAAATATGAACTTTTTAGGGTCGAATACCCGCTCGGCAATGTGCAAGTGTGGTTCTGCAGCCAGAAGAGCATCGATCAGCATGTACTCGATAGATCTTGCTATGGAAATTGTCAGGTACAGTATTCAAGTGCAAAGATTCTCGTACCTGCTTTATGATTATAAATCATCTTGTGCAACTTAAATCGTGTAGCACATATTTCATAGAGTTGGTTCGCGTCCTTGATGTCGTAGCAAATCTGTTCATCAATCACGCGAGCAGAATTGACAATACTGAGGTAAAGTTGTAGAATCAGACGGTAGTTGACCGGAAAAAAAAAAGAAAGACACTCGCCGATTCAAATCGATCCGGATAGGTTCCCCAATCATCTGGGAATCTCTTTGGATATAATCGAACCTGAGTGCTACATTGAGCCTGTGATTAACTTATCATAGACTATCTCTGACTTATCAACGTCCAGCCCATTACGTTTGTTGGCGACAATATCAAAAAGAAACTTCTTTTCGTCAGGGCTAAGCCGAAGGAATTGACGTGAGTTTGTCGCATCAGCTACCAGTGCTACAGAACGCTCACCTGCACTTCGAAGGATGGCCAGCGATCAATGCTTTGATAAACTTCTGATCCCGCTCAGGGATAGGTATATCGTACTCGGCGATCATGAAGTCAAACATCAGTTCTGAGCCTTGTTCATGTTTCCAGTTCCTTCCTGGCCTGGTTGGGATGCGTCTATCATCCTGCTAATCTCTTGCCAATCACTGATGACGTACAAAGCTTTCGGAATGAACAACCCGTCCCACACGTGGCTCCACGGCCCGTGTCCGAGATCATGACACAGACCCGCAACTTCAACGCAGTCAACGTCACGATCCGTGATACCAAGCTCGGGCTGGTTGCGTTGAAGGCGCGACGCAAGCAGCCGCGAGAGATACGCAACGCCTGCGATCAAAGTCAGCTGGTGGCATACACGTACGGCAAATGCCTCTAGTGCACAAAGATACCTAGTGAGTGTTCGAACCGGGTGTGAGAGGCCCCTGGCCAGACATAAGAAGACGTCCCAAGTTGCTTGACTTCGCGAAGTCGCTGGAATTGTCGGCTAGACAGGATACATCAGCTCGAAGGACGGATAGGGGTCGGCATTCAGCTCATACGTATCGATGAACTTGGATAGAAGCATGTGTACCGGAACTACAAACGTGTCACTGGTTCCAGACGCGAGGGCACGAAGCAGACGTACTGTAGTCGTGGATCGGGTCCTTAATTGATCTAACAAGTAGTTTACGATTTGCTTCAATATATTCGCGGGAATGGAAGACAGTGTCATCGCCGTCATCGTCGCGCGCAGCATACTCCGCTGATGGTAGCATGGTGGAAGACATGAGGAGTGTATGCTGCAGGTGGCGAACAGGTCGAATGGAACAGAGTTCTTACGCGTGTTTGTCATTAAATAACGTATACATCCGCACATAGGGCCAAATAAATACTCGGCTCTTCGGAAGTAATGTAATATACATATATATATATTTCGACGTTGTATAATTCAAAAGTCTTTCCTTCTCGCCCTGAATCTTTCCGACCAACGCGAAAGAGGCGAAATGATGTGAACGTACAGCCTCTCATCTACAGTTTAACAGATCGGCTCGCGAAGGACGTCAGGATCCTTGAAAAGAGGCGACCTAACTCGTCAGGCATGCGCTGAGGTATCTGCAGGCCCAGACGCCAAGTAAGTCACATCCTGCCGGAACAATGATTACACTAACCAGGTGTCCAACACCACTCATCTCTGTCACGCTGGCATACTTTCTACCAGACGACGGATCGAGTAGTGCATCATGGACTTCGCCTGGGCTAGTTATTGATTAAATCTGTGAAAGTTCCAAAGAGAAGGGGGAAAAATTTACGCACAGGAAATCCTTTTCGCGTCCTAGTATCAAGTGAACAGGGAGGAAGGCACACACCCTCGTCAATTCCTCTACGGGTTTTGTCGCGCCGGGAATGTCGTAATACATTACCTGGATGAACAGCAGAACATTCAATTTCTATGTGCATCGGTAAGAGATACTCGTACCTTCTCTTGCTCCGGTGTGCACGCTAACCTCACCGTGTTTGATGAAGGATGGTTGACAATTGCATGGTTCTGATAATCCATGTGTCAATGAGCATCCAAACTCCAGCCTTCCACACAAACCACAAAAGCTTTGGTTACTCTGTCATCCCAGTGACTCGTCTGCTTTAATGAAGTATAGGCAGCCTGTCTGTCTGTCCATCTGTAAGTCCTCTTTTCAGCTCCTCTCCCAAGTCTCTTTCTCAAGTCTGCCAAGGGTTGATCGCTACCGGGACTGACCATAGGCTCTACAATGATCAGTGATACAAACGGGAAGTCAGGTTTCAATGCTTGTAATAGCAATCTAGAAATCATATAGCATCAGACATGGTTGCTGACGCCATCAAGGGGGAAAATTACAATGCGTTTGCACCCAAGGAGTGTCCTATGCCCACAAGCTTCATTTTTCCAAAATCTACGCCCAGCAGCCTCGGTGCACATGTTAAAAATCGGTGTACCGCCGCAGCGTACTTTTCGCAGCTAACTATAGGACAACTAATTAGCGCCACCACATCGACTCAACAGGATATGATCGAGAACCCACAACTTTTGTCGCCCTTCAAGATTTTGGCATTCAAGGCACCCGACTGCCCGTGATTAGGGCAGTCCACTGCCCAAACCTCCCGCACAGACACCTTCCTAACTCCACTTGTAACCATAGTATTGAACAAAGCGTCTAGCGTCGGCTCCCAGGTTTCCTTGTGAAAACTGGTAGAATGCAACGCTAATATCGTCATGCAAGCATAATCTTCATCGAGCCTCTCAACCTCTTTCAAGGAATACCTTTTCGCTGTGACAAAGAACGGGTATCCCGCTCCGTTCCCGTTCGCATCCGGTGGAAGTACTATCGACTCCTCCGATAACATCATTATAAGAGAGGGAAATAGATATAAGAATGAAGAAATTAGGGTCGCTTCGAGGTCTTTTTCGGAGCCGGAGGTGTTAATCCGTCAATGTTCGTGTGCCAGGTAAGCTCTCACGGGATCGCGCTAATTAAAAAACTGTTCCCAGAAGCGTTTACCCTCCCACGCCCCTCTTCTACTGCGGCGCTTAGGTGTACAACCCTTAGACTTCGATAGACTAGATTCCAAGCCAATGATACATAGCAGTAAATTTACAAAGTAGCTCGAAATTTATACTAAGGCACACTTTCTCCAAGACACTTAGAAGCTCAAAGTTTGGCCTGCTGTGCTGGGGACAGAGCTGCCAGCGGAAGCCGCAGAGACGAGGGAGTAAGAGTAGGGTGCCGAGTTGAAGTTGCCTGTGGGAGCTGTGTCGGCACCTCCAGCGAAATCGTTGCCACGAGCGACAGCAAAGCCTTCATCAGTAGCATAGAGAGGTTTCTGCTTATCAGGGTCTGCGAAGAACATTATCAGTTTTCGACCTCGACTAAGGGAATAAGACACGTACTAGTCCAGATGTTGTTCTCGACGAGGAGCTGGGCACCATCGCGAGTGTTGATACCGTCATCGTTGTCGTCGAAAACGTTGTTGAAGATGTGGCCATGACCGAAGCGGAAGGAGGGAGTTCGAGAGTTGAGGCTGTGCCACCAGTTATTGGCATAGGTTACAGTGATGACAACGTCTTCAGCGCCGTTACTGTCCGAGTGGCCAACGAGAGACGCTTTCCAGTGGTCGTGGATTCTGCTGTTACTGATTGTGACACCAGTGCAACCATGAGTGACGTCAATAAGACCATCGTAGCTGCAAACACGACTGGGTTAAAAAAAGCTTGTGTGCGACTTTTTTGACGTACAAGTCCTTGTCATGGTCTCTGTCACTGGAAACATCGACGTGGTCAACCCAAACCTGGTGAGCAGATTGGATACCAATAGCATCACCAACGTCGGCGATGACTTTGGAGATTTTGACATTGCGAATGATGACGTTGCTCTCCTCGAGGACACGGAGCCCAATTCCATTAAGAGCTGATCACATTTGTTATTTGCTATTCGCGACAGTGATAATATACACCTACCGGATCCGGATTTTCCAATGACTGAGGTGTTGGAACCTACTTTGACTACAGCACTACCAGTGATCTGGCCTGTACAATATAAGCAAACCACGTCGATCCAAGGACACAAGACAAACACATACCAGAAATGAGGACAATTTTTTTGGCGTCACCAGTGACAGCTGCTGTAAGTTGGGCGAGTGTGGTCACAGTGGTTTGAGTTCCACCAGAGCCACCAGTTGTGCTAATTAAGTCATAATCAATACTAGTCCGAAATCCTCGCGCACGGACATACCCTCCATTAAGGGTAGCATAACCGATATTGGCGACATCGTTGACGCTTGCACGTCGTTCAATAGCACCAGCCTGTTGATGAACCGCCGTCAGCACCTGCCCGTGCTGCTTATAAGAATATTGTACATACAGCAGCAAGCTGGATAGCGCCGAAGGCCACGATAGAAGCGAGGATTCTCATTGTTCAGCAAAAGACAGTAGAACCAGAGGAAAACAACTGAGTTGTGAGGAAAGAACAGCATAGGATACCTCACCTTTTATACCGCGCAAGAACATACAAATGCAAGAAAAGTTCAAGGCAAAATCCAAGCCAGCTGACCCCACGGTAGGTAGCAAACTATGTTCTCACCGACACTGGCACCTTCTGATCGACAGCACTGACAGTTGTGAAAAGACCCACTTCTCCTAGATTTAACCAGCGGTCCGCCCGGGCCTGTGTGATCTGTCCGGGCCCGTGTAGTCTTCTCCAAAACACTGGTATCTTCACTGAATAAACGCTTCTTACGTGTCGATGAACAATATCATAAACAACGAGGGTGCTTACCCCAAGAATGTGACGTGGCATCAAAGGTAATTTTGTCGTTTGAAGTTCTTCGCATTGACATATAGAGAACCGCATTTTTCCGAGAAGCTGCGTGTGTGCGGATGTTATCGAATTCCCTGTACTAAACTCTTCTGCCTTCTTCGTCGAGTAAGAGAACTTAATCCAACTTCCTCAGTACGAGGTTCACCTCACAAGAAACATGGTACATTCAGAAGCTGAGTGACAAATACAAAATCACTGGTCGCCAGCGATTTTTTCGAGCTCTACACGGGTTAAAGAAGACTCCGAATTGCACGCGAAGACACGACAGGCGGAAAGCAACGGGCCGTGAGTTTTCTGCGATCCCGGTTAACCGTTCCAGTGTTCGAGGGTCCGGAAGCATGATACACGAAATGTCATCTGGCCCGGCAAGAGTAACCCTCGAAAGTAGCAGCTTGAAAGCTCGCACGGCAGAAGTCGATGATAATACAGGACACAAGTGCATTAGCCTCCTTTTGTATAGTCTGTCACAGTGGTAAGAAACTGGTAGCACCGAGGATGATCCAGCACAAAGGAAGTAGTCAGGAAAGATGACATCTACGGTTGATCATGACGAAATTCGGTTTGTCCTTGTTTGTTGATCCACAAATTTCTATTTTGAAATATTCTCCACAAAAGGTACTTATTTATAACCCGAATGAGCTGAAAACCTACTTGATACTACCTTGTCACCTTGTATTTGAAGAGTTGAAACTGTAGTCATCGTGCAGGTTTTCACTTCTGAGAATATGCAAATATGTGCAAAACTTCTGATGTCGGTCACAGTTCCCCGTGGCTGGTAGGGTAGCCCTCTATGACTTTCAATTGAAATTGAGCATCGAAAGTTCAACATGCCGTACCAGAGAAGGTGTATATGAATTTACCGAAGGATTTGATGACACTCAGAACTACTATACCCGGAAGAATAATTTACAAGGCGGCCCGCTGTCTCCCGCATACATGAATACAATAGGTACTAATATAACATCTACTTCTATCACTACCGCTCTCCTTTGAAAGACTCGTAGCGGTAAAATTGGCAGATAGACAAATATATCTTCCACCTTGCTGTATTTAGACCCTATTCAACGGGTCAATTTAAGGAAGACAGAGATGTTCTAGCGTTGATGCTTTGGTCAATCTCGGATCTCTCTATCGCACCATGTCTATCCAATAATATACAACATGATCCCACTCCTGGCCACTGTTATACAAATTTAGCCAGTGACAACGGACTCCCCGCACCAATGTTTACCAAATACCTAAACCGGTGAATGGCAGGATTTCTCATTCCCATCTGCCAACAATCACCTTGTGATGTAGACGCTATAGTAGCCATAGGCTTACGTTAAATGATCTAGGGATGATTGGCGTACATGAGAAGAGAGGGGCTGCCTATCAACAACGTCCGGGCCAGCCTCACGCCCATCGCCGTCTGTACCCCGCACCTTCTCAGCCGGGGAACTAGTCATTCTCTCACATTCCCCTTCTCTCTGGCTTCACATTTGACCCAAAATCTCTCTTGCATGTAGGCCAGAGAATATTTGCTCCCAGACCGCTCTTACGCCCATCGCAATTTGGATTTGGGAACTTTATGAGCTCACATATGTATTTACACACTCGACGTAGTCTACTACGGACTATTTACGTACATAGCACAATGAAAACAGCTTTTAAAATAGTTTCTCGCTGTTTCAAGGATACACTGATCAGCTCAACAAGGTTGTGACGATTTCTAGAATGGTGATTCAAATGCTGGCAGTCTGAATGAACGCGAAATGGCGGCTCAGGGCTAAAAGGCACAAGTCCCCGACCAAAATAGAACCAGTCCCTCCATGATCAAACGCGATTGCGACTGAATTCAAAACTAGCTTCACACTGCTTCCATCTGTGAAATTCATCCAGAAGTATCCCAAGTACACGTTAAAGCACGTAAATCTCACGCCAAGATTGCCAAGACCCTGCCGGTAGTTAAAAGGTTGGTGTGGATCATGTTCGGAGATCTCACGATCTCCTGCTAAAAACTCCTTCTCCACACCATACAACCCGGCTTCGATTATTGGGAATAACAATTCATCATACTTGGGACCCAGGCCCCTCTATCTGCCCCGGATTTTAGGATTGAATATCGGGCCTTGTTCAAGTTATGTCCTGTGGAACTTTCTCAGTGGTTTGTATCCGACGACCCGGGGGAAACCCGTCTATCCATGACACGGAAGCTTAACGGGAGTTAAGAACCACCTACTATCATCGATCTGTCTGAACGTACCGCCCGGGCCGCCCGGACATGAATGCTGCCAGCCAGCTTTACCATACATATCTTAGTTCGGTTCAATGCAATTTTTTTCTCTACTACTGTAACAACAAAAATTATCTCACACCCGGACCCGGCACCACGGGTTCAATGCAAACAGGGATTATCCTTCCCAAAGTCAACAGGCAAGAAGTTTATTCCAAGAAAACAAGCGTGAGCTAAGGCGAAATGACGGAAGAAAAGGTGACCTGTCATTCAAGGTCGTTTCACTTGGTACTGTTCCCACCCCACCTCTTCCAACTTCTCAACCTTTCCAAGTACTTCCTTCTCCATACTCTTCATATTTTCTTCCATGGCACCGATCAGTGCTGGTGACCCGGCTGCTAATATCCTTACGGCCAAAAGGCCCGCGTTGACGCTATTATTGATAGCAACAGTCGCAACAGGTATTCCCCGCTAGCAAAGTGGACTTGTAAGCCAATATCCTAATCTATGCAAGAAAAAGAACTCACAGGCATTTGAACGATACTGTGTAACGAGTCAACTCCATCCAAGGTACTCCCTTTCACAGGGACACCAACAACAGGTAGAGGTGTCATAGCGGCAACCATACCCGGTAGGTGGGCAGCACCTCCTGCTCCTGCTATGATAACTCTCAAGCCCCTTGTAGCAGCAGATCGCGCATACTCGACCAGACGGTCGGGGGTTCGATGAGCGGAAACAATAGAGAGCTCATATGGGACTTTAAACTGATCAAGTATCCTTGCAGCAGGCAACATCACAGGTAAGTCGGAATCGGAGCCCATAATGATACCGACGAGGGGGTTATGACTCGAGAAGCCTGAGCCAGGAACCTGAGATAAAGGTGCGTAGGTGTCAATTTCTTCTGGAGTCGACGAAGGTAGGGATTCTAATAATGACCGCAGGCGAGTTCGAAGTTCGGAATCAGAGTTTGCCACAACTGTAATATGGCCCATTTTACGACCTTTCCGGCATTCGCTCTTTCCGTACAGGTGCACAGCTGTACCTGGAACTGTCAACGCCACCTGGACAGTGTTTTCGATTTCTTTCATAGATGGTGAGTGGCCGATGAGATTGACCATGACAGTCGATGGTACTTTTAAGGAAGTGGAGCCCAGGGGGAGGGAGAGGATGGCGCGTAAATGATTTTCATATTGAGACGTTTCACATGCCTCAATCGTATAATGTCCTGAATTATGCGGGCGAGGCGCAATTTCGTTGATAAAGATATCGCCTTAGCAGACCATCAGCTTATACGTATTATCGGAACGATGAGTGTAGACGTACCATTCTCCATCAAGAACATTTCGACACCGAACACACCTGCACCCGGCAATGACCTAATAGCCTCTTCCGCAATTTTTTGTGCTCGCGCTCCCAAAGACGCATCCCTCCCTCTCAAAGGTGCGAATACAAGATGACAAATATTGTTCTTGTGGACGGTCTCGACGACAGGATAAGAAACAACATGCCCGCTCGTAGTGCGTACGACCATGACCGCGATTTCTTTGATGAAAGAAACCCATTTTTCGGCGTAGAGAGGGCGCCCTCCTAATACTGCGATGGCATCTTCTGCCTCTGAAGCACTTGTCACTACGACATTTCCTCTGCCGTCATACGCGAGTGTGCGACTTTTCAGCATGAGCGGATATCCAAGTCTCTCTCCTGCAGAAAGTAAAGACTCCCGTGTATTTTCGATGCCTATGTATTGAGAGATGGGAGAGCCGTGAGCAGAAAGATGCTCCTTTTGACGAAACTTGTCTTGTATGGTTTTGATGGTCGAAGGGCTAGGATGTATCTCTACATTTGTGGTAGCCTGGACCTCTTGGAGGGCATCGGCATCTACATGTTCTATTTCAACTGTCAATACATCAACCTTGGATGCCAGTTGACGAATCTTTTCCGGATCCGTGAATGGACCATCGATGTGAGATAGGTGGGGAGCAGTTGGCGCGAGAATTTGTTTCGCTGGAGCATGTTCACCACTGTCCAAGATGACTACTTTGATATTTAGAAGTGAAGCTGATGCAGCAAGCATACGGCCAAGCTGGCCGCCCCCTAATGAGAGTTGTAGGATAAAACTATTAGAAGTCAACAATACGCATCTACAGGCCAATTAGTTCAATCAAAGTACTGGGCATGAACCGACGCACACCAAGAATTCCCACAACTTTGCTTGACATCGTGGTGGTTGGCGATCAGAAAAATCACTCTTCCTTATCTCGAAAACAAGGCCGCCCCTAATCTGGGGTTAGGGTTCAGTTATTCCTGGAGACATTTTTCACGCACCCGCCCTCTCATGCCGCCAGCCAAAGTCGCGAGCTCCCGACCCAGAAAACGGACTCGAAAGCGCAAAAGACGGGCAGCGTCGTCTTCCAGCTCGTCCTCGAGCTCTGATTCGTCTTCCGAGGAGGACGACTCTCCGCCCCAAGTCCTCAGAGCGGTACCAAAAAGGCCCGAATCAGCATCGGATGCAGAGTCAGAATCAGAATCTTCGGACTCTAGTTCGAGCTCAGGAACATCCTTTCGAAGGACTGCTGCCGCGACGGAACCTATCCCCGCTGCAAACGTGGCCGAACCCCGGCGATCGCTCTCCCCCTCACCGCCGCCTACGGATATCCCTTCCTTTTTGCCCTCGCAGGGGGACCCTAGTGCAGAAGAACAGGAGAGAGAAATGAAGGAGAAGTTTAGGAAATTCTGGATGGCCTCCGTTGCTGAGGGATTCCGTGACGACCTCGAAGAACTGCGAAAGGTTTCGTCCCATCATCTCGCCCTGAGGTTCTCTTTTGCTTACGGCGTATAGGAACCTAACCTTGGAGCAGGTCGTCTTGCGCTCCTCATAGATTCACTGGCATCAGGCGCAGAGGTCTTCTCATCTAAAACACACGGCGACGACACGGAGATGGACGTGATGATGGCCCAATAACAGTCATGCAGTAAGATCAACCCCCCTTCCTCATTACGATAGCCTTACTGATGTGGGTAGGTACCTTGCCAATACATATCATCCTCCACGGCCTGGCATAGGCGTACAAGTGGACAACTTCACTCTCCTGCATAGTGGCTCCCAGCAGCCAGCTAGTCCTAGACAGAAAGAAGCGGTTAAGTACACAATTTATAAGACATCCTCTGCTACACATCCATGACATCGTACAACAAATATTCATGTACATACAACGTGAATATCACTGCACAACTTGTGTCCTTTAGCGTTGTTCAACGGCCCGCCGACTCGTCTCATTTTACGTCTGTCATCATTTTCTCACTCCCATACAGAGCAGCCCATCTTGACGCCCTGGTTTCCGTATGAAGTTTGGTTGATAGTGCTATACGCGCCTGCCGCAGGGGTGCTCCAGTGAATGCTGAACGCAGGTACCTCTGGTCGGAGGAACTGCTAGCCTTGACCGAGGCAACAATAGTAGAAGTAGCGAAGAGAAAATCCGTGTGATGGAGAAGAACACTTGCTTTGAAGATATTACTCGGGAGAATGAGAATACAGGTAAATAGTGATAGAATCGAAGATCGAGTCCCGGTCTCTACAGATACGGAACACCGTGCGTCTTACTTTCCTCACCTCGTCCGCCGACTTATGGTAGTTGCCATGTGCAGCAGATGAAACTTGCACTCCATTGTCAGCCCTTCATTCTAGTAGTGTTGATTTAAGGGTGCTAGGGGAGCGCGGTGTGATTTGACATGGGAAGGATTTCAGGTGGCTGGCGGTTTTGATCAGATAAAAGGACAAAGAGAGGGATTATTTCAATCTACCTCGTCAAACCGGTCGTCCAATGTATTTCGGGTTCAATTTCCTTTCCGTCCGCACCAGCCTCCTTCGAAATGGTGAAGTTGGCTAGGATGTTAGTAATATTCACAAACAAAGAAGCTTCAGCCAGGTGCATTCCTGTCATCGAAGTGAGCTTACGCCCTTCCTGGCAGTGGAAATAAGGTTGAGATTACGCCCACCTGGACAGATCCGACGACCAAACCCAAAGATGAAATTATTCGGGTCCATTTGTTGCTTCTCACCAACGAACCGGTCTGGATTGAATTTGCTTGGGTCCGGATAGACATTTTCGTCGTTAGCCATTGCCCTTGATGGTGGCTTAGGATGAGACGAATGTGTGGCGTGGATTTCGCCTCACCAAATATTAGCGATGATACGTGCCCCTTTTGGAATATAATAGCCATCGAAATAATCATCCTCCGTCACTTGATGTGGAATACCTGGAATCGGGAGCGTAAAATCTTGATCCCAGGCAATCTTCTGTTTACACTTACCGAGAGGTACTACACAGCCCCAACGTGTAATCTCTCTAATCACCGCATTGACATATGGCAGGGACGACATGTCTTGTGGAATTGCCAACCTATCCCCGATGGTCAGACGAATTTCTTCTTGAGCGCGCTCCTGCACCGCTGGGTGAAGTGCCATAAGAAGAAAGAACGACGTTAAGACGGAAACAGTCTGCGAAGCTGAATGTTTAAACAGCGGTGTGTTTGTTAGTTGACTAGAACCCACAGTATCGCCACCTCCAAAGTATAGGGCTGTAGCACAGGTTTGAACGATTTCTTCCCTTTCCTCTTCACTAGATGCAATTTGTTCTCCGTTTGTGAGATGCTGAGATACGAAAGACTCATTATATAACCCGGATATCTGTGGATACAAAACAATGATTAGCAATCTCTTCCACATCCTTCAAAATGTTGGTGATTGACCATCTGAGCCTTCGCCCATAAGAATGGAGTTCGTTCGTTTTGAACTAGTCTTCCACCAGCATCTTTCGCCATTCTTTTGAAACCGGCTCCGGGGAACCAGCCAGGTATGAACCGCACTTCAAACTTAATTTTCGTAGCAACAACCACAAGTTCGGAAACTTACATATAGGGAATACTTCGACCCAATATTTTCCTGGGACAGTCAAACTATTGAATAAAACAACACATTCTTCCAATAAAGACACAAATTTGTCATTCTCAGCTTCTAGCTGATAGCCGTATGCAATGTTCATGATCACCGAGACTGCGTTCCTACATGGAGCAAGTTAGGAAAAGGGGGATAACTTTGTGAAGATAAGGCACGTGCTTGCGGATATGGGAAATGAAATCATGAGGCGTCTCTAAAAGGTCTTTCAACAGGACTTTGCATTCGTCCATTTGCAAGTTCCTATATGCTTGTATAGCCGTCCGATTCAGTGTCTTGTGCAGGAGTGTTCTGTAAAGCTTGAATCTAGGGTTGGATGTTTTCGTGCTGAAAACATTGTTTTCTCTCTTGGCCAGATACCCACTCATCCATGACGTGGCCCTGCTTGAATAGATAGCTGATCGACGGTTGAGGAGACTATCCGCTGTTTTATAGTCATTCAAGACAAGTGATTTACTGCTGAACATCCAGAAGCATATCAAAGGACCTAAGAATGAAGTTGATTCAACGGGTATAGCTGGGAAGGGCGGAGGTACGTTTGACATACCGAATGTATTAGCCATATTTTTGAATGCCTTCCAGTTTTCTGTTCTCGGAATACAGTGAGCGTTACCGAGAAGGCCAGCAGGAGGGCCTGGAGGTAGCTTGAGGTATTTTTTCTGTCGCCAGAGGCCTAATACACAAAGGACACAGCATACGGCAGCCAGATAATCAACGAGCATCATGAAGTGCCAAAGTAAGGACAGGCTCCTACCCAGCTCGCTTACTGCACGTGCGCTTAGTCAGAACTTATCGACACTGCGGGGGGTAGGGGTTCCTGTTGTACGTGGTCAAGTTTGTCTTCTGTCCAATGATCGCGAGGTTTGTTTGGTCTCAGTTCCGTGGCTTATAATTATATAGCATCCGACAGGCGCGAGTCCGCTGCCTGTCGATTATTTATTAGAAGTCGCTAGTACATTCTAGACGATGTTCTAATAGTAAGAGAGCCATGAACTGCGCGTACCGATCTCGAAATACTGCCATGTGAGCATTGAGTGTCGCGCGCCAAGATGAGAAAGAGAAATCCCAGAGGCCGTGGACAGGAAATCAAATGTTCCGGGACATACATGGGCTTACCGATCCGGGTGGGTTAAGTGGTGGGTCAGCAAAAAAGGTTGTTGAGAGGGAGAACGAGAAAACGGTTGTCGTTCTCCCCCTGATTCCTATACTTAAGGAAAGGTCGATGACCTTGTCTCAGGTGAATCCGTTGGCATAGGATTCATTCTACCTTCGGATTCATTCTGCGTTCTTGATTGGGTATTCACATCCTCCCAATCGAGGCAGTGCAACATAAGAGATTATTTCCTATTCTGTTGCATAAGAATCTGGTCCGGTCCTTGTTCAAACTACCAGTTCCATGCCTTTGGGTTGTTAAGTGGACCGAGTTGATTGCGCATGATCAAGATCGTCTGGCTGAGTTGTGGTCCAGAGGGGAGAGGTAGCCGGAGATACTCTAGTCAGGTGCAGTCCGAAAGTATGCCCAGGATGCAAAAGCTAACGACACACAACGCGATCAAAGAGTGTATCATCACGGCAAGTGGTAAAGCGGTCGCAAACCTTGCTCTCCAAACACACACACACACACAATCGCTTATTTGATCCAAAGTCGTCTGCTAACGTGATCCAAAATCTTAAATTACCGATAATGGAAACGCGCGTAATTCTCATGAGTGTGGGCGGAATCATCACATTCCGCTTATGCAAGATGTAGCGCACCATCTTCAATACAGAGGAGAAAACATCATGGAGGGATTATCTGTGAGACTTGACGATATTTTTTGACGTCGTGTAGCCAGACCAAGTCCATAAATCATCAATTTGTCCCTACAGTCATCAAGTAAAAGCACAAGGAAAGAGTCAAACTAGATATTCTTCATTATCGACACTAATACCATCATACAGTCCAGATCTGGTTAGTGTTGCCTTTGAAGCACTGCCAGACTTGAAGTTGATTCGAGTTTGTAGTGACTCCGTTTGTCAAATCAAGACATTCGTCTAGACAATTGACCATCAGGAAAAGGAAAGGAGGCCAATGATGAAAGCAACGTACTCGCTGATTGAAGTTTAAGAGTGTGACTGCTGGAGTAAGTCCATGCCTGGGCAGGAAGATTGTCGAAACACTTCCAAATTTTCATCTTGGTACCACTAGCGGGATCTATGACGCAAAATTCAAAGTTAGAAACAAGCCCGTTATAGCATAGTATCTTGAGTCCGACTTACCACCGGAAGTAGCGTCAAGACAGAAATCTGTTCCGGCAAGTTGGACTTTGGTGTTGCCGTCGTTGAAAATCCAGTTCTGGGCGTTGCTACCATTACAATCAAAGCTGCACATAATGTCAGCCGAAGTAAAAGGCCCAGAGGAAGACAGGCAAACATTTGCACGGGCGTGCCATTAGCAAGGATTGCACCCCTGACATCTAGGCATTTGCTACGATTGCCATTGCGGTGGAGGGGGCGACCCTTTGGCGCGGGAGGCGGGACGGAGGTTCCGTTTCCAGGCGGACCTTCGAGCCAAATTTGGTTCTTATTGCCTGTGCCACACGTCCAAGTTTGCAATTGATTAGAATTGGCCAAGCCTCCGTCCGTCAAATCAAGACAAAAGTCTAAATTATACTGAGTAATGATCAAAGTCGTAACAAATGACGCTAGCGACATACCTGTCCCTTCAAGAATGAGCTGATTATCATCAGTGTAATGCCATTGTTGAGCCGCGAGACCATCGAAGCATTCCCAAATCTTCATTTTAATGCCCTTGGCCGGTTCTACATATGCACCCTTAAGATATAAATTGAGGAACAAGACGTTAGAAAACCTACTGCTACCAGCATCCAGACAGACATTAGTGCCATTTAACTGAACCTTTGTTGAACCCCGTTGAACCTTCCAATTTTGTGCGGGAGTATCATTGCAATCGAAGCTGTTATGACTTAGTCAGCCGATGAAACAAACACGCTCACAAGAAAAAGACATACACTTGTACTGGAGTACCATTGGCACGACCATTTCCACGAACGTCGATACATTTTCCAGAGCTGGCGATAGGGTGGAGGGTATCAACAGTGGCGGGAGACGGCGGTGGTTGAGTGGAAGTTCCATTCCCGGGTAAACCTTCTGACCAAACTTGATTGTTATTGCCCCTGCCGCATGTCCAGATCTGTAATTGATTTGAATTGGCCAAGACTCCGTCCGTCAAGTCGAGACAAAAACCTGAATTATTGTTGGAGAAGTCATAAACAAATGACGCTAGCGACAAACCTGTGCCATCAAGAACCAGATGATCGTTGGTAAACCTCCATTGTTGCGCTGGGAGACCCTCGAAGCATTCCCAAATCTTCATTTTAACACCATTGGCTGGTTCTATATATGCACCCTTCAGATATAAATTGAGGAACAAGGCGTTAGAAAACCTACTGCTACCGGCATCCAGACAGACATTAGTGCCATTTAACTGGACCTTTGTTAAACCTTGTTGAATAACCCAATTTTGTGCGGGAGTACCATTGCAATCGAAGCTATTATGGCTTGGTCAACCGGTGGAACAAACACGCTCAAAAAAAAAACATACACTTGTACTGGAGTACCATTGGCACGACCATTTCCACGAACGTCAATACATTTCTTAGCATTGGCGATAGGATGGAGAGTGCCAACAGAGGTGACATTGGTGACAGGCGGTGGTGATTGTGTTGGCGGCGGAGACGGAGTGGTAGTACCGTTTCCAGGTGCATCCTCAACCCAAATTTGATTGGTATCAGCGTTGCTACAATTCGAAATCTGTAATTGATTAGAATTGGTCAAGACCCCACCCGTCAAATCGAGACAAAGGTCTAAACCATATTGTTAGGTAATCAAATTCGCAAGCGTCCACAGTGACAAACCTGTGCCATTGAGAATGATCTCATTATCGATGGTGTAGTTCCACTGTTGAGCTGGGAGGTCAGCAATGCATGTAAAAATCTTCAGTTGAACGCCGTCTGCTGGGCCTAAATATGCACGCTAAAGATACGACTGGAGAACATATCGACGAACAACTCACTACTGCCAGCATCGAGGCAGAAATCAGTGCCATTCAGCTGTATTTTGGTCGAGTTCCGTTCAATAATCCAATTTTGGGCGGGAGTATCATCGCAATCGAAGCTGTAATGACTCAGTCAGCCGATGGAGCAAACGTGCTCACGAGGAGAAGATTCAAAAGAACGTACACTTGTACTGCAGTATTATTGGCGAAATTACCATCACGAACATCGACACATTTTGTAGAGCTGGCATTTGGATGAAGAGTTCTAACAAGGAGATCTTGAGGAGGGGGTGGTGCTCCTGTTGGCGGCGGGGGCGGAGTGGTACTACCGTTTCCAGGTGGACCCTCGACCCAAATTTGATTGGTGTCGGCGTTGCTACAACTCGAGATTTGTAATTGATTAGGATTGGTCGGGTCTCCGTCCATCAAATCGAGACAAAGGTCTAAACTGTATTGTTAGGTAGATAAATTCGCAAATGTCCACAGCGACAAACCTGTGCCATTGAGAATGATGTCATGATCGATGGTGTAGTTCCACTGCTGAGCTTGGCGACCAGCAATGCAGTCCAAAACCAGTATTTGAACATTGTTGCCTGGATCTAAAAATACACGCTAAATAGACGACTGGAGAAACATTTTGATGAATAACTTACTATTGCCCGCATCGAGACAGAGATTGGTGCCATTCAGCTGCACCGTGGTTGGGCCCTGTTGAATAATCCAATTTTGTGCAGGAGTATCGTTGCAATCGAACCTGTAGTAACTCAGTCAGCCGATAGGGCAAACGTGCTCACAAGAAAAAGAACATACACTCGTACTTCACTACCATTGGCGAGAAACCCATCACTAACATCGATGCATTTACTGAGGTTGGCCTGGGGATGGAGAATGTTAACAGGGCCGGTCTGGCGAGGAGCTAGACTTGCGAGAGCCGCAAGTCTGTTATAGAGAAGGACGGTGGCTACGACTATTCCGCCCGATCTTTGGAACATAATTATAGGCGGGCTGAGCATACCACTAATATTTCTGCCTTTTTATATGCGTTCATTTGCTTTAGGCCCTAAAGTTAGTGAAGGGTTTGTCGGAGGCAGTGGTCAACTGACAATGCCAAGCATTATCTTCCAGTGCAACCGTGAGCGAATAACGACCATTTTGGAACAACTGCGGTCACCTATACTTAGAAGTTCAATTCTTGAAGATTTAAGTCCGTTTGTCCGGGTAATTGAGTATTTCTGAGCTGATAGTCTCCCTCAGCCGCCCACCTTCCAAGAGGTCAATGGATTTATAGGTGTCATGGTACACTATGGGCTGAGCCGCCTAATAGACTAGTGTTGAGTATTGTGGCCTAAACATCACGGCTTCCAACACGGTGTCAATGAGCTCAAGTATTCTCAACTTCTTTCAACCACCATAGATATCTAATCGACCTGCTGTATCTTCGTTAATTCTTTCCGAAGGACATGGATCATGATTCATCTGTCATGATTCAACAAGGTTCATCTAAAAAAGCACGCTTTTCTCGCAATAAAATTCCGGGCGTTTGGCGGTATTTCCTTCATGAACTAATTATAGTTTATTGGAAATGGACGGTCTCGAGCTCTACTGCTTTAGATTGCAGAACTTAGGTATCATAAGCTAGGACAAAGATACGCTATCTTCGACGGGGGACCTTTGACCACGTCCTTCAGGACCCTCAGTACAGCTTAGGCTGGAGGGACATAAATTTCTTAGGGGAGTCAGTACTCAGGGACGAGTACATCAAAAAAAGGGAGCCAATAACCCTAAAATGGCCTCAAGGCCGTTGTTTCGCGCGTTCAATCGCCCGTACCTTGATTACAACCTACATGAATAGAGAATAAACACATGTTATCGGTGATGGTCTACTGCCTGTGACTCGGATGATATTCTCAGCATGAGCAAAACCTGTTCTTCACATGTCATTTACAACACGAACTGGCCGCAGCCCAGGCACTCTTCCATTTCCTCTCGATTGACAAGATCTCTTCATGCACTCACACCAATATGAGCATTCAATAGCCGTCACAAGCCCATAGATAGTACCTACGATAGTACTATACACCTTACCAAAGTTCTATTCTAGGTTCAAGCTCCTCTCGTTTTGTGATGAGTGGACTAGAGAAACGACTGAAACTATCCAAGCCTTCGCTCGGTACATTGAAACAAAATTTATATCATATTAATGGCTTTGCGAAAGAAGGGACTGAGCAAGTGGTCGCGGTGACAAACGTGTACGTCGGAGAACAACATGAGTATCATTGGTGTAGTTCTATTATTAGCCACGTGAAAATTTATGACATTCTGAGGTCTTCATTATTCCTGGCATAAAGACTTGTGCAAACCCGGTTTTTCATCAAATGACCATCTACTTCTTGATGTGATAGATTAATTGAATTGCGCGGTGGCCAAATATGAATGGGGAAAGGAACTTTGTGTTCCTGAAATCCAGGTTCAAGGGAGCGTCATTGATATTAAGGGCTAAACCAACTACTAGATGAACTTGTTTGTACAGCGCCTACAGCACCCCCGACAAGATCCTAATTCACTTCCAGTACATTGAAAATGCTCTGAAACAGATCTTTATCAGGTTCTGGGGTTTATCGTAACCTACACGCACTGAATTTTTTTTCGCACAGTTTGTTTCTTTTATCATGTGGTTGAACCATGTGGTGCCAAAATGGGCATGATATCAAAACTATCTTTGACCATGAGCATGCTTCGAAAAGATACAAACATTGACTCTTTGTGATGAATTTTGACAACGTTCTGGGGTGGGACATACGGAATTCAACCTGGATATACAGACGCCCTAAAAGAAGCAAGATGGCCCCCGAATGTATGGTACGTCTTTGAAAGCGAAGCGGACCGCGCGAGATTACTACTTCATGTAGGAGGCAGAGCATGCGGTTCAATTGCGAAGAATTGAGCGAGGATTCTGATTAGATTCAGTGAACCCAGACTTAATTTGCCACTTGCTACCGCACGGTATACTAGTAAAGCTGTCAAGAATTACAGGTGTCCTTCTTTTCAAACCAGAACGCGATAGCTATTCTCAATTAGTTTGCGACAAATGAGATTATAAGGAGACTACCTCTGAGCTAATGCACTTGACGTGTTTTCGCGCTCTATTGTGTCTCCGAAGAGGCTTAGCCAGGCAGCGCATTCGTGTCGGTGACAATATATGACCTATTAATACTCCAACTTGTGCTTCAAACAGCCAAAGTAATACGTGAAGATGCCCAAGCTTAGGTGTCATAGCATCTCACGAACATCGAGAGCCGAGAGACAAGACTAATGGCAAGTTGAGATTACTCTGAATTAAGCGAGAAGAGAAAACTCACAGTCAACACATGTCGTGCTCAAAAGAAAGGCGCTGGTAAGGTGCTGGTAAATTTGCTAAGCTGGACATGGTGCGTTCTGAGAGCAACGAGAATACGCTGGAGTGCACCGTAAAGTAAATACGTTGATGCAACATCAGCGCAACATGCACCGACGCTCTGTTGATTCGCACGTGATTTGCTGATCCGTGATACTGATGTAGGATATTGACCCGAAAGTTCAGTGAGTGCCACGGATGTGACTTCTCGTACCGGGCACCATTTACTTTTGGACAGTCCAGACATTCCCAAGAACAGTGCCCCGCATGGCGATGTATTATTCCGGGGCCACGATGACTTCCTCGCTGAAGGGAATTATTAGCCGAGTATATAATTATTTGCAGAGTCTGCACTACCAGAGGGCGGGCTACTTCTGCGACGGGTCTTTTCACGTCTAACTCGTCGCGTCTACTCACACATAATGTAATTTAAATAGCTCTTGATGCACTAGTCTTTTACGAGACTAACCCTAACCCTACATAAAGAACTAGCCCCAGCCCAGGGGCGATCCTTGAACTCGGCCGTGGTTGGTTTCAATCTGTGGCTAGCATTCATTATCTTGTTCGACCAAGTTCTTCTTTCTCCCTTATTTATCAAGCTACCGTCTCTGCACCGCTCAGGGTTAGGACATGAACCAACAATACACTTTGTATCCGAAGTTGAATTTGATATGCTAATGACAGGGGCGCTGCCACGAGGAACAGGCGCAAAGTTCATGCCCGCTGGCGACTTCTAGCTCGATGGCCCCTATCCGGCCCGGCGGCCGGCGACGGTGGATATAAGTTTCGGCGAATACCAGCGAGCATCAGATGAACATGTCTACTGCCTTTGATGTTGGTATCGCACACACCCCAGCGTCCATCGCTGCTGCCTCGTTCCCGCCGACTATCTCTGCACTAAAACTCGCAGGCATAAGTACGTTGCCTCACCCCGTTCTTCCTCACTGCTAATGTAAAACTCCGTAGAATATATTCGTTTACAATGGGTCGAACCTAGCAACATTGTCCGACTCCGCTTGATCTCCTTGTCGCGCTTTGAGCAAATCATGAAAACACCTCGACCCGGGATCTGCCACCCACAAGTCTTAGCTGGCTATGTATTCGTGTCCTGCGCCGAAGGATTCGGTTCTGTGGGAGAGAACTACTTTGTCCCTGATTTGTCGTCCTTGAGAGTTTGTCCGTACATCCCGGCAACTGCCAGTGTGTTTGGATGGATCGAACACAAGGATCCACACCGCGGGCCTGATGGACAAATTACTCTCGCAACCGACATTTGTCTAAGATCCAAGCTCAGAAACTTGGTTGAGTGAGTTACCACTTCCAGCTCATCATCAAGTTAATTATTTCGCGTCCGCAGAGAAGCCCAAAAGGATGGGGTAGAATTTCTTGTAGGATTTGAAAGTGAATTCAACCTCCTGGAATCTGTCGATCCAGTCCGAGCCGGCAGCTCTCATCAATACAGTGGAACAAGGGGCCTCCTCTGCGGCATGCGGGAGACTGAAATCATTCAAGAAATTATTGATGCCCTTGAAGGATCTGGAGTCAGAGTGGATACGTGTCACCCAGAAGCTGGTCCTGGACAGGTCAGTTTTCTCCGCCGTTTTACGATTCTCTTCACCATTTCATCTCTTATACAGTACGAAATTGCTACCGCGCCGTTCTCCCCTCTTGAAGCCGCAGATGTTCTGGTGCACATGAGGGAAACTATCATCAATATTTCCTCTAAACATGGAATGCATGCCACCTTTGCCCCTCGCATTAGTATGACCGCGCCAGGGAACGCTGCGCACATGCACATATCCGTCCATAAATCTGGGTATGAAAAGTCTCGAGATAGCCTCTCCACTCTCGAAAAGTCCTTCCTCGCTGGTGTCCTTGATGATTTAACTGCCCTTCCATCTTTGACACTCCCTATTCCCGCGTCGTATGCGCGAGTTGTCGATGGTATTTGGTCTGGAGGGACTTACGTTGCCTGGGGAACAGAAGCCAGGGAATGCCCGATCAGATTGTGCAACGCCCAGTCGCCTGGTAGTCGAAATTTCGAAATGAAGTTCATCGACGGAGCTTCGGTTCCATACCTAGCGGTTGCTAGTGTCATTGCACTGGGTTATGCTGGCATAAAATCACAAAGGGAGCTCCGCCTCCCAGATTTTACTGGCTTAGATGGCCCATCCGTTCTTTCTGATCAGGAGCGCCAAGCCCTGGGTATCACACAGAGAATGCCTTTGTCTTGGGAGGAAGGTAGAAAAAATCTTTCTACATGCAAACCGTTGCGCCAGGCCCTTGGCAGTGGGTTTGTGGACAAATATCTAGCGATCAACAAGGTATTTCTGATTTCGATCTCGACATGCGCTTCGCTGAAATTGACGTTGCTAGACTTTGGCGGAATCTTTGAGCGTACACGATGACGATCGGGAAAAGACACTTACACGTTTGGTTGAATTTTGCTAGTTCTTACATGTACATCACAAAATTACCCCTATCTCAAACGTTTTCATGGTCACGCGACTTCTTGATACGTCTTGAAGTTGAATCTTGATACCGAGGTTACACCACGAGCTACGTTCCGGCGAGTGTTCAGTCCGTTGTAAGTTGCACTCCAGAAAGTTGATGCACCTTGTCACGTACTTGTCGATTGGCATCGTTATGGATTCGGGATCGATTCCGTAGGCCTCGTCGCCGATCAGAGATCTCGAAAACAAGATCTGACATGTTGACGTGTTTTAATCAGATGACAGCCTATCGGGATTATCAATTATCAATCGTAAACTGCGTTCTTTGGCTGATCCCGAGTGCCATTGCTTCTCGGCATATGACCCCTATGCTAATTTCAAACATCTAAATGGCGATTGCTCAGTTTTGCAGCAATTGATTAGACAGACCAAGAACATGATCATTGATCAACCAGACACCTAATTCTGAACTGAATTTTTCGCAGGAGAAAACAATCCGGTGTTGCCGAAATTGTGTGGCAGGGTCAAAATGGCAAGTGTATACTTCGATGCTTCTTATTGATGTAAGTTGAGTCTAGAATGTATTTCCGGACTTCAACGTGCCGCAGCTGATATAATTGTCCGCCATTATACGCGTCCTAGCTAATCAAGCGCGACATCTTGAGATCCCATGAGTAATTTAATAAGCGTGAAAACCATGGACTTGTCGACACAGTATTGTTCACTTGCTTCACACGAGACCAAATCCGACTTGAGTGCAAACTTCGCTGTCGATCAAGCCATTTACTTTTACGAGTTCTTAGGTATGCAAGACAGTAAACATCAAGTTCTGCTTGTAAAGATAGAATGGGCCGGGTTGAATAATACAACGAAAAGAAAACAAAATTTGATACAAATTATATGAAATGTACAAATCTTAACCCCTTCACAATCGCAAGCTCAAAACAGCTGATTATTTGGGAATGTAGCAACTATGATCGTCATCAGAGTTTTGCTTCAAATACATTTACCAGAATTACTCGAATGTAGTGGCCATCACAAGCATTAGGATGTTTCGTATGGCAACCCCGATAGCTTTGTTGACGAAGGCAACCGCTGGGTAAGTGTGTGATGGTGCACCGATTGATCGAGAAATGACTGAGATGTTTGATTGCAGCGTCTGAACTTCGGAAGCACAAGCAAACACCCTAATGCTTGTGATGGTCACTACATGTGAGTAATTCTGGTAAATGTATTTGAAGCAAGACTGATGATCGTCGCAGTTGCTACATCCCTAAATAATCAGTTGTTTTGAGGATTATAGGTGTACATGGCATGCGGACACTGTTACTTGGACTTCGGTATTAGAGTCGTATCTTTCATGGTTATGATATTTAACTTGACAAACCTCATTTAATGTATATCATAGGCATTATTGCCTTCCTTGTATCCTAAATCATATTGATTGACAATAACTTTTCTACTTGAATTCGAGTCTAATCCCAATGATTTGCGCGCGGCCCTGCGGAGACGGCATGAGCCTTTCTTTCGGGACTTCATCACTCAGTGAGACTGATATCATCATTGGTCGCTGCGAACTAGAAACAATTATTAATCTCTTCTGTATTGCACGCAAGGTTATACAAGTGGAACTATCTCAACGAGAACGTTTTGACCTGTCTAACAACATTCTCATGATATCGGGATCATTTCCCCAAGTTTGTGGCTCATTGCTCATCTCGAAAACAAGGTCGCCCCCGTTAATGAACTGTGACCAGTTGATGAAAGGCGTGTTGATAGGTTCACCGTTTAGGGTCACCGACTTGACATATTGATTCTTGGCTGCTCCCTTCGCTGTGATACTCAAGCGATTAGAACCACTGCCGTCCATGCGCGGCAAATCAATTGTCATCTTGTCGTAGAATGGACTGTTAACGTTTTTAATGAGTCAAAAATCATGCTGCGAATTCACACAACAGACGTACGATCCAATAGCGTATACCGCATCAACAGGGTTCACAGCGTACATACCCATCGAGCTCCATATGTACCAAGCACTCATCTGGCCACAATCCTCGTTCTAGAGACAAAAGAATGTTACTAAAGTTGTTTCAAGGTTTGATACCGAAATAGACTCACACCAGATATCCCTACAGGGGTATTGTTATAATTTTCTGCTGCCATCTCACGAACCCTTTCTTGCGTCTTCATTGCAGCTCCTGCGTAGTTGTATAGGTATGTGACATGTTCCGATGGCTATGTTTTCTACATCAGCGATGTAGGTTCACCAAATTTGGAATCTAAAGACAATCATACCTCGTTCGTGAATTGATTGTGGCCGCCATCGTAAAACTCTTCTAGGCTATTCACAAAACCGCTCTTTCCGCCTCGGTGCTCAATGAGTTCGTTCATAGCTTGAACGACATCAAACGTGTAGACCCATTTATCGCCTTCAGAAGGTCCTCAGTTCAATGAGACACTCGGTGGCAGTCGTAAAAAGCTAAGGTACTGACCCTCTGTCCAACACGCGTCCGGTCCCGCCCAACTTCCATCAGCGTTGCGAGCCTCCATGAATCCCGTATCGTTATTCCAAATTGTGAAAGGATTGTTTTGAGAACGTTGATAAAGGAAGTCGGTAATGTTGTTTGGTTTTGCCATGATTTGAGCAATTTTATATACACAGTAGTCTTCGTCTGTATAATAGAAAAAGTTGCCATTGTTAAGCTGTGTGTTAGGTGATCCCTATGAACGACTCACAAGCATAATCCAAGGTCCGCGAACCCGCTTCTGAGTGGATATCGCATGCAACCCATCCTTTCGTAGCATACTCTGAGTCAAGGCCAGCGCGTGCTTCATAGTCAACGTTCTGCTGAAAGTTAAAGACGTCTTTCCTAGAGATTTAGATATACCTCACCTCTTCACGGTCAGAATAACTGCAATGTCATATTCAAGTTGACACAATGAATTTGAACAGCCTTTGAAACACTCACATAGTGCGGTTATCTCCAAGGGGCGGAACAGTTGCATCTTTCCAAACTGCTTCCCATACAAGATCGCGATCGAACCCGGTGAAGTTCTTGACCATAGCCTCCGCGCACATACTGTCCGCGGTCGTCCCGACCTATTACGTTAACGTAACATTCAGCCCAAGTCCAACCTTTATTCTTTTATGAAAAGCGCACCATGATGTTGGTCTCTGCAATGTTTTTCCACATCGGCAGTCGGCCGGTCTCTCCACCCTTACAAATAGTTCTTAGTGCGAGACAGGTAGAAATGATGGAACTTCATTACCTCTACATAGTCGTGTAGCATACTTTGCATCATACCAGGTATCCTTTCCGGGGCCATCATAGTCAAATAACCCCACTCTCCCCGGAACACGTCCTTATTACAATAAACAGTCAGTATCAGGTGTTTCGAAAGGCGGATGTACCTCGCACCCAGTTTGAATATCCATTGTAAGATTCACCGTCATGGGTCATGTCATCGTAAGCCGAGTAGTATCGACCGTACTCGTGGGTTTCGTAAGGATAAGTCAAAGCGTGTACCATAGCGGTATAGAAGACTTCAAGCTGCTCGGGTGTGGCCCCCTCGATCGCTACACGATCGAGTTTCCCTGCCCACGTAGATCTGGTTTGCTGAGCAATCGCCTCAAAAGTTGCTGGTAGGAGCTCAGTATCCCGAGAAAGGGAGACAAAAACTTTGAACTTACCATGTTTCTGGGACGAATCCGGGACCTCCATCTCGAGGTTCTTCCTAGCCTGCTCAACCGAAATAAAACTGGTCCCCACCTTCACGCTAACAACAAGCGGTTTCTTCGTCTTTTGGCCATGGTACATGACGTATGCATTCAACATTGGGCCGGTGACACTCGTTCCGTTAACCAACGTGTCATTGGCAATGAGACCGACAGTCACATTTGAAGATGACAAGGGTGGATCGAATTGAGCAACAAAGTAACCTTTGAAATGGTCCGCAAAAGCCTTGTCTGAGTTTGGTGTAATGATTGAGTCTTGGCGTTCACTTGAGTATCCTGTTATTTCATTGGATGCCACAGAAATCTCGACATGTCCAACAGGGAAGGTGTAGTTTGTTTCGGTAGAGGTCTGTGTCGATCGGCGAGCAGCGTCAATCAAAATGTATGGGGCGGCTGCATCCGAAGAGTCTGAACCAGGGGTAAAAGTGAAGCGGGTATAGCCAACTCGAGAAGCTAGAAATGAAAGAAAGTTGTTGTTGAGCTAATAGGCCATGTAAAGCAGGTTCGATACTCACTCGCGGTAAGCTCAGCGAAAATTTCCCCACCAAAGGTGTCCTCCAGCTCAACACTATAGTACGACGGACTTATCATCTCGTTGCCCTTCCGTTCGGCTCCACCGACATAAGGCAGACCACGACGGGTAAAATTAGATTCAACACCCGCAGGACTTCCATCCTGTGAAACACCAGAAACGATGGCGTGACTACAACTCTCGCCCATCCATATTGCAGGCTGATGTGTGCTCTGTATGCCATGATGTTTCGTGTGCGTGTGGTTGTACGGCAAGACTGAGACGTAGTTGTAAGCCGTTTGTGCGACCCAGCGAGTCATGCCAAATGGAGGCCCTACAGCAGGGATCATACCCCCTGAACCGTCTGCAGTTACACCACCGTTTCCAATCAACCTATTCACAATCATCGAATCAGTACTCTGCCCGAAAAAGGGGTCAAAATCGTACCCATTTACCGCGTCAACTTGAGCACTTTCAGGGAGCCTGAACCTTCTGTAAGGGAGAAGACGACCGGTTGGGTACAGCTCTAGCGGCTCTGAGAAGACAGCGCAAGGTACCGTGATGATGAGCAAGGGCAGCAATGCAAGGCGAGGCCGCGGCATTTTAGGGCCTCCGAAGTTCAACGCTCAACAGTGACGCGCGGTGGAGGTATATAAGGCAGGCACCTGGACCATCAAGCTAAGGTCTGCTGAGAGCACGCGGGAAAAACAGTAGCCTAAGGATATGAAAATGAAATTCTGGGTGCATGTGGTGAGAGGCGCATTGTAAGGTCAACTGATCACAGGTGAGGTCACCGGGTCGTGGTGTGAGATCCGTGTGTGTATGTTTGTCAGACCCTTATTGCTATTCTCTCTCGACGACGAGCTGTCCGTCGGAAGATCTCCCCTGCGACAGAGAGAAAGGGATGGCACAGGGGTGCACCCGACGCGACCCGGCTGTGTTGCTCTCTCCGACCTCACTGCTACCTTGACCGCTTCGAGCGACCATTTGTGTCGTGATGAACCTGTATCATTCCGACTCTAGGACTTGATGCCAATCAATCCTGGGCACTCTACGATAGCTTTGGTCAAACAGTAGATGACAGTTTCTCGCAATCAATCCAACACCGTATCAAAGTCAAAGCCCGCGTTTAGGCACCCCAATACATGAATCAAATCCATACAAAGGCGGTACGAGTGGGGATATCAGTATTCCTCGCTACGACCTTCATATTCCTCCCCCCTCGGTTCTCTGCAAAACTACAGTACCCGCATCCCCGGCTACACCAGCAGCGATCAAGTATTTTTCGCCTCCTCGAGACGCCGGACCGAATTGCATCCCACGAATCTGATCAAGGCCCGTGAACACCTGGTTGATGAGCTGCAATCTCTCGTTCCGGGTTCCCTTGTTGACCAATTCAAAGATCGCGATAGAATCACCTCGAGGATCAAGCGCTGTTCCGACATTCCTGTTTGAGACGTAGATATAGGCAGTAGGGAAGTCCGCAGTAGGTTCCGGGATAAGGACTTCAGCACCAGCAAATTGTGAGCCTTGAGGCTGGTTAGGAGGAATGATTGACATAGAGGAAATTATCTGCGTGGTCTCATCGAGCGATGCGGGGACTGCTTGGACGGTCAATGTGGACGCGAGCTCGTGTACCGTAAACAATCTGTCACCTTTGCATTCATCAATATACACTCTATGTCATTATAATAAGGAAAGTCGTACCGTGGATTGCAATGTGACGCGGCCCGCTTCCAGCCGGGTGAGGAAGAGATCCTGCTATCGTAAATGAGCTGGAGTCGCTCCCGTTCTGGATCAAACGCCAGATGGTGTCTTGTCCCTATGATACATATCGACGTTGGTTAACGACAACGCGAACATCAGCAAGTGAGACCAACCAAATCGGGAACAAATATCTCGCTTCCATGTTCCAGAGCCATGTGTGGGTGAGAAATAGCAGTACTATTTTTTAGTGGAAAGCTCTCCACGGCAGCATTTCGGTCAAAGACCAAACCGTCGTGCGTGGGCATCACACGCCCGTTGCCAGAACCATAATTCATGACCGCAACCTGTCCTGTTGAAAGGGCCACTGCGAAAGCAGGCGAGTTCCCATCAGATGAAACTGTATCTTGGATAACTAGGGATCCGTCAGAGTTGATGGTGAAGGATTGTACGCCGCCAGCCGGATTCTCATTGGTGGCACTGGCAGCGAATACTATCAGGTTACCGTGTAACTGTCAATACACCAATTACTCACTAGAGAATACTCGCGTTGGTAGGGTGTCCCGTTATCCATGATGGATTCGCGCCAGTTGTAGTTCGGCCCGTTATGGACAGCGAAGATGATTGCGGATCGAATAGATACGTGGCAACGAACGTATCGTACCCTCCTGCAAGGATCGAGAAAGCCATTTGTTCAAAAGGGTCGAAAGTGCTGGTAAGAAGAAGAAAAGCAGCGGAAGTCGAAACGATTGCATGGATGGGAGCCCTTTTTATTGTTGGCGCAGCACCGCTTCCTCGATATAAATATCCCACTGATCTGCGGAAACGGGCGGACTAATTCACATCGGGGAAAGTTGGTGGTCGAATTTGAGTCCATCCAATTGTACTGTGAGTGACTGCCCCTTACACTGGCCCATGCACTGAACAGTGTCACGCAAACCATAATCACACCTAAAGCACGTACCTCCTGTCCATTACAAAGGAAAATCACTATTGTCTAACGCAATTCGCAACCATCGACGCCGTCCGTTCACATCTACCATGGCTAATTGATGAAAGGAGACAACAAGCATCATCATCTATCGAACAGTTCCAGCATCGGCCCGTAGTATCTTCAATATTTCTTCGATATCTTCGAAAGCGATCTGAGGGACAGCTCATACGCAAGTATAGGAGAGGTCGACAAGTTCACGGTCCAAGTTTTGTTCTATTGATAGCAATTCTGAGAGACATGACGAAGTAACATAAACTTGCGTAATTAGGAGCACGATAGGGGGACCTGAGCAGTACACACACAGCTTTTCCAAGCAATATTATCACGACCTAGGGAAATTCTCAGTAAAATCGATTGCACGAATTTGATATCACCTTGCCCACTGTGTAAGACGAGTACACCTTATCGTCACCGAAAGCTTCTACACTTCCCGACGAATTCCCGACGAATGTCCTGTAGGCTGAGGGACACTAGATATTCGGCATGCCAGTGATTGTGGAAGCCAAGACTTGACGAGGAATGCCCGAGCCAGTCACTTCAATTCGAATGTTTTGTGATTATGGTAACGAAATAGGGGCCAGCCACTTGATATCGATGTCCACGACAATTTACCGATGTTCATGATCACAATCAGCAAAAAGTTTCTTCTCTCTAGCCACGAAAAACCCCCTCTGGGCACCGGGCAGATAAGAAAGCAACGAATTTTGGCGAGCTGGTGGTAACCCATGCACATTACTATGCATGGCGCTGTTACAACCAGCTCTATTGCCCGGTCCTAAGTAATAAATTAAAGGTCATTAGTCAAGGAGATAGGACTGGCAACTTATGATGTAAGAGTTCGGAGGAATCCCCAGCTGTAAGGTTGGGCAGGGCCGGAGCAAGGAAACGTGGCAGGTGACACGCCCTGAGTGGCTCATGCCGTAAACGTCCGAGGCCGAATTCTGGTTTCAACGACTGGCAGGTGGCTCCCTCGATGGAGCGGTACAATCTCAACAAGCTTCATATCTGCTGTAACAAAGGGGAAAAGACAAGTATGAACCAAATGGGGCAGAAGGATGGTTAATCAAATGGAGGACTGTTGGTTTACATACATATCTACGTACGTATTCTACTTGTATTCCAAGCGGGATGGGCGCGTGCAGCAGCATGAACAGTGTGCGGCTCATGAGCACAATACAATCACACCAGCCAGTCTTCCCGGCTCATTGATCTAACACATTGTCTTGCCTCATGGCAGGTATAAGTTTCGGACCACGCAATGTCTGATACACGAGCTTGGAAGAAGCTTTCACCTGAGCGTGTTCCTGTAACACTTGGAGCACTCAGAGAACAATCATCGACTCTAGGTTTCCTGAACTTGGGTAACATCAGGAGGCTCTCGGCTTTCTTAGCCAGTCTCAGCGCCAGCGTCGCTTTCTCTAAGTGTCACTTTCGAGATTGTTCTTCTCAAAAATACTGCGCGTGAGTCATCAGACTTTCATGCTATTTATTACTTCAGATGAATATTGTGAATCGCACACACTGCGAGGGTCGGGGTCGGACATTCTGACATCGAGATCCTCCAAGAGGATACAAGCTAATACTTCAGGCTACATCGGGGGCTGTAGAGCCCGGCTGAGCTTAAGCGATGGGTTAATAGCAATTCCTTACAAGCCAACGTGTTTCCGCACCTATACATATTAAGTACATTGCGCAGTCCAGCATTTCGATATCAACGTTCATCTATCAGTGATTGAAGAAGGAACCCTGCTGATCCAGATCCGTCCCTTACATATAAGGGTACGGTGCAAAGAACGTTGCGAGCTTGTATCCGTACAGGTCGGATGCTTCATCGAAGGATCAAGCCATTCATTTTTTGGGACCTCATGTTCGCAGCTGTCCGCAGAGCCCACAATTTGAATCCGATAGCGATCGGCACTTCACACGTTGCACCTTGAAATTTTGATAGTACCTATGAACAGCAGGTGGGATTTGTATGTTGTCAACATTGAGTGATAAGGATAGAAATTTAACCCTTTATAATCACATCATATTACGCCACTATCTGGCCGATCACCTAGAAAGGGCGCTCAAGAACGTCCGCATTAGTGGTTCATAATCAGACAAACGTCGGAAACCTACCTCAAGATGATTGCCATGTCGAAGAAAAGGTTCGAGAATTCCAGTTGGAAAACATGTGTATCAGTGTGAGAATGGGCGCTTCACGTCTAGAGGCATCTAGAAAAATGACGTGTCACAAATTCATCCGTGTAGCCAGGATAATCACGATTTTCATTATTCCAAAGGAAATTAAACACCCATACCTGTCACGATGTGTACCCTGGAGCGTAGCTGCCATCTCAATTCTTCTTCGCCTGTCGTAATAGCGAGATGAGGTACAGTTCTGACAAGGTTGGCCCTGAGAGAAACCGGTTTAGTTTTTTCGGAAAAGTCTTGACGATTTAGGCGTTTCCAGTGGCGTGAATGACAGCTTGGAATCACCGGTTCACTTGACAAGGAGCGCCTAGTAACGTTGAGCGTGGAGGAGAATTACGTTGTCGGATCCGCCGGACCAATAAGCAGAATCTTGTCGTATAGAGCCATGACTACAAAATTTGTAGTGCGTGTTGATATTCTTGTACCGCCTTGTCTTTGTGCTGTCAGGCTTCGACTCACAGTTTATACCGTATGGAATGTTAGCTATAAATTCTTGACGTCAGTGGTGAGAAACAGCACGTCTAGAGATTCGGCCGCATATGCCAAGATTATTTATTTTAGATCATGGACTACACCTACGTGGAAACCGGACGTGTCTTCCGTGTTAATGATTGTCCGAAGTCAGTCAGACGGTGAGCGTAAAATGTTGGGTATATCTAATCGAAGTAAGGGCCATTCCAAGATCTCCTCGGTATTTCGGAAGCTCGGGCCTTGGTGTGAATATCATCCGATCTTTTATGGGCTCGTCGTTCTTGACAGGGTTATAGAAGGTTTCATGAGGAGAGTAGATATAGATCCCATGGGAAAAAACCAGGAAAAAACCGAAGATGCGCATATGGACGTGTCACACAGACAATTAATCGTGGGAAGCAATCCAATCGCGAACCTGCTTATCGGACCTTCAATTTTCGATATGATATTCGACGATCACAACAACTCTAAATCATTGGACACCTTGCCTGGTTGAGGTAGACTAACCCTGGTCCAATGTTCCAGCCGTAGTGTCTTTGGTATTCTTTCTACATTCTCGCGCCAGAAGATTCGTCGAAAGTAGACGAAATTTCTCTAGAAGTTTTCATTCCGGTCCGCACTAAAAAACCTTTATAATTCGTGTGTTCTATGGCTTGGTAACAAATCCTTTAGGCTCGAAAGGATTTTCTCACTATGTCTATCCATCCTTCACAAGTTTGACCACCTCTTTGGACAATGTCACTTGATCATACGGCGTTCATGGCGTTCGAACAGGGAAGAGTGTTCAAGCTTCTCCAATGCCACGCGTTCAGTTAGGACCGGTGAGATGACTAGGAATGGTAATGTGAAGGAACAGACATAAGCAGCAAGTATCTTAGTTCCACGATTTCGATCAAGTAAGTTTAAAATACTCGACCTACACGCTAACCGGGGTGTTTTAGTCAGTCCCAGCTTTCCGTTATCTGTGTTTCATTAAGAAAAAACGCGCTCACCTCCTTTGCATTTTTCCAGGGAACACCCGCCTCCATTATAATTGTTTCGGGTTTTACTTGACGCAGTCACTTACTTTGGAAGTTTACCTCCACGCTAGTTGGATGTGGCTTCCTCATGTCCTATATCTAACCTCGAGAAGGCATCAACCCTCAATAACGGTTCGATTCAGGAGACTGTTATTTCCGAGTTACGGATGATCAGAAATGGCTATGTAACGGTCATAGAATCCGTCTTTCGTCACAAGCCCTCCATACTTGGACCGTTTAGAGGCGATCGAATGCGAGTAGCTGTTCATTTCCGTCATCGGGTCTTACAATGTGGTTTTTATTTTTTCTCTTCTTCTCGAAACGTACAGGATTGACGAATCATTTGGGATTAATAGCATGTATGATAAACATTTACAGCGTTATTTCTGGTATCTTAGCTCTGTGCTGACACGGAGGAGTCTGTTCCTGGACCTTTTACTGGCTTCGGCTCCGTGTTCCATCAGAACTGTGTCAGATGTTTGTCCTCGCTTCTCCCATCAGGTGTTCATATGCCAGTTGTGCCATCGTAGGGTGTACATCCAAGCAGGGACGTTCTCCTCTGTATCACCACTAATGTCTTCTAAACCGACCACATTCAGCTAATTTCCCACATATTACATGAAATGGCCCTACACTATCCGGTTCAGCGGATATTTAACGATATTAGCGTCATTCTGTGCTTTCTATAATTAATCATACACTACTGGTATATCGTCAATGATCGGAATATTATACTTCCCACGCAAAATGTGTCGCCCTCAAGGGTGGAAGTCCCTGCACACTATGATTTTTGCGTCCTTCGTAATCTCAAACGCCTCCATACCGCCGCAAGAGAAGTCAGACTAACCCGTTTTGTATTGTTAAAACGGTTGATCCTCCGCAGATCTAAGAGGGGGCACGTTCTCGACTCAATCATCAAGCCTCGTGATAATCTAAGGCGATCGATCGACAAGGAACAAACTCGGAGAAGGTCCAGAATGTAGAAGCGTAAAGTTTGTGCTATTCAATGCTACTATAAGCTTCTAGAACGCCGCATTTGCCATTGTTCGATGAGTGGTTGAGTCCAGGAAGGCTCCACCCCGATAATAGATAAATCGATAACCCTTAGCATGATATCCTGTTGAACAACATGCTCATTTCTCCTAATAGTCTAGCCAAATGCAGCACACATTAAACCTAATGTGTCCATTACCATGTTTCAAGTTCCGCGGTTGTATGTCGATCCTTTTAGTATCCATGTGTACCTGTCAGTCGATGTCTGGTATCAGCCAAGAAAACCAGTTATAGAAACGTATCCATTTGCTTTTACAAGGATTTGGCCTGTCCATTTCCTGTGTATTGTAAGTGAAATAAGTAATCTCCAACGTTCCTCATGCACATCACCAGTCAAACCGGGTCTTAGGTTCGTGCTACAATGTTGAGTAAGTCAATTTTACGGCGTCACAGAAGAACCGTCTGGTTTGTAGGGACGATTAGTGATCCTCGCGAAAAAAAAAATAGAACGGTCTGCCTATTCTGGTCTCACGATCGGTGGACATTCACATAGGATTCATTTAACTCCACAGATCGAACAAGGAAGAAAGCGAGAAGAGATTCGAAGAAATTCGAAAAGAACCACGTAAATCCCCAAAACCTAAGCAAAGGTTCAGGGAGGCGCAATTGACCGCTTTCCCCTTTCAGTAAAAAGTGACTGGCGAGTTATTACTTACCAAGGTAGGGAAGACTTATATTATCATTACGAAAAGCCACGGCATCAAATCGTCTTAGGACGACCGTCAGGCCTGCGGAATTTCAATTAGCCGTAACCGCGGTTCGATGAAATGCCTCGAGTCCACTGGAACCTTATATGAGGCTTAATAACAACTGTATTCCGGTGAATAATTCTCATGCTGTAAGAACCATATTTAACTAAAAATGGTTAAGCCACTTACAACCAGAAACTCGGAATGTCATTGACATATACAAACATTAAGAATGCTTTCATTGCTCCTTGAGTCAATTGTCTCTCTGTACTGGGTGATCACAGGACATGCTGCATTAACGTGGTCCGAAAGATCCATCCGGGGAGGGGAGGGGATGCTATTGTCGTTTCTCAGTGACTCAGTACTGATTTCCTGACAAACAATCGCTTGTCAAGAGAGACGGCCCGGTGGCGAGTCAAAGTGTCATATTGTTTAGTCATTGTTTTCAGAGTCCAGTGTTCTGAAACACTGGACCATTGACGTCCAGGCTTATGAGACGCCTTGACGGGCATATTCATTATGCAAGTTTGGGGTCATGATTACCTACTGCCATATTATGTCTTCTAGCTATTGTGAGTAACCTTGGTATCACTTAGTGCAGGATAAACCCCAACTCAATTATAATAACCCTGCAGCACCAAACCTTCGTCTCCCCGAAACTCCGCCGGTATACCCTTATAGCCACCTCGCAGCGACAATGCAATTGACATTCAACCTGAGTCAAGGTATGGTGACTTGCTGAAGAAAACCAATACGAGGAAATGACTCGTATACTCGTCTCTTGGCAAACTTGCACCACTTCAAAGTTCATCAAAAATAGCATGTGTCATGTGATAGATATCAGCCTCAGTGAAGCAACCAGGTGGGGATGAGCGACATCCCACTTGAGCGCCGCTCTTCTGCTTACGGTAATAGTTTGTATAAGAATCGTGCACAATGTTTCCGCTTAAAGCAGATTGGGGGTATAAGCCATTTGATTATCATATCACTTTCACGTTTCGTCCCATCATGTATCAGGGCCATCGGGTATTCATATCCTTTTTGATAATATATTTTAACCGCGTGTGTGCCGATCACATACAATTGATTGGTGCCTTTTCCCTGATTTTCGTCCTATACAAAATGACCCTGATACTGGGAAGGATTTACCAATCCAAAGGTTAAGGTCACTTTCAACTGGCCCGATAAATGCCACCGGTAAGAAGTTGTTTCCACATTCACTGTCAACACCCATTGCATCCATAGTTTTATTCTTGGATGAGCCCAGTGCCCAATTCATATGCCTGATGACCCCTGCAAAAGGGATTTCTCGTCACTCCGTCCATATGCCCATCGCAGGGGCTGACATTAGAACCGAACATCGTGTACACCATATACAGTTAAGTAAATTTATCTCACCGAGGAACCCGCTATACCCGTTCGTCAGCCCCTTTTGGTCGGATCGCTCCACATGTCCTCCGTAAAGAATGGAAAAGCAGCTATACATCAGCACATCCTTCGTATTTTTTTTTACCAGACTGAACGGTACAAATCTGACAAAATCTCAGTGGCTGATCTGCCTGAGGAAAATCATTGGACATCACTTACCCTGGTAACGAAAATATATTATATGATCAATAGTAAATAAACCTTTTCATGGCCACCAAGCCCGTCGATTACTGTTTCTGAAATATTCCTCCCGTCACGCATAATTGATTAGGACCCCCTTTTCTTCGGTATGTATTAGGTTTGTTTTTATAAACGGGTTTGTCGCGAGATAAGTATTGATCAAACATACTCCGTACACGCGCTTTTGTCGGTGTTTAATGCCATTCCCACGGCTTTTACCACCCATCAACCAGATCAATGGTAGATGATTCAGACAAGTGGAATGGAAGAGAATCCCATGGTAACGTCAGTAACTAGATCCAGGTAAATCTTTGAGAGCTCGGTCTGCCACGGACAGTATCATTGATCTTCCGGTGCTTTGAGTGTTACATACTAATGCAGTATGGTGATCCTCAAACCCTGCTAAAACCCCCATTCTTCCGGTTCCATAGATACAGACGTGTGAAAGATTTGAAAGCATACTCTTTCGCTTATAAATAAAAAAGCGGACATCCCATCCCAACGGAGATCTTTCAATATCTAATGCACTGCAAATGACGCAAGGGGATGGTGACCTTTCGATCAGTGAGAACGGTATCTTGACACCGCCTGCCCATCTTTTTTTCATTGTTCAAGAATGAACTTTGGAAAAAGGATAGCGCTGCGTCTCCAACCCTAAAAATACCCCTTGCATCACACCTGTGTATGAGATTCAACATTCTCCACCATCAAAACCAACGGGCGCTCGCATATCATTCCCCTCATTTCCTCAAACACAAATCTCGAAGCCACATTATGGCCAAGGGGTGATATGATGCAATTTCTCAGACAAGAAAATGAAAATGGTAGTTTTTAGCTTCAAGCTCATACGCCATCAAAACACACGGCCCTGATCACTGTCATCATAGCGGGTTTCCAGACCTTTTCATATCGGGGAAGAGCCCGTCTTTCACGTGAAAGAAATACATCTAATAACTTTACAGATGTTGATTATGCCCACGATTTTCCCGCTGTTAACGCACTTGAGGTGACATCATAATCGCTTTACACTAGTACAGGGCCGAGTCATTCCCAAGATTGTCAAAAAAACTACTGTCTATGTGCACATGTAAAGGGCGGCTTGAATTGTTTGAGCAGAGCCACAAGTCGGAAGACTTGATGATTTCAAGCTTAAAGAGGGAATATACTTTCCACAGACTTTTGTTTTTCACAAAAACCTTATTGCAGACCCGAATAGAGCATGCTGTGCTAAGTCTGATGTGTCCATCAGAAAGTAGTAGCAGAGATGAAGCGACTTGATACTTTCTACTAGTCTGCCTCAGCGGGTTAGCAGCAGGGAACAACTTGGAAGCGAGGATTCACACCTTGAACTCTACTTCTCCATCCACGGGAAATTGAATTCAAAATGAAAAGCTACTGGGTTCTGGATTTCCACGCGCACGATGGTAAGTTGAGATTCTTGCCTTTCGCTTTGTCACCTGAGCGAGGAAGGCCGGCATTCTGATTGCCTGAGGTTATTTGGCAAATTTACCCGCCAGAGTTTGTAAAATTTAGTTACACACATACACTATGACTCAAATGCTTCTGTTCTCACTTGGAACCTAAACTGTTGGAGTCAAGTGGAGTTCAATGGATCAATAGATATCATCGTATCTTTGGCGTGCAGTGCATGACGCCTGGCGACCACTGTACTCATCAAGCACACAGCTATTTGTAACCACAACATTCTTGAGAGATTCAAATCCACTCGATTATGAAACGGTTTACTGCAAACGGGTAGTTGGATTGATACGAATAAATATGACCGTGCTCAAAAGGTATACAGCGGGGTCGACGGGCGACAAGATAGCTAGACGACAGATACCCATCACCGAACGATAGCTTTAACAAGAATCTCGAAAGACAAGAAACAAGTAACCAGGGACAACAAATTGGAATCCTACTAGTAGACCAAAAAAAAAAAAAAAGAAGTTAATTAAACGCTGAAAAGCTAATGAGAATTAATGCCGAGGGCCAACGTTGTGGCCAGCACCATTGAAAGCAGGTCGTAGAGCAGTAGAGACGTGGGAGTCTCGAGCCCCTCTTAGATAGGGCATCGAAGGGCTGTATTGAGTTTGGTGCTGACGCGGTAGCAGCGCTGGTGACTGAGCAGGCGAAGCGTACGTAGACGGGGGAGGAGAATTAAAAGAAGAGGAAGTTGGGGAAAGAGACGGCGATGGCGAAGGAGATGGAGAGGAGGAGTGGAAGCTTGATCCAGGGGTCAAAGCACGCACAAGCATTCTACCAGAAGAACCGGAATGAGAGCGGTGGTGAGAATGGTAATCCTCCTGAGAAACTGACAGTCCACTGTGCCTTTGAGGGGCACCATGAGGCACTACTACTGGGGCCTGAAGACTCCTCGCAACGGACACAGGCATCCGCATGTGGCGGTGAGGATCTCCAGATGCAGGAGGGTATTCTTCCGCTTCATCTGGATCCATACCTCCTTTGTGATCCTTAGGATAATCATAAACTCTGTATCGCATGTAATGATGCGAGGCTTCTGAGAGGTGAGATGGGACGCTGTATTGCGGCGGCGGGGCCTGATGGTGAGATGGATTGCCTTGGGGCACTGTCCGCGGGCTGCTTGCCGACTGTTGCCCTGTTGTTATAGGACTCTGCAAGGAGTTTGCGCTGGATCGGCGACGGCGACGGCGGATACCATCGTCGGGTGTCTCCTGTCCAGAGCTTATGTTGTGGTTGCGGAGGTGTCTCCTCATGTTTGAATTTACATTAAACTCACGGCCGCATCTGGGCCAAGGGCAACGGAATGCTGGAACATGGATTAGTTTGTGCGTGATAGCGATAGTAAGTGGACGTACGAGTTGCGCCGGTATGGGTATTATAATGAATTTTGAGGGAGCTTGGGCGGTTAAAGGCCTTGCGGCAAATCGGACAAACGTGCTTGCGCGGAACACCCGAGGGTGCACCGGCTTGAGGAGTTTCGTCGTCGGTGAGGCTTTCAGAATCATTGTGGGCATGAGACGATGACGCTGGGCGAGAGACAGGCCAAAGATCTGGCCGATCCGAGGGAGGTTGATGGTCGGGGTAGGTATGACGTTCGGGACCAGCCTGTCCCCGGTGGGAGTGACTTACAGACGCAGGATGGAATGCAGGACGGCTGCGTTGATAATGGTCATGGTCGGTGGAGATTGAATGTGAAGAACGCGGGGGTGGGGCAATGTGTGACTCAGAGGTGCTATTCGAGGCCCGTGTCACTGTACCACGGTGGGAAGAGCCATGGACGGCCAAGTGAGAAGGCCCCGAGGAGGGTTGGCCTAGAAGAGGAGCTCGAAGTTGCGGACTGCAGCTGGTGTGGGCATGGTCGGGGTGTGTACTCGACGGAGGAGAGGGAATCTGAGAAGGACATGAGTTATGGGCGGGCTCGGGATCGAAGCGGTAGCTTACCCTGGACGAGGGGGGAGAGTTCATGAGATGTTCTGGACGGAGAAGGTCAGTCGGGCACGGCGCGGAGGAGGGAGGACCTGCCTGGAAAGAGCTCGTGGATGCCGGGGAGGGAGACGGACTGGGGCGCCATTGAGTACAAGGGGCGGAGATGGGAGGGGTAGCGAAGAGGATTATAAGGGGGCGAGGCGATCTAATAAGAAACCGAGATAGCTAAAAATGACGGTGTGAGATTCGAGCCTTGTGGGCCGTTATGGACTCCCTGCAAACAAAAGTCGCCTCCTACCCGATCCCTTTTAAATAGGTTTCCTCTGTAACGCCAAGCGGGCGTGACAACATGGCCCGATATGGCCTGCCTCCATTATCCAACCCGGATTGGCGTCTGGCCCTGGCCCCTTGTCCCCTGGCGGTGCCAGCCCCGTAGCCAGCCTCGGGCGGGAACAGAGTTTCGCCCTGCGTTGCCCGGTCCCCTCACACAAGCACCTGCATGGGCCCCGCAGCAAACTGTAGCAGAAGGGACACATGTCACGGATCGTCGTTTCAGCAATCGCGATCTCGATGCACGTCACGGCCGCGTGACAGCGGCGTCGATCGCATCGCGCGTACTTAAGCGGCCTTTCTGTGGGCTTCCCGGCCGGACGCCGGAGAAGGGGGTGGCTTTCCCAGATAGGAAGGCGAACTGACGCGGGCGCTTGGCGGATTGGGTGACGATGCCCCGGCATTCAAAGTATTCGCCGCCCTAATGACTCACTGCCGATCTGGTCATTTCCACCACGTTCTTCGGCGTTCAAACCAGCTGATCAGGATGATTTACAACTCTCGCCTGCCCCCTGGTCGACATACCCTCCAGGGCCGCGGAATACCGCCCGGCCATCCCCAAAAACACGCTGGAGAATCTCGTCCTCTCCTCCCCACGTACGTACAACTCGGAGGATCGCCTGTCCTGCCCACCCCATCATGGCTATCCACCGTCCCAAACAATCCCTCCGTTCCGTTCGCTCAGATTATCATGCCATTCATTCAAGTCCCCGAACCCAACGTCCTTGGACTGCGCGGATAAGAACTAACCCGTTTGCCCCCCCTTGTCTCCCCTTCCTCCTGCTTCGGCCCATAATTCCCAAGGCGTGTCGCACTAACTCCGGTGCAGAACATGCGAAGGAATGCGCTAGTCAATTCTCATTATGCTCAAGATTTATGCCTGCTGAATTCCATCCTACCTATTGTCACTCACTCAAACTATTACTTTACCCATTGAATTTGTCGTTACGGATCTCGACCAATACCTATCATAATGGACTGCCTTTATCCATTTCAATTTGAGCCAAGAGAATCCTTCTGGGTGTGCAGTCCATGCCCGGTGAATGAGCGTCAAATCGAATGAATTGCGGGCAGGCGGCTATACACCCCATGCTTTTTTAATCTCCTGGCACAACCATCCCCCGGTTATCAGTGACGTGATTACTGTGGTAGTGGATTACACAAAGAGCCATTGTGCTAAGTTCATTTCAGGTGCCATCCATCACCACGCACGCACTCGGCCACGCCGTTTTCGAATTTGCAATGGGATGTCTAGTGGTGGGACAACCTATCCACATGCCGGGACCTCGACTGCCAATCTAGGTAGAACACCAATCCTAATCGAGCCAATCTTCTTTCCCGGCATCCAACCTGGCCCTCAAGCTCTACTGCGTAAGGAAGCTCCAAATGTGTGCTTCGCCGCTGCGTTCATCCTGGACCACTGAGACTACCGGCTCACTTGATATCCCGACCTCCTCGGCAATCCATCGAACGTTAGTGTTAAAATGGCGGCCTAATGGTGGAGTAGCGCATGTTTAGAAAACGAATGCAGCCAGTTCTGCGTTCTTTTCCCGATCTGTTCAAGGCCTCTACGTTCTTTGTTCATTTTCACTTCTTTCGCTCTTGTCCCCTCGCTGCTTTCACACAATGTCGGATGATTCGCCGGTTTAGCCGAAACCCGAAAATCATCTTTTCCCATCGTGCACCTCTAACTGAGTCATACGCAATGTTCATTATCTCACGGTTAATTAGCGCAGCACAGCCCAGACCCATTATCCCTTTTTTGTCTAAATCATGCTCAAATACAGAATTCCACAACTTGAGAAACTCCTCATGACAGAGGAAGAACAGTTCTACCCCAAATCTAACCGACTCGGACGGGCCTTCGCTGAGTATTGTCTGTTATAGTCTGATCGGTTCATATAGGCTACAAACTGGTCTTACCGATTTCATCAATCATTCTTTTCACCACTGTCATCACCATTATGCATCAATACCTAATTCAGCAATCGGGCGATGACGATCGTGCTAAGCTACCGTTCTCATCCATCTACCTTTTCTGCTAGTGCAACTCCCTCACGGTAATCATAATATTCACCGGAACTGTCAGTTTACTGAACGTGAATGATGAATCAATGATAGATAGATGTGGTTCAAGAGAAGAGAACAAAAACCCTAAAGCGTTTCAGCCATTATCTTTTTCACTGCCATTATGATTATTATTCTTTTCCAACCTTCTATAATAGTAACTACTGCGAACCCCGTCGTCAAGGACGTGACAAGCTAATCTGGAACGGCATGTATGACTAGGGGTTACGGACGCGAGATAATAGCGAACGCTCATCGGGTTATTATTAATATACCAACAACAAGCACCTTGTGCCGCAGTTAGTTGGTTCTCACGGCCAGAAATGTCGCTTCATTTTTTTCGGAATTCCAGTGGGGACAAATCGAAGCATTACGATTTGGTAAAGCGAGCACACTTGAATTACAACAACCTGTGAACAAAGTGACGTCTACTTGTGGATTTGTACATGCGTACACAGCCTACGCCACCATTTTTAAGTTTGTCCGTTCAATGGGGGGGATGATCAGGTCCCATTGTAAACATTCACACAAGCGCCTAGATCTCCAACTTGAACTGATACTCTCAGTATGCATCTTGGACCGTTTTAACAAATGGAGAAATTCAAACTTCTTACTTGTGGGAGCCGTCACTTCAATACCTGGGGATAGGAGAGGCCGCAATACACGAGGAAGCCCCTGGATAACAGAAGCCAGACACATAAGCATGGGTTGCTCGGCGTCTGGTTATACTTGCATTCGGGATCTATTTGTGGGTTTGTGACACAACCCCTTGATCATCGGTTAAAAGATCACGTCTTGAATCAAAAATAGCCTCTTTTGCATAGAAATCAGAAAGAATACTAGTACTAGACAATCTCGAGTGGGATTCACGTTCATCGTCAAACATCTGCCATTGATGTAGATCATCCCTTTGACATAGTGTCCGTGATGTAGGGGAAAAGGTTACAAGTAGTATCCAGCAACATTCTATGAGAAATGTTCTTCTTGCGAATCACCGCCACAAGCCCGGTATCAGGAATGTCCGATAGCTAAAAACACACACAATACTGAATTCTACGGGCCGATTCGGTGCGGTCTTCCCGAGAAATCCCCTCTGACTCCTATCCATGTTCGAAATCAACTGAAAGCGAGGTCATCGGAAGTGATTCATGCGAAGGAGAAGGAGGACTTAGAGCGTCGCCTCTATGCCAGACCCACGCCCATCGCTTTCTTGTCTGTACACCGGTAGAAGGCTTCTGTCCGTACGTCCAGCGCTCTTAAGTCAGCGAAACCTTGCGTTTATAGCTTCTCTTCTCCGCATGTAACCTTGATAATTAACGATGATCTTATGTGGAGGCCATTAGTCACACGACTTTACCAAAAGGAGAGGATCCAGCGGGAGTGGTGAAAGCCTTCTCTCCGTTGATAATCCAGCCTAGGCAAGGGATGATGGTATTGGAGCTCCAGGGATTGCCCATTGTTTGTCTTGTCAATTTAGTTCGCTATTTTGATGAACTTGACTTACCCAGCGCCCTACCTAACTAAATTATCTCGATTAAACAGCTTTATAATGATTCGCGAACATAATGATGTGATATGACAATAACCATCAATACCGCTGGCTTCCATCACCTTCAACAATTGAACCAGCGGTTAGCCCTACCCGATGGTGATCAGCCCCCGTGGATTTCACACCGTGAGGGAAGAAATCAGTCAGTTCGAGATGAACTATCTCTAGCGGCCCCTTCTCTAGGTTCCAATCCCATTGTCACTCGAGCCTGACAAGAACCCTTCCCGGCAGGTAATTCAACAAAAGGAGGAATTGCCCAAATTCTGGTAACACGGACTTGACCTGATGATGTAACTCGGGTAAACGGGGATATGTTAATCCCTGTGTTCTCGGGTTCGTGAACCCGATCGGGGCTACCTAAATTTGGACATACCGTGCTGCCCGACGGTAAGATCTAAATAAGGAATTGTATCTTTGATAGGACGAACCTGATTCATCGCAACAAAAAGAGAGATACGCTGTTTCACAGCATTCAATAAGGCGGCAGGTAACACTGTGAAACAAAACCCGGTCTAAATTATGATAGATCACGTGTATACTCGGATACAAAAATGAATCATGGGAAATTTCGCGGGATGGTTTGCCTGGGTCGCTGGGCTGTGTGGAAAGGAAGCAAGCTAAACATATAGAGTAGAATGGACATGGTAATATTTTTCCGATACATGTTGGCCTCTCTTGGGCGCTGGGAGATGATGTAGATAAACGAACCAGATACGTTCCGTGTTTTAATGTAGGCCGATCCAAGGAGACACTTCTGATGTTTCTGCGGCGGGTCGCGGGAATTGAAGGTCGCGCCGAAACTGTTGCAACGGTCAAAGCTTATGATGAGACGTGACAAGCTTCCAGAATTTGTTAGTGATTGTGGCGTTTCTCAGAGTAGCACAGAGTTCCAGATTCTCTTACCTCTCGGCTTCTACAACCTTGTTCTGTCAAAACCCTTTCCACACACTCAGCGAAAGAATCGAACACTTCATCAGGCGGCGTGATACCGAGACGCGATTCATCACCTGCACGGTATTTTCCGGTCTTAACTAGTAACACGAAGACACCAGATTGTCAGCACTTCTCAAGAATGATGAGTCAAGATGGGAAAAACACATACCAAGAATTCTCCAAAGGCCCAGTTCAATGGCACCATCCCCCAGATCTGCTTCCACATCATCTCCGATAATCATTATCTTTCCATTCTGTTCTGCTTTATCCAGCTCTCCAGATAGATAAAAATCATTTATCACGGTCTCAAAAAATAGTTTTGTTGGTTTTCCGAGTACATGCGCTCGAACATTTGCAGCTGTCTCTAGTGCTGTAACAAATGGGCCGGGACCCAAAGATAACCCAGCAGGAGCTTCAGTCTGAACGTACTTGGCCTTGTGCGTCGCAATCAACGGTGGAGGGCGAAATGTAGAGCTCATAGACCTATTAATAGGCTTCCGAAGCGCACCCGAGACGTTCGAATTTGCGCTCAGTTCGCCCTTCAAGATCCTGAAGGCGGTGTTGATATGGGAATAATCAAATACTTCAGGAGCTAGTCCAACAACGACGGAATCATAAGATGAATCATATATGTCATCATTGACCGCGCTCAAAATGGAAGACACTTCTTCTTTGGCAGATGATGTGAGCAGAAGATATGGCCTTGTAACCATCAAAGGGAAGTCACTATCACACTGTACTGCTCGGTGAGAGAAAACTCACCTTTTAAGGTGTTGTTGCTGGATGTATTGTGTCACTGCACCGATGCTTGTCCACACCTCTTGTCGTCCCTGAGGTCGATTTCGCGTAGCAGAATCCTGTTGATCGCCAGGAAAAGAACCAGGGAACGACTGGTTCGGGGGTAGCTCGATTTTGAAACCCAGTTCATTTAGTCGTTGAATAACGGAATTTGTTGATTCCTTACTTGTGTTACTGCAAAGACGAAAGGGAACACCAGATGCACGAAGGCAATGGAAAGCCTTAACCGCATCTGGAGTAGGTTCAGAGCCGACATGTAGGTTTCCCGATATGTCAATCAGAAATGCTCGGATTAACGGACGCGCGCGGGCCTTGGACATTTGCAATGCTCTTTCGCGAAATCTAGGGTAACCTCGGGTGTGTCTAGTGAAGATGGCCGGTGATCTTTATGAGAGCGTTAAGTTTAATTTGAGCCAGTGTCCTGGATATATTTTACCTGTAGTAGATTGTTAGAGATGTTTCGAATCTGGGTTGTTGAAGTTCAATAGTACATGCGTGTTGTATGTCGCAGGCTGGCCAGTGTTGGTGATGTCCTCGCGCACTGAGCCACTTGGAACGGCAACTTTGGCTGCAGCTTGGCCCATTGCACGTGACCCCAGTGTCACCTTCCCCCACTGGGAACTGGTCCCTGCAATGCAGCTCCGCGGCCAGAGGCACATGTGTCTATTCTCCCTGGTCTTTGTGGCTTCAGTACTGTACTGCCGGCACGACGGACCATGCTCCCAGTGAGTTTGAAAGTCGCGCCACATGCAATTTTCGGTTCGATTTTTAACTCTTCCCCACCAGTCATTGGATGACGTTCTATATGAATTATTTTAACCTATTTCTACGCTTAGATTTCAGGGTATAGGCTGAGTATCATAAAGGGTATCCGCCCGGAAAGCCGATGGATATATCGGGTAATTACATCGGTGGATCTCGAAACCAGGGGAAACAATTGTTACAGCCCCGTCGATGTCATAGGATACTCCGAAAACTCGTGGAATATTTGTGTGACAGCCGTCTATTATTTTACGATTAACATGGCAAATCCTACCCTGTTCGGATGCTGGCTGTTCCATATCTCTTTATCGGCACTCCAGAGTACACAGGCGCACGATCGGCTGTTGGGTGTAATAAAGTTTCCGAGTCGGATTGTGTGCGCCAAGGCCCAGAACCGCTTTGATTAACATTACATATTTACTTTTACGCAATTATTTTGGCAATTTTCATGATTATATTTAGCGGCTACTCGGATCGTCATGAGCAAGGCGGAGGAGAATGTGGGTTGAAGAGCCACCATTACATGGACTGTCATTGATAGTCATCTATTCATATTTGGATGCCTCGTGCAAATGAGGCAAGAAGGGTAAGAGTCTTGGAACTAGAACCTCATGTATACTAACCTTAAAAGCAGAGGAGATTGTCAGGAGAAGACAATTTAGTATAACTGATGCGCCCGCGTCCGACGTCGTGACAAGCAGCTTCAGGGTATTGGTATGGACATGACATACGACATATTACCGGGGCGCGACGAAAACCGAGTACCAGTATAACGTACATTCACTTGCACCTTAACAATTCTCAGTACGTTGGCGGTGGATGAAATTTTTTCTTCTTATATTTGCCTTAGTTTCGGGGATGAAATCCGCAGTTGAACAAATTGAACGCCGTGTACGATAATGAACTGACGCAAATACGTGAATTGACAGGTCTCCACCTCTTGGCCCGAGACTGGCCCGAGAGATCGATGTGATGAGGTAAAGGAGGACAAGGGTGATATGTTCAACTTTTAAATTAAGATGCTCAATTGGTCCCAGCTTGGCCGAACAGTGCCTGCTTTGATGATCGCCTCCGGCTTGAGAAGTCAATTATTTCCCTAGGGAGTAATAAATGCTTGACCCTCAATCTGAATTTGAAAGTGGTAGACATGCCGGGTTCCCGAGAACAAAACTGAGGAATGAAGGAACTTAGTCCATTCTCCCAACCTTGTCAGGGATGGAATAAGCGAGGATAATCGGGCACGACAACTGTCGCAAATCGTGCTTGACGCCCGATAATCGTAGTCATGGCGATTATACGAGCGTGCTTGTACTGTATAATCGCGATAATATAAACACTTTTATCGTGGTGCAAGATAATCAGAACATTATGACAGAGGTATAATCGTGTTTTTACAACTAGATAATCATGATTTTGTATTACAGGACGGAGTGTTAACACGATTAGGAAGTGAATGTTTGTTAATCTAATCGTATAGGATAGTAAACGCAGTACGTGATTAGAAATAGAAAAATGACGCACCGAGAGGTATAACAAAGCCTACTCTCATCGCGTCTACTTGTCCATGTTGCCATACATTGCCTGCGAAGAACTCGAGCTCGAAATCGTCGGCTTCAGTGTATATGACCAGGCTGCCGAACTTGCGGTGCTGGCCGTCGTAAAGCGAGATCTGAAGGCGCGGCTCCCCTTGGTATGTGCTATGAAGGGTCAGAGCGGTAAGTGAACAATGTATAACACTCACCTTAAGAAGACATCGCTGCCAATCGCGATGTTCGATTTTGGTGAGCGCAAGGCTCGGTGAATGCTGGTGCTAGAATAGAGGTAGTAGGTGAAAATTAAGAATAGATAGCAAGACTCACCCGATGAGCCCTCGCAAAGGGCGCTGCAATCCGTGAGTCGAGCCATACTCTTCTACCCTCGTCCATATCCCGCGAATGACCGGTCGAACGACGGCCGGCACTCCTTCCTTCTCGAGAGTCTTCCTCTTGAGGGTTTCGTTGTACATGTGAACGGTGAAGGCCACTTGTTGATGCGCCATGGCGGGGTGTGATGGCGGGATGGGGTGATGGTGATGGTTGCAGAAGAGAGCCGCCTCTTTTGGTTTTCACTTAATAAATCAGACAAATGTTCTCGCGGGCGATTATGGTATGTAAGACGCAACTTTCCCTGTCTATCCTGTTCGGTCGCCATTGACGCGACCTACACGTTGCTATTGCCGGTAAGTGGTGAACGATGAACGATGATTTCTAGGGCTTTGAAAGCATTCGAAGTTCTGATGGCCACATCTATTCACGACGCCCAAAAGGAGGGCTCGATTACTACATCGAGAGTAGCGAGGGATGGATTGTTTGAGGAAAAGATACGATACTATTAAAAACTGATTTAAGCATCATCATTGCCACGTTATTTCCTGATCATAAAGGGTCAATTGGATCTTTTAGGGCTGAATAAATTGCAATAACTTACGCGTTCCATTGTGACAAGCAATTAGCGGCATGTTTTGAATACATGTTTGCCTGTCGCGAAGCATAAGCCGAATAACCTTTTACGCCCCCATTCAGAGTAGCCAGGTGCCTCCACACTTCGTCCATTTGCACAAAGGAGCAATGTGTTCGACGAAATTCCTCCTCTAATATTTCAAGTTCTTCCCGAAGTCTGTCCACAGCTGCCCTTTCACGATGCCACCGAACACGTTTCACTAGGAGTGAACTTAATAAATGTGGAATCCAAAGAGGAACAAAACACACGTCCTATTGTCCACTCGTCGGAGGACATACTTTCTGGACGGCCGACTGACCAAAACCAGGGGTTCTGTGTCGATGAATCTCCGGTTCGATGGGGAATGAAAAGGTTTTTCCCCCATAGCTGCTCTACCTGCAACTTTTGAAATCCCTCAGTAGCGCGAGGTCCGAGGATGGTTAGGTGCTCGAAACAACGGCAATACTCTTCCTTGATGTCGAGCATTCGGGAGCGAATCTCCGCGAGAATTCTTTGTGAACGCGTAGCAATACTCTGGCTACTCGCGTTAATCCGCTTCTCTGTCTGGGCGTGATTATATTCATGAATCGTGTCTCTCAGGTCGGAGAGAACATCAAAAGCATGAGCTCGTCGAAGTGCTGTCTCTATTTCTGTGGCTTTTGTGAGATTGTACATTTTGCGCTCACCAGGAGTAAAAGATGACGGTAGCCACAAAGGAGTTGTTGAAGGTACTTCGTCGTTGGTGCCCAACAGAAGCTTGATGAAGGGGAAAACTTTGTGCTGTTCTGTTCTCCATGTTTGGAGGAGATGCGTTAGGTGCTTGTAGTCGACGGCTTCGTTCGAATCCTCCGATTGACGATGAGTTGCTCTGCAGTGATTTAAAAATAGAACTGTTTAAAAGTTAAAAGACGTACTGCAGGGCTTCTATCTCAAGACCACGCCGAATGAACTCTACTAGTTGGGTGGATTTATTTCCGCTCTGATGCTCATGTGATGCTGGAATTGCTTGTTGCCGTGTCGGCACTGGAGCGCGCAAAAATAAGAATTGTTGGACAGTAATAGGGACCTGGCTTACGTACTTGTGCCTTGTACCTGATATAACTCGGATTTGGAGGATTTGCCCTCCATTGCCCGCCATGATTCTATTAACCCGGGGGGTATAGACGAAGTCAATGCATCGAGGGCGGCCTTTTTTTCTGCATATGATGTTTGAGTGCGACGACGACGTTGTGACAAATCAGAAGCTGGAGGCGGTTCTATTAGTAAGAAAAAAAGTAATGACGTGTACTCACATAGTTGGCGTAACTTGCCAAAATTATGATGGCCATTGAAACTGTCCAACGTTTCATGTCGATGGCCTGGATTTTGCTCTTTCGTGAAGGAAGCGGCGTGATTCTGCTCGGACCACGCGCTCTCTATCCCTCGCCATGTGTCATGCCTGAGTGAGGTTCGTAAACGAAGGAATGGTTGATCTGGCACTCGACGTTGTGCCCGTTTATGTGCATTTTTGGTACGCAGCCACGGATCCTCTTGAGCAAGGGAGCGTATTGAGGTAAATTAGCAGTAATACGATAGGGAAGATTTATGTGATATTGGCACCATATATCGTAGCTGACAGAGATCCAGCGTTGCTTGAATCCTTCTGTCCCAAGAGCATGCATCAGCGCATAATCTGTTTTAACATAACTTTGAAACGTCGAATTCAATGAGGATGATCGACAGGTAAAACACTTACGCTTCTCCCTTCTCAAGATCAGCCATGCCTTGCGGCAAATAAAACCCATGCCGAGCACACTGTATCGCGATTACTCCCGAAACCTCAGCATCCTTGAACTTTGACCGATTTTGTTGTTTGACGGCCTTGAGTTTGGCGCATAGGGAATTCTTATAGGAGCAGCTGTTAGTTCGTATTCAACAGAGGAATGTTTACAATACATACGTCGACCTCATTCCTTAGGGATGTGATATATTCTTGGTACTCGCTCTCCTCAACGAAATACCCATTTCCCGCATTGAGTGATTTGTCTAAGCGATCGTAGATTTTCTTCTTTCTCTGAAGACGGAAGTTACCATCTGCCGAGAGAAAAAGAGTATACTTATGCCTGATTTTGGATTTGTTGAGCACCAACACCCTGTGACGTTAGACAACACTTACAGGTCTTCATCCAGAGCTGAAGCAACCACCTCTTCCTCGACATTAAACCCGACCTCAGGACAAGCAGGGCATCGAAGGGCGAGGCATCCCGCTCGTCTATGAGACAGCACCGCATCGATATTGAAGTCTTGTCCAGAGCGGCGACGAATCATTAGGTGACGCCAAATGCGGATTACGACTTTGAATTCTTTATAGTAAGGCTACTGCTATTTAGATAACCGACAAAGTATAGATAACACCATGGACTTACATATATTGGGAATGCAGCGCTGGTATAGTCGTTAAGTGCTTTGCAATAATCATAATTCGAAGACTTTGCATTGAGGGAATGTCGATCAAAGTCATCGAGAACCGCAAACGTGAAAACACTTTGTGGAAGGTCGAGGGTTGGCGGAAACAGTTGGTGTCGTATAAGCTGCAGAGCCTTGTCTTGCCTACGGTAAATAGGCATACAGTGACAGTAAAGGATTTTACAGGTGTGAATGCCATTCGTGTGTACCACGGCAAAGTTGTTGGGATTGTCGTTATTGCTGGGACAACGAATACCTTGGTGACCCAAGTATAAAACGTATCCTAGGTCACTCAAGGCCCACTTCTCGAAGAAAGAGCCCGTCCACTTTTGAATGCGATGAAAGGGGTGGCCGCGGTGGCACTTAACTATACAGTCAGAGCAGAGCGGGTGGTAAGTAAAGCAATCGAGACATCTGTAGACAGCTTTCCGCTCGCCGTCAGCCACATCGCTGTCGATTTGGCTTGGTGGCGAGGTGCTACATGAGGAACACCTCTTGTGTACTGCTTCATCGGCCTCGAGGGATAGAATTTCATCTTGAATTTCCTTCAATACTTCCAATGAGAAGGGTTCCATTTTTGATGATGCTCCCTGGATAAACAAATCAGGCAGTATCATTAAATGGAAGAGAGAGGCTCACTTGTGTTTTCGGGAGCTCTACCACAGTCGTGCTTGGCTCGCCAATCGTAGGCTCAGTTTGTTTGGTTTCTCTTGCTGATACAAGTGTTTGATACAGATCCCCTATCACTTTTGCTGAAGGCAAAGGTTCTGCGACCTTGAGAGCTAAGATACCGTGTTTCAAGGCCGTTCGTTTACGCTTCTGACCTGGCATTGAGCTGGGAGGGACAAGAGCGTGTCGCACCGCATTACTCATATTTGAAATCAGAATAATGTAACTAAGCATTCAATTGGAAAAGAAAATATAAATTTGATCAGGACGCCAGAGCTAAATCGAAAGTTGATACTGTTCGCGTAATTTTCCCCTTGTTCCCGCCTCTAAAAGTGGTAACAGTGCATTCAATATCTCCGTACTTCCAAACGACGTAGCGAGTGCCGAAATGTTGACCTTCTGAGAGGCAAAACACGTAATCATGTTTCTTACGTGGATAGGTGGGTGCCGCATAGAGATAAGGCACAAGGACCATCTCTTTCCCAGGAAAACCCACCGACACGTTAGCCCCGTCAAGACCTTTGTAATTTCCTACTTGGTCGTCCCACTTGCCGTCATCGAAACGCCCGCCACTTCGGACCGTGATTTGAAGAAAGCCAAATGAATCTCTGTACTCAAGTCTTGCAAGCCAGAAGTCAGGGGCTACGCAATGCATTAGCAAACCACTGACAGTCCATCAAGGAAGCGCCACTTACGGATAGCCGGGGGAGCGACCGCTAGCCTATCTTCAGGAGTTATGCCAAAAGGACCCCGCTCACCGATATCATTTTCAGGGGGAGGAGTCTGAGATCGTTGATCGACATTGACGTTAACCTCTCGGAGAATCGAGCAATGATCCGGAATGCCGTCAACTCGATACAGGGACCCATCAGTACCCTTCATCTCAAACCACTTACAGACTTCCCTGTGGCCATACGTCAAAAAAAAGAAAAACAGGAGTGAATGGTAAGTAGACGTTACATTTCAAATGCCAAAGCACGAAGATTAAGTTCCTGGAGACGGTTGCTATAATGATGCGAACCCCGAAGTTCGATCTGTGCATTGCCTCGACTATTTACTGTCCTGATGATACCGGACCGACCTTTGAGGGGCCCCTTCAAAACAACTGCGGGGAGATTAAGATACACAACATAGGCATGAGAAGGAATGTGAAGCATATTAGGGTTTGGAGGTGGAGAAGCAAACTGGGCACTGAGATCAGCAAACTCGACATGGTAGTAAGGAATTGTTAGATGCTGGAAGCAGTCCTAAGCATATGATGATCGTTTAGAATGTAGTGACTTACCGTAGCACTGGAATTGCAGATGTCCATTTGATCTAATTGATCATCGAGTTTTACGATGTAGCCCGTGCACCCAGCGGAGTCGCCGGCTTTGACGCGAACATTATCTCCGATCTTGAAGTGGCGACGGACAAGATGATTGGGAATTTGAATCGTCTCAGGTAGATTCGGGTCCGAACGATCGCTGAACTGTATGTAGACGTAAGTATCGAGAACAGCTGCAATCTCACCAACTCGACCAGCATGTTCTGGTGCCACAATGGTGACTCTATCTCCTAGCTGAAGTTGGCGGCTCTCTGCGCAACGAAAAGCCTTTAATTTTGTGGGGGTGGCGATCGAAATGCTGTTGGCGAATAGTTTGACATGAGAAACAGTTGGAGATACGTCGGTATGATAATATTGCTCGGGATTGAGGGTGAGCAGTAGATACCCAGAAGAATCAAATGTACGTTGGCGGTATCGGTAAGTCGTAGAAGTCCCGGTTCCTTCAACCCGTAGACGGCGGCCTGCCTTTATTAAACTTTTCAAATCAATCGGCTCAGCCGAAGGTCTTGTGCGCCTGTTGATGTTCGAGTTTTGATCTGTAAGAGTTTTCCCAGGTGTGTGAGGAATACGAGGCACTACAATGACTTGCAGTCGGCCTCTGGGTAAAACCTGTCGGATGACCGCAACATCACGGGTGTAAGGTCTTTTCTTGAGACGAATCCAACCGTTTTCTTCGGGCTTGAATGGAGGCATCTGCCTTTGGAGGAGTCTCATAGCTTCAAGATTGTCAACTTTTCTTCCTTCCCACCATCTCACACCCGACATCCCTCTACAAATGGTGTAGACGTCCGCTAGTCGCTTGGCCTCCACAAAAACCCTCCCAATTATCCCTATAGGAGCAAATATACTGCGGGGAGGTATCATGGTGTCATACATGCCTTGCGTGCATCGCTGGTATATGCGAAGTATGCATCGTGATTCAGATCCCACCTTGTTCACATCAGATAACATGTAAAAGAATAGAGTGTTTGCCTACATTGACGGGTATCTCCCATGTTTCCCAGTCATCCTGCCGATGGAGTCGGTTTTCTTCTGTTGAGGTATCTCTGGGAGCAAAGGAGGCGGAAGGTTGTGTATACTTTGCGACCAATGAAGACAGGAAGTCTCCTCTTGTGGTAATCTCCTCTTGTAGGCCTATACGATGATTTAAACCGATAGCGTCCCGAGGATCATCGTCCTCATCCTCATCAGATAATACAATAAACCCGGCGCCTAGATATCATATATTTAAATTATAACACTGCATGGGGAAGTGCTTACAGTCATCCTCTTCTTCACTTGTTTCTTCCGCATCGTGTTCAACTGCCTCGTAATCTATGAAATGGAATGTTTCTGGCGCCTGGTTTCAAGCCCGGTCTCCGTAAGCAATCCACTTGGTAGAATCGAGTGGGATAATACCATCGGATAATGGATCTTTTTTATCGCGACTACTCATTATGTTCGAGACTTTGTGATACATTTGATTAGGTGTTTACATACCCGTTACTGAATTGCAGAAATTGATTGGGGAGCTACAGACGCTATCTACTCGAAACTATCCACTAGATTTCTCAGGTGATGGGCGTAGAGGAAAAAAAAACCACAGCCTCTGATCGGTGGTATTCAGCATGCGTAACATCAGGGTCGGGTATATTCCATCACGTGTTGTACTGCCAACCGTCGCATATTCAACTCCGCCAGCGGCGGTCATATATTCAACATCCGACCGTTACATCACTAGTCAGTGCCAGCCGACAATCGGATCAGTCATGTGAGGGATTGTAACCGGCCGTAAACTTAACAATGCTTATGTTCCGTGCCCTGATGGTTTGCATTTTCCTTCCGCACCACCGTGTGCTTGCTGTGCAGCGCCGGTTCAGTATCTAGGACAGATGTTTGGACTATACCAATAATAAATAAATAGTACAACATGATCATCCTTAACGATGCCTGCCACCCTACTGAGCGACTAAATGAAATCAAGAAAAATTGGAATCCGCACTTTCAATCGTTTGGTAAGTGGCTTTTATTATTGGTTAGAATTGAGAATGCTCATTCGATTCATCGCAATTTGAATAGTTATATGATCAGGCCATATTCAAGGGTTAGGCCCGCAGCCATGAGCTTCGCCGTACTGGCTGCTGGCATCTTTCGCTGATTGGAACTGACATTTGAATTAGTCTCGTCATTTGGTAAATTTTTTTTCCTGATTAGAACTCTTTTCGCTGAACTCAATATGTGTAGTCCTAAGTCAACATGAATCTTCAAATATTATAATTCCCTTAACTGTTCAATCTATCGTGCGATTCTGACAGTGGTCAGACCGGATACGCATATATGGGGATACTTTGGCAGCAGGAGACCATCAACAAGTACGCACCATTCAATTTTCTGTATCCCTGAATCATTTTTTGACAGGCCTTTGGCTAGGCGACCAGAATTTGTATCATTGCGAATATACGCAACAGGCACGCCACCAATACAAATCGTATACGTTGCTCTGCGAGAGATCAAGCTGAAGGCGACGACGAGCAATCATTCAAATCGGAATCCGCTATGTATGGGAATGCCGTGGTTACGGGAACAGGACGTACGAGATCAATCCGCGAGAAGTGTATATCATTCATTCTCACCGAAGCATTCGACATCAACTCTGACTTGTCAACATTGCGGCACTCTGGACATCTTCAGTCATGATAACCACTTCTCTTCTGTTTATGTATCACTGAGCGGAAATATAATAATTTATTTTTATTTACGCGAATTTATGTTCCTTTTTTTGGAGTAAATAAGCATGAAGAGTGACTGACTTGGGCCTAGTGTTGGATTCGAGTCTGAGAGGAAAATGCAAATTTCGCCAACAGAAAAGGGTGGAGGTATATAGTTGAGTTTACTTCATACAGAGCAAGTGATGCGCATAGTACTGAGTGGCTAAAGTCAACTAATAGTAACCTAATTATCTAAAATGATGATCGGGTCATCAAAAGTGTTACCACTGCCTTGCTGGAATGTTTTCAAAACCTTCGCCGGTGGCCCGGAAACCTCCTCTTCAATTGTAATACGTTTGCGCTTGTGTTCGCTGATAGTCTGGATGGCTTGCTCAGCGTACGTGGGATGTTGAGCTGAGGCTGGAATGGGTAATGGAATTTGAGTCGAGGGTGGAGTGTTAGCCCAGTTTTGACGCCATATTGCAACACAAATTGGATCCTTAGACATGATGTCAACAGGATCTTCGAGGTCATCGATAAGCATATCAAGACCCGGACAATCGTTATCGTCCATCCCTCTTTCCCTCACAATCAAATAATGGTCCCACGAATATTGTCGCCAATAGGCGAACGGTGGTAGACTGACGAAATCCCCCAACATGGGATCGTATATCTCGAGAGGATGGATAATGATGCGGCTTCGCGTGACAAACTCTCTGCTATTGAGCAGAGAGAAAAACCCATCCATCGAGGGTATCTCGAAAAGGGTAGGACCCTCTCCTGCCTATTGTCATAGGTATGTGAGGAGGCACTTCATCCAGGATATACAAGAACATACCTTTGCAAATAGGAAAACACGGCCCCAGAAAGTATCTTCCTCCACCGATATATCCTCGGCAGGAGAGGAAGGGATCGAAGACCCGGGGAGGGAAGAGGGACTGCCGGCTCTGATAGCCCTCATCCGCTTGTGGAATTCCAAGAATTCCTCTATGTCAGGAAGATCAGCAGAGGAGCTAGGGGATGGAATAGATGAGATGTCGTCGTTGCTGATAAACGAGACGTCATCGTCGCCTGAGAAAGAACTTATATTGTCATCGGGAATGGCAGCGAGATGTTTATCGACATCGAGGACCGAGTTACGATGAACTGGAAGCGCCGTTTCGTTTCCGAGGAGGATAAAATGCATGGTTTGGGAACAGGTCATAATGCGAGGAACCTTTAATATGATCAACTGCGACTTGACTATTATTATTATTATTATTATTATTATTATTCTTTATTAATGTTATTGTTATTATCACTTTCGTTAAGGATGCCCCTGAAAACGAGATGACCGCCGACCCTGAACACAAAAATTTCAGAATGATCAAAGACAAATCAGATTCTGCCTAATTCGATGTGAAAAGTCGAGTATGAGAGCAAAGATGGCAACTTATATTAGTATCTCGGCGCGGAAAACCTTGACCCCAACCCGATGCAGCCTTCTACATCGACCAGGGAAAGTGTCACCGTCCTCCGACGGGAGAATGAGGCGAAAATCCTCAAGTTCCTTCGACGTCAAGTCGGCCCTCCTCCTGCAGGTTCTCTCTGCCCCAAGCATTTCTTGAAGTCCAAGAAGCTCTGTACTAGCAAGACCGATCCTCTTCTGACCAATGCCGGCAAGTGGTTTTCATATGTGAGTGATTATGTTTTTCTTCCCGGTACATTGTTGAAGTTGTTCCCATAGTGCAGACGGTGTGATCGCATCTACTTTGGGCTGCCGACCATCTACATTCAAGAACTTCTCAAGAGCAACGCAGAATTCCGGGCCCTAATTCAGACGCGCCTGTCCCTCAAGCCGAAGTCAAGGTCTTCAGGTAGAGGCTAAATGACCTGGTTGAAGATGTGTCGTTGTAGGAGCAACATCCAATTGTCTAGTATGAGGGAAGGGTGGGGAGCAGGGGGGGACGAGCGGGGAGCAGGGGGAGTGGAAAGGCAGAGGGTTCAAGTTCCCCCATTTGGGATGTTGATTTCCTAAGTAGGCAATACTAATAGTTATCATTGTTGAGCGTTTGTTGGTCTGGCCGAGAAACTCTGGATCTACGTTGAATTGTGGTTTCGTCATCCTTCAAAAAGGCAGAGAGCATGCACGGGTTTGCACTTAGATCTTCCACCAGATCAGGTTTTCGGCGGTGATACAATTCAATAAAAATCAAGATTCATGGTCACCTTCAACGTAGGAGGTGCAACACCAGGAACAAATGGTGGCGGCAGGTTAAAACCATTATATTGGAAAGATATCTCAGATTTCAAAGAAGTGACGCCGGAAACGCGAATGCCGAAATTCATGATTGTTTCCTTACTCCCACTGCAAAGCACTAGGAACAATTGGCGTCGGGTATATAAAACAAGATCTTGACAAGATCAAGTTTCGGGGAGCTAGCCCGAAGCCCGAATTCCAAGATCCATCTTGTATTTTTGGGTAAGGATTATCTGCCTCTTTTTTTACTATAACTCACTCTGCCCTCTGAAGTTCGCCCATTCTTTCTTCCCCGTATCTTCTTTCGCATCTCACGTACAGCTTGATATGGGCAGACGCCACTCGAGTGGGGCTCAACCCCTTTCTCATGCTGATACCACGATACTTCAAGACCTCCTAGATGAGTGCCTTGCCACGCGTCGTGCTATCAATGCGGACAACGGTTCATCCCCGTATACAAAACTCACATCGTGGGTCGAGAGAGTCGCTATTCCCTATTTTCGTGACAAGCGTGGAGGCTCTGTCGAAGAGGGCAAGGTATGTAGTACTCCGAGTTCCTGTATTGTAAGCTACTGACGTTCAAACACGGTTTCTCGTTCATTGTCCAATCACTGCATGTATCAACATCGTCATTATTCAACAAGCCCGCGACGACGCCGGTAGAGGACATGGTAAGCACGAGTTCAAGCCCTAGCTTAATTAGCTAATGACGCGGAATAGCAAATCAAGACCTGGTACAAGAACCAGTGTAAAAAGCACAAAGCGATTGCTCAACGCAAACGGGTCTTCGATGAAGCCGACAAGGCTATAGAACTTGCTAACGATATGTTTGCCAAGCTTCCTTGTGTCAGGCAGCTTGTGGTCGATAAATACAAGGAGGAGATTGCTTCATCAGTGAAAGGCCCTAATGGGGAAGTACCTCCTGAGTATCTCAAGAGCTGGAATGATGCGCTGACGGAGAGGCTCAACGAGATGCCTGAAGATGAGATTCGAATTTTTGAATCTCAAGTTGAAGCCGAAATCGTGAAGCGACAGCTTCCTCCGCAAAGAGAAGAAATACTCGCGTAAGTTCTATTTTATTTCTGTCTGTTCGAGAGCTGATTGACACCGATTTATATAGCATACAATGTGCATTATGCCCCAAGATCGCAGAGGCTGTACGCGGCCTTTTGGGGTGGGATCGCAAGCAGTTCGGTGACGCAGTCTGCTTCATGTCTGTTGCCTATCGTAATCCCTCGAATCAAATACAGGAAAAGAAGTAAGCTTATTTTCCCTAAATTAAATCAAACTAATTGTGTTCCCAGTTTCATGATCAGCAATGAGGAAAGCTTCATCGATCGTTGCCGACCTTTCACGGAGCGCTATAACAGCTACATGAGTGGCCACTTTGCGGCCGTTGCACAAGTAGCCCTTCCAGGTAAGCTCTAAATATGTATCAATAATCATTCATTCATTAACGTCAGTTCTTCAGATCACGATGTGATGGCTCAACCTTCTCCTGCAGAAATTGAAGCAGCCCATCACGGAAGCACTCCATTGGCGCTTCCAGCAATGTGAGATGTTCTTTTTCTTTATCTGATCAAAATCTAATCAATGGAACAAAGAAACGAAGCAAATGTTGAGAACCCTGCTGCTAGCCCGCCTAGTTCCTCTGTGGAACCGGCTACCACCCCTCTCAATGGGCCCCCCTTGACACCTACAGTAACGTGAGAGGCTCCTCTATCATTTTAATCAAATTTTGTTGATTGCATTAATTATAGAGATGAGCCAGCTAGCAATAGTCCCACAGCTAGCTCTCTCGGTCCGTTGGCGGAACCTACGACCACCGCTTTAAATGGTATTCCCCCAACCCTGACTGTCACGTGAGGAATTTTATTTTTTTCTCAGCTCAAATTCTGAATGGCACGGAATATAAGGACTGGACCGGTGATGAACCAAGTAGCCAGCTCGCCATCTCAACCATCCAAGGCGTCTTTCCAACCACCCACGTCGTCTTCTCCCCCTCATAAAGCTATAAGTGCCGCCCATGACCACCCCGTTCATCCTCCTCTTGAGCCTCCTGAACTGGCATCAACTTTCTCACATGATAGCAACCCGAGCATAATCCCACAATCTCAGGGCAATCACACTAATATGTCATCACAGCCTCTCCATTTGTCTGGAGTCACGCTGCCGGAAATCCGCTCTGATGCCACCCCAGGACAGCAAGCGCCCCTGGTAGTAACCCCCTCTCTTGACCTTGGTCTCAACACACCACCCGTTCAAGAACCGGCTTCCCTCTCTAGTTCTACCGACACAGTGCATACAGTGGACCCTCCAATGATTTCTCAAGCGCCCGAGCAGATCCCCAAAGCAATTGGAAAGCCACGCCAGAAACGGGGAGCAGTGGGCGTGCAGGCTGTTCGGGCATCGACTCGCCCCACTCGAGCACCGAAGCGGCCTCAGCCGCTGACAAATAATGCGCAGGGTCCTCGACCAAAGTTAGTATTTTTATATTAATTTAAGACCATACATTAACACTTCAGCCATAGAGTACCTGCTAGAGAACGATGGGCGTATGTATCAGAGGAAGAGAGTCTCAAACCATCAGCAAAGAAGCCTCGTCGCCGCTAAGCCGTTGACACAGTCCAACTTTCACTTAACTCTTACCGTTTAGCTTGTTTGTAGTTGGTCAGTGATCAATATACCCTCGTGATTCATATTACTTCACAACCATGCTCAAACATGACTAACTGGCAAGCCCATAATCATGATTAATTAATTATCAGGGTGTGACTTACTAAATAATCGTGACTGACACGGCGGACAATTAGCTGTCAAATGGAGATAAGGGGTTTGATGTCAAGCGGTTTGTCAGATCGTCGGCAACCGTTGATGCGCCGTGTCACAGGTGTGACGTGGATCCTCCTAGCATATATTAGACTACTTACTAGGCTTACCTGGAGTTAGTATAGGAAAGACAACAGGTATCAGTGATTGTCTCGTATCTGGAAGTCCTTGTAACGGCCATAAGGCCCATACATTGGCTCATTCATATCACCCGACTTGTGAAGCGTGACAGATGAGGTAATTGACTCCTGATTTGACGCATCAGTATTGTACCACTTGACATCAAACCTGCTACCTCCATTTGACAACTGTTTGTCCGCCGTGTGATAATCATGATTATCAGGATGTATTCAGTTCTACGGTCAAGTTGTAATCGCGATTAACAATCACGATTATCGAGATGGGAGATTTCGATGTACTCTCAGATGTATTCAGTTGAGATAATCACGATTATTAATCATGGCTATTAATCATGGTTATGTACTCAATACTACGCTCAAGTTGTAATCACGATTAAAATGAAGTTGGTGTAATCACGATTATTTATGTGTGTAACAATCAGCCTAGAGTTGCCTGGCCCGAAATCATGATTATCGAGGTTCAAAAATCACGATTACTATCCTACCATAACAGGGCCCCAATAATGAGCAATAATCGTGATTATTCTGCGATTATTTGTCGCAAATCATGATAATCACGATTACTATCCTACTATAACAGGACTACAATAATGAGCGCTAATTGTGGTTATTCTGCGATTATTTGTCGCAAATCACGATAATCACGATTACTATCCTATTGTAACAGGGCTACATTAATGAGCAATAATCGTGATTATTCTGCGATTATTTGTCGCAAATCACGATATGCGACAGTTGTCGCAAGCGATTAATCCTGGCTTATTCCACCAATGACCTTGTCCGTCTCGGGCGTGGGTTGTGGCGCATGAATGATCTTATACCAAATAGGGTTAGCCTGGTGTTTTCATTCTCTCCCCACATGTGCTGTGGCGTATGGGGAGTATGAAATGTTTCGATATGAGGCTTGCTTATCTCGCCATAGCCTCCATTCTAACATTAACATGATTATGCTGGCTTTAGCCGATACCCATGACCATTACTAGAACAAACTCTGCTACAACATAGTGGTCACAAACTTACATACCACAACGATAATGGTTTAGCCTGAATGCAGGACCTGTGTTTAATTATCCTAGTAAACTTTACCAAGGCTTTTCAATGCTGCTCTCAAACTTCTCTGCGATTCTACCCAAGCTTTCTGTCTCCCAGCTCACGGCGACACCAGCAATCATTAGCCTTCTTTTTTTTCTGGCGGTTTTTCTTCTCATAACGCGGGCACTGTCTAACAGCTTCAAGCACACGACACCTCTCAGAGGTCCTCGTAACCCAAGTTTCATCTTCGGACACTACCGTCATGTCCAGGAGCAAAAGGCTCCCGAACTTGTCTATGAGCAGTGGGCAGCGGAGTATGGTCCAGCATATCAGGTTGCTGGACCGCTTGGATCGAAACGAATAGTCATCTGCGATCCTAAAGCTAATGCGCATTTCTACTCCCGCGAAACATATGGGTATGTGCAGATGAAATTAGCGCACGTTTTCATCGAAAACTTGGTAAGCCCCCAAGCCTCAGCTTCGAGCCTTGATCAGATTTTACTAAAATACCCGGGGTTTGGTTCGTTCAGTTCGGTCGAGGTGTGCTTTGGGCCGAGGCGGACAGCCATAAGAGGTGCGAAAGAATAACATGCATGCCGTTTGTTCTGAAAATGCTCTAACGGAGCCACTGAAACGTCATAGACAGCGTAAGACTCTCATGCCGGCCTTTAGTAACGCCGCTATACGACCACTGTTGCCTGTTTTCTATGATGCCGTTTATAAGGTAAGCATGCAAAAAAAAAAAAAAAAAATTGCAACGCGGGTTTTTAGCTGACATAGCAACGGCGACTTAGATGAAGACGTCGTGGGATACTATTATCGAAAATGCGAGAGCAGAATTTGCCGTCATTGACGTTCAAAAGTGGTTCGTATGGCGATTACTATAGTACCGTTGCTGTGCGGCTCCACATTGCTGATTGTTCTTCTTATAAAAAGGATGAATCACGCTTCGTGAGTCGTCCGAATCGCACGAACCAGCACAGGAATCTGAAACTAGCTGTGTCAGGTTGGACTCTATTGGTATCGGTGGATTTGGACATGACTTCAAGGCACTAGAAAACAAAAATACGTCTGTAGTGGAAGTATTCGACTCATTCGACGATGCCAACACAGATTTCTTCTCGCGTATCATATTCTTTTTGGGGCCTGTATTTCCGACGCTACAAAACCTTCCAACGAAGAGTAATCGCATGCTCCGCCAACTTCGACAAACCATGGGCCGCATCGCCGATGAGCTCCTCACCAGAAGCAGGAAAGCTAAGGGTGAAAAAAATGACAGTGTCGTAACAGATAAGTCCATTATTGGGATCCTAGGTAAGTATGTAAATAATTTCTCCGCATTTGGGCGTGTATTCAATAATCATTTATCCATTTTTAGTCAAATCAGAAAATGCAGGTACCAAACTGGAGATGTCGTCAGAAGAAGTTCTGGCTCAAATGGTATGTGTTTCCAATTTTATGGAACGGAAAAAGGTTTGTGGAATTTATCGTTTCTTCTCAGAATACACTCCTAGTGGCAGGTATGCGGGGAACAAATCTTATTTCAGAATGTGTGCTTATGTTTATTTCTTAGGCTACGCAACAACCTCAAGTGCGCCTTACCTCAGGATTATGTGTCCGGCTATACTAACGGATTACCGCGTCTCTGGCAGTCAGCCTCACTGTAAGCGTTCTCAAAAATCGTCTTTATCAGCTCCTCATCCGTAGGATTTTCTGGCGTGGTGGAACAGTGGGCTCTGATCGAGTTATCCAGGGCAATTGAAAAACAGGACCAACTTAGGACAGAAATCGCTAGTCTCGGGGGAACAGACCCGACTTGGGAGCAAATAACATCCGGTCTTCCTTACCTCGACGCCGTGGTCCACGAGGTCCTCCGTCTCCATCCTCCAGTAACCGAAACTACCCGCGTAGTATGTATTCCCTAGTCTAACTATCATTCCCGCTCACCGTTCTCTCCGCAGGCTACAGAAGACGATGTCATTCCTTTCACTACACCCATAAATACTTCAAACGGTTCAACCACAGACAAACTCTCCATAAGCAAAGGCACCATAATTACTTCTCCCATCGGATATCTTAATACTTGCAGTGCATTCTGGGGTTCCGATGCCCATGACTTTAAACCCGAGAGATGGTTACAAACGAACACCCAAACCAGTTCGGCACTACGGGCCAAAGAAATTCAAGGTTACCGTCACATCCTCACCTTCTCCGACGGTCCTAGAACCTGTCTAGGCAAAACCTTCGCTCTAACCGAATTCAAAGTAAGCAGCCCCCCCCTACCCTCCCGGAAACATCATATACGGCCTTTAGACTTCTTGTAGGATACTCACGCCGCTAACCTTAAATTCCATATAGGTCATCTTGGCAGTCCTGGTCCGGCATTACAAATTCGAACTCCTGGACGGACCAGAAACGCCGATCGATAAACATCCCTCAATACTCCCTAGACCAAAGATGAGGGGTTGCGGAGGTGCCGAAGTACCTCTCAGAGTCAGGCGAATAGAAGCCGAATAAACCAAAGGGCCGATAACCCTAGTGGATCGGAAATTGGAATTCATGCCTTGTTCACGCCACTAATCCGGCCGCGGGTCATTCATTATAGAATGTTTTAACTGTACATATCTGAGCAAACGATCGAAATCAGCCATTACCGCACGAAACAAAACTCCTTGGGGAAAATCGATATCATTGAGCTTGATTTCCGTTGATTCTCGCATTCCCTTGATCCCGGGACCTTGAGCTTGACTGCCAGGGCCCAGTCCCTATCGCCAAATATCACATGACTCCGCTCCGCTATAACCGGACTAAATCCCTTCACAAGTCCCGACGATCACAATCTTATTTCCTCAGAGCTAATGCCTGACCTGCCGACACTATTAAGAAAACAAATTGCATAAACCCACATCAGAAGCAACAAAAACAACTGGTATCTCAGCTTTAACAAAAAAGCAAAAAAGTCTGTTGTTACAACGAAAGAAATGGGTAGCACCTCAGGATATGCATAAGTCGAAGCAAAAGCGCGAAGCAAAGCGAAGATCGAATGAGCGCAAAAAAAAAAAAAGCACAACAAAGGGGAATCAAGGATAAGAAGCAAGGTATCACATATTCCATAGTAGACGATAGCTGCTGTTGATACAAAGAGAAATCCAAAAGAAAAAAAAAACGAGCGTGGATGAGCTCAATTTAGCGCTCATTTTCTTTTCACAAACCAAAGCATTTTTTCTTTTTAAAAAAATTTTTTTTTCGGATCATGTCCCGAGGGACGCCAGAGAAGGATCATAAGCATCCAATGCTGAGAAAAAAATATGAGCAAAGATATGTAAGAAGGAATGTCACAAAACACTGACTCGGCATGGCTATTTCATCATAACGATGATCGTACGGTTGAGAAACTGACAAAGGAAGGTTGAACCATAACGAGCGTAACCAACTCACCCTGACTATTCTGCAAGTTTTTCAAGCATTGCGTTTCATCGACCTGTCCCGGATCTTCATCCTCCTCAGGTATACCATGGTGCGATACCAAGGCATTCGCATTCGGCGTCGGATTACTCATATTCCCAGAATTATTCCTCAAAGACGAGGGCCTTCCCTCAACATGTCGAACAAATTCACCCCAATATGCCCTGTCATCGTGACCCATAGTTATGTATTGGGCTTTGACAGCTGCATGCGCCCGCTTCCAAACGCCGCGATGTCGACAAACGGTACTCTTGACATAACGACTACCAAAGACGCGCTCAAAAGCGGATTTATGGGTCATTGTTGATCCGTTTGCTGATTGGGCCACAAGGGAGTCCATGGCGTTAAATCCGGCTGAGATCTCGGCGACTGTATAGTCATTTGGCCAACGTTTGAGGGTGGGTGGGGTGGATAAGGGGATATTGGTATGGGGATGCTGGAGGGAGAGGTTGATAGTGTTGTGATTGCTGCAGCTGCAACTGCGCTTGATGATGATGAGGCGCCGCCTGGTGTTGCTGCGGATGTTGCTGTGGCTGGAGCTGGGTGGGTGTCGTATATTGCTCCTGGGTAGAGGAAATCATCTGCGGAAACATTTGATGATGATGAGGAAGGTGGTGTTGGTAGGGACTGGGCTGCGGCGGTGTGGGGGTCATTTGCGGCGGAGATGGAACTTGCTGATATTGCTGCTGCTGCTGTTGATGCTGCTGTTGCTGAAGACGCTGCTGTTGCTCCAGGGTCCGTTGCGGGTCCAACGTCCGCTGCTGTAGCTCCAGGGTCTGCATTGTCATCAACGTCGGCGGAGAGGTGGTCATGGCGGCGGTGTACGAATGGTTGCTGGGAGGGGTAGAAATTGTTGGGTATGCGGACCTTGTGGGGTGGGCGGCCTGCTGGCGACTCTGAGTCTGAGTCGACGTCGATTGAACCGCGCTTGCAGACGCATCGTGGCGACGACGGCTCTCTGAATTTTGCGGCGGATGAGGCTGCTGACGTTGGGCATTCTGCGTAGCCCCGAAAGGACTTGAGAAATCGACGTTGGATCTTGAGCTCGTCCTCGATGTGCACACATTCGCTGTCCTTGAGGCCCTCGAGGAGGCTTTTGCGGATGCGATAAAGCAATCGCTGCTGAGATTCGACCTTGCGGACGGAGGAGATGCGGAGCTGGTCCCACTGGGCGGTCTCGGGGTTGTAGGTCTCGAGACAGGTGTTGGCGGTGAGACGGAGCTCGGCTACGAGGTTTGTAATCTCGGAGAGCTTGAAGTAGGGAAAGGTGGGGATCGTCTGGCTAATTCTGATCGGCGTCGCATTTGCCTGGGCCAGGACCATCAGTGATGCGGGGATGGGGGCAGAAGGAGGCGGGGCCCTACCTCGTACCAGAGTATAACGGTAACAGACTTTTTGTACTCTTCCTCCTCGCGGTTGAGGCCCTGTGCGGGGGCTGAGCAGACGGGCGCGGGGGCACGGAGACGCTGACCTGGTCGGCATGCCGGGGGTTGGAGCTCATCGCCAGCCACGACTCGTTCAGATAATCGGCTCGCACCCGGGCAATCAGGCGGCGGCGGGGTCGAATGCAGCCCAGCACACGCCCCCACCAGCCTCGGGTAATCATCGTGGGACAACAAACACGCGTAAATATCTACGAGCTACGGACAGAACGTCACAGTCCACCCATGGTCTCCTGCCGAGCACCCCCGCACCGGCGAGTCGTTGCCGCACCCAGAGAGGTCCTGCAGCGGTGTGGTCAGCGCTGTTTTTGCCCGCAGAAATTCGCTGCTTACCCCCGGAGGATACGCCTGCAGGCACCCGCAGTTGACGTTCGTGCACTTGACCGTGTCGCACCCGTTCACTGCGATGGCGATGGACTGCGTGAACCCCTTGATTGCGCGGTCAGCAGCTGCCAGTGAGAGCGGACGATTTTTTTATTTACCTGAATGTTGGATATGTCGTACGCCTGGCAAATGTCAGAACAGTATGTGGGCCACGATAATCAGTGTGCACACCTGCGCCGTAAATTGGTTGCCAGTATCGAGATTAAACTCGGTCAGCGTACAGCCCTCTCCCTTGGCGCCGCAGCCCCCGTTCTGGGCAAATATACGTCCATTCCACTGTCAATAGATCAGACGGGGCGCGACATTATCATGACGGCGATCCATTACCTGGCGGTTGATGGTCAACGTTTGGCTGGCACCCGCCCCCAACACACGGGGCTGCGGTCCAGTGTACGAGATCGCGGGGTTTGGCTATGTCGGGGTTCAGCGTTTGACAGGCAGGTATGGTAGCACAGACACGCACTACTCCAGCCCCTCCGGATCCAGGCGTATCGCAACGAGGAGAGTATCCACAGTTGACGTTGGCAATCACGGGTTGGATGTTCGACCCACAGTTATTCTTGAAGGTGACTAGTAAGAGGATATTAGTATGATACAACTATCAGTGGTACTACACAACAGTCTAAACCTACAGCTATGATCACCACGAACACCAGCAACCAAGGCAAGGCCAACAAATGCAACACTGACAAAAGACACCATTGTCTGAGGAGATGTCGGTGAGCCATGATTAAAGAGGGTTTATAAGTCCACGAGAGACTCGGTGTTGTTGATGCGTTAACATCGTCATATGCTCAAATACAAAAGACCATGCGCTACCTAAGAAACGGGGAGATACCCGCACGCGACTTATTCTGACATCAGAATAATCGATGTCAGATATAGCCCCCCGATATTCATGGACTACTTTCCGCAGGATTCGTGCCTCGAGAAGATTCCCTGACGACGCTCACGCAAGCCGGATCCTTGATCCTTGGTAAACTGTGTCGATTCGGTTTGTCGATTCGTCCATGCCAAATCTCTGGCTCACATCGGTTTATTTCAGATATTTTCGAATTGCGCTCAAAAAGATATTTGGCTGTCCACCTACAGCTCCCGCCACTTGTCCGCGGCTTCTCCGTATGTATGATGGGTCCAGGGTCTGATATTTGACGTGTCAAGGGCCTGGCTCGCCGAGCAGGCCGATAAATAAGGTCGGATTCATATGCGGTTGCATCCCTGTTGTGAAAGATGATGGTAAGAGTAGTAAAATATGGTTGTTTGTTTCGTGAAATCGCAAATATAGGAAATTTAATACTGCATCAACATTTGCTGTCCAACCTGATAAGGGGGTCCTAGGGCCATCAGCATCACTCAACGACATATTCACAGTATCATTAATCAGGCGTATACTACTATTCTACGGACAGAAGGTTACAGTGAAGTGATGGTCTCCTGCTCCACAGGCATGTACAGGGCTATCATTTCCACACCCCGAAAGATCCTGCAAGCGATTTAGTATGTACACGTTTTTAAAGTGAGGTTACTCACCCCAGGAGGATAGGCCTGTTTACAAGGACACTTGACATCTTTGCAAGTGACGGTATCACAGCCATTTACTGCGATAGAGATTGATTGACTGAACCCCTGGATGTTGGAGATATCATACGCCTTGGAGATAATCAGAACTCAAAACGCTAATAGGTGAGAACTAATAAACATACCTGCGGGGTGAACTTGTCACCAGTATCGAGATTGAACTCTGTCTGAGTACAACTTTCTCCCTTGGCTCCACATTTACCATTCTGAGCAAAGACACGCCCATTCCACTATAATCGCAAGCATCAGTCGTCCTATCCCAGCATTGCCGAAAACGCCGTTCATTTACCTGACGATTGATGTTCAACGTTTGGCTCTCACCATGTCCCAGGCTTCGTGGCTGCGGTCCATTGTATGGGATAGCAGGGTTCGGCTAATTGCACAAGTCATGAAATGTTACACTGGTGTAAATCCATGTGTGACTTACGACGCCTCCAGAACCAGGTGTATCACACCGGGGTGAATAACCGCAATTGGTGTTAGCGATCACAGGTTTAATACTTGAACCGCAATTGTTCTTGAAGGTGACTAGATAGTATAACCGAAAGCTGTAAGCTTAACGCCACAATTGCCTTGACGAGGAATACGCACATTGATGGTCGGCGTGCACTCCAGCGATCAAAGCGAGCCCGAGAAATGCGATGTTGACAAAAGAGACCATTATTTTTTCCTTCGAGTATGTTCTAAAGGAAGTAGTTGGCAGTTCGAAAAACTAGGAGAATTCTTGAATCTTTTAAAGAGCTGCAGTTCTCATGTGAAACATTTCGAATCGGTTCCCCGTCTCCAACGGGGCACTAGTATCAGCTAGAAGAGCACCACCCCTACTGACTACTAGGTGATCGCATCGCCAATATTTGGGGATGAAAACCGGCCGAGAATACAAACCTGCCAAATGAGTGGATATCGATTGTTACAACTTGGAGCAGTGTAACCCATGAGCGTCGCCGGTGAAAATAGGACGAAGAAAATCGCCGAGGGCGCTCTGTGTCTCCGCGTGCTCGTACGCGCAAGACCCACCAACGACTCCAACGACGGCCGAAACGAGTATGCTTTAAGCATCATCATCAACATCATCGTCGTTTCAGAGTGCTCGGGCCGAGGTTTGGGTCATTCACAATCCACTAGAACCCGAGGCGGAGTTTGAATTAGCAATAATACAGGGAGAGTCTCACGTCCCGGGTTGATTTCGCATTTTGGCATCATGAACTAAGAATAACTTATTGTTGGACTAAACTTGACCATGACGGATCGAATTTATCAATGATAATACAGGCGTAAAATTGGGCAGCCGCGCCCTTCGGGACTTCACAGTTATTCATACAAGAGATCAACAAACTAACTAAACACTAATTCTGGACAAAACATCACGATCCAGTCATGATCTCCTGCAGAGCATCCCCGCACCGGAGAGTCAATTGCACACTTAGAAAAGTCCTATGTAGTTAGAATATTATATAGTCATTTGTTATGCTCACGAGAATAGGTTTACTTACTTGGGGTGGGTACGCCAAGAGACACTCACATGATTCACTCGTGCACACCACCGTCTCACACCTGTTCACCGAAATACCTATGGATTGCGTGAAGTTCTGTTGTATACACTCAGCCTTTAAACCTATAAGAAGGGAAAACAACCTTTCTACCTCGTAGTTTGATATATGATATGTCTGGCAAGAGTTAGAATCAAGTGAGAAGTTAGAAGACAATTCACACATACCTGAGGAGTGGAGGTGTCTCCAGTATCGAGATTAAATTCGGTCATCGTACACCCTTCCCCCTTAGGTCCACAAGCTCCGTTCTGGGAGAATATGCGTCCGTTCCACTGCATCCACACACCAACTCATCAGGGCAATGTTCTTATTGACATGGTGAATTGATTTACCTGACGATTAATGGTCAATGTTTGGCTCTCACCCGGGTTCAATGTATCTGGTTGTGGTCCATTGTATGAGATTGCTGGGTTTGGCTGTTTGAAAGAAATCAGAACGTGGTGAGCATGCGGCTGAAGGGACAGATATTGTACACGCACAATGCCGCCGGAGCCGGGTTTATCACAACGAGGGGAGTGGCCGCAATTGACATTGGCAATCACGGGTTGAATTTTTCTACCACACAGATTATTGAGCGTAACTGGAAAAATGCATTTCAGCATGATCAAGCGAGTATTACTCGGGAATCAGAATAAGAACAAACTGACACTGGTGGTCAGCGTAGACGCTGGAGAGCAAAGCGAATACGAGAAATGGAGCGCTGACAAGATAAACCATTTCGGTGGTTGTGTAGTTCCGTCTTGGAAAAGAGGATGAATCCAACGAATTCACTAAGTTCTTAAATACTAAATGAGTTACAGATTTCACAATCTAAGGTGGTCTTCTTCCCTAGAGGGTGACAATATGCCGAAATTGGACTAGGTTGCGGCACTCGCACTGACTATTTGGCAACTGCATTGCAGCTAGCAAATGTCAACCGAATTGCTTCCACTGTGATAAAGACGGCTACAATTAGTATATGTTTCAGTGAGCTACTATTTTATGAATACGCAATGGCAAACAAAGCCCCATAGTCAACTACGCAGCTTGTAGCATTATTGTGCATCCATAGAAATTGGCAGCACCAATCAATTACCCCTCCGCGTCTTTTTTGGTCGACATCATTACATCAAGCAACTACATGAAAGTTTTCGCTTGAGTGTTCTTCTAGATGAGTTAGGCTCGAAAGAGCTATTATATATCGAACTTAGCTTTCTAGAAGCTAAGGTCAATTGTGAGACTATTTATTATGCGACACGATTAGCATCGTTCCTGGTGTCAGTTAACTAGAGCTTGGAAAGAGTACAGTAGTACATACTGTGTACTAATGGGAGTATCATTGCGCCAGATGGTCAGGCTGACATTTGACAACCACAAGACAGTTACAATAAATTTGATGCGGAGACAATGCCAACTAAATAATCAGAAAGAGACGGACGGGAATGTAACCTATTGTAATGAAACAACACTACGAGGAAGCTGTGTATGTTTCCACATTCGGGCTGCGTACTCTCAAGCATCAGGCTATATATCCTGGTCGGCTGAATAAGTGTCACACCAAAGAGACATAACAAGATATCTTATGATATTCTGCCACAGACTAGTAAATATGGTGTAAGCGCAGGCTTACACAACGATTGGCACAGCCACATCGTAAAGTTGACATTTTCGGCTCAAGCCGAAATTTAAGTACCCAGCTGGAAACCAAATGAAAATTATCTGATTCGGTGAAGCGAATTTTCAGCTCAGCCGAAAACGTCAACTTTATAGTGCGTATGATCATGAGTGCAGTAAGCAAGGGTGGGAGCAAGGCAGCGCTCCTTCTGGACCTTCCCATCCTGTGCTCCCATCCCCTCTACTGACTCCTGAGCCACTCGAGCTCACGTGTGTTCCCACCAGGTTCCCACAGCTACAAGCCGAGTTGGAGTTTAGATTACTTATATGAAGCCAAATAACAAAGTCTTCTGCCATGGAGATAAACGTGGTCATGGCGGATCCAATATATTAGCGATAATGCGATAATTGCTCCCTTCGGGACTTCACAAACATTCATACAGGAGATCAATAAGCTAACTAACCGCTAACTATGGACAGAACGTCACAGTCCAGTGATGGTCACCTGCAGAGCACTTCCGCACCGGAGAGTCATTTTCACAACCAGGAGCGTCCTGTGTAGTAGGATGATATATAGTCATTCGGTATGCTCACGAGAATAAGTCACTTACACCGGGAGGGAACGCCGAGGAACACCCACATTTGTCACTCTTGCACATCACCGTATCACAGCCGTTCACCGCAATACCTATGGACTGCGTGAAGCCCTGTTGTATACACTCAGCCCTCAAGTCCAAATGAAGGGAAAGCGTTCTTTATACCTGGTAGTTTGATATATCAAACGCCTGGGAAGGATTAGAAGCAATCGTAAGTCAGAAAACAATTCGCACATACCTGAGGAGTGGAGGTGTCTCCAGTATCGAGATTAAATTCGGTAATTGTACACCCTTCCCCTTTACGTCCACAAGCTCCATTCTGGGAGAATATGCGTCCGTTCCACTATATCCACACACCAATTCATCAGGGCAATGTTCTTATTGACATGGTGAATTGATTTACCTGACGATTAATGGTCAACATTTGGCTCCCACCTGGGCTCAGTGCATCTGGTTGTGGTCCGAAGTATGAAATTGCTGGGTTTGGCTTTGTTGAACAAATCAGAACATGGCGAGCATGTGGCTAGAGGGACAGATATTGTACACGCACAATGCCGCCAGAGCCGGGTGTATCACAACGAGGGGATTGGTCACAATTGACATTGGCAATCACGGGTTGAATTGTATCGCCACACCTATTGTTGAATGTAACTGGTAAAACACTTTCAGCATGATCAAGCGAGAGTCAGACCAAGAACCAACTGACACTGGTGGTCGGCATAGACACCGGAGAGCAAAGCGAATATGAGAAATGGAACGCTGACAGGATAAACCATTTCGGTGGTTGGGCAGTTCTGTCTTGGAAAAGAGGATGAATTCAACAAACTGACTATGTCCTTAAATACGAAACGAATTACAAATTTTGCAATCTAAGATGGTCTTCTTAGTTGTCCCTAGAGGACCGTATATCGAAATTGGACTAGGTTGCGCCACTCGTACCGATTATTTAATACTGTATTGCAGCTGGCAAACATCAACCGAATTGCTTCCGCCGATAGAGACGGCTACAATTAGCATATACTTCAGTGAGCCAATATTTTATGAATACACGATGGCCAAGGACTTAATCCCGCAGTCAACTACGCAGTTTGTAGCATTATTGTATACTCGTAAAAATTGGCAGTAGCAATGATTTTCCCTTCCGTGTCAATTTTGGTTGACATCATCGCATCAAGTACGCATATGGAATTTTTTCGTTCAAGTGTCCTTTTGAATGAGTTACGCCCAAAAAGACTATTACATATTGAACTCAGTTTTCTGGCGGCCATGTGTCACCACTAGCATCATTTCTGCCGTCAATTAACTGGAGCTTTATAATAGTACAATGGGACGTACCCACTGTGAGCCCTGGGATCTCGAATTTCCCTGACTGTAATTCGGCTAATTGAAAACGTTAGATCGGTCTATTCTATTCGTTTGGTACCAGATTTATGGAAGGAAAAACCTTTTTAAGTAAGAGAATTGAAAATTTGTTTGATGGATAACCTTATTTTGTACATACTCAAAGCCAGGGAAACTCCAGATTCAAGAGCTCACAGTGACCATAGTGGGAATATCATCGCACCAGACGGCGAGGCTGACGTTTGACAACGACAAAACAGTTATAATAATTTCTATGCTGGCAACTATGCCAACTAAATCATCGCACCGGCGCAAAGAGACAGGAGTGTAAGCTATCGGAATGCGACAAACACTACTGGAGAGGCTAACGTTACGTAGTATGTATGTTCCGGGTTTGGGCCGCGTGCTCCAAGGGACGTGTAAGGATAGTGTAGGGAGGTTATCGTGATCGGCCGAATAACCTTTACACTAAAGGTGACATAACAGAATGTCTTGTAATATTAGGATATCAGTGTAATATTCTGCCACCGACTAGTATACGCGCTTGTGTAAGATTGTGCTTACAGGTCCAGATCACCACAACGTTTGGCACAGTGGCAAACTGAAGGAATGAATCTATAAGCAAGAATGTGAGTTCGGATAGATGAGTAACAATCAGGAATCTCACACCTGGTGATTACTTTCACGCTCCTCTCAACTAAGTGGATCACTTCCTCTTCGGCACCATAAACTCTTTTCCCACTCCTTCCGCCTCTTTCTTCCTTCCATATACCAACAATAATTTATACAATCCTAACCCCCCTTCGCTTAAAACCATTCTTTCCAACATCATTCCAGTCGATGTTTCTCCAAAACTTATCTTTATCGATCCACGGGCTATGGTATGGGGGGATTTGCGCCCAATACACTGTACAATAATGGATTAGACAGAGAGAAACTGGTTGGCACAATGAGTTGATTTACCTGGTGATTGATATTCAGCGTTTGACCTTCACCTGGAATCATCGCACCCGGTTATAGTCCAGTGTATGGAATTGCTGGGTATGGTAACAGTATTAGCACGTAACGAAGACACGGTAGAGGATTGAGAGCAGTGCATCCGCACCACTCCCCCAGAACCTGGTGTATCACAACGAGGAGAGATGCGGCAATTAACATTAGCAACTGCGGGTTAAACGATGAAACTACGTCTGTGGTTGTGTAACCTGGCTATCCTAGTCGGACAAATAACCGTTACACCAAAAGGGACATAACAGAATATCTTAGATATTCTGCAACCGACTAGTATATATGCTGTAAGCTGAGGCTTACAGGTTGAACGTGACTAGTAAATGCATGTTGATTTGATCAAATCAGTATTATATCGACAGGCATGAACTGATACAAGTGATCAGCATGAACGCTAGTAATCAAGGCAAATTCAAGAAATGCACCGCTAAAAAGAAGCGATTTCGGTGGTTGTGAGAAAAAGGGTAAATAATCGGTTGAGACCTTTAATACTCAATAAGTCACGGATTTCACGCTAAAATGGTCTCCTTCTCAGTGCTCGCCAGAGGGCAGTGCATTAGATTTAGGCATGGTTACTCGTACCCGGGCCGACTATTTGACAATTGCACTGCAGTTCACTTGAATTATAGGGGCAGGTGCAATGAGTGTAACTTTCTGAATAATATATTGCGGATACAACGTGATTAAGAAATTCTGAAACTCAGCTACTTAGCTTATTGCATCGTTCTGCGTTCGTAGAAATCGGTAACAACAAGAACAAACTACTACCTCTCGGGTTTTCGGTTAACAGCATCATCAAATTTCGTGTGTCATTCCTTTGTCGACCTTGTGGATGACTTGATCCCAAAAGGACTATCACATACTCCAGCTTTCTAGAAGCCACGTTCAACTGAGATACTATCGATCGTACATCGTGGTCAGTGTCGTTTCTGACACGTTTCTGATGTCAATTATATGGCGTTTCGCAGAGCTACATTAGTACATACCGTAACCGATCTCTCACCGCGCCAGCCTGCCGGATGAACGCTTAACGACGACCGAAGAGTTACAAATGTTTCATTGACCATACAAAACTCAACCGCGGGATGGAGACCGGACATCGTGAGACAGCAGGGCCGGAAGCGAGAATACAGAAAAAGGCAACACGGCTGGGGGAGTTCCAAGGGAGTTCCGTATTTTTCCTCGTTAGATCGACTCGGAGCACCCTTCAACAATTGCCAGATCAAAAAGTACCTCAGCATAAGGTGGGAATTTGGATGGATTAGTAATAATCAAAATATCACGCTCAGTGATCGCTTTCGTGCTTTGACATCCAGGTTTTGTTGACAATGTCAACTCATCTACCACCCTCCAAAAAACGCAAACTTGAACAGCAGAGAAGTTCGTTCATTGGCGCGGATCAAATTCAACAGGTCCTCCGAGATCAGAGCCAAACTACTTCAAGTACAGTCATCGAAGGTACGAGCAGTAACAGTGAACTTTATTCTCCAAATTTGACTAGCGTTGGGATTTCAGTGCTGAATCGAATCAGGAATCAGTATACGATAAGGTCTGACGAAGGAGTAATCTCGCCTCAGGATGAACGACTAGTCAATGTACAACAATGGCTAGAGAAGAACCCCGGTGCTCAAGACATTTTTAACTTATGGGAGACCTCTAACCCGGTAGGTTTTCCCATTTTTGAAGCACTAGTTCTAATCTCATGGCTGACTCGTAAGAGGCAACATAATTTGCTAGTGCCTATAGTTTCGGTTCTGGCGGCTCTTCTACCACTATTATCGTCGCACTACAGCTATCATGCCCTGGGTTACCCCATAGTCAAAACTCTCTTGACACCACAGTGGATGAGGAAGCTAAACTCGTATATCGGGGAGCGCATAACGAGTTGATTCTCGTAACGCTTAAACTTTTGGTAGGGGTCTCGGGGTTCGCAGGGGGGAAGGAGAAGAGATCGTTGCTTGAAGCGTTTCAGTGGGAGACTAAGGTATTTTTATACTTCTTTCTTTTCTCTCTCGATATTCATTGTTGTAGAGTTTACCGAAACTATTATCTCTCCGGCGAAGAGGAAAAGTAAATCACAATCCTCTCGCTAAACCAGGTATATCTAACCCCGTATCATCTCATTCGAAAATCTATTCATAGTATTGGCCGATAGATATCCGCTCTTTGTACATCCTCTTTTTACTTTCCTTCCTCGACGCGCAAACGCAGACGAAAAACGCTTTTCTCGAACAGCATAGGGACGCATTCTCATCCATGTTCAAAGGTCTTCCTCAAGACCACTATTTACTCATCCGCCATGTCTTTGAAACGTTATGGGTCCATCTTTGGTCTGACCCGAAAATCAAACGAACCACCAAGATCGGTATTTTCAATGAAACGACATTTTCTCATGTGAGCCTATAAGTCCCATGTCGTAAAACCATTTCACTCATATAAGCAGCTCCTTAAAATATACGAGAGAACTGGTGCTGAGGATGGGACCCCGGAATATATCCCCGCAGACCTCGTACATCATTTCCTTCTCGCCATAACATCACGCCCTGGATCCGGCATCTGTTTCAAAGATCGTGGATGGTATCCTCGGGAAGATGCCGACGAAAATAATAATAATGAAAAGGGTGGAAAAATACACAACAAAGTTCTGGCGAATGTATTAAAAACGCTCAAGGTTAACGAAGATTCGCGCCAGCAGGAACTCGCCAGGAGGATACTCGAGGCTTGTCCAGAGCTCGTCGCAGGGTGTGTACTATATGTCTCTCGGTTCTCTCCAATCGTTAAAATGATGATAGGTATTGGTCTTCGGCGCAATTAACGTTGGAGCCGCGTCTCTCGACTAAATGGATTACTAACATCTCTTTCTTCGCTACCATAATCTCTCTCCCAGTTCCTTCTGCCTCCTTCTTCCTTCAAAATACCAACAATAATCTTTACAACCCTAACCCCCCTCCGCTTCCAACTGTACTTTCCAATATCCTTCCAGTCGATGTTTCCCCAAAACTTATATTCACGAAAGGCCTTCAATCAGGCTCGGGGCTCGTTCAACATTGTACAGCGCTTGCGATGATAAGGTGCCTAATAAAGTATGCGAAGGTATTGGAGGTATTCAAAGTGATAGAAGAGATGTTGGAGATGGGCGATACGGAAGAAGGATTGTGGGGAAAGAGGAGACGGGACATCGAGAGAGAGGTGAGGAAACGAATACCGGAGTTTCAAGTCATCATCGGGTTCTCGCAACAGAAAGTTCAGAGCGGTCAACCACAATCGAGTGCAACCCCAGTTCGGGCTGCGTTGTTACAAGAAAGTGCACAACGATTGTTGTTGTTGTATCATATGCATTTACCAGAAGTCGTTGCCGAGGCGCGGTTCGATGTAGGAAAGGCTTTGACGAGTTTCATTGTACCTGTTAGTGAGGGAGGTGAAGACGAAGATGATAATGTTAGCAAGTTCAACTTGGTTCACCAATTGCATATCCTGAGAATGCTCAAAGAGAGTAGTTATTTTGTGTGGACCAACAAATCATGTGCGTCACCTTTTGATCTCCAAACATTATCGACTGATTTATCATTGACCAAAGCAAATTCTCGTACATACCTTTATACCCTTCTGAAGTCCTACGCGTTTTCTCACATCCCTGCCCTTAAATCAACCCTCCTCGACCTCCTGACACACTTACTAGCCAACACTGTCTTCTTTCAAGAAACACCTACGGAACCGAAACTCTGGCTCCTATCTCTGCCGATTCTAGTACCAACGGTCACTACCACGTTACTGGGACAACCGGCACTCCCTGACGAAACCGAAAGCGTGGTGACATTCCTTGAAGATTGTATACAAAGATGTCTCAAGACACCTTATCGCTACATTGACGATATGCAGGAACTTCTTACCACACATTCTCTCTCTTCAGAGGAGGATGGAGACGTCTATCCTAGTCCACTTGTCATGACACTCGCTGAACAACTGGAAGTCAAATTGAAAATTGGAGGATTACTTACGCCTTCGGGTGTCCTGGCTATTGTTTCGTTTTTGAGGAGGTTGGTGTTTAGATTATCAAGCCGGGTTCGAGAGTTGGCGTTTCTTGACGCTTTTGTTGGGTGGGTTGGTCGCGTCATCGATGATGAGGAGGATAAAAAGTGGAACTTGGAAAATCCGCTGTTAAAGCTCGCCATCAGGAAGGAGATAGAAGCGATGAAGCAGATCATCAATCCTACAATACTTGTGCCTTCCGCTCCAAGTGCAGATTTGGAAACGTACTTGGATAAAGTCGAAAATCTACCTATTCGTGAGCACTGTGTTTCTTTCTATGCTCATCAAGTTTTTCATGGTATGGTTTAGCAAAGGTTTCTCGTGATAGGATCACCATGGCTCATTCGATCATAAACCGCCTAAGATTCACAGAAGGAATCATTCCAGCTTCTACGATGAAACGATTTGTATCCAGCATTCAAACATTCTGGGCTCCTGCGTTACGAGATTTTGCCCAATATCTCCCTCCTCGATCGGGTCATTTATGGGAGAACCATGTTCTCGTTGGAACGGACATCGGTACACCGTGAGTAGTTCTCATCCGACTCATTCGGTATGATTTATAGTGATTCGATATAGGTTACCCGCGGTTTGGCTCTTTTATGACGCCACGAAGCAACAAATTCTTGATCAGGATTACCGGACCAATTTTACTGCCACTTTTTTCTCTACGCGACCCTCATTGCAGTCATGCTTGGAGCTTTTCAGCCTTGTTCAACACAGAATACGAGGCGCCGATGAAGACGAGACATGCGGGTTGTTGTTACTCCTATCTGTGCTTACTAAAGAATCATCTTTGGTATTGAAAGATGACGAAATGGTAACATTGAAGGAGAGCCTCGTTGCTCGTCCCAGTGTTGTGAAGCAGTTAGCGATGGTGCATCATCATAATCCACGAATACGGGATGGCCTTCGTGCTTTGGTGCAGTCTTCGTTCAATCCTCGATCCGTTCCCGATAGACAATGCTTGTCGGAGATAAGCGCATATTGGTTGGCTCTTCTTCAAGACCAGCCCAGCTCTAGTACCTATGATAAGGTATTAGGAATGCTAGTCTCCTTTGTATCGTACTAATAATTTTTTTAGTTTGATGATGCAATTATATGGGTTCAATATCTGCCGCCGGATCCAATTCTTCAGCTTCTTGACAGAATAACTAACGACGACATACTTCTACGCCACTCTCACTCCAATTTGCTCCTTCAATCTATTGTTGTCGTGATCCACCTCTCACTTGAGAATAGTGCGGTCAACCGAAATGCGCTTTGCGAGCGCATTCCTCAACTTCTTCGGGCGCGAAGGCATCTTCCCGGAAGGGATGTGGTGGAGGAATTACTACTTCTAGCTATTGATTCAACACTTCCTCTCGGCTACTCCCCTCATCAGCGTGTGGGTGTGGAATATCAAGGGCCCTCTTCGTTCGCGGAGCTCACCGAACAAGCGAAGACGTGTTGGGCTCGTAGAGCTCAACCCTTGATATGTGACATCCCCCTTGACGATTTTCTCTACTCAAATTCATGGACGCCTTCAACTCCCACGATCATTTCTAGTATTCTCTATAAACAGGGCAGTGATCCCCGACAGTTTGAGAGGTGGCTCGGTTCGGAAAGTTGTTCGTCACGTCCGAGCGACCCTTTCGCTGTCATTGTTCAAGCCGCCCTGGATATCTATAATTGTTTGTCGCCGAATATGGATTCATTAACTCCAGAGGTTTGGATGCCGCATTTTCCCAGAATCGCCGCACTTTGTTTCGACTCTGACATTGACCCTTCGATACGGCTGGTGTCTGCATCGTGCATGGAGCTGGCGCTCGAAGTTTTTGCTGGTCGCTCCGAGGAGTTGATTTGTGTCATAAAACAACAAGTGGATGAACATTTGCGTAGTCAGCCCACCTTGGAAGTTGTCCGGCTTGGCTTGCGCCCAGAAGTTGCTCCTATTGTACAGGACTGGATATTGCAACGGTTGATAGACAAACTTGCTGGGGATGTGACACTCTGTCCGTATACCTCACAACTTATTACTGTTACTGGTAAGTTTGTCGGAGTCGCGCACGGTGCTCGCCACTGATAAATGTTTAGGCAACCTCGTCCGATCATGTCACACAATCAAGGGACATCACGTTGAAACCGCGCTGGGAGTAATTATACAGCACCATCTCTCTCAATCTTCGCCCGTGGGGCTCGCTATTGAATGTATTAATAGGACGCATCTGAAGGTGTGTCGATCCCTTAGTCTGAAGAAGACTGTGTCGGATGCTGACCTTAAAATATTCAGCCTGCCGCTGTCAATCGATTCATTCAAAGCATTCTCAACCATCCCCATTTCTACAAATTAATCAACGGCAATACATCGGAGCCGAACTCTCGTTCTCACATTATCGACCTTTTACACACACTCTATAACCTTCATCCGACAAACACCTGTCAAATCACACAAGTCGAGCCTCTTCTTTCGGTCTATCGTGGAACATTATCACAGGGAGACTTGAAATTGTTTGCTATCTTCCAATCTTTTGAAGTACAACGCAAGATTTCATTGGCTCCATTGTTCAATCGATGGTCGTCTTCCAAAGAAGTCACATGTTCCTCCCCACTTGAAGCGCTATTATCTCTTGACACAATTAAGGTTTTTCGAACGACTCTGCACTTTCCCAAATGGAGAAAACTATCAGTCCACGTGGTACACTCAAGTCGTCATGATACCCAATTATACGACCCCATCTTTTTGATGCTACTTACCCATATAGTCTTGTCCGAATCTCATCCAACTACCCCGTTCGGCTGGATTGAGTTGTTGAGAACTAATGTTGTGGGCCTATGTGTACGGTCGTTGTCGTCAAAGGATAAGTTGGTCAGAGAGTTGGGTATTTCTCTCATTGCATCATTTTCCAAGTCTATTGAAGTGAGTAATCTTTTCCATCGCTTCCTTTACATAGCTGAGGTTCCTTCAGGGGCTGGAATTTCAAGAGCGAGCCCACGTATCATATATTATCAGTCTTCTCAGGGAACTCAATTTGCATACTTCCGTCGGTGGCGTGCTACGTCGTTTACCGTCATATTCAACACTCATTCTAGCACACGCGCTGCGTGGTATTTTCTACCCATCAAATTTCATCTATCCTCTTACCTCGCGATTCCTCCTTCAGCGACCAGAGCTAGATGCCGGTGATGTTCCTATGCTTTACGGCATGCTTTATAGCCATACCGACGAGTGGAAGAAGGACCGGGCTTGGATGATTCGTTTCCTTGCAGATGGTATGGCTGGATCAGATGACTGGAAAGTCCTAAAAAGGAGACATACCTGGGATTTAGTAGCTAGCCTCTTTCAAAGCTCGAATTCAGACCCGGTATTGCGTAGGGGAATCTTTGAGGTAAGTCATGATTCAAGATTCTTTCAATTGATCCAAGTTTTATGCTCCCGATATAACAGGTCATTGCCAACTTGACGTGTCATCGTCAAGCGACAATGTCGATGCTTATCAAGTCGTCATTCCTTGCTTGGCTTGAAATGCAATTAGCGGAAATGAAGGACGATGAGGACATCAAATGGGCGAAGATATTGGGAAATATTGTTCTCATTACAGATCACTCCAAGCTCGACTCGTCATTGAAGGGGATATGGAGGGCTAGTATCTGTCGTTCCTTCGAAATGTTGCTATCCCGATGTAAGTGTTCAGCCTTTGTAAGGAGCCTTGACTAAGACTCTTTAGCAAATGATGGCCGCATTGTTACACTTTTAGCTCCAATCATTTTCAGGCTTGACCAATCTTCTGCATCAGTGACAGCGGAAATGGAAGAGACCATTTCTCTTGCGACCGAAGTTCTTTCACGCTTGGCTCCCTTACATGGCACCGTCTGCGACCCCTGCGTCGCGCAGTACCTTAAATTTCCTGGCCTTACTCCTAGTTATGCCATGGATGGATCTGCCGACGGATCGTATTCCCGTTGCAGTTGGTTGGATTGTGTGGTATTGTTATGGAGGATTACTATGAAATGTAGTCGCAAGCTACCTTCATGGGATGTTTTAACCTATCAATTGTTGGCCAGCCAACTTCACGGGAGTTCGAAACCTATAGAAGTCGGCTGGGTGAGAAAAGAGGTTGTACGGTCACTGCAAAAGTAATCTATTTACTAATATTACTCATAATCCCTTTCTATTGAGGGAGGCTGCTGCAATAGAAGCACAGTTGATGGCATTAAAAAAATCTTTCAAAGCCCTTTCTTCTACACTAAAACAGAATGGCGATACTTAGCATGAAGGCGGAAGTCAGCTAACAACGGAAATTGCATAGTTTCAACACCCACTTTACGAAAATCGCACTCGAAGTTGGGAGTGCAAGGGAACACGGTCAGGGGTTATGCTAATCCCATGTAGCAAGAGACGCGAATCATGACATACGATCATATATGCCTAATATTATTATCGCGACAAGCATGCACTCATTAACTTGCCTTCCAATCGGATTGGTATAAAACGGAATCTACTGTCATTAAATAGGGTATACTGGATTATGAGGGCTGGTACTTACAACAGTTTTCGCACCACCGAATTTTGGAAACACATTGGCGCGACAAAGTTCATTCGACCCCCACTTATATCGAGACAGAGATACCTCCCTGATTCTATCACAATGATAACTTTCTATTATCACTATCTATTCAGTCAGAAGGCAAGTTAGTGGGTGTATGGTTATCACGATAATAAGAATCATGATTACTTTTGATCGTGACTATTATTGTCAACTTCGCGCTGTTAATGAAGAACACCGCCACCGGAGGCAATTTCCTCCGACTACCGCGTACATTCCCCTCCCTCTGTTCTATGACCCACAGGAAGAAAGGTAATCGGCTTCAACAATGGTTCTCGGGTTTCTTGGTTCCTGTTGAAAAGACTGACTATACGCAAGATGGTTAGTCTCTTGATAATGCTACAAGGGATGCAATGACAGAACTGGATGGAAACCACACAGCTCCTCAAATGCCCGGCGGTTCCTCCGCAAACAATCATTTCGTTGAAGTCAATAATGCTATCTACGTGCAAGGCGTCGGAAATACAGTGATGAGGCAGGATGGTCAAGGAGATCGTAACTTCGTGTCGCAAGGTAGGTGGTACCTCTTTCCATTACTCGCGCTCATATCACCTAGGTATGACTTTGCTTTTGCAATATATCATTCGCGGCGCAGCACACAATGATTCTGCCCGGTACCCCCCTCCGCGCTGCGATCCCAACACTCGCCTTAAGTTAATCGACCAAATTACGACTTGGTTCAACGGCGAAGCACAAAAAGAGTTGCTGTTGTGGTTAACAGGCCCTGCAGGCGTTGGAAAATCAGCAATTGTTCAGACTTTCGCCGAGTACCTTGCCAAAAACCACCAGCTCGGGGCGTGTATATTCATTTCCAGACCGAACAGACGCAATGACCCCCATGGCATCTTTGTGACCGTTGCATACCAACTATGTATTCAGGTCGAAGCGTACCGCAATTTTATTACTGAAAAGCTCAGCATAGACCCTGAGCTGTTAGACAGGGAGATGACAGCGCAGTTTGTGGCATTCATAATTGAGCCATTCGTGGAGAAGAGGATCGGAGCGGGTAGTGGTAAAAGATGGGGTATACTATTGGATGGACTTGACGAGCTCGATGGAGAAGATGCACAGTACGCAGTCATCCGACTCATCACCACCTTTAGTCACGACCATCGTGACACCCCTCTCGTCTGGATCATCGCGAGCCGTCCGGAGCCACATATATCCAACACATTTTCCGACGACGTGAACCAGAGCTACTGGTCGGAGTACATCCCAATCGACTCTACTGAGTCTTGCGAGGATGTGGAGCGCTTCTTGCGATCGAGCTTCGAAACGACGCAGAAGAAATATCGACAATGCGTTCCACGGGACTGGCCTAGCGAAACAGACTTACTGAAGGTCGCTGTTGCAGCCTCCGGTCTTTTTGTCTATGCTCAAGTTGTAATGGAATTCATCAGATCTCCGACACATGCAGACCCTGCAGCACGCCTTGAGCTTGTCTCATCGATCATTGATCGTTCTAATGCTTCTTCAACCAAGGACAATCCGTTTGCGCATTTGGACGCCCTTTACAGGGAAATTCTTTCCTCAATCCCATCAACACAGTGGTCATCAACAAAACAATTGCTCAGCTACATCATTTGTGGTATTGGAGACGTACAATTAGGACATAGTTTCCGAACACTCAGAGGAACAGCCATCCTCTTTGGCCTCCCTCCCCATGTCATTTATGCATGTTTACTCAGGTGCCATTCAACAGTTCGGGTACCCGATTGGAAAGTCGCTCATCAGCAAAATTTAACTTTCCTTCATCAATCGTTTTCCGACTTTCTTGAGGATTGTAACAGATCCGGAGATTTTCATGTTGGTGATGTTAAAGATATCAGAAGCTATGCCACGTTGCGCGTGTTCGATATCTGGAACCAAATCAGTAGAGGCACAGGTATGTACGACCTCCTAATCTTGATAACAGAAATGGATGCTATGCTAGGTTGCCTGTCTCTGAAATCTACCTGGCATCAATACTGTTCAAAGTGGGACGACGAGACGCAGCCGAACACCATCAAAGAATTTCACGAAGAGGTTTTCCATGACATTATTGCCTGGCTAATGCAATTAGTGGATCATCATCTACATCAACGAGTGAAAGATCTTGTACCATATGCGCGGTTGCGCGAGGTTCATATGATCAAGCTATGCTATTCCTTTAACGCTTACGACTTGGGTAATTTTGTGAATGCCGTGATGGTAGAGTGCTCTAAACCCCTCATTCGTAATTTCGGTTCTCAACGTCTTATCAGAGTGCCAAGAGCGATATCAATGACCCTGAACTTTTTCGAGAAGTCCAGTTGAAAGACCTTAGGTTCGAGCACCTCGATTTAGTTGAGATGAGTCCTGCGCGGGCTCATTATGGAAGAGAAGCCGGGGAGAGTGAGAATCAGGCAGAGACCTGGATATTATGCCGAGTGAGTGCGCAGTTACCTTGGTTTTGAAATACGCCTGATTATTTGCTGCCTTGATACTGCTGTAGCCACGTTGTAGCAGTGACTTGGAAACATTTGTATCTGAGGTAGTGGCTCTTCAGGAGCGTTTACCGGAACTCAAAGTCGTTATCCTTGGGGGAGTACGCGAGGGCAGAATCGCGGCCTTTCGTCATTGTCTGGATGATGGGATACCTCGTAGGTATACCATTCCGTATCCCGAGTAGTCTTACATAAATATCTTCTATGCTGGACCTCTTAAGTTTATACAAACATGCGTGATTATTGTATAATACATACATCTCAAGATAAGCGTAAGTTAAATGCTACACCTTTCAGAACCCTTTTTGAAGAACAAAAGCTGTCCTCAGGTTGTCAATTTTGTGATCTGCTTGTGGTCGACTCATCCAAAGATGATTAAGACGCGTAAGACCGAAAATGCATTTTCTTTCAAATGAAACAATGTCCCGTAACAATAAGAGACATGGTTGTACTGGACATGGTAGACACAACGTAATATAACCACAAATTTTACTCAGCGGCAGGCTCATATGCACTACACACAGAATTAGCTTTCTGCGTAAAGACTCGGAAAGAGACAGGGTAAGTACCTGAGAGAACCATGGGTTCATCACTGTACAGGTAGTGCCGGATACACAGATGACAGGTCCTGTCCATCCAATTCTATTAGAGTCGTCAGTTCCATGACGTCGAAAGATTTATTACTGAGAAAGGTTGCCTACCCGCCACATTGACCCCAGTGTTCTTGGACTGGCTGGCCCACGGTAGTAGTACTTGGAGGAGAAGTTCCGCTCGGAGTGATTCCGAACCATTCAAGGACTTGATTAGCTTGTATTGGGATGTTGTGGTCTACACCAGCAGCGCTTATGGCCTGGAAATTAGGTCCGTATATGCTCCGAGTCCAATTGGACAAGGGCCAGTTTGTGTCGACCTCTGTCGGAGTCGCGGAGTAGCCAAATACATTGGTCCACTGTTTGATCCCCTCTCCGAAATTGTGATAATTGAGAGTGGTATCGCTGACATGGACATGTAAGATAAGTATCTTTTGATGGTACTCAAAGAGCCACGAACAGAGTTCCTTGCCATATCTGTAATTTGGGGCGGGGCCCAGTATAACCTGGGTAGCCGGAGCGTACTTCGTCCCCCTGATCGGTAAAAGGCCCTCAGGTAAACTGAATTTGCATTGGAGAAAATATACTCACCCACTGTTGTGCGGTCTGCGTAATCTGTCCAGTGGCACAGGGAGTATTCCATAAGTCTGGGCCACCAAAGCAGCCATAAGGAACGCCAGCCCACGCCGAACCAGCCACAAATAGATCGGGGTATGCGCCAGCAAGTACGTTGGTCATCATACCTCCCGATGAGATTCCCGTCATATAAACGCGCCTTGCATCTACTCCCCAGCTAGAAATTGCGAAGCGAACCATATTGGCAATGGCAAGTGAATCCCCTCCGGCGTCATGGGTAAGTGTAGCGTTGGTGTGAACATCCCAGCATCCTCCTGGGTCGGGAGCATCAGGATAGATGACAACGAACGACCCAAATTTGTCGGCCAAGTTGGCATATCCGGTGCCAGAGTAGAACGCTTGGGCCGTACCCGTACAGTAGTGTATTGCCACAACGAGGGCAGGATTCGGGATTAAGTAGGGTGGTTTGTAGTAGTAGAAACCAACATTTGTGGGGTTTGCGCCCCAGTTCCCAGTTTGTTGTTGCAAAGTGTTCACGGAAGCGTGGACCCCCGCTGTGACCCCGGCTAGCAATGCCAAGTTTTTCAATAAGAATAACATGTCGGAGACGATAAGACAAGCCTGGAAACGCGATCTTGAGGCAGTTTATAAAACCTGAAAGGCGATTGCTCTGAAGTAGAAGCACGGTTCTGGTGGACAATTTTTTCCGAGGACTGTGCGTTGAACATTTGAACAAAGCTTCTGCCGGAGAACATGCGTCATTGACGATATCTGTAAGATATCTAGAACTCCTATAGACAGGATTCGTTGTGCGATCGTCAATCCAGCTTTCACAGGTAGTCGGTGTTACACCCCTGTAAAGGCAATTGCAGGTTCAAATTTGTGTATCGTGTAAGTACAAAAAGCGACGTTGTGATGCAAATGTCGATAGTGAAGGTCAGTCTGTTCGGTCCGGGTATAACTCGATAAAAGCCCCGGGCCGTCGCAGCAGGGGTTCAAGTGGAGTAGAATGAGAACCATATATGATGTACCATGTGAAAGCATGCGGACCCGAGATTTTGGCAGCAGCGACCAAGTTCAGGATGTAATCTTCGCATTTCCTCCGTCAGAGAAGGTGGAATTGAAAAATGTTCCTCTGTGTTTTTTTTTCTGATTCAAAATGGGAGCTTCTGAACGCTTACGGAACCGTCAACCCCAGATATCAGAAGCCCACACTAACACCCATACCCGAAGTAATGCCGGAAAGAGGACAAAAAGCATTGAGACACGGAGAAACGGGCACAGTGGGAAGTCATACGACTCGACTAGTTTTGCATCTTCAGAACGGGCAGCCAGCCTGAGTCTATAGTGAGGCGTCAATCGAAGCATCATAAACTGTATTTATCAAGCTCCTAGACTACATCAGGTACAGTGCTCCGTTACACAGAGAAGAGCAGCTAGTTGGAACTCACCTCTCCATATCATATATACATTGAATCCATTGCGCAAATACTTGGGATGGGGCGAAATCTAAATCGGCCCAACTCCTCTTGTTCACCACATGGTCATTCAATCTCGGCGTTAGGACTCAATGAGTTTGTTCCTCGTCAAACAAAATTCTATGAGAGTCCCCAGTTATTGAGCTATTCTTGACGTACATAACACGAATCCTTGGCATTGCAAAGGTCATGATACCTCGGAGGACATTGCCGAGAGCCTCCGTGGGAACATCATATTGATGCAGTGCCTGGAAATAGGGCTTCCTTCTTCCCACTACCGCCATTCCCTCTCTACACCAGATGACTCCCGGGAAGAAAAGAAATAAGGTTAAGGAGTGGATATCCAATTTATTCCCTCCTAAGCGTGAGATTTACCATACGCCTGATGGTGAGCGTTTAGTGGAATCTCAAAAGCGAAACAACTAGAGGAAACGCACACTTAGGTCCCCGGCCTCCAACTGTTGGCTCCTTCACAACAAACCACTATGAAATCAATAATTCTTTTCATGTATCTGGGACTGGAAATGTCGTGACGAGGCAGGATGGCCAAGGAGATAGAAATCTTGTATCACAAAGTGAGCGACATCGTATTCCTCTTCCCACAGAGAGCTCACCTCTTCCTTTATTAGTTATGAATTTGCTTTCACAGTTCATCATCCGTGGCGCAGCCCATGATGATTCGGCTCGAGACCCGCCTCCACGCTGCCATCCTGACACTAGGGTCAAGCTGATTGCCCGAATTACCACCTGGTTTAATGGCCAGGCACAGGAAGAAATGCTCTTATGGATAACAGGCCCTGCTGGAATAGGAAAGTCGGCTGTCGTTCAAACATTCGCCGAATACCTTGCCAAGACCCACAATCTCGGAGCGTCTGTTTTTATATCTCGACCAAACAGACGCAACAACCCACATCGCATTTTCGTCACTATCGCATATCAGCTGTCTATCCGAATTGAGGCGTACCGTAATTTCATTACTGAACGGCTCAGCGTTGATCCCGAGTTGCCAAGTAGAGGAATGGCGGCGCAGTTTGCCGCGTTTATTGTCGAGCCGTTTGTGGAGAAGAGAATCGGAGCCGGTGGCAATCGATGGGGTATACTACTGGATGGGCTTGACGAACTCGATGGAGAGGATGCACAATGCGAAATCATTCAGCTCATCGTCGCCTTTGCTCATGAGCATCGGGATGCCCCTCTTGTCTGGCTAATCGCGAGTCGCCCGGAACCACACATATCCAACGTGTTTACAGATGACGCATATCAAAGTTACTGGTCGGAATATATTCCGATTGACTCTACTGAGGCCTGCGGAGACGTTGAGCGATTTTTACGATCTCAATTCGAGGCGACTCGGAAGAAATACCGGCAGTCCGTTCCCAGCGACTGGCCTAGCGGCACAGATTTTCTGAAGCTCACCGCCGCTGCCTCGGGCCTTTTCGTTTATGCTGAAGTAACAATGCAGTTCATCAGAGATCCCGCTCACTCTGATCCTGCCTCGCGCCTTGAGATTCTGTTGTCCATCATTGACCGTTCCAATGTAGTTCCAACAAAAGATAATCCGTTTGTTCATTTGGACGCGCTCTACAAGGAAATCCTCTCTTCAATTCCATCGACCCACTGGCTATCAACGAAACGATTGCTCAGCTACACCATTCATGCGGACCACATTCATGCTAACCAGTATGGCTTTTATGACTTACGCCAGAGTCTTCAAACGCTCAGAGGGATGGCCATCCTCTTGGGCCTCGCTCCCCACGTAATATACACGTGCTTGCTCAAATGCCATTCGACACTCGGAGTACCTGATTGGAAGGTCGCCCATAAGAAGGGCTTAATGTTTCTCCATGCATCGTTCGCCGATTTTCTCAAGGATCCAACCAGATCTGGGGATTTCCATGTTGGTGAACCTAAAGATGTTAGAGCCGATATACTGGTGCACGTGTTTGACATATGGAATGAATGTAGTGGAGGCATCGGTATGTTCACTTTCTGGTATCATCGGCAAGAAATGACGTTACGTTACTTGCAGGGACAGCAGAATCCGCGTGGAATCAGTATTGTGCGAAGTGGGATAACAAGACTCCGTCGAAAGCTATCGCGAAATTCAATGCAAAATTCTTCCGTGATTTCGTCAGTTGTTTAACAACATTAGTGCTATTCTACAGCCTTGGTGGGGACCCTGTACTACGTACGCAACTTTGCCAGGTTCACATGATAAAACTATGCTACTCTTTCGATGCGGACGACTTGCCACACTTCGTTAACACTCTAACGGTAAAGTAACTCTGACTCACATCCATAACTTGGATTGCCAACGTTTCTACAGAACCATAAGAGCCACATCAACGATACCGAACTTTTCCGCCAAGTACCGCTTAAATCCCTCAAGTTTGCGAACCTCGATTGGGAAAAGATGAGTCCTGCATGCGCTTATTATGGAAGAAAACACAAACTTGCCCTAGATGACTGGGTACTGGCCCGCGTGAGTGTACTCCGTTGTACTGGTTGCTGATTTTTACCTGAATATGTGTTACAGCCACGTTCTAGTACTGAATTGAAGACCTTTGTGTCTGAATTGGAATCCCTTCAGGAGCGTCTACCGGACCTGGATGTTACCATCTTTGGAGCTTTACGTAAAGGGCGGGTTGCAGGCTTTCGCCATGTTCTGAAAAGTGAAGGACCTGTCGAATATCAGGATTTCAAGTACTACATCATTCCGTATCCTGAGTAATTGCACATGCGGTACATTTAACTCCATCGATAGTATGTAATCTCAAGTTCATACGGCATGTGTGGTGTTCATTGATCTGTTTCCATTAAAGGTTAACCTTGTTGCTTGTCCGAAGTAGGGAACGTTAGGTTGCCATGTAAATGATTGGCGAGTGGTTTACGGAAAGCTGGACCATGTGTAGGTGGGGATAGTGAGAAACAAGATGGTGTGATTGTTATCTATCGCCATCGACTGAAGAACGTGTAACAGTTTTAGACGTAATAGTAAGCCTAAGAATGACTTGCGAATGAACATAGCTGATTCAGCTGGAATCAGGTGAACCATGGCCAAACAACTTTCTGTTCTGTCCTTGCGACGCCGCTCGACTCGACGAACGATGAGAGGGAGTACCGTAGCACCGTGCAGCATGACTGGTGGCGCTTGTGGATTAGAGAACGACACAACCATCGCATTGAACAACATCCACTTAGGCGCTCAACTGTCAAAAAGCTGACAACGGGCCGCTGCCAAGGGCTTCTTCGCCTAACACGTTGTCAATGTCGTGCAGCTACTTAAGGCATTTCTTGTTTTCTCCCACCACCCCCTCTGTTTCGCTCCCGACCACCAAATGCCCCGCGGGAGGAAAAGGGACAAGCTCAAGCAGTGGCTGGCAGGTTTCTCAGCATCCAAGAGCGAAGTCTACCCTATACCGGATGGTTGGTGGTTCGCTGAAGTCTCAAATAATGCGCCAAATCTGACTGAGACTTAACAGGCCCACAACAGCCGGCCGGCTCCTCTCACAGTGTTCTCATCGACAACACCATCCACGTATCTGGAACTGGGCATGTGGTTACCAGGCAAGATGGTCAGGGGGATCGACATCTCGTATCACAGAGTCAGTGACGCTGTTTTTCATCCGGCTATTAGAGCTCATCATATCTTCGATAGTGATGAGCTTACTTTCTCAACATATCATCCGCGGTGCAGGACACGATGATTCTGCTCGCGATCCACCTCCGCGCTGTCATCCTGGGACTCGTATCAAGTTGGTTGCCCGAATTACTGCTTGGTTTAATGGCGAAGCACAAGATGAATTGCTCCTGTGGATCACTGGCCCTGCCGGCGTTGGAAAATCAGCAATTGTCCAGACGTTTGCCGAATACCTTGCCAAGAATTACCTCCTTGGAGCGTCTATTTTCATCTCTCGACCAAACCGACGCAACAACCCTCGTCTCTTCTTTTCTACTATTGCTTATCAACTAGCCACCCGATTTGAGGCTTACCGTACTTTCATCACTGAGCGGCTCAGTATCAACCCTGAATTGCCAAATACAGGTCTGGCGGCACAATTCCAGGCCTTCATCATCGAACCATTTGTAGAGAGGAAGATTGGAGCTGGTGAAAAGCGATGGGGTATACTATTGGATGGGCTTGATGAGCTCGATGGACAAGATGCCCAATGCGAAATTATCCAACTCATCACCGCGTTCGTTCATGAGCATCGTGATACGCCTCTTGTCTGGGTAATTGCAAGCCGTCCTGAGCCGCATATATCTAACACATTTGACGATGACGTAAACCGGTGCTTCTGGTCGGAGTATATCCCAATTGATTCAACCGAAGCCTGCGAGGACGTCGAGCGATTTTTACGATCAAGCTTCGAGGAGACACGAAGGAAATTTAGACAGGGCGTTCCAGTCGATTGGCCTAGTGGCACCGAATTCCTGAAGATCACTGCCGCGGCCTCTGGTCTTTTCGTTTACGCCGAAGTGGTTAAGCGGTTCATTATAGATCCAACCGCAGGCGACCCTCTCGCGCGGCTTCAAGTTCTTTCATCGGTCATTGACCGTTCTAACAATGTCTCCACTTCCGATAATCCTTTTCTCCAGCTGGATGCGCTTTACAAAGAAATACTTTCTTTAGTTCCATCGCGACTTTGGTCGTCAACCAAACGATTGCTCGGTTACATCGTTCATGCAGAACATATTAATGGTCCTCCGTACGATTTGTATGTTCTGCGCCCGAGCCTTCAAACACTTAGAGGCCTTGCGTTGCTATTTGGCCTTTCTCCCTACACCGTCTCTGCGTGCTTACTCAAGTGCCACTCGACTGTCAGAGTTCCAGACTGGAAGGACGCTCATAAGGAGACCATTACCGTCCTTCATGCATCCTTTGCCGATTTTCTCAAAGATCCCGATAGATCAGGAGACTATTATGTCGGCAGTGCTAGCGACGCTAAAGACGAAATTGCCTCGTTTGTTTTTAAAATCTGGAACGAATGCAGTAGGGGTACCGGTATGTAAAGCTTTCTAGCACCTTGTAAGGTGCTCACGTCCCGTTATCCTCAGACTCCGTCAGGTCCAAGTGGCAGCAATATTGTTCATTGTGCGATGACAGGACAACATCAAACGCCATTACAAAATTCGACGCAGAATTCTATCGTAATATTGTCGCCTACGTGCGAGGTTTGGTGTATCAATACAACCAGAGAGGGGAGCCCGTACTATATAAGCGGCTATGCGAGATTAATATGATCAAGCTGTGCCATACCTTCGATACACATGACTTACAGGATCTGGTAGAAAATCTGGTGGTAATGTTTTCTCGATTTTTCATCCATAATTTGGGATGTTGACTTTTTTTACAGAAGCCTTCAACCCATATCAGTAACACGCCAATTGTCCAAAGGGTCCCGCTTAAGAGGCTCGGATTTGGACACCTAAACTGGGAAGACCTGAGCCCCGCATACACTCATCAGAAGGCGGAACCTGATGTCTTCTTACGGAGCGGGACGCTGAGTCGGGTGAGTGTGGATTTTTGCTAGGCTTTTGAACTTGTTTAAATGTTTTCGGTACTCCTTTAGCCATGTTCGCGTGCTGAATTGGACACGTTTGTGTCTGAGTTACAATCCCTGAAGGAGCATTCACCAGAATTGGAGGTTACCGTTTTTGGAGGCGTGAGTAAGGGCCGGGTTGCTGCCTTTCGTGACGATGAAAAGTCGAGGTTCTACACCATTCCATATTCAGAGTAAATTTGCCTAGATCTTATCTACTGGATTAGAACGTTACGCACACACAGAAGTTAAGGTATATGAAGTAAATCAACGTCATGTTTTTTGAACAACTATGCGCGAAAATCGGTACTATCATACTGCCAAATGCAGTACCAAAAATCAAGCATGAATAATGATAACAACAGCTGAGATATTGCTAGTTGTTCTTTGGCGTGAAATGCCGAAGTAAGACATCATTCAGGTCCAACGGGGTACGGATTCACATAACAAATAAAATCAGTGTTTTCAAAAGCCCCTTTCTTCAAAGCGCGGCGAAAGGCTCCGATTCTTCCTTCCCGTACACCACCAAAAACAACAACTTCGAGTTCCGGTGAACTTTCCTGAAAGGATTCCAACTCGGACATGAATGTTTTTAATTCAGCACTCGAACGAGGCTATGGCAGCGCCGAGACTTAGGGCAGTTCCAAGGACGTAGCAAAAAACAAGCTCACCCGGTCTATCAACGCCTCCACCGACGCAAATTTGCGTCTCCTCCCATAATGAATCCGTACAGGGCTCATCCCTTCCCAGTCAAGGTTCTCGAACTTGAGTGCTTTGAGCGGGATTCGTCGAAAAAGTTGAGTATTATAGTTGGCGAGGCCCAGATATCTCTAGAAAACTATTGATAATGAAATGTGGTATTTTACCAGGAGGGTATGTACAAGAGATGCGAGGTCGTCCGCATCCATAGAGTAACATACCTTGACCATGTGAAGTTTTAGTAGCTGCGAATACAGTATGGGATCCCCATTTCTGCTATAGAAATGCACCATTTGTACTAAACAAGCGACAAAGTCATGGAAGAATTGTTTTTGGAACTTTACGATAGCCTTTGACGGAGCCTTGTCATCCCACTTTGAGTACAACCGGTGCCAGGTAGATTCCGCAGACACTGAAGCTAAAAACAGCATTATACATTTCACCTGCGGTCTCAGAGGGACATACATACCGGCACCCCTACTACATTCAATCCAAATATCAAAAACGCGCAATAGAACGTCGGATTCAACGTCTTTGGCACTACCAACGTAATAATCCCTAGATCTATTTGAATCTTTGAGGAAATCAGCGAACGATGCATGGTGGAATGTTAAGCGTTTCTTATGAACGATTTTCCAATCAGGTACGCTGAGTGTCGAATGGCACTTGAGCAAGCACGCATATATGACATGAGGTGAAAGCCAAAGAACATAGCTATTCCTCTGAGCGTTTGAAGGCTTTGATGTAAATCATACAAACACTTCGAGTGATTGTAGATCTGGTGAGCGTGGATTATATAGCCGAGGAGTCGTTTGGTTGATGGCCACAATCTGGATGGGACTGAAGAGATAATCTCCCTATAAAGCGCATCCAGATGAACGAAAGGATTGTCGTTTGTTGGCACGGCATTAGGACGGTCAATGGTTGGTGTGGGGATTTCAAAGCGCGATACGGGATCACCTTCAACAGGGTCTCTGATGAATTGCATTATTACTGCAGCGCAGACGAATAGGCCTGAAGCAGCGGCAGTAAGTTTCAAGAAATCAGTGTCGCTAGGCCAGTCTCTCGGGACGGACTGCCGGTATTTGTTCCTTGTCATGTCAAAGTTCGATTGCAAAAAGCGCTCGACATCCTTGCAGGCTTCGGTTGAATCGATTGGGATGTACTCTGACCAGTAGGTGCAATTTGCGTCATCGTCCAATGTGTTGGATAGATGTGGCTCCGGGCGACTAGCGATTACCCATATAAGGGGAGTGTCGCGATGTTCATGGGCAAAGGCGGTGATGAGTCGGATGATTTCGCACTGTGCATCCTCGCCATTGAGTTCGTCAAGCCCGTCCAATAAAATGCCCCATCGATTGCCACCTACTCCGATTTTCTTCTCTACGAAGGGTTCGATTATGAATGACGCAAATTGCACAGCCATTCCCTTACTCGGCAATTTGGGATCGATGCTGAGCCGTTCAATAATGAAATTACGGTACGCCTCGATTCAAATGGAGAGCTGATAAGCAATAGTGACAAAGATGCGATGTGGGTTGTTGCATCTGTTTGGTCGAGATGTAAATACAGACGCTCCAAGGAGGCTGTTTGTATCAAGGTGTTTGGCAAACGTCTGGACGACTGCTGACTTTCCAACCCCGGCAGGGCCAGTAATCCACAGGAGCAATTCATCATGTGCTTCGCCATTAAACCAAGCAGTAATTCGGGCAACCAGCTTGATACGAGTCCCAGGATGGCAGCGCGGAGGTGGGTCGCGGGCAGAATCATTGTGGGCAGCACCACGGATGATATATTGCGAGAGTAGGTTCATGACTGATGAAAACGACATGAGCTTCAATAAGAGGAAAAAGAACGCAACAGCTCTCACTCTGTGATGAGATTTCGTTCGCTTTGGCCATCTTGCCTGGTCACCACATGGCCGGATCCAAACACGTTGACTAAATTGTCGATATAGATGTTCTGAGATGACTGTTGAGGACCCGTACACGAATATCTTTCAGCTCTAGGACAACCTTTGAGGCCTACTCAAGCAGCCGAGTAAATCTCGCGTTTGGGAGCCGAGAAAGCTGAGAGCCACTCCCTGAGCTTCGTTCTTTTCCTTCCACGGGTCATTTAGCGGTTAAGAGAGAGATGCAGGCGATAGTGGACGGAAAGGATGAGCCTGTGAGGGGGTACTGCACCCCATTGGCAACATCAGTGGGCGCTCGGCTATGTCCTGGAGACCGCTGATTGTTTGAGCTCGGTTGCTTGCGGATGTGTGTATATCAATGGACAAGAAGGTTGTTTGGTCGTGTTTCTGTTCTATCATCCACTTACGCATCTGCGCAGCACTCCTGTATTTCACTTTCCCTGGACTCATCTTGGAATCATCCTCCATGCTCTTGGAAAATTACGCGGCCTGCTAGATGGGAAACCCCAGTCAACCCACGGGTCCTTGTAGCTGTCCCTCCTCTGCCGGGCAACCGTCGCTATAGCTTCCACTCCCATTTATGAGAAACAGCCCTCTTTTATCCACTCAGAGATAGGGAATTCAAAACTGAGTGGAGAGATTTGCACCTGTCAGCTGGCTGCAATGCGCTGCATCTTACCGGTCAGGATCAGTGACACAACTTTCCTGAAACTTATGGCTGGAACTTCGGGTCTTTCTGTCTATGCCGCGGTGGTAGTGCAGTTCATCGGGAACCCGACTCATGGCGATCCCGCCTCACCATGTTAGACACTCTTATCGGTCATTGATTGCTCCTATGCCGCTCACGTCAATGATCGTTCTTTTGTTCGTTTAGATGCCCTTTATAGAAAATCCCTTTCTTCAATTCCGTCGAACTTATAACTGTCAACAAACGACTGGTCTACCACGCCATTCATATACAGAAGATCCATTGCAGGCTCCAGAGGAGGCCTGGCAATCTTCGAACACTCAGAGGAATAGCCATCCATTTTGGCCTTCTGCGAAAAGACTGGGCAGCAATGAGCCCTGTACAGGTTCAATAAGAGGAGAGGGACAAAACATACAACTAGGAGTGGATACTACGCCAGGTGAGTGTACGCTTTTTCAGATTCTGAAATTGGCCTGAATGTGTACCGGCTTATAGCCATCTTCGAACGCTACTCGAAGCCGTTCAAAAGTGTTCACCGCAATTTCGGGTCATCGTCTTCGAGGGCGTATCTAGAGGGAGGCCCGTGATTTTTCACATCGTTTGAACGATAGAGGTTATAGGTATATCGTTCCGTAACTTAAGTAAGTTTGCCTAGCTCCCATTTCGTTTAATATGTTCTGGGACTTTGGAACTAATGTATCGGATGATGGCACAAGATGTCGAACTTGTGATATACAACACTCGAGTGTTGGGTAGATACTAGTGTGACCGTATCACGCCAGCTCAGGTGAAGCTAGAGAAGGAGAAAAAAAAATCGAAAGCACTTCATATGGGCTTACATATATTTATAGGCTATCGAAAAAACAAAAACACAAACAAATTCAATAGTGTACTCGCTGGTCGAAAAGAGTCAAGCGACAGTCTGCGAACGGCCTATGTAAATTCCACTCTCTCTGGAGGCCCTGCTTTTTCCATTCGTTACGCCAGTAGTCGACCTCGGCCAGGAAATTTTCCATGTTCCATTTGCCCATATGAACCTCGAGAGCAGCATGCTTGCGGAAACGTTCCAACACATTAAAAACGTAGACCTCAGAAGATATGGTCTTCAACAATGTAACCTTTTTATCATCGGCTTGAATGACACCATGCAAAAAACGGGAAGTCATGTCACCCAAATCAGCGACTCGAAGATATCCCAGAACGTCCTTGTTGCACAGAGCGTTATAGATATACATAGTATCATGTTTGGGCTGCTTGGACGGCAATAAAGACCAGTAGTGAAGAAACGGGCCTGATTCTGTTTCGCGCGAGGACCCGATCGGAGCAGAAGTGACTCCGTCCCGGTAGCAGAGTTCGAGGGATTCCTGGGTCGAGGGAGGAGACTCATCGCTTGAATCGACGGGTGGGATCATCTTTTCAACAATTGCCACGTAGAGAGCGTAAGGGGAAAAGTGAGGGGAGGGGGCTCCAAGTGGTGGTCTATCTTTGCGAGAAGACGATGAAGATGTCTGTGACATAACAGGGGACTGCATGGTGAGTATCTGCCGGTGGGCGGGATGCTTCGCCATAACGAAGCTGGCTGGGGATTATATACCGTTCTATGGTCAGGGTAGAGCGCCTTGACATGACGACAAGCACTGGGATGAACATACAATTTCCGGGATCAAGGCGTGCAAGGACTCTCCTCTCTGCATTCATTCGGCAATTTGCTAAATCTGATTTCAAGAGTTTTTCAAAGCGCTTGATTTCATCCCTGAGCGACCGGCCGCATTGACTCGACGAACTAAACATGGTCCATTGAAGATAAATATTCAATGTCCAGTCATGTCTGCAAGTATAGAACCCAGGTGGAGGAAGGATCCTTGTGGTCCCTAGAAACTCAGATTTTGCGCAAATGTTCCACACTGTCAGATAAAAGGCAAACTAGCTGCGTCAAGGATAGCCGTTGAGCACAGACACTTGGACGAGAGTGCTTGGGCCATCATCACACACGACCTCCGACTTTCCCACTCGGCACTCGAGCATGGACCGTCATGAACTCCGCCTCCCTTTCAAAGCAATGACGTGTCTCTGGCGTGTGGCACCATCGTACCATGGACCTGTCAATCAAAAATCCCGACTTTGCACTAAATCATACACGGTTTTATGCGTAAGTGGCTGGACTCCCTGAAAAATGCGGGCACCCACGCGGATGCTTTTCCGCGTCGAGTCTGCACTGGGTCCGCATCAGGCCACTTCTATATACCCATACGGTACTTTGTAGCCCATCCGGTATGCTAATTTTCTTTCAGACATGACCTAACAATTGTTATAGTCGTTATAAACTTCATAATTTATCAGTGCTAGGGGGATCGGAAGGAGGTGTCCGCGTAGTGTCGGCGTCAGCACTCCAGGCGTCCGCAGGATGCCCGTGTCCATCCTCGTTGGTCCGCACCGGCCCGTGTCCAGCCACGTCATGCCTTGATATTGATTCCGCATTTCCACAATCTGACCACCATCCACACCTTGTGCGTTTAAATTCTCAATATAATTGCATTATCTCTACCCATAACAGTATCTATTTTACGCAATCATACTTTCTTTTGACATGCGGTCCATGTCCACCTCTTATTATTCCCTGTAAAGTCCGCATCAAGCCCACACTAGTCCGCGTCCGCGCGCTGATTCCGCACTTTTTCTGTAGCCGTAAGTGGCTCTATGCCCAATCTCTCATCTTCTTGACGTCTCATCAATGAAGACTTTCATTAATAATGGTCTCGCACCCCCGACCTTCGCTTTCTTTTAGTCTTGAATAGGCAGTATCAATCAAATTTCTTATGGTGAGGTTCAACCCAGCACGCAAAGCTTGATTCCGTCATCGGTTGCATTGACACTGGTCGTCGACTCAATCATTGCTGATTTGTCCTGCTGATGTAGGAAAAACTGATTTTGTACCCTAACTTTTATCTGAGCGTTCACGCGCTCAAGGAAGTAGCAACTTCTCTCCTGGGAGGCGACAATTGAACGTCAGGATCCGATCTTTGAAATATGTGATGAAAACATTGATCAATTCTATTTGATACAAGACTTATCTTGGCCACATTACGATAGCTGATTAGAAAGGTCTTGGTAGTAAAGGAGGACTGTAGTCAGCAATTCGGTCGAGACACGCCACATGCCGGCCAATCTCTCGACTAAATCTGCAAATATGCATCTTTCCCAACATTCCCAATTCGGTTCGTTAAAAATGGCATCAATGATTAAATTTACGACTGCCCCCGTAGTAAACGGGAGAATGTACATAACTTTCCGAAGTTAGGGAACCCATTGACATATCACTTCAGCAGCCATGTGATGCAAGCACTTCCAGAATGCAATTAGCCTTGACCCATCCGGTTTTGGATCATTACGTTCACCGAGACATCAGCCTGGGTAACGTTATTTTAGTGAGGGAAAACGGTTTCTTCTACGGAAGTTGAGTAATTACTGAGTGATAAGATACTAAGGACCTGCAAATGGTATAATATCATCTTGTCCAAAGGCATGAGGCTTGTGGAAGTGTCATTTTCTGTGTTCCAGGAGAATTGCAGGGCTCCGTTTCCGCTGCCACCGCAACCACGATCCATAAACTTGAAAGTTGGTCTGTCGAGCAATTTGGAAACAGGGCGGGCCACGGTTGTAAATCACACCAACTTGTTATTATTATGGGTCTCTATTCTATTGTACTACTATCTCGGCTTCGTACATAGTGAGTAAAAAAGTATTGTGGCGTGTACTTTAACCTGTTCTGCCGAATTGGGTCCCTTCCGCGGCGGCAATTTCCGCAAATAACCCCTGTCTCTCTCTGACGCTAATCACTGGCATTTTATCCTAGCCGAACTACTTGAACGCAGTGTTTGAGAGTTCAAATATTGAAGCGATGTTCTTATCTGCGCAAAACCTGGCCTGGCATTACATCATACGTGCGGCCACATCTTACACACCGTGCCTTAGGTGACAGCGTCCCTGAACAGTATTACCGGCGCAGTGGTAGCTGTTACCATACTGATTCAGAAGCAACATATTAAGGGATATCTTTACGCTGCTTTGAGAAATTTGCCGTATTGATAGTAAAATATACTTTATTTCTGTACGGAAGACCGGAAGATCGCTGCTCCGTAAACAAAGTTATTCTTAGTCTTCTCTTGTGCTTCTACCCAGACATCTTGGCCTACCTTGAGTCACATCATGATCCCAATAATACGCGCCATGAGATACCTGGTTTCTGACCTCATATCGGAGTATGGATGCTCCGCGCCTCGTTCTCGATCCATGGGTCGATTAATTCAAGTTATATATATGTGCATAACCTACAAGAATATATGCAATAAAACGGGCACTGCACCGTGTGAGTAAACCCAAGGCACCAGAAAACAATATCACTTTCCAGAATGACATGTGTATCCGTGATGATCTGGAAATCTTGGATACAAAATGATTGCTTACACGAGGTCTCCAGAAATACGGATAATAAAACACTAAGGTTATCTTCATCCCGCGATCTCTGAGCTCAGGAATAGTGAAGAGAAAAATTGATCAAATAAGGCTGTAACGCTCATTCAAGCACCATCAGCTCTCATTCGCCGCCCAAGCTCCTGTCACACAGCCTAATAGAACGAGATATTGACACGCGCCTATCTGTCTTAACAATGATGAGACCCCACAGGTTAGACGCAAATAAGAACCCAAACGCCCACAAGCACTATCAGTTACAAGCCGATGCACAGACTTACTGTGTTGAAGTTCTGTTTCTTGGCACCATACATTTGAACAAGCGGTTATTTGTTCCTTATCACCATTCAAGTTCCACATTTATTTATTGCGAACGGCATTACAAGATTTGATCAACAGGTTACTACTATGCGATATAAGCTCAGTTTGTTTCTAATTCTTCGCCTCGGAAATAAAAATAGGCTTTCTGGTGTCTATCCAGTGTCCAGACCCTTGATCGCGAGAATTTACATGTAACTCTGGGTATATGTATTGGGGAATCTGCGAATCTTGGTCTACTACCTCTCAGGTGCTGACGCTTAAGATTGAAGCTTTAGTTGAAGTTTGCAAAGTCATGATGCATTCGTAGGGATACTATTCAGTGCGTAGGATCAGTGGCCAACATGACCGAGGACAAAAAATAGAAATTTCTATAATTAGCTACGCGTGCATTGATCATTAATCATATTTTAATTACAGCCACTTACGTCAGAACCGAGCGCGCTTCAGAGCTGCAAGTACCCCCATCAAACATGAGAATTACCTATATAATACCTCATTTGCAAGGGAGACCGACGTTACTATATTCCCCTGCAAGTTTCAGGTGCATACACATTCAACAGCTCTCTGCTCTCACTCCACTGCTATTCCATCTGCCATGACGTTCAAGAAAATTGTCGTGAGTATTTCAATGCTCAGTTTGGTTATCAGGTCTCTTACATTGGAGGTAGCGCAAATTTCAAAAGTCATCTGATAGTTCGAAGCCAGCTCCACATACCCTGCAATTGAATCTCTCGGACAGTGAATGTGAAGTGGTGAGTAGGTCCTTGCTTTAAACGGCTCTGAGCATCCTGTCTAAATCGTATCAAACGTCCCCAAGGAGTCCTTCAAGGATAATGCGAGCTTTATAACATTCATCTCTGAAAAAAAAGTGTCACGAACATATGAACCCGTTGTTGTAAGTACCACAAAATGCTCTATCAAAATATTCTCTTACTGTGCAACAGGCGGAAATGATAGAAGAAGACAACATGGCGTGGACAAAAGGATCTTCCACGTCTCATAATGCGCAGCGCGCGGAAATGCTTGATGAGGATAATAGGGCTTGGTGACACAGATATGGACCAGAATATGGAGCTAGTGTCACAAAAGTTTCAGAAGACAATGTCGTTATTTCGTTCAGTCGCCTAATACACTATTGATATGCATCGGTTTGCCGAGGAAGCGAATGTCGTTTTATTTCTGTCACGCCGTGGCTCCCAAGGACCAAGCTCGCGAAGTATGGGGTCGACTCGGAGCTTCTCTTTTTCCTTCTCCTAAACCAATGTTAGAACATTCGCGATGAAAGGAATTATCCTTTCCCGTGCTTGAGACTGTACAACTGGCGAGATCACTACAGCGGCAACATATGACTGTCACCAGTGGCAACTATATTCAGTGGTTAGGCGCTGAATCTTTAGATTACGCGTATGTAACATATGTAGGCGGTAGTGGGGTCCTGCCTCGGTAGCCGATGACAACAAACATGACATTTGACATCCACTAATTAAGCAGGCTACGAGCTTCTTGTATATGTACTTTGACAACTTTACAGCTACCCCGTGCTGTGCTTGTTGTCACTGTCTAACAAGAATCCAATAAGCGTAGCCCCAATACGATATACAACATATAAGAATTCTCAGTATTTAGCTGTTGTTGCGGTAGGTCGTGGGTTTTTAACGAACTAACTCCTCTGAACATGAGAGTGAAAATGTATTCACGAAGTTCGTGTGTGGGAAGTTGTTGTACAATGCTTGTATTGGACGACAGTAGTATCTACCTATTGACATGCTTTTACTAGATTGCAATGTATTCCAACCATAATCAGGGGTCTCTGAGCAGGAAAAGAAAAAGAAAACCAAAAGACTGGGCTTGTGTTTCATGGAACGCGGCCGGGAATCCACCCACTGCACCGGATATAGGATGGGAAATTAGTGCTCAGAACTGGATCTTGTTGAGTGTGGTATGGCGATTTAAGGTTTCTCAACTGATGCTGCTTTACTCCATTCACGTAACTTCGGCCCATAGCGGTAGAAGAAAAAGGGTGAGGGGCATCCGATTACCAGGCAGATAAGGGCCAATATCGAGTTTCCCCATCCTGGAAAGAGTCAGTCAAGCAAGTAATCTGGGGTAGTGGGTCATTCACCGTCTCCCAGTTGCTCATACATTTGATCGGCAAACAAAGGGAAGCCGAAGCCTGCAAATGCACGAAACGATGCCACTCCAGCAATTGCACTGGCAGCATAAAGAGCATAATTGTCAACCTGCGATGTATATTTAGTACAAACACCGGGGCAGATGATCGTCTCAACCCACGAGGTACGTCTGAATGCTGGTCCAATTGCCGCCTGTACAAAAGAAATTCCCTCAAATATATGTAGACATCATGGATATAGGCTCACCTATGCCGATAGAGTAGATGAATACACCCAAGTCTTCCATGTCATGATGAATCAGTAATGATCGCCCTGAAATTTTGTCAGATTCTCACCGGGAAGCAACCAGAATAGTCTAGCATTGGCGGTCCATCCGTAAATGAGCAAACCTATGGGTAGAGTGGTAGCAGAAACCATCAACAGTGGAAGTCTAGGCACCGCCGATTAGGATCCCAGGCAAACAATGCAGTGAGAGTATGTACCTCATTTCTGGGGTGCCCACACCTCCGTTTTTCTCTTTCATTCTTCGATATATGATGTTCAATGCCCTAGCTCCTACTTGCCCACCCACTACTTGACATCAGAAACGTGTTATATTGACGCCAATGTGACCCTTACCAGTCGATCCCAGCAACACTGCTAAGTAATGAAGGCCAGCGACACCAGTAGATTGACCATACTGATCGGTGTAGACCCTAACAAATGCTTGGGTTAAGTGAGCACGACACATAGAACTCTGCAGATGGACGTTGCCATACTAGTCATGGTTATGTAGAGAACTCCGTACAAGACCGCCATGTACAGTGCAAATATTTGAACGATTGGCTCAGTTGCAAGGAATACCATGGGTTTAATCATCCCACGAATCATGACATTTGTCCAGTGTCTATCCGGTCTTTCGAATGCAGATTTGTAGTTATTGTTTCCAGTTCGTTGACGCATCTTTCTAGCCTTGCGTTTCAAGAGCTCTGGAGCGTAAGTCTCTCTAATGAAGACCTAGAAGTTTCGTTAGTTATCAGCAGAAAAGCCGACTGTTAGACTCACAAATCCCGCTATTTGCAAAACACCGCAAGCAATGCTAACGCTCCAGAAAACCCAGGGCCATGGTACTCTTTCGGTTATCCATCCACCAACTAACGGACCTGTAGAAGGGCCTACAAGAGGTGCGACAGAATAGATACTCATAGCCATGGCTCGCTCTTCCGGAGACCATAGATCACCAACGACGGCGCCCCCCAATGACTGCGGAGCAGCTCCACCAAACCCGGCGAGGAACCTGAATACCAAAAGTTGCGTAGGGGTTTTTGAGACCGCACACAATGTGTTGAAAACTGAGAGAATATTACATCTACGGATTCAGAATAGAACTTCTGTAGTCACTCACTCAGGAACCAGAAATTTGAGACCTGTAGAATGATAAGCCGACCAAATAACTCCGATAGCGGCCCCCAAATTAATGGCTATATTTCGATCATGAATAGAGTCAACACACGAGGATGATCGTCACCTACACCAAGGGCGTACGCCAGAACAAATATTGAAAGAGACATATCTTCTAACACAGACCCAGGCGGAATCTTCAAATCACGAGCAATCTGTGGCAGAGCCGGAGACGAGATGGAAGACCCAACAGGGCTGATATTTGTCAGTGAGATGGTGTTGTCTTAAGAAACAATCGCACTACCTGATGAAAGTGAACAAGCTGACCACCGCGGTGATTGTCCATCGTCGGCCATTTGACCAGTTACGGGGGTTGCCTGGATCGTTTGGACCATCCCAGGTTACAAAAATAGGATTTGAATCATCCGTCTTGTCATCTGCTGTTTCGCTAGCCCTGGAAGCTTTGAGGTCTACCGACTGAAGACTGTTTTCAACATCGTTTTGCACGTTGCAATCGGATTCAAATTCCCCTTGAACTACAAGCAGCTTCAGCGGAAACGGCAAAATGTACTGCGTTGTGAGTACCTGTGGTATGTGAAGACGCCAGCGAAGGCTTTTCTGAGGACGATGTTGAACTTCTAGGCATAATACAAGAGAAGAGGCAGAAGGATTGGGATCACGAGGTTTGGGAAAAGATGACGGTACTATGAAGCTATACCTTTAAGTGGCGTGATAGAGACTCAATATACAATGCCGAAGCAAAAACTCGGTGGAGTATAAAAAAAGGAGCAAAGACTAGCCTGCGAGAACGCTCGGCTTGTCTGAATGAGAGTGTGGAAGTTAAGTTTCCAATATTGTCAGGACATCCAAGTGGTATTATCGATGGTATTTCGCCCGGTCTTCCGTTTTGAACTTGGAAGCTTCTATTGGAGGCACGATGAGAGGCGGAACTGAGATAAAGTTCCATAGCAGCGCCGCTGAAAATTCCGTTTCGCACGATGCGGGTCGAGGGCCCATAAGGCGAGAGAATTCTCAGCCTATGTCCGATGCTGGATCTGGTCGAAGAGGGGCACGGTTCGACGTCAAAATGGCAACTGCGTGGGAAAATGGTCGCGTGAGAACACAGAATAAAAGGTTCTTCTGTCCTTCCAACTCCTTCGGGTACGATAGATCATTGGTTCAGAAATCTATAATTAGCGCTCTCGGTGCGCGGCACAGCTTCTGATGTTGATGGACAGGTGAAAAGGCTTAGCGCCAATTGATTGGCATCACTTAGAATATCTCAATTCCAAGAAGCGACTCTTCATTAGGCATACGTCTCCCTCACACACCATCAGTGCGGAGACGTTGATACTGCCTAAAACTTCTGATAATCTAACTCAGTATTTCCCGATTCACCAATCGGTCCCAATAATCCTTGGCTTTCCCCGATGTTCTCACGGACCCAGTGAAACCAAAGCCCACATGGAACCCTACTTTCCTCCTCAGTGAGTTTGGAGTCACCAAATCCGAGGACCTGGTGCTCTCGGATCTTCAACCGAGATCTGAATTGATCATTTTCTTTAATTTTTCCTTACCCAACTTGAGCTGAAATATAGGACGGCCGCATTCGTGTGCATCACACGATACCACAGCAATTGAAGCACGATGGGCTGCGGAGCGGAGGCCGGGCCACGATATGGCGAGCCGCGTCTCCTAAACTGTCGTGTTCTATGAGGTAAGCTTCGGACTTGCCTGTTATTTTTCGTCTCCCCACAATTTGTCTGGCGTGTATATTCATGCCGCAAAAATCTTTGTGAATGGCAGATGGGAATGTAGTAATTACCCAACGAAGATATATAAGAAGGAGCTCAATCTAAGTAAGACCCATCCAGACTCGACATCCCAAACTTTTGTAGATTCCCGAATCTGAAGAACACTCATCATGCCTATGCTGTATGTATTCCTGCGAAATCGTGGTACCTTGATCATAATGTCCTCCGTTGCTATAGACCTGATCCGTCGCTCAAATATGCACCCTATGAACCAGTGCATTTTCCTCCTGGATACGTTCGCAAATGGCCAACGAAACGAATTACGACTGCTCCCCGGTGGATGTCTACTGACCTACGGGATGGAAACCAGGCACTGGTCAACCCAATGAGTAACGCCACGAAGCTTGAACTTTTCAAGTAAGTCTATTTCTGGGATCAGAATATTTTTAATAAATTGATTTGGTTAGACTGCTGGTAAAAATCGGTTTCAAGGAAATAGAAGTAGCATATCCTTCTGCATCTGAGCAGGAATTTCAATTCTGTCGATCTCTTATCGAGAATGGAGAAGTCCCCGACGATGTCACAATCCAGGTACATCTAAGAATTGGAATTCGCGAGCCAATCTCAACTATGTTTTAGGTCATCACACCCGCGCGGCCTGATTTGATTGAGCGATCAATCAAGTCAATGGCTGGTGCCAAGCAGGCAATTATTTATTTATATAATGCCGTCTCTCCCGTTTTCCGCGAAGTTGTCTTCCGTAACACCAAAGAACAAACTATTGATCTCACCTTGAATGCTGTTCGCCTCGTTAAGAAACTGACAGAGGAAGAAACAGAACGATCAGGTAAGTCAATTTTTGGAAATGAAATTTCCTGCGAATTTATCATGGTACCAGGCACAAAATTCATATTTCAATATTGTCTCGAAACATTCTCCCAAACGGAGCCCGAATTCGCAGTAGAACTTGCAAACAGGGTCTTTGATGAGTGGGGTAAAGCCACACCGGAAGATCCTATGCTTTTCGCCCTTGCAGCTACGGTAGAATGCGCTCCCTGTAATCACTACGCCGACATGGTAAGTTCTTGCATAGCTTCTGTTGCAACCATCATGAGTCTAATATTTCTCAGGTCGAATATTTCCATAACAACGTTAAGGATCGTGATAGCGTTATTGTTAGCATTCATCCTCATAACGATAGAGGTATGCATTCTTTATCAGACTCAATGGCTTTGAGATAAATGAGAGTTTCAGGTACAGCTGTCGCGGCCACAGAGCTCGCCCTCTTGGCTGGAGGCCAGCGAGTCGAAGGCTGTCTGCTTGGAAATGGAGAACGGACCGGCAACGTCGATCTAATCACTGTGGCGCTTAATATGTACTCCCAAGGCGTCTCACCCAATCTCGACTTCTCTCATCTCTCAGAAATCGTCAAAATTGTTTGCAGGTGTAATGAAACAGCAGTCCCAACTCGCTATCCATACGCTGGGAGCCTTGTATTTTCTGCCTTCGCAGGGACACATCAAGATGCCATCAAGAAGGGTCTGGACGCCCAGGAGGAACGGTGGAAAGAAGTCGACTTCTCCGGGAAGGGAAAGAAGATCTGGGCGATGCCTTATATCCCTCTCGATCCCAAAGACTTGGGTTACGGCTACGAAAACTTGATTAGAGTTAGTAGCCAAAGCGGGAAAGCCGGCACAGCCTACATAATCAAACAATCGATGCTCCTTGATCTGCCTCGCAGCATGCAAGTAGCGTTGTACAAGATTGTACAGGACGAATGCGAAAGGAGCGGAAAGGAGATGACTCCTTCCTTGATACAGACCACATTCAGGACTTCATACTCTCTCTCTTCCAAACCTATGGGACGTCTCTTCTTATCCTCTTATCTGCTTCGCCCCCTTTCCCCTTCGACAAATGAACCTTCATCCCCGATATCAGATTTCTCCGACGATCCCCATACATTGACCGCCGGAGACGAGGACCAAAGTCTTCTGCGATTCGAAGGGCAGGTCACCGTTGATGGTACTTTACGAACAATCAGTGGTGATGGTCGAGGTATAGTCCTTGCTGCACTGGATGCACTGAAAGCCGATCTCGACCTAAAATTCAAAATTGGCGAATCCGAGACTCAGACCTTAAACGGAGACATTCCTTCTCACACGAAGTATGCTACCTTTGTCGAGCTGGCCACCGATGGGACCACAACAGTCAAAAGTTGGGGAGTTGGCATTTCGTCTGACGTAGCCACTTCAAAATGTCGTGCCATCATTAGCGCCGCAAACCGACTTGTGGGCGACAAAGCCTTCCCCCGTGCCAAGATGGTGTTTACTCCACGCTCTTCCGATCACAAAGCTCAAGGGGATAGCTGGCTCCAGGAGGTGAAATTAAAGGCTGGTAGGCTACTAGCATACGGAAAAGAATCTCGGGGAAGTCTTCAAGTTCAAACCGCCGTCTGATACACTTTAATGTATATTTCTACTTCTTCATATATCGTCTCTACCTTCGAGTAAATTGTATTTTCTAATATCTATAAATGTGTGTGTGCCCTGCACAAAATAGGACGCTTTTTTCGGAATTCCGGAATCCGGCCCAGTATCATGCACCATATGGAAGCCGGAAGTAATGAAGGACTTAAGCTACGAGTCAATTTCAGATGCTTCGCCTTCTGAGGGATTGATAAGGCAAACTCCTCTCACGCGCTCCCACCAAGCCATGAGATATCCATATATATAGCAAGACATTGTTACTATTTTAACCTTCGATAATGCATCTATCCCCTCTTGGAAGATCTGCGGCGGAATCCGTACAACTGACCAACACGACATTCTCCCTACTTTCGAGAAACTTATTCACACCAGAGGTATGTCGCAATACAATTCATCCATATACCTGGCTCTGGAAGCATAGATAAGTGACATCATTAGATAGAGCAGAGTTTTAGGCTGGGCAAGAACTACATCTATTGTTTAACATTGCAGAGAGACCGGACGGCATGTTTGTAAGAAGTTCAACAGACCTTCGTTTGTCAACCACGTTCACCTTCGTTCTATACTGATTCTACCACGTGACGTATTGCGTTTTCCCTGCCGAGCATTTGCCAAGCCCATCAACTTTCGCCTATCCCTCCACCCAGCCCAAACACTCAGCAGGATACAACTGAACGTCATGAACATCGTCAAATACAAGGCCGAGATATAGCAAGTCTTCCCCTCTAAGCATCTGGGCATCTCGTTCGTGCCCAGCATAATCTCCCGTTTCGCTGAATGAAGCGACAAATGAGCGGGCATGGGATGTTTCGACTCGTGGGCATCCAAATTACGGCCAAAGAACAGCATAAAGAAGTTGCCTGCGACCATCGGTGACATAGACAGGTAACCCCAATTTTCTGAGAAATGGTCTGTGAACATTTTCCCAATGAGATTAGTATTGCGTGTGATATCCAAGAACCGAAAAAAGTAGCCCGCAAAAAGGTGTGGCGGAGTTCGAGGTGGAGTACCAAAAATAACGCTGACGACAAAGGTGATGGGATACTCACGTAGACCAAACCACTCAATACATATTTGAGGGAGAATGGAGAAGACGGCGCCGTAGGATATACCAAGAAGTGCACTAGCTAGCCATAGATTGCTCGTCCTATCTATTGTGGCAGCAGCGACTTGTGAAAGAAAGACGCCAATAGAAACCAGCACGAGGCAGTAGGAACGTGGAATCCCGAATCTATTTTTGGCGGTATCGGAAACAATACCTGGATCAATAGCATCGGGGAGGAATGGAATCATGTCATCACACAGAGCAGGATAATCGAAATGAATCAGGTGAGAAGAGAAAACGGCATCATCATTCCAGGTGACTCACCGATGAGAATGCGACCTGAAAAGTTCATGATACTGATCGCGGACACTTGCATAGCTTGCCACTTCCCTGCTTCGACCTCGCTGTAGTGGGAATTATTTTGCGCATAGAGCGTTTGAGACATGGTTCCAACATTGTTGATGTCTATAAGTGAGAAAAGAAGCACGTATGTCAGCGACCAAACAGTTCCCAAGCTGCGTGTCAAAGGAATACCCACACATCAAGCCAGTTCCAGCGACTAATATAAATTTTGGTGCACGTGAAACGAGGCTCGGTAAGCAGAATATAAAGTAGAGTTCAGAAGACGGGAGGGAGGGCTTACGTATCGAGAGAATTGTAAAAAGCAACCAAAAGTCTCCACTCTTCCATAATTCCACTCCAAAGACATTGGGCAAATCATCGTCCGTCTGCCCGTGGGATTGATGGATCAGAAGATCGTCTGCCGAGGTGGCAACGCGAGATGATCTGGACAATGCACGACTGTAAGATTGTTCCTCAGATTCATCCAACTCCCAGTCTGACTCATGAACCAATAGTTGTGTGCGGGTGTCATCAATCAGAGCCGAAGTGCTGGTAACAGCGCTGGGCAAGGCACCTATCCCTCGCTCAAGACCAGCAGGCACATCCGATGGCAGTGGGATCGGCCTGACAAGCAAACACCCCATCACCATGGGTATTGAGGTACCCAACGCTAGAATATGCAGGAAAGCCGACGTATTCCCGGGAAATATCACATGTGCAATAGTCGAAAAGACGAAGGCAGATAATCCAAACCCACCAACAACAAGGCCCGTCGCCGTCGCGCGCTGGAAACCCCCGAAAAGCCATAATTAACACCTCTCCCTCCCCGTCTGAATAAAGAAACCACGCACTGCCTTGTCTGGGAACGTCTTTGCTGTCGAATTAACGGAGCTTGTCAAACCTCCGTTTCCGCCCGAGCCAGACATGTAACTAAATATGACCAAAAGAATGAAGCTAAAATGGGACAGCTTCGTTGCCTGAGCATTATCCGGAAGGCCCGCATCGAAGAAATGTTTGATGCCAGAGTATCCTAGAAGGAGCAATATGAATGCTCCAATCAGTGGAATACGAGGTCCTCGCTTGTCCACGATCCGACCCCAAATCGGTCCACTACTGTACACGCCAACTAGAAAAAAGAATAAAATCTCAATTTCCACATGCCCAAGCAAAAAACAGGGATAAAGCCTTCTGGGGTCACATACCGTTTCCAGCTAGACCGATAATATTCAGTCCCGTGTGACTAATGCGCAGTCTAGACCCTAGCTGCGGCGCCCAAGCTGAGTTTCATTTCCAATATAGTAGTTAGCATTGTTCTTTCCATTCTGACACACCAGAAACCCCGCCCAAAGTCGATTTTTAAGAATCAAGCAACAAGAAATAGACCCACCCGAGAAGGCCTATGATCACATAGTTTCTTCGGTGTAAGTATTCACAAACAAGTCGGTTGGTTCTCACTCACATAATTTGTCCCAGAACTAGTGGATACCAGCAACGAAGCAATCAGCGTTGTGAGCCTCGGAACGCTCAGAATCCCAGGATGTTTAGCGGTTGCCATCTAGCCAACAGTGCACAAGACTTTGATGTTATGAATCCTATGATGGTGGACGATAGGAAACAAGTGCTACCCGGGACATGTTATGAGTCGCTCAGGCCAATCACCGGCCACCTACCAAATGGAGTTCGCTTTGTTATGCCGCTTCCAATAAGCATCCCCAAATTTCTGGGCTTGCACCACCCCTAAGTCCGTAAAAAGATACACTCGGGTAGCGATACACATTAAGAGTAGTATTAACCACGTAGCAGACAAAGAAAGAACAAGGTCCAATAACATCCGTCCATACTTAAAAAACCATAATAAAATAAGGAGAAAAATTACCACCACACTTAGAGCAACATTTGACCAACATAGAACTGCCTGGCCGACTCCAACAAGTCCTGCTCCACGCCAACCCACAACTGCGCAATCTCTCTCCTCAGTCTATCCCTCTCACCCCAATCCACAGTCTTCACCGTGACATCAAAACTTCCAGAAATAGGCCGATGATCGGAAACATCAACCTCATATCGCCTATACTCCCTGAGCCTAACCCTTGAACTGACTCTCGATCTCCATAAAATCCTATCACACCACGCAGGCGCTCTGCGCTTCTCGGAAGTATCGTATTCTTCCGATCTCACGTCATATTTATACGTCGGCGCGAAGTGTAAAGGTCCTTCCGAGAATCCTCGTAAACGGCATGCACGATTATATTTGATCTCTCGGAGTAGTTGGTCGTATTGGTAAAGAGATGACAGATCATTCGCGCGAACAGCAGCAATGATAGCATCTCTTCGATGATCAATACGATAATTAAGATCACCATGGAGCTTTCAATTAATGAGCTTGAGCCGGATCGAAACATTGATAGATGTAACTCACAAATACAATCTCATGGTCCAGCACGGTCGACCCATCTCCTCCACCAACATACGCCAAGGAATGATCGCTTGTCGGAAAAACCGCTTTCTCCTCCAATATTCCGGCAGCGTCCGCGTTCCTTCGTCTAATTGCGTTCTGTCCCGCAGCCAAATGACAATTAATAACACAAACGGATGTATCTCCGATCACAAATCGTGCTACAATAGCACCCTAAGCCGAATATAAGTCATCAACCTTTCACACGTCTCCACGATAAAATCACAAATATACCTTATTCCCATACCTTCCCCCCATTCCTCTTTTAACAGTAGTGACCGCTACATCATTTAGCCCCGGCCTCTCACTACACTTGACAAAGGTACATGTGAACAAGCCGACGAGGTTTTCCGTGTGCACGCAGACGTAAGGGCACGTTGCCGACATCGAAGTCCTGACAGCTGCGGACAATCGTTCATACCAACGTTTATACGCCCCGGTGACCTTGTCACTTAACCCGTTGTCCTCCGGTTTCTTCTTCCCACCCAGTAGTACGTTTTTTGCTGTCATTTTTCGACTTTCCAGATCGATGACTTCTTGGAAACCAAATATGATGATATCTGGAGAGTCGATACTGCATAATGTGTCATTAAGGAATTCGTAATTGACGGGATCTGACATGAGAGAATCAGGACGCGCGGAATCACAATTCCAAGAGACAAGGAGCATTGAAACGTCGCGAAAAGAGCTAAACTCTTGTTCTCGTTTCTGTAACTCATTATCTACAGAGAGAGATACTCAGATCATGCGAGGTGACAAGGCAGCGGAAACACTTACCAACCCAAGCAACGCCCAATAACCCATCCCACAACTTCAGGCATTCATCACGTCCAACACTGATTACACACAGCTTCCGACTCCATTCGATCGCGCAATAGTTCACGCTCAACCTCAACACTGGCAATCCAGGATGCGCATGCCAGCTATTCGTCACCACCCACGGTTTCTGCGACACATCATAAACGGAGATTAGACCATTCCTAGCTCCAGCCCATAATCTATCGTTCACTCCTTCCAAACATAAAACGTCGGACATAGCCACACGAACGGCTTCGATGCATTTTGGGTATCCATCATCGGTACGAAGAGCCCATATAGATATATAGCCTTCTTCGTGACCTACGTAGACATAATCGGGTTGACTCGGGAGTATCGTTGCAGACGTTACGGAACCAACATGTTCACAGGGTAATAAAGATCGCGCAGTAACCCCGGAAGCAAAAATATCATAGACACGTATGATCGGCGATCTTTGGTGACTATGCGAGTGTTGTTCTGTTCGTGTAGAAGTCCATAATTTTCCATCTATCAATTTGACGAAGTCTTGTTTTTCAGTCGTTCGTACCACACGTGGTTGGGCATGTTGTAATGAAATATCCTGTCCATCCTCTGAAGGTGAAAATATCAACGTCTTCCCACATTCATCCATGGTAACCATTGATTGCCCATATCGGAATATATGCGTTATAGGATGTGGATGCGCGACGTGTTTTGCGGCAGCGATATGTCCAGCATAAATATCCATTTCAAATAAATGCCCTTCCTTGGTCCCAATCCACAAGAACACGCCTCGATAAGCATGATGGACGGAGGGGCGGAAGGTCATAGCGGTGACTTTTGAGTCCTTTGATCCAACATCCTTGATATCAAGGTTGATCATCGGCGTGTCTCCCATCGCCAAATCATATACTTTGATCTGAGTCCCATGTCCTGTGACTATATGCGACCCTGACGCCGCATATGTACCGGAGTGCGGGTGAACATGGACTTTTGGTTCGCTGGAACCCTCCCTAAATCTGAGGGCAGGAGGACAACGATATGAAGCAGTCATATCCGGCATACTATCAGCGGCTTGGGCTCTGGGATCATCCTCCTCTGCGCCGGAATCGTCGTCAGATTCCGCGGGAGATGGCGGTCGACGAGGAGGTGGAAGTTTACCACCAAGACTGATTGTTCGTGTAGGTGGAGGAGGAAGTTTGCTGCTGCCAATTGGCTTTCGATCTGGTGAAGTGGTTGCAGGGCTGCGTTCAGGTGGCCAAGGGGGAGTAGTCGGTTTGTTATTCGTGAATGCTGAAGAATGCGTTGAGTCTTCAGCAACAGGTGGTGCCGTAGGACGACGTGTGATAGAGCGCGGATGAAGCCTAGGTGGTGGGGTATTCGAACTGGCCTCGCCATTTGCAGAATGGGGAGACAAGGTACTGTGGTGACGTGGAGGAGGAGGCATCGCAGAGCGAAAAGGTTTTGAAGGAAGGCTACTTTGCTTATTAATGTCAGGCTCAAACGAGACTAGATCAATAAGGTTCGGTGATTCAACTAATGATCTTCGAGAAAAGAGAGCATTTGGGGGAGCAGAGCCATTTTCGACAATGGGCGAGAGGTCTTCAGGACTGAGGGTAAAGGGGCGAGAATCATCTAACAAAGACAGCTGAGAAAGCTCGGCAGATTTAGGAGGGCGGGGGGGCACATCGGGTTTAGCTGACGACTTGGGGTGTATTGGGGTTGGGGATATAGACGAAGGGCTGCTGGTGTTAAGCTAAACGAAGAAGCAGATAAGAAAGGTACATACATTCTAGATTGGGTCTCCAGGTCTGCTGGGGGTCGTGATCTAGAAACAGGGGGCGGAGGCGGGGGGCGGTGATGAGTGTTTGGGGTGGTTGGCCGAGAATTTACAGGAGAAATTGATCCGGTGCTGTTCGGTGACACAGAAAGAAAGTTGCTTTCACCGCTCCTCGCCGGTCTAGGTGGCAGTATAGGTCTAGGTGATTCCAAATGAGAGGCCCTTGACGGAGAATCACTGCCCAGACGGATGAGAGGCGCTTGAAAGAGACAAGAGCGACTTACAACTTGGTTTTGAGCGTGGCTACGCCTGGCGGTGGGTCACCCTCGACCTTTGGAAGAGGAGATGGTGTCCGAGAAGGCAGAGGCGAGGGTGGAGGCTTCGCCAGTCGTGGTGGTGGCGGCGGGGGACGCTTGGCAGCGACACCTCTGGGTGAGGTGCTGAGGTGATCCTGGGCAGCATAGACATCCACGAGCTTGGCATTCTGTGGCTCCGTAGACCGCACCTCGACCGCCAGCTGCTCAAACTTGGAGCGGAGACTCTTGACGGCCTGTATGGATCCGCCGTCGACGTCCATCGTCTGCAACGCTCCCCAGGAGTTGATCCAGAGTGAAAATGGCGCCGGCCTGGAATAATTTGTCAGTCAAGAATAATTCGAGTTCCCATTTGCTCAGGATCAACACGGCACCTTGTCTTGTCGTACAACAATCAGTCGAGAACATATCAGCAGCTTTACCGAAACCCGTACCATTGTTTGTTTGTCATGTCCTTTTGTTCCAAATAATCACTAGCACCGCCTCGCGACGTCACGCTATTTTGTATTTAGCGAACCACTGACACTGGTAGTCTGAGCAATATTCGTGTATTCACCGCCCCAATACTGCTCTAGGCTATGCAATGTCTCAATTCTTTCTTCCAGAGACACTATCAACCGCCACATTGCCACTACAGTATTATCCAAAATAGAAATGGCACGACTACTATATATTGATGGCGTTTTGACACCAGTCCCAAATGTTTTCAGCGGTTACAAGTCCAGAAGAAAAAGATAAAGCAAACGTCCAAACACCTCCGAGATTGCGGAAATCTCTGAGAACAGCATTGATAGATTCTTCTAGTCCAAATCTATAATCGAATAGTAAGACAGGACGACTGGCAAGTCAGCCTTATCACCGCTGTGGCTTGATCATTTTGACAGTGATTCGACACTGTGAAGGACCGAATGTTTGCTACTAAATGACCATCAAGATGTAGTTTTTGAAACTGACAACTGGCGCTATAGGTGAATGGAATTATACGGACATGAGGTGTTCCAAAAGTAAACACATCTTTGAAAGCGTACGCATATCACCCTATCCAAAGTAAAACGGTCTGACAAATATGCATAAGACCCTGAATACATCTCAGTCAGTCTGAGTACAATAGCGTCACTCATATCGTTCTAGGGTCCGTTTCAAAAGTCTATCTCTCTTCGACCGTTCCTGAGTTCTTTTACAGCACAAGCATGACCAATAGTGATGGTAAAACAAGACCTTCGAGAAGGATAAAATTTACCAAAAATGTTATCTGATTCCTTAGCCTATCATACTCTAAACCCTAGACTCTGTGCCAAAACTTAGTTGATGAAAGTGTCAGACCTCCTGTGGTCGACTGAACTAAACTGGAATTCAAGACTTAGTATAGTCTCGCCTTTCCTTCGCCCACGCAAGTATCTCTTATCTCTAGGATCCAACATAAGCTGTGTCGGCCCGGACTATTTATCGGACAATCATGACAAGACGGTCCCAAACGTCTAGATCTGTTGTGCTTTCTGAAATTAGGAAAAGAATATTTATGCTATTACGGCAGACAGAGGAAAATTCGGTCTACTCTAGATTGTAATTTATCAACGTTCTCTCCGACAGAAGAGGAACACTAACCAAGATGGTAATTCTCACCAATTCCCGATCGCATTGTTGTCTTCAACATCAGACATCGCCCCACTCATTCGGCGCTGAGAAAAGGTTCCAACTCGTCCTAAGTACAGGCACGTACACGCGACTAATACAACACCAGTGTGAAAAGACACATTACAACACCGAGAGCAACGGCTTTTGGCGATGAGCGGGACTTTAATACCCATGCTGTCAGTAGCTTCAAAATATCTAGCAGCTTAGGCGTTAATGAATGTCAGCGATAAGAGGAATAGATCATGCTCAATCAAACTCTAAAGCCCAGTCTAGAAGATTGTATCGGACTTTTCGTTGCTTTCTTGACCATATCCTGAGGCCGAGGAGAAAAGAAAAGGCTCGCTGGCAAAACTATGACCCGTAGCTCACCTGAGAACATGGCACTCCAAATTTGAAGTAAGAGATATATAAATGCGAAGAGTGTGCCCCCTCATTGTCAGAACATCACAACAAAGAAGATAGAATTCAAAATTTCATGTATCACGGAGCAAAATAAAGTCGTGGGTACAGATTCCCTATAGAGTTTATCAGATAGACAACTGAGAAGCACGAAGAGAGATAGGGAAATGAAAGTCAGAAAAGACACAAACCTCCGAGAACACCGACTGTCAATTCATCGAAGGGCACTTTCCATACGCGGCTGAAATGATCGTGTAGCCGTTGCATTATTCATAAACGACGCGTGTGACAATACTTGGCGGCGCCGGAATTTGCCGTGCTCGCCTTACCGAAACAACGGTCCGAGAAGACTCACCGGAGAGCTTCCCTCCTCTCCCCGTTCCTGATCTTCTTCTGCCGACCAATCTTTCGCGACTGAGGACAATCCCTCGGACGCTCATTTGACATCGGCTGCATAGAACAGTATATCATGTACCCACCCCTGTACCTACGTCACAACCATCATGGAAAACACCACTCCGGCGGTTTCCCACTCTGAGCTTGCCGTCTGCTTCGTTAGATTTTTATCCGCCCCACTCACTAAGTAGGTCGAGACAAGATTGATCCTTCGGCATGAGCCCATGCCGCGCCTCTCTCAATGTACTTCTTCCAAGGGTGTAATAAGTACTGGGAAAAACTGCCTTCGATGCCAAAATACTTCCCAGTATCCTTCACACGACGAAAGGAGTGGCGATAATCAATGCTTGCGGGGCTCCACATACCCAAAACTACTTCGCAGGCATGTCACTCCACCTTGATAACTCCAAACGCCTTATATAATAGTAACCATTCTTCTGCAGCGCAGCCCCAATCGCTTTAAGGAGACGCTTATCTACCCACCCACAGTAATCTTATCCACAACATAATGTAATGGAATACTTATCTGCGGCAAATGACGTGTGGTGATAATATGAAAAGTTTTATTACGATCGGAGCGCGGATGTATGTGATAATGTGCGTATTACAAATGTACAGCAAAAATGAAGAGAATGGATGTGATGTAAGAGACAACGATCGCGAATGTGTAATGAATGTACAGATGTAAATGTTAAAGACCCCGAAGAATGAAAGCACTGAAAAGTCCAACTGAATAATAAAAACTAATAATCAACCCCAAAAAAAGCTGGGGAGAAGACACTATGATAAGCTATCGATTTTCTTTTGTGTTGTTTTCAAATCTATAAAGTAGAGGTTGACTTATCCTTTTGCTCTGGTAATGCCAGACTGCAAAGGATCCCTACAGAGACCAATGCGAGTATGACAGCATAAACAAAATTCCTTCCTAATGGCAGTTGTTCTTGCAGAGATATCGAGAACAGTGAGGTAGCAAATGTCGGCGCAACAGTGCGTGTGACGGATCCTACCATCTGCGCAATGCCGTTGATAGATCCTAGCAGAGGTTTCGGTGCCGTTTCAGCAATAATAACATGAATCGATCCTTTAAAAGTAATTTTTGTCAATAACAAGCTTCTATGCGCAACGAAGAGAAAACTCACCGAAGCACATAGGGACAAAGAACTGGAAACCAAGCTGGACAGCTATCGAGAAGTAAACACCAACACCAATTCCTCCATACACTCTAGCCAGATACGCCGAAAGAGGGAATGTCCAGAAAATGATGAAAAATGCCGCAAACGAGAGCCGATAAACTCGGGTAGCCCCGTATTTCCTGATAACCTTGCCAAGCACGTTGATCTGAATAAAAATATTGACAAATCCCCAAACGCCCATAATCACTCCAATGGCGTAAGTGCTAAGTCCCAGTCCACCGAGTTCAATCGGAGTAGAGTACATCAAGGGCATGAGAGCGGAATAGCACATTTCTGAAAATACGAGGATAGCAAAGTTGATGATGGTAAACAGTAAAGCCCGAGATTTGAGTGTAGAAAGTAGCGATGGCGTATTCGAGTCCGAGGGCTCTGGTGAGATCTCTTCCATGATCGCATACTCGGAGACAATTGAGGGGCAACGCGTCGAATCAGTTGATCCGTATTCTACATGATTGTTATTTCCTAGGAGTGTATCCGTAGAACTGCTTGCGGAGCCTTCGGAATCATAGACAAAATGTTTCTTTTTCATGTTTTGGAATCGTTTGCGTGCCAAAGTAGCTGGGTGCGTCTATAGGAGGTGTGAGACACTGGAAAAGACACGCCGTATAAAAAACGTACCTCTTTGAGCCCCAGGAAAGTGATAATGAAGGCGAACAAGGCGATACAACCAGCAGCAAAGCAAGGTAAAAAGTACGGATGGTCGATGAAAAAGGAGAATCTTCCGAAAAGTCTCGGCCATCGTTGTGCGGGATTAGATAGGACACCTCCAATAAGCGGACTACCACCAATCCATAAGCATACATCAAGTTCGAGAAAGACTAGCAACGTACGCGACTGTAGAGCCAAAACCCCACATGAGAGGCATTAAAGCGACAGCATCCCCAATGTTCGTCGCATCAGTCAACTAAAATGTTTTTTAAGCGAAGTTTCGGCCACTGAACTGCGTAAAACATACCTCAATAACAACAGACTTTGAAACACCTATGTTACCATTAAATGCACCTTGAAGACAACGCGACCAGACGAGTGACCAGAAGGACGTGGAGTACCCAAACTTAAACATCGCAAACATAAGACCGAGAGGACCCAGTAATAAAACTGGTCTTCTTCCAATACGATCAGACAACCATCCCCATTGGAAGACAGTAATTGCCTCTGTTAGGAAAAAAGCCGATTCCTATAAATTTGAAAGTTCCGTAAGATAAACCGTGAACGACACAACCAAAACGAGCAACTCACAATAAAGCCAGCGTAATACCCTACTTTCCTATCATCTCCTTTCGTCACCCCCGTGTCTTTAATGAATTGGTTGATGAAAGGGTAGATTACCAGTGCGGTAATGGGTTCCGCAACCTGGATAAGCATAACGAGGAACAATTGAAATTTAGGCAGGGGCGTCCGGTCGACGTTTTTTGCATTGAGATTGAGTTCGTCGTGGGATTGAGTATCAAGAATTGGTGATGTTTCCCCATAGGGTCCATCAGCTCTACCCTCGGATTGTTGCGTCCAAGACTCCTCGCTTTCGCCCGGCATATTATCCATAGACACGCCCATAGTATACAGCGGCGGAGGGCACGAATTAAAGAGACTATAAAGTGAAGAGAGTAGAAAAGTGGGGAGAAAGAATTTTTTGCAGATGTCCCTTTATACAAAACGTCATTACAACATTCTGTCCGTCGGTGGTTCGACAGCGAAATGAACTATGTAATCTGACACAAACAGCGAGACATGTGTCATGTTGATATCCTAACCCAATCACGATTACAAACCTGACCCAAGACGTAATGCATGGTGCTAGAAGCACTGATGAACTGTTGGTGCAGACACGGCCACGACATTGAGCGTTCTGTGGAAGCGCAATCATAGCCACAGGTACCGTTCTTCGAAGGGATACGCAATTCTCGGTGGAAGCTAATGCCCGTGCCCGTAGACCCAGTGGCATATCCAGCCGAAGAGCATCGATAACGTAAGCTATGGGTTGATACTTCATGTATAGCCCTACTGATGCGCTAACTGACACCGCTATCACACCAAGGTACAATGCCACCGGGTTCTTGCCAAAGCGCGGATTATTGTTCTTTCTTGCCTCCTAAAATAAAATTCCGGTGGTGACATTGTTTCACCGACCTCGCTGCGCATAGTTGAAAGCCTGCCTAGTCTCTTCGGGAGCCCAGGTCGCCGGCATCCGTACAGGCTAATCAAGTTCCCTCCTCAGCGTCTTAACCAATTTCCGCACCATCTATAGGCTTGAAAAGCCCAGGCTAAGGTTCAAGTCGAATTTGTCCCAAGGCTCACCGCTGACGACCTTTACTAGTACATACTACTCAAACCGCATCCACCGCTTAGATTTAAGCTTCGTGTCACATTGATTGATCCCGACTGGGCGGCGAGCTAAGACTCCGCCCCCTTCTCTCCCCATTGCTGTTCATTCGACGTCTCCTTGGCTATCATTGCGAAACACATTCATTCCGGAAGTAGCTTCCGATTTATCTCCCAGTCAGTCATACGAACCAACTCTACAGTGAGGCATCCGCTAACCCGCCGATGTTCCTCTATATTTCTCTCAACATCAAAAACAGCAAAAAAAATTGTACATCCCACATTATAAACTAGTTTGAGCATTTTTTACCGAAGATGTCGTAACGCGGATGACTATCATTCGAGTCAGATACCATACTAGTTTCGAAACCGCTAACAGTGATGGTGTCGGCCGACGATCTCTCCTCGAGCCACCTCCTGGGGAACTCCATAGCGATGCTGACAGATTGGCGTCTATCACATCCTGCAGCATCGGATGCAGAGGATCCAAACCCATCTTCATCATCAACCAAAGTCAGCCGTATTCGTCATTTAAATGAAGATCGCAGTCATCTGTCTTCGATCAGTATTTCCATCGCCCTTAATTTAACGAAGTCTGTGGCTGTAAGCTTTCCGGAGCATCGAATGGCTGCGTCCCTGGGGAGTAAGCAAGCTTGGTGAGGATGATTGACTCACCGCTCGTCTTGACGAATCACATAAAATGAATAAAGGCGTTCCTGGACAACCTTTTGAGGATCTTACCTGACAGGTTCCCCGGCTTTCCCTTAAGAAGTTCCGTGATGTGTTCTGGCGCGATGGGGGTCCAGAGAAAACCAATGACAGGTACCATCTGCGTAAATAAGATCCAGTCTTCAAGGTAGTCCATCTCGATACCGTTGCAAGCAGGTTTGGAACGATGACCGTGTGGTGGGCCAGAGTACAGATCAACATGGCATTGTTCGTCGATGAGTCTTGCTGATTCCACGCCGTGATTACGGGAGGTACCACATCTTCGCTTGACAACCTTGCTTGCGCTATCATTGTCTAACTCGGATACTTCATTTTCTAACAAGGCCCAGAAACTGTACCGGTAGAATTGGCAGTGAGAATATTAAAACATACCTACACAGGTCATTCGAAGCGTGCCACGAACTTCAGCGAACATATCTTATCACCGGAAAGGCTCTGTTCGGTCACAAGATACTTTTTCTTCCCGGTGTCAAAGGCAAGTTCGACAAACGGTATATTTATGCTATCGTCACTCTCTTCGGCCGATGATGATCATGGCGAGCGGACCAAGAGTGGAATGTGGGGTTAAGGAGTGCTTAACCAGATTTACATATGCTGAGACGAAGAATGCAAAAAGAGGTGAGTCGAGACATCGGTAAGAAGTAGTAAGCTTTCCTCCATTGGATTCACCTGACGGCTAAAGCGGGCGTCCTCAGTACAGATCGGATGTAAAGGCAGTGTGGATGAAATGAGGTTTCAATAAAATTAAAAGAAGTAGAGCTTTTTCATTTGCTGTATAATCGAGTGGAAACCATTTTATCATGGCCGTTACATTGGCGTCCTATATCAACAAAATGCACGTAATGAATTTACTTCCCGCTGATCATGATACGATCGGAAAACAGACTCGGTGGTGAGACCGCTCACTAACCGGGATTTGCCGTGACCCGACTCTTGGATGAACCGAAATTGTCGTGGTGCTGTGGGTTCTCGTACCACAATATAGTGGCAATTAACGTACGTTGTCCACGCCATTCTGGAAGGCGACAACCGAACAGAAGCATTCCGACGACTTTGAAGACTTGGCGGATCAGGTGTTTCTATTTGGGGATAGAGACGACGTTGGGGCTTGGCATGCTTGGTCGTTACAGCCACCAAGCCAATCTGGGCCCCTCTATTCGGCAGAACTGACGCCCGATGACATGATCGACAAAGACCGGCTACTCGGCTCAGCACAAGTCTCGAAGCCACCATCTCGACAACCCTTTGTGCCCACCGAGCTTCGGACAGAGAATAACCACTTTTAGAAGGTACGAGTGCTTGTCCTCCATGATCACTGTCTTCATGTACCTCTTTCAGAGCAAGGCTCATGGGCGCACTGTTGCCTATTTGCCCAGACCCGGCAAGCACCGGAATACAGTCGGTGACTGTTTCATAACATACATGGTCACAGATACATGAAGTGGGATCACTTCTCCCATCATCCATTTCGCTATCTTCCAGGATGTCGGGCAAATCGTCTCCCGGCTCCAAAAACCGGTTTTCTTCCCGGTTTTCTCGCCTCAAGCAGCGGGTCTCTTTGGCGCTCTCTACTTTCTCCCCGGCTTCTGCTTCTCAAGCGCAATCTCGGTTCCCGGGCAATAATGCCGGAGGACTAGAAGCTTCCGATCATCAAGCAGATCCCTGCCTGCTATTCGCGTCTGACTCCTATTCTACAGCCATTCAAACTGGGAACACGATACCCGCCCATCCAACATCGGATCCATCGCGGTTTAAGTGTCAATTGGAAGAATGCTTCTCTCGGAATTGTCCGTCGCTGCATATCACACCTTCTTCTGCACTCCAAGGCCACACTTCGACCTTTCAAGGACCAAGTGTAAGCTCTCTTCTTGAATCATAGTGCATTATTATAATACTTCTGCCAGCATACGCGAGGCGAATTCAGTGGAGCTCATGGCTTCATCGTGAAAGATCCCGTATTTATCGACCATAATACCACGTCCGAGACTTGTAAGGACTTTCTGCGCCACTTGTATGTTACATGTTTGCTCATTATCACCTCCGTCAGTTATGGAGAAGCTTCTACAACAAACGATAATCGGAGCCGAATTTGATTCTTCTGATCGCGACCCACCTCCGAGGTGCCACCCCGGAACTCGACTTGCTATCTTACAGCGGTGTTTACATTTCATTGTTCAGTCTGTTCAGTCTCGCGCCGAAGGAAAGTTACGTTGGATAGTTGGGCCTGCCGGCGTTGGGAAATCGGCTGTGATGCAAATGATTGCCGAGAAGGTCCCCGACGGCATTGTCTTTGCCTCAATCTTCCTCTCCGTCAATGGTCGGAGGGATGGCACAAAGACGATCCTGACCATCGTTTACCAGTTCGCTAGCAAAAGTGAGCTCTACTACCAACATGTCCGGGATCTGGTCATGAGGGATCCATCTCTACTTCGAAAATCAATGGCGGTGCAATTTCAAAAGTTTATTGTTGGGCCTTTCGTCACTCAACGTCTATTCGATGCGTCACGTCTGTTCCTGATTACCATCGATGGCCTCGATGAATGTGATGACCCTTTCACTCAGGAAAAACTTCTAGAATTGATATCTAATTTCTGTACCACGTACCCTGCTTCTCCCATTACGTGGATCATCGCGAGTCGCCCAGAGCCTCATATTACGTCGTTTTTCGAGAAGCCCGAGGTCCAACATGTGTACACAAAGGACGAGATGGAGATCGATTCAGACGAAGCACGTGACGACGTTCAGCGGTATCTCCGTGACGAATTCAAGAAGATACACCTTGCATATCCTACACTCAGACGGAGACAGGAGTGGCCGTTGGAACATGAATTCACCCAAATAGCGACAGCTGCCGGTGGACTTTTCGCGTACGCATCTACAGTGGTCCGTTATATCGGAGACCCTCATTACCGAAATCCCACCGCTCAGCTTTCTAATGTACTTGCAGTGATCAATGCTGGTACAAAAGGTGATATGTCCAGACGGGGTCACCCGATGGCTCAACTCGATGCGCTGTATAGGAGGATCCTATCCAACGTCGAGGAAGATGTCATGATTGACACCAAGAAACTGTTGCTCGTATATTCAAGGCACGGCTGGCCTGCTGTGAAGTTTCGCGAACAATGCAATATGCTCGGATTGGCTGAAGATGCTGCTTACGGTGCCATTTGCCATCTCCATGCCGTCCTGAAGGTTCCAGATCCCGACAATGCTGCTGATGAATCTTTGTCATATTACCACAAATCGTTTGAAGACTTCCTTTTCGACCGCGAGCGATCTGGACTCTTCGATAACGTGAAGGATGAGGCTGAACAATTCCGGGTTCGTGTTGTTTTGAAAATGATTGGCGAGGTTCAAGGCGCCCCTGATGGTGCGGCTAGTAGTGAACCTATTGAATGCGGGAGCTACGGCCGTCTGAAGGGTGGTTGTGATCATATTTCACTTTCTTGGCCTGGTGATGAGCGTTTTCAAATGACCGACGATGAGCTCCGAATCCGGCTGTATCGTCGTGCAATGACGGATATGTTTCAGAACTTTAACTCTGACCGTAACTTTTACGGGAGTATTTCCTGCTTTCATATCTTAACCACGCGTTTCACAACGCTTGGTGCTTTCTACCCATTTGTGAAATTGCGAGACTCTGCTTTTGTAAGTTTCCTTGCGCCCTGTTGTAATTTGGAATGTTGAAGTTCTTGTCAGGACAAATTTCGTCATGAACTTGGGGAGCTTGGCAAGCTGAAGGAGGTGCCTCTTCGAGCATTAGATTATGCTGCAATCTGTGGCCCTATTCATTTACGGTGTACAAATCTTATTGGTCTTGATATCGCACCGAGCGAATGCTGGGACTCGTCTTGCAGTGTGAGTGATAAAATCTGTGTTTGTAGGCTTTGTTGACCTCGAGGTTTTGTAGCATCGCAAGGACACAGTAGGTGATCAGCAGCGGGAAGGATGGTCAACCGTATTTGAACGGTATTGCGGAGTCGATTTGGATAGTAATGCGAAAGAGGATACAGGTGTTCCCCGCTTTGTTACTGTCGTGCGTCAAGAATCCCATAGGCAGTGTTTTAAATATTCAAGTACGGGTGCCTGCTATTTCTGCTCGCTCCGGCTTGCGCGTCACCTTATGAATAACGAAGACCAACTTGCTTTGGTTTTCGTTGATTCGACATACATGTGTTATGTCGAATTGTCCTTTATTGATCCAGATGATGGTGTTTCGGAGTGGAGATATCGGTTTTTACATTCTGGACTTCCGACTTGTACTGGTGGATAGTGCGTACTGTACCCTATCATAATTATTCAAGTATGTCATTTGTATTATGTAGCATAATATCTATAAGGATAAACCAATATACGAGTGCCGTCATTGAAATGAACTAGGTAGGCAGTGGGACTCCGACCGCAGGTAGTGAGCAGCGCTGTGGCACCTCCCTATGCTATCTCTTTGGTTACTAATGGTTATTCAAGTTGGAAGCCTAGATGAGTTGATAATGGTCCTAATCAATGTTCTTCAGGCTGATCTCGGCTTTCTGTACCGCATAACTTGTCTCTTCTAAGTATAGCATAGATAGTTGCCAGTCGCCCTGAGCCTCGCATTACCTCGGTTTTTGACAAACCTGAAGTTTAATTGTATCGCCCCGCGGAACTGCAGAAAACTAAACTCGAATACCCGTCGCTTAGGTACAAGCGAGAATGGCCCTCGGAGCACTGAAGGACGTGAGTTCGTTCAACAATTGAGGTCGACGAAACAACCTCAGTGGGACCTTCCAATGTCAACCTCGATGATACAAATACAACGCGCTCGTGGCGTCTGATGTCGATCCTGTCAGAGAAGAGAAACTGTCAAACTGTGGGTCATTCCATCTCGGGGGAAGCCAAAGTACGAAAATACAAAATTTCTACTTAAGTACCTAGCGACCGTGAGAATAGAAAAATAAAAACAAAAGAGAACATTTCGGGCATAGCCCGATCACGTTCTCTACAGCACGACCATCCCCCGCAACAGTGATCCGATATATTGATAGCCTCCATTACCGAATCTCACCTGCTCGGTTACGTTACGTACTTGAAACCATCGACAAATCGTTCATTTATCTATGACGCAACGCCTTGTCACAAACCCTTGTATACTATTTTTTGAACAACCAGGATCCACCTAGTACTACAGTCTGAGTCTCATTGGTTCGATGAGATTCTGCCCCTCATTCACTGACTCAGATGACAGGTTATCGGGGTAGAGAGATACAAAATTATACAATAGAGGCGGATCCTTCTGAATAAAGTAATTGTAAAGGTATGAAACATCTGTCCGCCCTCAAGTAAACATTTTTCACGTCACGACTGTCCACATGCCCAATTGCCGATCAGAAATACTACTCTTCATTCCGTTAGGCTGCTCATATTTTTGAGATATAACACCAGCCTCTTCTTTGTGTGAATTTGCTGGGCGGTGTTGTCAGAATAAGGGTGAGATTTCACTTTCGAGGGCTAAAATTGTGTAGAGTCATCCTACTCTTCCCTACCATGCCAGATTTATCTGGCTGATGATTGACGGTATGAAGAAAGGTGAGGGCGAGCCTGGACATGTTGAGCTCAGTGGAGAATGGGTCCCAGAGTGCGATTGGCTTATAATAGGTTCATGTAGTCTTCTTATCGAAAATAAATTACTGCATGTATGAGTATATGCACGCACTGTCGACACCGACAATAGTCGCTGTTTTTGAACCACGAGTGGAGTATTGTGAGGAAGGTAGAAGCATGTTAAGTAGAAGCATGTTGGAAAGTCATGATTACATTTGGTTTGCGCCTTGAATTTGATAAGGTGGGGCATGGAATTGATCGAAGGTCGTTGAGCATTGTAAGGAGTGAGGGACATAACAGTGGTCGTCAACTGGTTGTTACGAGAATATTTTATAGGTCGATGTATAGGCATTCTGACAAGAATGTTAGATTGCTTGCCTCAGAATACCCAAATTGAATGACGCCCAGTAAGTATTGACATCAGCGTGAGGGAGTAGACATGAATGTACCTGGTATTCCTAGCCACTCCGAGCAATTATGACAGACGTACCGACTGTTACCTCTTGTTTACTCTCCTTGTCATGATCTATGTTCCTGGGAAGAGGGATAGCTTCGGCGCATACTCCTCAGCCTAATTACACTGGGACAAGCTGCGTGGGGGCTTCATTCTTCTATGCTACACTGCGGATATGGATGTATTGTGTCAAGTGTAATGATATATCACAAAGGCCGGGTGTTGGAGAAATCAAGTTGGGTAGAATATTTGTCTGCCATCTGCAGTATAACTGCCCAACGTCAGGGGCTAGAATCGGTATGATTCTCTCAAACTTAGCTTTTCTCGAATCTTGATCCACTGGACACTGTTTTCCAAGAGCTGGTGGGACGACATGCAAACCTGGCGAGCGAAGTGTCACGCATCACGCGATGTGACCACTCTCTCTTGTTCGCTCCGCTACCACAGTGCCTCGCTCGCGTTTCTCTTCACCTGTCTGGCTTTCTGACGGCGAAAAGCAGCTTACCACAGCGTACAACTTCTTTTATCTCCCCCAAAGTCGTTCTGCGGCAAGGCCAGCGAGCTGTACAGGGCTCTTGTCCATCCCTCATTCCGCATCGCTGTCGATCACCACACCACCGTATTCGCGAACCTTGACAGCAGGGGCAAATATATCTGATTGGGCTAGTACAAACGGACGTTAGCGTGATGGCGCTGACTTTCGTGTCCAGACAGAGTTAGGAGGTGATGGGCGCCTGGTGTTGATGTAACGCGGCACGCCAATTCGAAGCTGACGTGACATTCCTCCTTTCCACGATGGCTACATATACTACTGGGCACAATGATCTCTGCGATCCTTCCTTCCCCCGTCGTCGAGGATGCCGAAAAAATCCTCCCCAGTCCTAAAAAAGCGCATATCTTCTTGGTTCTCTAGAGTCAGGAAGCGTGTCTCTTCCACTTTTTCTCCTTCGTCTTCCCAATCTCCCCAGAGTTCTCGTCAACGCAACGGTAGGCCAAGAAGCCTAGACATCCCCCCTCGCCATGCAGATAGTGACGTCTCGCCCGAGTTCACCCGCCCCTACCACTCAGTCTCGAACGCCTCCCGTCCTTTCACTATGGCTCCAATTCCGCCGCATTCCTCCCCTTTCCCTCCGGATCTCTCTTCTTATCAGCATTCGGCTGTGACCGGTGATGATACGGGGAGATTACTCCCACCGGATCACCGCGTAGATGCAGAGTTCCACCCTACCTCTTCTTCTCATCTGCATTTAGGTTCAAGTACCTCCGCTCTTCCTACCCCAGACGCTGGGCGCACTGGTCACATCACACAACCCCAGGACAATTGTAAGAAATTTCCGTATTACAAAGTGTATACTTACCATCGTCTCTGGTAGTCATGAAGGAGCTTATGCAGGAAACGATAATCGGAGCCGAATTCAACTCTTCCGCTGGCGAGCCTCCCCCTCGGTGTCATCCTGGAACACGTCTAGCCATCGTACAACGGTGTTTGGACTTCATCATCCAGTGTGATGATGCTGGCAAGTTGCGGTGGGTAGTGGGTCCTGCTGGGGTTGGGAAATCGGCAGTCGTGCAGATGGTCATCGAAAAGGCCCCTGGTGACGTCCTTTTTGCCTCAGTCTTCCTCTCTGTCAATGGGCATAGGGATGGAAGCAAGACTATCATCACCATTGCATACCAGCTCGCCGTCAAGAGTGAACCCTATCGTCAATTCATCCAAGATCAGGTTACCCGCGATCCTTCTCTTCTTCGAAAATCACTTTCAGAACAGTTCAACAAGTTTATTGTTGAGCCATTTGTGCTAAAACACATTTGTGGTTCTTCCCTTCGCCTCCTAATTGCCATTGATGGCCTCAACGAATGCGATAACCCCCTCACTCAGCGGAAGCTCCTCGAGCTTATCTCGAGTTTCTGCATCACATACCCTGATTCTCCCATTGCGTGGATAGTCGCTAGTCGCCCCGAACCGCACATCACTCGTTTTTTCGGTTTGGCTGAAGTCCAACCGGCGTACTATAAGGAAGAAATGGTGGTTGGGTCTGATGAAGCATGCGAAGATGTTGAACGGTACTTCCGCGATGAACTGAAGAAGATCAAACTTGCGCATCCTGCGCTCAAGCACGAACAAGAATGGCCTTCGGAACACGACTTGACGCAAATTGCTTCATCTGTAGGAGGGCTCTTCGCATATGCCGCTGCAGTAGTCCGGTATATCGGTGATCCTAATCGTAAAGACCCCCTACTCAGCTCCGTCGCGTACTCGAAACCATTCAAGATACTGGTGCAACTGGTCACGATGCGACGAGTGATCACCCGATGGTCCGGCTCGATGGGTTGTACAAGAGGATCCTGTCCAGTGTCCCGGATAATGTCATGGTGAACGCCAGAAAATTGGTACTCATTTATACGAGGACTCTTTTCGATGGTGTTGGGTTCCGCGGGCAATGCAACGCGCTGGGATTGACGGAAGACGACGCTTATGATGCCCTCCGATATCTATCCGCTGTTATCAGGATTCCTGAACGCAACAGGGCAGATGATTCATCTCTCTCGTATTATCATAAATCGTTCGAGGATTTCCTTTTCGATTTCAAACGATCAGGTTTTTCTCATAACTTTATGTACGAGGGTTTGCAGCTCTGTCATCGTACTGCGTTGAAGATTCTCGAGGAGGTTCCATATGACGCGGCTGGCGTGGCTGGTGGTGAAGGCACCGGTGGCGATGTGAATGGTTCTTGCGACAATATCTCTCTTTCATGGCCCGGCGATGCACGTTTTCGAATGACCGATCGGGATCTGCGGATAAAGTTGTACGGCAATGTACTTAGTTGGGTATGCAAATATTTCAACAGCATTGGCATCTTCTACGGACGCCTATCTTGCTTCCATGCGTTGACCACACGTTTCACGGTGCCTGATGAAAACTTCCCGTTTTATCGGTTGAGAGATTGTGCTTTTGTAAGTCTCTGTATGCTTTATTCTGTATCGAATGCTGAGATCCCGTTTCAGGATGAGTTCCGTCATGAACTCCAAAGACTAGGAAAGATAAGGAAAGTGCCTCTCCGATCATTTGATTACTCCGCTATCTGTGGAGACGTCGAGTTGCTGTTTACGAGTCCCACCGGAAAGAACGTCAAAGCTTCAGACCCCTGGAACTCAAGCTGCGAGGTGAGCCGCATTCTACGAGTCAACGAATCATTACTCAATTTTGAATGATTTAGCATTCAAAGAGTAGAGTAGGCGGGTTACAGCAACGACGAGGGTGGTCGACCAACTTTAAAAGATATCATCGAGATGATTCGGGCTCTGAAGATGATCATGATGCTGATGTTCCCGGGTTTTATGCTGTTACACGCCAACAAGCTCATGAAAACTGGTGTGTGTCAGATCGGTCAAGCAAACATGCTGCTGTGGCATGTCTGTACTGCTCGCGACGCTTCGCGCGTCAGTTTAAGGACAATCCGGATAAACTTGTTACAGTTTTTGTTGATTCGACTGGAATGTGTTATGTTGAGTTTTCGTTGGTTGACCCAGATGATGAGGTGTCGGAGTGGAGATACCGATTTTTGCATTCTGGACTTGGGAATAGTGTTGATGTTTAGTATACGATTTGTTACTTGTAGCGGTATTCATAGGCATTGTTTGTACCATTCAGTTAAAGGTTGTATTGTGTGTATGATGAATGGAATGTATCAACTGCTCTGGACGCCGATCGAAGACAGTACTAAGAGTTGTTGTGGTGTACCTTTTGACGAGTGCCAACTTGAGAGATTTCTAGTTGCGTCGCATATATCTATACCAGATGCGCTTCGATGCTGTGTGTAGAATTCCCAGACAGTTAGGCTAGACGAATGATAAATCTCATCGAGAATCTTTCTTTTTTTTTTTTTTTTTTTTGGTGGAGCAAGGTGCTAGCATCGCAGACAAGGTCAGCATGCCAGGACCGCTTTCGGCCTCGGTAGGCCTTTGAGTTTGCTTTTCCTACACCTCCCGGGGAAAAGCATTACGCACGCCAAGTTTGGTGAAAGGCAGTGTGGGGCTCCGTCTCACGTATACCTACTAAAACCCCGGGGTTCGAGGCCCATTTCTCAGGCAGGTGTCCTTCGTTTCTCAGTAAGCCTCTCCATGTGTTTTCGACTTTCTGCGAGCTGATTGACTTTTTCTCGAATTTTTTTTTCATTTGTATGTAGGACATCCACCCGGAGTCTCATTTCCAGTTGAGATCTTAGACTGTTTATTAAGTTGGTCCTCGACGGCCAATTAGATCTCTCGTTGTTGTCTCCAATCACCCTTTTGCACCTGGTAGTCCAAATCTTATAGGCAGCTTCCGATATTAGATGGTAAAGCCTTGATAGCCCCATGTTGGTTTTTCCATCCTCATTTTTTACTTTCGCAGATGCGCATCCCAGAATTTCGCCATATAATGGTTTTTGCCATCCTTGTTGCCTCAGTGTCCATATTCTACCGACTTCATCCTATATTTCATTTTGTCCTGGGGCTGAGCATTTTGTTAGTATGTGCTCCATCGTTTCAGTTGAGTTGCATGTCTAACAGGTTGCCCTTGTTTCTTGTTCGGGTATGTGGGACCAGTAGGTGCCAACCTTTTGGATATTTTTTATAGACCGGAACAGGAATTCCATTTGTGTGCGGAATATGTTTTTCATCTGTTTCAGGTCTTTCCAAATACTCTCTGAAGTCGGTGAGAGGGATAACATCCCTCTGCTCCATCGAGAATCTTTCAAACGTCACACAAGTTTAGCAGCTGATCTCACCTTGGCTAAAAACTATTCCCTCGTGCAGTCAACATTCTAGCAGGTACTTATATATCTCATTTGCCGCCGTATATGCTCTCCAAAAAAAGTTGCAAAATAAGGTTGGGAGTGGGAGTTCTCTGACCAGAACCCACCAGGTGGTAGAGTCGGCGCCGGGAATGCGGTCCAGTCGCCCCAAGCACGTGCCTGTCCTATTATGAATGCCCCGAGCCAGATGAACACATAGTGAGGAGCAGGAACTAAAGTAAAGCTCATCTGAGCTGCGCGGCCAACGACTGCACGCACAGGCGGGAAGGTGCAGGTTATTTATAGACTGAACGCTAGGCCCCCGACATCTTCGATCATGCCGAATTCACATTCCTCTACCCTTTCTATTTTTATCTTTCCTATATTTCCATATACGGCCACTATTGATCGTTCTCCTTTCTGACATTTCCAATATCTTAAAACTATACAGTTTGTATTGCCGAAACGATCGGGTATATAAGGACGCAAAAGCCACCATTAGTGAAGTGCGGGCTCGGGCTTCAGGCCCGAGCCGAGCCCGCACTTCACTAGCCACCATATACACCTCAGTGATCATCACGCTATCCGCGGTCACTGAGGTGAGTAAAATACTTCTACTCGTATCCATTCTCGGTATTTACTATTCCCTAGTATCTTGTTCTTATTAGGTATCTATATATCTCAGTGATCATCACGCTATCCGCGGTCACTGAGTATCTTGTTCTTATTATGTCCTCTTACCTATGCACTTATCTTCGACTTCCACTATTACTTCTTGAGCAGGGTATGGGTGTGTGTGAAGCAATTAAGAGTGAATTAGGAAATGCACGATGTACACATAGTAGGAGAACAAGAGTCATCGTAAGGATTTATCCCTTTGATGTATTTCGTACTAAACATGAACACATACACGGACTCCACGAGAACTCATTCTTCGTGATATTCCTGAAACAGAGAGGAAGAGTGAACGGCACAGCAACCACCGTGCAGAATAGATACGCTAGTCTCATGCCTTAATGGTAGTTATTTGAGCTCAACTCCTTGAATGATATTGCCTTCCCCAGTATCTGGCCATCGTTTTTTTGGATGATGTGTAAGTGATTGAAACGACGAGATATACGTTGCCCTTGTCCTTGTTACGCTACCATCTCCACTAGGTTGCGTCTTGTTCTATTGTAGGGCGATCTCCGAATTCTGGGAGGGTATAAGGGGGCTTGTCGATCCCCCAGCTTCTTAACGCACGGTACCGATGACAAACGACGGGTCACTTCCTGAAGAAAATTTGACCCTGGCAATGTTCCTCTTTGCGTCTACGACCGTCATAACAGTGTTTTACATGCTCATATTTTTACTCTACTGCCTTTCATTTCGTCTTTTGTATCCTCAACTCCGGAATGACCGAGGCAAGATCGATCGACACACGGTGTGGATATTGGTCTTCCAAACAGTGCTTCTGACCTGTGCCACGTTGGACCTCATTCTCTTGAATCGTGATACCCAATTGATGTATATTGATCACGGTGCTTCACCTGGTGGCCCGCTTGGTATGTCAGCAATAACGGATATTGCAACACTCAAGAAGATAGGCGCTGGTGTGAATATTGTGGAAAATGTTTTGATATTTGGCATATTAGTGGGTTTCCTCCAAGTATTTTCTTAGTCCCAAGAATGCTGATCCAGCTGCTTCTCAGGTATGGCGTGTTTGGGTCGTTTGGAGCGGGACTCGCTTTGCGACACCCCTCACTGTTGTATCTTTAATCTTATATCTCGTAAATATTGGTAAGAACAGAACATTTATCATACCTCACGCAGATATGTACTCTTGACCAATGCTTTCAGGATTGGGGGTTACATATAATGCGACTGCGGAGCATATTGGGGACACAAATCCTGTAACAATGGTACTGTTCATAATGGCCATGGCATTTTCATTGGCTAGCAACGTCTTTATGACTTCGGCAGTCGTTGCACGTTTGCTATGTGTTCGACAAAAACACATCAATGTGATGGGTAAGCTTTTGCTATCACGACCAAAGGCTGTGCTGAATAGCTCACACTGTGGCTATTGACAGGAAAATCTGATATTTCTAGCCAATACTGGGGATTGCTACAATGATGATTGAGTCCTATGCGTTGGATACAGTATGGGCGATTGGAATGTTCATTTCCTATAACCTCAACTATGCTCCTACCACTTATCTTTTCGGTCAATGTATCATTCAAGTTGACGTGAGTGCCGGTCATTCTATTACTCTATCTTCTAAACTGATCCTTATCCCGGTCATTCAAAGATTTTGACGGCATTTCTTCTTACTTATCGAGTATTCTCTGGACGCGCTTGGACTAGACAGACTCAAGATCGACTTAGCACGTTAAGGTGGGGTTCTAATGGGGTAGGGGCAACTGCCTCCGGAGCGGTTAGTGTAGGACAAGTGAATATACCAGAGGAAGATCCACCTGTGATGTGTTCTCGCAATGATGTATAGGCTCTAGGGTTATTTCTATGCTTTACTTTACTTAGATTATCAGTCGGTTGAATCTTTTTCTGAGTTTATATAATTCGTTGTTTAGGACTATCTGTCATGTGCACTATGAAGATATCTATTTTTACTTTCAGGACCGCTGATTATAAGTCTTAATGCATAACGGTATAATACTTCGCTTTTTGTAGCAGTGATTAATGAGCTTCTTTGACAATCTTCATTCTCCTAGTGCACGCCACTAGCGTGATTTCGACTTCATAGGCTGAAATGGGCTATAATTGATGTTCTGTTGAAGCTGTGCCTCGGACTCTGCGGCTTTGCTGCAGCCTCGCACGTCAGCTTTTCCAAAAACTACTTTTAATCGAAATAGTTTTATCGATACTAGAGGGGTAAATTTCACATTTGTCGGGGGCCCATCGTGAGCCTTGGTATATGCTCCACAGGCAACGGTCTCTAGGCTGAGGTCCTTTAGCTGAAGATTTCGTTGAAGCCCAGATGTTCGGGGGCTAACTACCGCCAAACGTCGCAAGGGACAACAACATGAAGTGCCGGTTACGTACTAAGAGCTATCATGGATATTTCGCTGAATGCCAACATTTGAGAGGCGCAGCTTGCCCCAAGTAAGTTCATTAGTGAAAAAGTCCTAGCTGCGGCGCATATATCTAAGGCTTTGGATACCGTGTGTAGAATTCCCAGACTAGACGAAATAAATCTCACAGAAGAGCTTTCTAATTAGCCTCTGATCTGACTTTGGCTAGAAACTATTTGCTTGTGCAGCAGACACCCAACGGTAGAGGGGGCTATGCAGTGGGCGTGGTCAGCCGTGGGATCATGATAGGCGCCGTGAGTTGCAGTAACGCATCTCGCTGTGACAGTTCCCATGTGTGCTACTCACCCCATCCCCATCGCTGGGCATGTCTGGAAAACCCGCCTCGCCGTCCTGGATTTCTCGCTCCAAGAAGCGTGTGGCTTCCCTCTTCTCTCGCGATCCTCCTGCATCCTCTCGCAAACAGCCTCGTTCGCCCGAACTAGGCGTGCCTCATCATGCGGGCACGCACCTCACCGCTGCATCAGCGCCGCACCTCTCAGCAGGTTCAAGTCTCTCTGAACATTCCCCTGCAAACTCCCCCCTTGCCCACCCATCAGCGAGCTCCCCGCGGTCCACCCGTCAAATGGAACACTCGGTCTATCGGAGTTACCCGTCTATGCAGCTCCCAGACCCTTCTGCACACCAGCCTCCTCAAGGCCAAGCATCGAGTTCTCAAGAGTCAAGGGTACGTTCCGCTTCCTATTGAAAACATTTCCTCATGTCCATGCTAGCACACGTTTGGTGGCGCCCACCACTTTGTGATGAATAATCCTGTAATGAATGATTACAATATCACCGCGGACAATTGTAAGGGCAGCCTGCATCGTCATGCCTAAACTCACTGCGATTCTCTGCTAGTCATGAAGGAGCTTTTACAAGAGACAATAATTGGAGCCGAATTTGACTCTTCCGACCGCCACCCTCCTCCACGTTGCCATCCTGGAACCCGTCTAGCGATTATACGACGATGCCTCGACTTTATAAACCAATGTACTGACAAGGAAAAGCTCCGCTGGGTAGTGGGTCCTGCCGGAGTTGGAAAATCGGCAGTCCTGCAGATAGTCACTGAAACCGCTCCTGATGACGTTATCTTTGCCTCAGTCTTCCTTTCTATCAATGGACGCGCAGATGGAAGCAAAATTATCATAACAATTGCCTATCAGCTCGCCGTCAAGTGTGCGCCCTATCGTCAATTCATCCGCGATCAGCTTAGCCTCGATCCATCCCTCCTTCGGAAATCCTTGCCGGTACATTTCAAAAAGTTCATCGTCGAGCCGTTTATGCACCCCTCTATGCCTTCTAATCGGTTCCTCATGGTCATTGATGGCCTTGATGAGTGTAATAACCGTTCCACTCAGCGAGAGCTCCTTGGATTGATTGCAGATTTCTGCCTCGTATCCCCAACCTCCCCCGCCGTTTGGATTATCGCCAGTCGTCCCGAGCCTCATATTACTTCATTCTTCGATAAATCCGAAGTCCAATCAGCGTACATCAAGGAGGAAATGGTCATAGATTCTGATGAAGCGTGCGAAGACGTCCAACTATACCTCCGCGATGAGTTGAGGAAGATCAAACTTGAACATCCTACGCTCAGGCACAAGCAAGAATGGCCTTTGGAGCATGAATTCACGAGGATCGCTGCTTCCGCTGGAGGTCTGTTTGCATACGCTGCGACGGTGGTCCGATATATAGGTGATCCTAACTACGGCGACCCGGCTGCTCAGCTCCGTCGAGTGCTCGAAACTATCGATTCCAACTCGAAAGATCATGTGGCGGGAATGGATCGCCCAATGGACCGACTGGATGCGTTATACAAAAGAATCCTTTCCGGTGTCCCCCACGATGTCATGATGAACACCCGAAAACTACTGCTAATATCCTCACCATTCCTTTTGTATCAAGTCGGGTTTCGTGGACAATGCAATGGCCTGGGATTTACGGAGGATGATGCTTATGGTGCTATTCGACATCTACATGCGGTTATGAAGATTCCGAAACCCGAAGAAGCTGATGTTGAACGACTCTCATATTATCACAAATCATTTGAGGACTTCTTATCCGACTCTGAAAGATCAGGATTTTCTCATGATTTTCGAACTGAAAGCATGCAACTCTGTGTTGACATATCAACCAGAATTGTGGAAAAGACCCCAGACGACTCTAAAGCCCTGGACATTGATACAATTATTGGTCCCGCTGGGGGTGGTTCGGTGAAAGGTCACTGTGATAATATTCCACTTTCCTGGCCTTGCGATGCTCGTTTTCAAATGGCTGATGAAGTGTTACGGACCAAGTTGTACTGTGCGACAATCCATTGGATCCAGCATTACTTTCGCTTTTCTGTTGACGTTTACAAGAGTAAATCTTGTTTTCATGCGCTAACCACGCGTTTTACTACTCCTGGAGACGCATTCCCTTTTTATAAATTGCGAGAGTGTGCTTTTGTAAGTGACGCTATAGCTTATCCTATTTGGGGCTCTGAAATCTCCCAATAGGAACAGTTCCGCGATGAACTTGTACAGCTTAAAAAACTGAAAGCAGTACCTATTCGGACACTCAATCACGCTGCTGTCTGTGGAACCATCAAGTTACGGGTTACGAGCCCTACTGGAGGGAATATCAAAGTTTCAGATACCTGGGATTCGTCTTGCGAAGTAAGTTATAATCTGGCTATTACTGGGAGTCTGCTGATTCAGGGCCAATTTAGCATGAGCGGAAGGAATTAGATAGTTTACAGCAGCGGCAAGGATGGTCGACCAAATTTCGAAGGTTTTTTCAAGTCGGATCGTCCGACGATGCAGACATTCCGCAGTTGTATACAGTTACACTTCAACCGCACCATGCGAAATGGTCTGAATCAGGTCAAGGACTTAGAGATCTCTCTTCTCTCTGCATTCACTGCTCGCGACGCCTTGCACGCTACGTTGCGAATAACCCGGATCTGCTTGCCACAGTTTTCGTTGATTCGACTTCAATGACTTACGTAGAAGTCTCGTTCGTTGACCCAGATGACGGAGTGTCGGAGTGGAGATACCGGTTTTTACATTCTGGACCTCCGACTAGTATTATTGTATAATTATATGATATTCAACTGGCTATTGGTGGAAATGATTGATGAACTGCATTTATGGCAGTCGCCACTTTGTTCTCCTTGTGCACATGACTAGCGTGTTCTCACTATAAGGTCAATATTTCAGTTTGATATGCCGAAGTGAGCTAGGAATGATCCCCGATTGCGTACAGCTGCGCTGCGATCTCTTGTTGCCATTTCGTGGCAAAGTGGAGGTGAGAATCGCGGTCACTGGATGTGGAGGTTTATCAGCTGGTGGCTTTGTATCCCATACGGGGTTCCAAAGCTGTAAGACTAGATGACACCATGAGTTCTGTTTCGCTATACGGAGTGCGGGAAGCCTGGGCCTCAGCCGAGCTTTTATGCGTGCGACTCTATGCACTTATATCTGGTAAGGGATCTTAATATCAGACCTATGAATCAAAATCTGATTGGAGTCGTTTTCTGCTATTACAGAAGTGTGCTACATCGATCATGATCATGATAGTTTTTAAATTTATCTTCTTAACCCCTGCCTGACCTCAGCAAAAAAAAAGATGAAACAAAGATGAAGAATCAATGGTACATCATCTACCGTACAGAAAGACACCCCAGTCTCACGCCTCAGTTATTTTAGTCTCATTCCTTGAATGATCTTGCCTTGGACAGCATCTGACCACAGACGAGATGTTTTTTTTTTCCGCTGTGATGACGTGTATGGTCACTAGTGATATTAATACAATAAGATGTACCTTGGCCTTTGTTGCGCCACCATCTTAACCCGATTGCGCCTGCTTCTGTTGGAGGGCGATGGCTAACTTCTGGGAGGTATAAGAGGGGCTTGTGCACCCCATAGCTCCTTATCACACAGTATCGATGGCAAACGACGAGTCGCATGCTGAAGAATATTTGAACCAGGCATTTGTCGTATACACCATGAAAATATCAGTTTTTACATTCTGGACCTCCGATATGTCTTAATGCATAACAACATAACATACATTCGGTTTTTTGTAACAGTGATCAATTAGCTTCTTTTACAGTCATCACTCTTCTGGTGCATACCACCAGCGTGATCTCAACTTCATAGGCTGAAATGTGCTATAATTGATGTTCTGTTAAAGCTGAACCTCGGATCCCGCGGCTTTGCTGTAGCCTCGCGCGTCAGGTTTTCCAAGAACTACTCTTAATCGAACTTGTTTTATCTGATACTAGATTCGTATTCAAGTGACTCGACATGCACAAAATACAGTGTCATCAGAGTGAGTAGCCCTGAGGCTAAATTTCACATTTGTCGGAGAACCATCGTGAGCATTGGCGTAAGTTCCAAAGGCGACAATCTCTCTGAGGCTTTCCAGCTGAATATTTCGTTGAAGCTCATATGTTCGGGGGCTAACTACAGCCAAACATCGCAAGAGGCAACGACGTGAAGTGCCGGTTACGTACTAAGGTTCGGGAGCACGTGTGTCTTCGGGACAATCACTGTCCCGCACTCAACCCTTAATAAAACACCACATGTTAGTGACGCCAATTATGCATAACGTCCATGAATAGTCGAGCGCGGTCTCGTCCTGGAGAACACATCGAGCTGGCTGTCAGCAGTTGACGGGTGGCTGTCAAGAGATATTTGGAGACGATAGGCGCTCCTGTTGAAGTATGTAACGCAGGACATTCGCGTGACATTCCTCTTGTCTTCGATGGCCACCTAGGTTCTCTCGTCTTCCTTCCTCCTCCCTCAAGGATGTCGGGCGACTTTTCTTTGTGCTGCATACCTCGCCTCTCTTCTTGGCTTTCTCTCGTCCACAAACGTGTCTCTTCCGCTGGCTCATCTTCGCCTCCAGCGTCTCCTTATTACCAGTATTCTCTTTTGCCACGCGACAGTGCAGAGAGCCTAGTCATACCTGTCCTCCAAGCATATACCGACGTCGTACCCGGGGACACCTCTCCCCGCCCCTCAATCTCAAATGCCCCCCCTCGCTCCATTACGATTTCCATTCCCTCGCATGCATCACCAACCTTGCCCCCTTCGCCTCCAGACTCTCCTTCTAGCCAACAACCTCTTTTATTCCTTGATGAAGCGGAAGGATTGGATACACTGGGTCATCATGCAGATACCGAGTCCTCTCTATCCCCCCCTTCCGCCGCAAATGCCCCTTGCCCTGGCTCGGCACTAATTCCTCAACGACCTGCCAATCACTTAGGAGGATCTATTTGTCAAAACCTTTCACCTACATGTCTCGCGCCCCTTCCGCTGCCCCAACTGCCAACGGAACAAGCGTCGGTCTTTCAGGGGTCAAGTGTAAGCATTTTATTGAATCCGAAACACTCCCTCACATCATCCATACCAGTATATGTTTAATAGAGTTCACAATTTCTTTGGGGATACCGCTTTATCAAACGATCATAAACCCATCATGGATAATTGTGAGGATTATTTATATTCTAAGGCAATCGCTTACTGTTATATCTACTAGTCATGGAGAACCTGCTGCAAGAGACGATAATTGGTGCCGAGTCTGCCTGTTCCGCTCACGATCTTCTTCCATCATGTCTCCCCGAGACTTCAGCAGCCATTATACGACGGTGCCTTGATTTCATTATGGAATGTCAGGGTGAGGGAAAGTTGCGCTGCGTGGTTGGTCCTGCGGGCGCTGGAAAATCCGCAATCGTCCAGATGGTCACCAAAAATGTCCCCAATGACGTCATCTTTGCCTCGGTCTTCCTCTCCGTTAATGGGCGCAGAGATGGGGCAAAAATTATTCTGACTATTGCCCACCAGCTTGCCGTCAAGAATGAACCATATCGTCAATTCATCCGGGATCAGATTACCCGCGACCCGTGTCTCCTTCGAAAATCACTATCATCACAGTTCAAGAAGCTTATTGTTGAGCCATTGATACTTGAACACGTCTTCGGATCCCCTCGTCGGTTCTTAATTGCAATCGATGGCCTCAACGAGTGCGATAACCCCCTCACTCAGCGAAAACTTCTCGAGCTGATCTCAGATTTCTGTATCACATACCCCACCTCTCCCATCGCATGGATTATCGCTAGTCGTCCAGAGCCTCATATCACATCATTCTTCGACAAACCTGAATTTCAACGTGCATATACGAAGGAGGAGATAGAGATTGATTCTGATGAAGTTTGTGAGGATGTTCATCGGTACCTCCGCACAGAGCTGAAGAAGATCAAATTCGCAAATTCTGTACTCAGTCACAAGCGAGAATGGCCATTGGAATACGAATTTGCCAAGATTGCCTCGGCTGCAGCAGGACCATTTGCATATGCCGCGACGGTGGTCCGATATATCGGCGACTCCAACCACGGAGACCCAGCTGCTCGGCTTCATCGCGTAATCGAGACCATTGACGCCAACTCGAGTGATCATATGGCAAGTAATGACTACCCAATGGGTCGGCTCGATCTGTTGTACAAGAGGATTGTTTTCCACGTCCCCGACAACGCCATGATCAGCACCCGAAAAATGCTACTCGTTTGTGCGCGGGGACTTTTCAAAGGTGTTGGATTCCGCGGACAATGCAATGCGCTCGGATTGACGGAGAAAGAAGCTTATGATGCTATCCGTTATCTATCCGCTGTTATCAGGATACCTGAGCCTGACCAAGCTGACGACGTATCTCTCTCATACTATCATAAATCATTCGAGGACTTCCTTTTCGACTTCAAGCGTTCAGGATTTTCCCACAACTTTATGTATGAAGGTTTACTACTATGCCATCGCACTGCGTTGAAAATCCTCGAGGAGATTCCATACGAATTTGGCGGCGTAGCTGGTGGCGAAGGTGCTGGTGATGATTCACAAAATTCTTGTGATGGCATTCCGCTTTCATGGCCTGGTGATCAGCGTTTTCGTATAAATGATCGGGAGTTACGGACCAAGTTGTACGGCAATACACTGAACTGGGTGTGCAAGTACTTCAACGGTAACGGGATTTTTCACGGCCGTTTATCCTGTTTCCATGCGTTGACTACACGTTTTGCTGTGCCCGATGACAGTTTCCCGTTTTATAGACTACGAGACGGTGCACTTGTAAGTCCCTCCCAGCTCTGTTCTATTTCTAGCGCTAAAACGTTGCATTAGGATGTGTTTCGTGACGAACTTACAAAGCTTGGCAGGTTGAGGCAAGTGCCTCTTCGGGCTTTTGATTACTCCGCCATTTGTGGAGACATCGAGTTACTGTTTGTGAGTCCTACTGGAAAAAATGTCAAAGCCATGAATCCTTGGGTCCAATCTTGTGAAGTAAGTCATGATACAGTAGTTGCCAGAGCGGTCACTGAATCTTCGGTGGTGCAGCATTCGAAGAGACGAATAGGCGCATTTCAGCAGCTACAAGGATGGTCTACCGAATTCAAGAGGTATTATCGGGTTGACGCGGGTGTTGAAGATGCCGATATACCCCGGTTCAATATTGCTACGTGTCAACCAACTCATGAAAGTTGGTGTGCGTCGGATCGATCTAGTAAGCATGCTACTATTGCTTGTATTCATTGTTCGCGGCACTTTGCGCGTCAATTGATGGACAATTTGGATGTGTCTGCCATGGTTTTCTTTGATTCGACTGCGATGTGTTATGTAGAGGTGTCGTTTGTCGATCCGGGTGATGGGGTATCGCAGTGGAGATATAGGTTTTTACATTCTGGACTTCCGACTGGTGTTGATGCGTGATAGTATATACTTCGTTGCTTGTAACAATAATTTATTGACGTAAATTTATACTACTTAGCTGAAGATAGACTACTTCTGTGAAGGAACGCGACCGCGCGGATCTACAGCGAAGGATTTTAGGTTTGGGAAATGTATTCACTAGGCAGGAGTTGGAAGATAGGTCGATGCTGGACGGACGTCAGGTTTGAATGTCACCGTGTTGCTTGAGTGGATCAGCCAAAAAAAATTGGAATTTGCCGACTTGGTCTTGATGAATCGCTTCGACTGGTATACCATACACTGAGAGGTTATGCTTTCGTAGGTTCCCCTAAACGCCTTCCTTTTTTGAGTTCTAAAACATCTCCTCGCAGCCACTTTCTAGATGAAATTATAAATCTTGCCAAGTTGAGGAAAGTACCTCTATATACAGACAATTGAACCGAGTTTCAAAGGTACCATCAAGTTGAAGCAGGCACTAAAGATGACGAAGATATAGACACTCCGTGGTTTCATATCACGGTACTTCAAGGACCTGACGAAGATTCGTGTGCCTTGGATCGTTCAAATGAATATGCCCCTCCTGCTCGTGTCCACTGTTCGCGGCGCTTTGCAAACCACTTGATGGCCGACCCTCATCATTTTGCGATGATTTTTGTTGATTCGACTCAAAGGTGCTATGTGGAATTCTCATTCATTGGCCCGGATGGCCCGGTGTTGGAGTGGAGATGTCAGGAGAGTTCACCGACACTGATTGCACTGCCACTGCACCCTTTGGCCTAATGTCGGAACTTTACAAATTACATTATAATGAAAACGTCACTGATGGGGCCTTATAAGGCCCTCATCAGCTAAAATTTTACCTGTTAATGCCGATTTGGGATAATAAGTGTTACAAGTTACTTTATTAGGGCATGATTCGGTATTCAAATGTCACAGTAACCGTTATAAGGGTATTATTAGTAAGGGCTGTATATAATAATATCAATTCGGTATTATAAGATCTGATAATCGGCATTCCGCTCTCTCCACCTTGCATCTTTTCTCGCTACGATGGACCGTCATATCACCTGTGAAATTTGTCACAAAAAACTTACTAAAGGATACGGTATGCACCGTAAAGCATGCGAACGGAAATTTCGCAATCAACAGTACACCGTGGCGCATGCTGGTACGTCAACGATGAATGAAATCCAAGAAGCAGGTATGCATGAGAAAATAACGCTTGACGAAGCACCTACCTCTTATTTTCTGATAGCCGGCATACCTTTTCAACCTGACAGTTCTTCTCAACAACACGATTGGCAAACGGTGTTGAGTTATAGCTATTGACTACACGTTGATCATTGACTTATAAAATCAGAGATGGGTCAAGTATCTCGGGGGGTGTGAGGTGGGTGGTGATCAGGATCCTGAAGTGGATACACCACAAGTTGTCGCTAATGGTAAACTTTCGTTTAATGAATCTTACAGCTGAACTGAAATCACCACTTGTAAGACTCAAGACTTTATCCTGCAGGCGACTACATGGAATTGGTTCCTGAGGTCGATACGATTTATACCGAATTCCATCCATCCTCAGGATTAGCCCCAAAGACTACACCGCTTGAGGAATATAACCGAACGTCTTTTCCAGATCTGGAACCAGAGCAATCTCCCTGGGAACCTTTCCAGACACGGATTGATTTTGAAGTTCTTGAGCTTGCGATGGAAATTGGGTTCAACCAAAAACAGCTTGCTCACTATATCAATATCCTGCACAGAGTTCAAAACCACAGAATAGATTGTATTGAACAAGATAAGTTTACAGTTCAAAATGCGCAAGAAGCAATGTCGCTATGGGACCTTGCTTCGCATCACCATGTGGATGTGCGTGTTCTTTTTGTATGCTTCTTTCTTGCTGAAACATGAAAACATGGTTCCTTAAAACAGTTTACAACTACGACAGTTTCTCACCAGTATGCAAAAGAACCCGAGCCACGCAAGTTCAAATTTAGGTATCGAGATCCGTGGGAGTGGGCCCTACAAATAATCAAAGAACCTACTTTGTGCAACCACATTGTTTGGGACTCTCAGAAAAATTATCGGTGGACTGGAGAAGCTTGGGAACGTTTCTATGATGAGCCATGGTCGGGTGATAGTTGGTGGCGTGCCCAGGTAATGTTGATCTACAATGATATCTTTGTGCACCGTTCTTCTACCCGCAATCATATGTGTTCATACAGAGCTCGCTTCCAGATGACACACCACAGGGCTCTAAACTTGTGAGCTTTATTCTGTATGCCAATAAGAGCAAGTTATCTTCATTCGGTACTGCAATGGGACATCCGATTGTAGCTCGTCTTGGTAATCTACCAGTAGAAATACGGAATGTTGATGGAATATTAGGCGGTGGGTGTGTGGTTGGGTGGTTACCTATCGTAAAACTTTGTTATTCCAAATTTTCGACTACACACTGACATATCAACATCAAGGTGAAGGATGATTCATTGGAATCGGGCAAAACTGGCTTCGTTAACTTCAAGAATGCTATATACCACGAAGCCTTCAAGATTTTCCTCGAAAAAATCACCCAATACTCACACATCGGCTCAAACACAAAATGCGGAGATGGGACGTTCCGTGTACTATGGCCATTTGTTCTCATGCTCTCTGCTGACTACGAGGAGTTGTAAGTATTGGCTTCTATCCTTTTCCCTGCATCTGATCGTCACTCACAATCAATCAACCATGCCTTTTCGGGCATCTGATTGATGTCCACATTCTGAAATAAGCACCACAATGGCTCTTCTTCATGGTGTTAAGGCGAAGTTTCCCTGTCCGATCTGCCTTGTACCACGAGAATTTCAATGGGATCTATCTCAAACATTTACCCTGCGTACAGAAGGCGATTCAAAGGCTCAATTTGAGAAGGCCATGGAAGAAACAACAATGGAGAAGCGAGATGAAATTTTGAAGATGCGCAGTATGCGCCCTGTTGAAGTATCTCTATCCATTTGTACATCTAAAGCACTGGGCTGAAATTCCTATTGTAGAATGCTTTTTGGTCTGTCAACTTGACAGATATTCATTCCGCCATTTCCTATGACTGTCTCCATTCCGATGATAATGGACTTTGGGAAGATCACTTCTTCCCGCTTTTTAAACTAATAATTAAGGCTTTAGGACGAAAGAGCGTTGCATCTGTTGACAGCTGGTAAGCCTTAACTAATATCATCTCCAAACACACTGCGGTCAATTCATATTCTTTAGCTTTAATTTAGCACCTCGTTGGAGTAACTTGAACCATTTCGAGTCGGTGATGAATATCACTTTCAATGATGGATCCAAAAATAGAGATATATCAAAGGTATCTCTTCATTTGACTTGGTACCGAGACGATGATTTATTAATAAAAAATAGATCTTTCTATATGCAGCACAATCGGAACTCACACATGATCGCAACTCAGAAGGCTATTATCTCATGCGTTGTCTCCGGCATTATCTCAATGTCAGGATGTATGCCAAATTTGATCTGCATACCAAAGACACGCTTTCTACTGCAGAGGCTGAACTCAGTCAAAAGTTTCATCCCGCTCTATTGGTATGTCGTGATTATTCATGTATATAATTCTAAGAAAAGAGTGGGCGCTTTAACTGTTTAATATAGCAATATCTCACCTTCATCAATGCCCCTGAAATACAAGCTCGGCAAGGACCTCCCATGCTAGAGACTCAAACTCTATCTGAGAGCATTAACCCGCAAAAATCGTGGAACTTCCCAAAGATCCACCTCCGGAAACATCTTTTCCGTGACGTACATGAAAAAGGTGTTACTCGAAATTACAGTACAAAGCCGAATGAAAAGATGCATGGTCTGATTTGCAAGATCTATCTTCGGCGCACTAACTTCAAAGACTTTGATGATCAGGTTAGTATGAGAATCGTGACTTTTTGATCTATGTTGCTGATTCATATCAATGAAAAACATCAACGACATCCAGATCTTGGACACAAATCAACATATTGCGGTGGCAGGAATAATTCGTAGCAAGATAGACATCTTGGATAGCTATATTGCATCCAAGAATGCAAACAAAGGTGACGACACATTAGAGCCAACCGAGGATGACGTAGATATGCAGATGGGCACCGCATTTTTCATTGATCCCCAGTATACTGACTACCGAAAACTCGCTTCACCTAACCCAATTTGTACCTTCAAGTCATTTCTAACCGCTCATCATGATCATCTGGCTTTTCAACCGTTCCATGAGAAGCTAACAAAGTTTCTCAAATGGTTTCTTCCCCAATGTGGAGTTCCGGTACAGCAATGAAATTTCCGATTGAATCTCTCAGATCAAGTACGTCTCAAGTTTGACATTATTCACATATATAATGCTCCTACTTAAATGCCAACTGTAGATGACTGAATATCGTTATCTCAGAGTCACCTATACATGTTCTGCGGACTGGACCCTGAAGGTCGATCATTTACGGTGCAACCCCTCCTTTTTTGGTCGTCTGCGTTATGACTGTGTTATTGTAAACGGTGATCCTGACATCTTTTGGGCGCAGTTGCTGGCGCTTTTTTCCTTTACGGTTAATGGAGTTGAACTATCGTTAGCCTATGTGCAACCTTATGAGCCACTTTATCAGCACGCTGCTCGTACTGCTACTGACAGTGAACTAGAGCTTTTGAGACTTCGCAAAAAGCCTTCAAAGGATGCTATGTTCATATCTGTCTATTCAATCTTACGAGGCACCGTCTTCATTCCTTCAAGGGGAGACACCACTGGTGGTCTGACAAGAGCTGCTGATCACTTTGTCTTCGACCTTCTGGATGCTGATATGTTTTTACGTTGTCGGGAAATTCTAAAGCGGTAAGCACACGTGTAAAGTTCAATTCATCTTAACGTACATTAACGTCTTCCAGCCTTTAAATTTGATGAGCATAGCACTTTGTGAACTCACAACTCATGCATGTACATATCACGTTGAGCCAGCATCATCACAACCTGATATATCAGTGCTCATTACAATTTTAGATGCCGCATTGTGTAATCAAGTTGTTGGTGGAGGAGCGAGCTATAAACTAGACAATAAATGTGTACATAATATGTGATTCATTTGAAATGTAGAAGTACCGCACATGTTTTTGAAACAACCATGTGCATGAAGGATGAGATCATTTACAGTGAGGTTTTTGGGAGCGCAGCTCGCCTACCGTTGTTTATATTCAATACTCAATAACGTCTACCTGCCATGAGGGCATCTAATTATCAATCGGCACCTTTAAGTTGCTGACACACTGGTAAGGATCGCAAGTACTGACCGTTGAGATAATACCTAGTGCTGTTGTACCGACATGGCATGATGCATGAGATAAAACCATCATATATCATATTTTCGTCCCACTTATAAGAACCAAGTCACCACCAACTAGCAGTACCAGTTCTTCAGACTGTATTTCTCATTCACGCTTCGACATTTTGATTTTATCTTCTGTCATAATGGCCCAGCATCGTCCCAGCACCTCAGAAACACCTGTTGGGTCTCGAAATGGAACCACGGAAGGCCGTGGCTCCATGCTGCAGTTGGTAAGGGCATCTCAAGGTTGATATATATGTATGTTAATGCTGGATCGCATAGGGTCTCCTGCATGCCCAAGCGAAGTTGGACACTGCAAACGAAAACAACTCTCACCTTCGCTGAGAGAATGCCGTGTTGAAAGCGCAGGTGAACACGCTACCCCGTGCCTCAGGCAACAGCCAATCTCCTTTTCTGGGACCATTGACCATTGACAGCAAAAAAGAACTTCAAAATATCGCAAACCAGTGGATGTATTTCGAAGATCCCTGGCTCTCACAGGCAGTATTCGGACAGGCTCGTCCTGACCCAAGCGAGATACTTCCCGCAAAGGAGCGGTACAAGGACAACGAAGCCCTTTTGGCTTATCTTACAGAGATGTTATATCACTACGTGCCTGCGAAATTCCATGATCTAATTGAAAACTACAAGAGCTTCGGAAGCGATGTCAGTTTTATCTTTTACATCAGTTGATGTCAATCACTCATTGCACTGACTATCAGTTTGTCAAGCAAGTCAAGAGCCAGCGATCGGTTGCAATCTTCAAGCTCCACTCCATCACTCCTGCCATCTTTTCCGAGCACTCCGATATCCAACCTGACGTCTGGAACTCTGCTGAAATTCGTAGTAGCAACAACATATGCAGGCGACTTTATTTGACCGAGGATGAGGAGAGTGGAGAACTGGTATTCAATGCGCTCCTTGCCCCTATAATCTATGCGCAGGGCGAGGTGAATATCAATGGGATTTTCCAGAATGAGGCACTCTTTTCGGTATGTAATGATAATCATCTTATCAATTACGGCTAACAATTATATCTAACTGATCAGATTGGAATCTGTACCCTGTATGGGCCGACTGCCATCCAAGATGGTAAATTTGCAAAAAATAGTCTCGGGTGCAAATGAAAGAAAAACTCGGTTACAGCTGGCTTCATCGCATGGACTTGTATTGCCGTATGTATCTATCTGACTCTTTCATGATTATTTGAATGATTCCTTCAATTGTTAGGCAATACATTTACTTTCCCATGACTTCCCTTTCGAGGAAGTTGGGAAAAAAACAGGCATCGATTACGGTAGCACATTTAATGAGTACAAGCAGCGTATTGAAACACATCAAGATTCAGCTTTATTTCGTACAATTTTAGCAAAGTGGAATCAGTGCCTCAAGCTTGGCGTTGAGAGTGCCGTACAGCCAGTCGAAGGCCAGGGTTCTAGTTCAAAGGAGTATGCCAGGGTGAACGCTCGTGCAGCATCAATCGATGCTGCATTATCAGATGTCACAGCTAGTCTGTCGATTTCATCTACTCCAGGTACAATTTTCTATCGGTTCTTTCTGATGGAAGGACATGGTTTACTAATTTAGTTTATTGATAGTGCCACTAATTCCTTCGACTTCGATTTCAATTTCCCAGGATGCTCCTACCCTCAGCTCAGCCAGTGGAATCCGTCAACCAACCATTTCCAGGGGACAATCGTCATCCACGCAACCTTCCTCCACCAACCCCATTCCACCTCAAATTACTACACTCTCTGCTCGACGTGATGCTGCTTTTACTATTCCCATTCCCACACCCGCGGGAGTTATTTCATTTAATGAGGGAGATGATGACCAGGGAGACGGAAGTGATGATCATACTGATCAATCCTCTCACACAATTGAAACCCTTCAACCAGTCCAGCCATCTGATTGGCCTCATCCCCAGCCGGCTCCCATGACTGTCACACGCACTGATATAAATGAAGTTATTTTGTCTAGTGTTAAGGGCCCCCGAACCAAGAAAGGCAAGGGATCTGTTCCACTCCGCCGTAGTAGCCGTAAATAGGCCTTAGCTTTTGTGATCATTGTATACTAATTGATCTTATCATTTGATTGATGTTACTGATGTGTGAGCCGTCTATATCATGCTATTAGTTTTGCTATATAGCAAAGGTATTATAGCTTAATGGTTTTATTGAACGTTAGCTTACACTAGGTAGTCAAGAAGTCGTGAGTTCGAATCCTGTACATTACAATATATAATAAGCACACCCTATAGTATAATATGTAATAATGATTATAATATGAATACAACTAAATAATACAGACTTAGCACAAATAAAATGGATCAACCGGAGTAAAAAAAACTTCGGCAATCATTTTTGGGCGGGCCGTTAACTTATAATACATTTTGAGGGGCATCCTTAAAAGGCATTATCATCCAGGATCCTTCCTATTAAGGTGCTCCTTGGCCTTATAATGGGTGACGTTATAAGCGATCGTTTTCCTTTTATTGGGCTTAAAGTATGTTTTCGCGAATCCAATGATAGGATTCGGACCCCGGGATTTCATTACCAGAATGAGGAATACATTTAATCGGTTACAATTTGATTTACAACAATGGATCCAACACAGAATGGATTCATGAATACAGATCATATCCGAGACACCGTAGGGCAAAGGATACTTCATGCGAAGGTCAGTCATACTAAGAGAACTATTTCCTCTCCTTTCTGCGAAAGGACTCTCTTCAACGACGTTATCACGGTCAATCCATACGTCTCACCTGGCCACTATCGTCACCATCGACCCGAACGAATCAACCGTGTGGTCGAGATCTTGAATTCTGGATATGAGCCATGAGCCCGAACAAGGCGAGACGTCGAACGCCCTCGCTGGATTCCCACCACGGGTCGGAGGGGGACGTGAGCGATCCGCGTCTCCCCATACATCGTCTGCTGGCGGGGTTGGATTGCCTGGCCGTACCGGGGATTCGGGGAGATCTCGAACCTTGGGGACTAATACGACCAGCGCGCCAGTCGCGTCGCAGCAAATCGATCGGGGCATTTATTTACATCCCGCCCTCGTCGAGGCACTGGAGAAATATCAGTCCGGAACCTGGAGTTATATCAGAAGCGGAAGAGAGGGAGGAGCATTTATTGCGGCGTTGGGAAACCTCACCGACTTTGAGCGAGATGCCTTATACTTGGAGTTCACGGAGGCCATTGATGGAACGGATCGGAGGAGAGAGGAGGAACGAGACAGAGGAGGAAATAGAGAGGGGGGACGGAGGAGAGTCGAGGGGGAGGAAGAGGAAGCTGGTCGATCGGATTGGGGAGAGGAGGGAGAGGGAAGGATCGGTGCCCGAGTCGGACGACGAGGAGGCGTATTGCGTGAGGACCGATGTCCTTGGTTCAAGGCTAAGAAAGAAGATCCGCGGGAGGTCGCCGCTGAGAGTCGACGGAAAACCCGGGATATCATACAATATTTACGGGACGACGTACCTACCGCCGTTCAATGGGCTCAATTTGCCGAGGGGAGTCCAAAACACTTCCCAGAATCTGAATGGAACAACATCATTAGAGGACGAGCTGTTAATCTCGGGAAGGTACTCGCCTCGCGCTTCATATCGCGACCTCTGCCTGAGAATGTTGGCACTGTCGGAGGAATCGAGGTCCGATTCCCAGGAAAGGAAAGGGGAAGAAGAATTGAGGGGCAGAGCGACTGGCACAACGCGTGGAGGGCGACGGCCAGAGCGACCGCGTTCGTTTTCCCCCATCGCGAAAGGGAACTCACCGACTACGGGGACTACGTCATGGAAAAGTTCTCCAGGCGCAGCCTCGCATATCAATCACAAGTCATCACGTTCGATGAAGCTATCCGCCAAACCGTTGGAGGGGGAGAAAGCCGATCTCTGCTCGACGCGGACATCCTCCAGGAGTTCAGTGAGGTCGTGCTCGATTCAAGCGGGGCAGAATTCCGAGGGGAAGGAAAGTCGGGAGCAAGGAAGGGACAGCTATGCAACAAATTCAATCAAAAGTCAGGATGCGACAGAGAAGATTGCTTTTACGAACACAAGTGCCGGGGGTGCAAAGAAACCGATCACGGGCAGTCGACGTGCCCGAAAACCAAGCCCGATGGCAAGGGGAAATAGGCCTAAATATTTGCGGTATAACAGGTGGGATGTCGAGGGAGGCCCAATCCCGGGGGCGGCAGACTGGTCAGAGCAAGCGACGCCGTTGCCTCGGCCACCGAAGTTGAACCAAAATCACGTGATCGCTCAGACTTTGCGAGCGCGGGCAAATCTCTTCCAAATCATAACTCCAATTAAGACCCACATTTTCCGGAAACTACTGCACGCACATCCCAATCAAAAGTTCGTCAAGTCAGTATGCGACGGGTTCGAGGGCGGATTCTGGCCGTGGGCCGTCATCGACATGGAGGGATATCCGGAGGTGAATGACCAGGCGCAGGCTGCAGCGAAATCGGAGGCCACGGCGGCTTTTCTCAGAGAGCAAAGGGACAAAGAAATAGAGAAGGGGAGATTCTCGGCTGGATTCGGCGGAGAACTGCTCCCAGGCATGTACTGCATGCCCATTTTCGCGGTGCCAAAGTCAGAGCCTAACACCTTCCGTTTAGTCACACACCAGAGTTTTGGAGAACATTCCTTAAATTCTATGACACCCCCACACGAACGCGCTTTTCCGATGGACAACCTAACGAGACTTGGGGACCAGCTGATAAGAATACGACGCGAATGTCCGGCGGGGCAGAAAGTTATGTTGTGGAAGAGTGATGTGTCGGAGGCTTATCGGTTACTGCCCGTGGCGCCGGAGTGGCAGATTCGCCAAATCAACACGATCGAAGGGAAACGACACGTCGACCGTTGCGTGGCCTTTGGGGCAGGCGATCCGGGGACCTTTTTATTTCTTTCATGAGCTTGGTGCTGTGGATATCGCAACACGAGCGCGGGGTGCCGCACCCGAATGGTTTCGTCGACGATACCTTCAGCGTGCAGATCGGGACAGAATTGGCCTTTCACGCCCCTCTAGGGAAATCGATACCAGTCGACCAAGCGCGTATGCTTCGGTTGTGGGATGACGTCGGCATACCTTACAAACCACACAAGCAACAACACGGAAGTGTGTTGACGATTCTAGGCATTGAAGTCGACGCAGACGCATTAACTTTCACGTTACCGCAGGAGAAAAAGGACGAGCTGGTGGCGGAAATGGATAAATTTATCTTTTCACCGGGACTCCGATCGAATCGTTTCTCCATGAGAGAACTACAAACTTTAGCGGGATGGTTTAACTGGGCTCTAAACGTTTTCCCGCTGCTGCGGCCGGGGTTGTGCAATGTCTACGCAAGGATGCGGGAGAAGGGGAAATCGAAGGCGAGGATGCGGGCGACGAGAGCGATGAGTGACGACCTGAGCTGGGCCAAGGAGCATATTCAAAGGTCTAACGGAATATTCTTGTTGATCGACTTGGACTGGAAGGTGGACGACACGGGTGTCATGACGATCTACACCGACGCGTGCTTATCCGGGATGGGTGTATTTATACCGGATTTCAACCTTGGTTTATGGCACACGATGGAAGCCAAGTTGGAGAGCGAGTGGATATATTATAGGGAGCTTTGGGCTGTGGTGTCTGCGTTGCATTATTGCGTGAAGGTTCTCGACCTATGGCAAGATCGCCTCGTCATCTACACCGACAACACAAATTGCGTCGACGCCTTCAACACCCTAGCCGTAGATCCACTGTACAACCCCATGCTGCGCTTCGCGGTGGATCTGCTGCTGGGATCATACTGTCAGCTGCGGGTACTGCATATCCCGGGAGCAGAGAACAACATCGCGGACGCATTGTCGCGGAAGGACCTGGGAAGGGCAGCGAGTCTAGAGCCTGGGCTCAACATTCAGTACTTCGAACCCCCTCGGGATGCGTTGGGGGCGATCAGAAAATGAGCGCATTGTCGCGGCGGGGTTTGGCAAAAGTGCCTTTGTCAATACCTCATTTAGACGCCCTGGTGGCTGAGTTATGGGAGCACACTATCGATAAATCCACAGGGCAATCTTATGATTCCCATCTTTCAAGTTACATTAGCTTTTGCAGTATTCACAACTTTCCTATCGCGCCAACACTCTTGCAAGTAGCGCGGTATGTTGGTTTTTCAAGCAGACTTCTATCGCCAAACTCGCTCGACTCGTACTTGTCAGGAATATCGTTTCGGCTACGACCTCACTTCCCCGAGATTGTGGGTATACGGAACAGTCCTTACATACATGGCCTGATTAAGGCGGCGAAGAGACTACATGGTAAACCCATTCGACGACGACACCCGATATCTTTCAAACAACTCAATGAGATTGCAAGACATTACCAGAACCACTGCTCTTTCGACAATCTGCTCTTCCTCGCCTTACTCGTGTCAGGTTTCTTCGGGTTATTGCGCCTCGGGGAGTTGACGGATTCCAACGACAGGAGGCTCATCAATCGCAGGAAGACGATACGAAGAGATTCACTACACATCACCGCATCGGACGCTCGGTTTATACTACCGGCCAGCAAAACGGACAAATTCTTCGCTGGCAACGAAATCCTGCTGCGAGAAAACAATTGTGCAAGTAGCCCATTACGGGCCATCCGCGCATACGTCAAGGAGAGGGATTCTCGATTCCCAACAACTCCTTGGCTGTGGCTCACGAGCGGTGGTTCGCCCCCCACGCGCAGATGGTTTTTGGACCGCTTCCATCTACATCTCGACTCCCGTTTTGGGGGTCACTCAATGAGGTCCGGGGGAGCCACTCTGCTGGCAGAACACGGCGTCCCATTCGAAATCATTCGCTCCTTGGGAAGATGGTCGTCTGAGGCCTTCACTATCTACATTCGTACCCACCCCGCTATGCTGCGTGCTAGAGGCGGCTTCCCAAATACAGAAGATGGTTAGAAGGGTAGCCCAAAACGACCTGGGGATCTCTCAGATCGTTTCTCTCTTTCTTTCTTGGTTCTTTTCTATCTGTTTTGATCCATTTCCACTCACATACAAATTGCTGCATACCGCGAGAATGACATCGCGGATGCCTTATGTATAAATATAAATTAAGTATGATATTGTCTACGATGTACCGACAGAATATCAAACAAATTAACAGGCATGGATATCGTGCCTGTTTATCCGTACCCATATCTGGAAAGAAAGGAGGGATCCGAAAAAATCCTCATCATTGGTTGGGCTTAAAGTATGTTTTCGCGAATCCAATGATAGGATTCGGACCCCGGGATTTCATTACCAGAATGAGGAATACATTTAATCGGTTACAATTTGATTTACAACAATGGATCCAACACAGAATGGATTCATGAATACAGATCATATCCGAGACACCGTAGGGCAAAGGATACTTCATGCGAAGGTCAGTCATACTAAGAGAACTATTTCCTCTCCTTTCTGCGAAAGGACTCTCTTCAACGACCCACCACTGATGGCCCACCCTGAGTACGAAGCCCAAAACGACCTGGGGATCTCTCAGATCGTTTCTCTCTTTCTTTCTTGGTTCTTTTCTATCTGTTTTGATCCATTTCCACTCACATACAAATTGCTGCATACCGCGAGAATGACATCGCGGATGCCTTATGTATAAATATAAATTAAGTATGATATTGTCTACGATGTACCGACAGAATATCAAACAAATTAACAGGCATGGATATCGTGCCTGTTTATCCGTACCCATATCTGGAAAGAAAGGAGGGATCCGAAAAAATCCTCATCATTGGATGCATAGTACGCGCTAAGGCATTATAAGGACTTATAACGTGATTTGGGTTTTTCCGACATAAGGTCACACGGCTGATGAGGACTGCCAAATGGAGATTTTACCAGACTCTCTTCAACTTCATCGATTCAAACCCGTGGACATCGCCGGCTGTGCTTCCCGGTTGCCTCTCGTGATCAGATCTGAAAGACGTATGGAAGGCCTGTCATAGACTGCGCTGAACTAACATGGAGGTTTAGGGAAGGGCCGGACAGAGAATCTGTCCATCATCTGCATTCGACGAATGCAGATAACGCTGCTTGCAGGAGGTGTTAGGCGCCCTTGTGGATAAGCTTTGTAACGCAGTGCACTATTTCGAAGCATGGCCATGACATGAGTCTGTCCGCAGGCCACATATACCGCGAACCGAAATCACTTCTCTCTTCCTTCCTATCCCCGTCTTCAAGCATGTCCGGAAAATCCCCTCCAACCTCTAAAAATCATGTCTCTATGTTTTCCCGTTTCAAGAATCGTGTCTCTTCTACTTTCGTTTCTTCGTCTTCTGCCTCTCCTCCTAACCAGCGTTCTGGTGTCACAAGCGATAGTACAGGACGCCTAAACATACCCACTCATCATGCAGATACTGATGCATCCTCTACGCTCTCTCGTCCCTCGCTTTCAAACACGCCTGTTCCTTCCGTGACAAATTCCAAAACCATTCACCCATTACTGAGTTCGTCCACTGCCCCTGAAACTCAAGCTTCGCCTCTTTGTCGGCACCCTCCACCATCCGAAGATGATTCAACGAAACTAGACGCGCCGAGCCACTATGCTGATACAGAACCACTCTCTGTGCCTGCATCCCATCCGCCCTCTGTTTCAAACACCGCCGCTTCTCCCACCACGGATGGCGTTCCCGCCTGCCCTACCCCACGTACCCAGCACTTTACATATCGCGTAGAAGAGTCAAACCATCACAAATACTCGTCTACGCAGATCCTGTCTTCTACCTCACCCCCGCTCCCACGAGGACAAGCATTGACCTATCAGGAGCTAAACGTGAGTGTCGTTTCAAACCCAAAAGTCGCTCTCACATATTTATCCCAGCATGCATTCGATGGAGCTCACGATTTTGTGATGAACAACCCTATGTTTAATGACTATAGCGCGTCTACAGACAATTGTAAGAGCCAGCTACCTACATCGTAAAACTCATACTTATGGGCATCCCTATTAGTCATGGAAAAACTTCTGCAGGAGACAATAATTGGTGCCGAGTTTGACTCTTCAGCCCGCGATCCTCCCCCACGATGCCATCCAGGAACGCGCCTTGCGATTATACAGCGCTGTCTGGATTTTATTGTCCAGTGCCAGGATGAAGGGAAATTGCGCTGGGTGTTTGGTCCCGCTGGAGTCGGTAAATCAGCAATCTTGCAAATGGTCACTGAAAATGCCCCCGATGGCGTTATCTTTACCTCCATCTTCTTTTCTGTCAACGGCCGCAGGGATGGGAAAAAGGCCATCATAACTATTGCCTATCAGCTTGCCGTCAAGTGTGGGCCCTATCGCAAATTTATCCGTGATCAAATCAGCCTAGACCCATCTCTCCTGCGAAAATCACTGTCCGTGCAATTCAACAAGTTTATTGTTGAACCGTTTCTACTTCAACGCATCTTCGAGCCTTCTCATCGATTCTTAGTCGTCATTGATGGGCTCGACGAGTGCGACAGCCCTCCCATCCAACAGGTGCTCCTCGAGCTCATCTCGGATTTCTGCATCGCGCACCCTACTTCTCCCATTGCCTGGCTTATCGCCAGTCGCCCCGAGCCTCATATCAGTTCATTCTTCGACAATCCCGATGTCCGGCTAGTATACACAAAAGAAGAAATAGTAATAGACTCTGATGAAGCATGTGAAGATGTTCAACGATATCTTCGCGAAGAGTTGAAGAAGATCAAAATTGCTCATCCTACGCTCAGGCACAAGCGAGAGTGGCCCTTGGAGCATGAATTCACCAAGATCGCTGCAGCTGCGGGAGGACTGTTCGCTTATGCAGCAACTGTCATCCGATATATCGGCGATCGTACTCAAGGAGGCCCGGCTGCTCAGTTTCGTCGCGTACTCGAAACCATTGATGCTACTACGAAGGATCCTGTGGCCGGAGCTGATCACCCAATGGATCAGCTGGATGCTTTATACAAGAGGATCCTTTCCAACATCCCGGTTAACGTCATGAGGAACACCAGGAAGCTGCTAATCGCATCTTCAGGTGTCCGATTTACTAGTGTCGGGTTCCGTGAGATATGCAATATACTCGAGCTGTCGGAGGACGATGCATATGATGCCATTTGCCATCTACACGCCGTCATGAAGATACCGGAGCCTGACAAAGCTGACGATCGAATCTCATTTTATCATAAATCATTTGGCGACTTCCTATTTGACTCGAAGCGATCTGGATTTTCTGATGATATAAAATCCGAGGCACATCATCTCCGCATTGACACTGCATTTAGAATTGTGAAAGAGGTTCACGATGACAGCGATGGGGCAGTTGGTAGCGACGATTTCAGCGTTGATTCAGGTGGTCTTGTGAAAGGTCACTGTGACAGTGTTTCGCTCTCGTGGCCTGGTGATGAGCGTTTCAAAATGACGGACGAGGAGATGCGATTCGAATTGTACCAGGCGGCTGTCCGTGTGGTACATTCATTGTTCTCATTGCACTGTGCCTTTCATGAAAGTATATCTTGCTTTCATGCACTGACGACGCGTTTCACTCTATCTGCAATTAGTTTTCCATTTCAAAGATTGCGAGATTGTGCCTTCGTAAGTTACACTTACCTTTACTCTATTCCAAACACTCACACCTCTCATCAGGATAGGTTTCGTGGCGAACTCATGAAGCTTGGCAAGTTGAAGCAAATTCCCCTCCGGGCATTCGATTATGCTGCCGTCTGTGGAGACATCGAGTTGCAGTTTACTAGCACTACAGGAAGTAATGATAAGGTCTCAGATACCTGGATTGCCTCTTGCAAAGTGAGTTGTACATATCTCAGCCCTTGTTGAGAGTTGCTGAATCTCGGTCAATTTAGCATACAAAGTACAAACTATGGAAATTACAGGACAGGCAAGGTTGGTCAACCACCTTCGAAAGGTATTACCGCCCAGACTCGCCTACTGAAGATAACGCGGATGCAAACATTCCTCGTTTTCATGTTGTTACGCATCAGCAATCTCACGAGAAATGGATTGGATTCTTTCGTTCACCCGACCATGCCAGTCTTGACTGCATTCACTGCTCACAACGATTTGCTCGTCACTTTATAAACAACCGTGATATACCTGCTACGGTTTTCGTTGATCAGACTCAGATGTGTTACGTGGAGTTTTCATTTGTTGATCCAGATGACGGTGCTTCAGAGTGGAGATATCGATTTTTTCATTCTGGAAGGCCGAGTACTATCTATCCGTGGTATAAACCTTGGGGCTATCTACGATAATTAATGAAGCGTTATTTGTCTTGCGTAATTCTAGATGAATTTGTACCTAAACTCTCTCTTGTCTTGGGATGTTATACACCTGAGAGTTCGCTTCATAATCCGCACACATGGTCTATATATTGTCAACAACAAGAAGTACTTTCTTCAGAACGGAGTCTCGGGGGCCTTGGAGACATGTCAAACTTGCCGGTGACATCCTGATATAGTCTACTCCAATGGCAGATGCGAGGACCCATTGCCTCGCCTTTCTCAAACAGTCATTTTATTTGGGCGGGCAGAGGGAATGTGAGATACATCAAGTTCAAACCGGAAAGAAGATTTGTCTCTGGTTTGCAGTCAACTGTCAGGCGCTCTATCAGTGTTGGTTGTAATGCGGTGCAGGATGGCTGTGTGACATGCCTCACATTCGTAATGGGCATACATATATATATACAACGGATGGGATCACTTTTCCCATGCGTTCCTTGCTCGTCTTCGAGCATGTCTGCCAACCCCCCGCGGCCTCCAAGAGTCGCGTCCCTTGGCTTTCCCGCTATTTCAAAAAGCGTGTTTCTTCGGCCATTACTCCATCGTCTTCCGCTTCCAATCCTTCTCCTTTGCCTGGTGATACAAGCGTACCTGCTTGTTCTACGGATGTTGACGCCCGCCCTTTATCTGACACTCGCTATCTTTCAAGCGCAGTTTTGAGCACATCCGTTCCGTCTACTGCAAATACCGCCCATGCTGGTTCAACCTTAGACCCCATCTACTCTACACGTCACACAGAAGACTCAAGCTATGGGAATCACACGTCTATGCACCTCGCGCCCCCTACATCTCCTTTGCCCTCTCAAGGACAGGTATCAAGCAATCAAGGAACGAGCGTGAGTGTTCTGTTGAATTTGTAGCTTCCTCACATAACATTCGTCACAGCATATGTTTAACCAAGCGCAAAATTTCGTCGTGAAGGATACCATGTTCATAGAGAACAATATCGGTGGAGACAACTGTAAGAGCTGTCAACGTTGCAAGTTGCGCCTGACTGACTGATATTTCTGCTAGTCATGGAGAAGCTTCTTCAAGAGACGATCATTGGAGCTGAATTCGACTCCTCTGCACGCGATCCTCCCCCACGATGTCACCCTGGAACTCGCCTAGCAATCATACAACGTTGCCTCGACTTTATCAACCAATGTAACGACGAAGGAAAGTTGCGATGGGTGTTTGGTCCCGCTGGCGTCGGGAAATCGGCAGTCATGCAGATGATCACTGAAAAGGCTCCTAATGGCGTCACCTTTGCCTCCATCTTCTTTTCAGTAAATGGACGGAGGGATGGGAAAAAGGCTATCATCACAATTGCATATCAGCTCGCTGTCAAATGTGGGCCCTATCATCGCTTCATCCGTGATCAGATCACTCTTGATCCGTCTCTTCTTCGCAAATCGTTATCAGTACAGTTCGACAAGTTTATTGTTGAACCATTCATTCTCAACCGCATCTTTGACCCCTCTCGTCGATTCCTAGTGGTCTTTGATGGCCTCGACGAGTGCGATGATATCCCAACTCAACGGAAGCTCCTTGAGTTGATTTCAAATTTCTGCATCGAATATCCTTCCTCTCCTATCGCATGGATCGTTGCCAGTCGCCCCGAGCCTCACATCACGTCATTTTTTGAGAGAGCGAAGGTGCAACGCGTATACACCAAAGAGGAAATGGTTATTGATTCTGATGAAGCATGCGAAGAAGTTCAACGATATCTCCGTGACGAGCTAAACAAAATCAAACTAGATCACCCTACACTCCGACATAAGCAAGAATGGCCATTGGAGCACGATTTCACGAAGATTGCCTCAGCCGCGGGAGGGCTCTTCGCGTACGCCGCAACTGTAGTCCGTTATATTGGCGATCCTACCCATGGTGGCCCGGCTGCTCAGCTCCGTCGCGTACTCGAAACTATTGATGCTACCGTGAAGGAGTATGAGGCGGGAAAAGATCACCCAATGGATCGGCTTGACGCACTGTATAAGAGGATTCTGTCCAACGTTCCAGATGATGTCATGATGAACACGAGAAAATTGTTACTCATCGGTTTTGAGTCCGATTTTCAAGATGTTGGGTTCCGCATGAGGTGCAACGCACTCCAGTTGACGGAGGATGATGCATATGACGCCATTCGGCATCTACATGCTGTTATGAAGATCCCAGAGCCTCATCAAGCTGATGATAAACTTGCATCTTATCATAAATCGTTTGACGACTTCCTACGGGACTTCAAGCGATCGGGGTTTTCTCATGACCTGGAGTCCGAGTTTTGCCAACTATGTGATCATGTCGCATTGAAAATTATGGAGGAACTTCAAGATGACTGCGATAGCGTGGCCGGTGTTGCCGATATCAAGCTTTGGGGTGGTGTCATGAACGGTCAATGTCGAAATATTTCACTTTCGTGGCCTGCCGACCAGCGTTTCGACATGAAAGATGAGCAAATGCGAACCAAGTTGTACACAACGGCAGTCCGTTCATTAGAAACAAGGATCTCTAGCCGTGATAGTTCTCTTGCGGAGAGCATATCCTGTTTCAATGCGCTGACCGTTCGTTTCACAATACCTACGTTCAGCTTTCCATTTTACCAATTGCGACACTGCGCCTTTGTAAGTATCACTCGCATTTCTATCATTTTGAACGCTAATGCTCTTATTAGGACCATTTTCGTCAGGAACTAGCAACACTTGGCAAGTTGAAGCAGGTGCCTCTGCGGGCGTTTGATTTTGCATCAGTCTGTGGAGATGTCGCGTTACGATTAACGATTCCTACCGGAAGCAATAGCACAGCTTCAGATTATTGGGGTCCCGCTTGCGAAGTGAGTTATCATTCAGTGATTGTCAAGAGCTTACTAAACCCTAGCTCGTGTAGCATGCAAGGCAGGACTCCAATGGTTCAGATCAGTGGCAAGGCTGGTCAACGTCGTTTGGACCCAAATCTCAAGGTGACTCGGAGACTCGAGATAACGAGGATCCAGGTTTCTCTCAATCTGATATTCCTGTGCTTCAACAAACTCATCAGGAATGGGTTCAGAAACATGGCTTATATTTAGACAGATCTGCTGCCTGTATTCACTGCTCGGGACGCTTTGCACGCCATTTCAGGAATAACCTGGATTTGCCTGCCATGGTTTTCGTTGATTCGACTCAGATGTGTTATGTAGAGGTCTCTTTCGTCGATCCAGATGATGGAGTATCGGAGTGGAGATACCGATTTTTACATTCTGGACGTCCGAGTACTATCGATGCGTAGCATAGATTCGTTAATTGTAGTAATGAGTTCATTGGCATCACTCTATATTTGCGTGCTTCAATCGCCGCGTGTCAAATATTTTAGCCTATTGCCTCGGAGACTTAGCATTCTGTTTGCTGACGCGTCTCGCCCTCCCTTTGACTGCCATCTGTTACCTGTCAATACATAGCCACGTGTGAACGCTGTGCTCAAAATGAGTGCGGTTGTGGAGGCTTTGGAAAGAGGTTCGTATGCATGGACTCGGTGATCAAAGTAGTACCCGACCTTGTGTAGTGATGTGACATCCCTCACATCAATAATAGTCACGTATCCCTTGCTGGTTGTTGAGCATGTCCAGCAAATCTCAAAGCCGCGTCCCCTGGCTTTCCCGCTTCAAAAAGCGGGTCTCTTCTGCCTTGACTCCTCCGCGCCCTGCATCACCTTCAGCCCAGCATTCTGATTTGCCTGCCAGCGATACAGGAAGTCTAGACGTCGCCGCTCATCATGCAGATACCATAGTCTGCCTCACACCTGACTTCCATCATCCCTCGGCCTCTCTTTCAAGTGCTTCTGTTCTTTTCCCTGCGCATTCCGTCAAAGAATCCTCTACCCATCATGTAGACGGCTCGAGCTCCCAGCACAACTCGTCAATGCTCCTCACGCACCCTACCCTACCTCAGCTCCCCCCAGGTCAAGGGTTGAGCTATCAAGGCCCAAGCGTGAGTATCATGTCATGTCCAACGCTTCCACTCTTAATATTCATAAAAGCATATGTTCAGCGGGGCTCACGATTTTGTTGTGAACAACGCTGTGTTTAACGATTATAACCTTTCTGCGGACAACTGTAAGTGCTGTCACTGTTGTAATGTCTACACTCACTGATAACACTAGTCATGAAGGAGCTTTTGCAAGAGACTATAATTGGGGCCGAGTTTGACTCATCCGCTCGGGATCCTCCGCCAAGATGTCACCCTGGAACCCGCCTAGCTATCATACAGCGTTGCCTCGACTTCATCGTTCAGTGTATCAACGAGGAAAAGTTACGATGGGTGGTCGGTCCCGCTGGGGTCGGAAAGTCTGCTGTCATGCAGATAGTCGCTGAAACCGCACCCGAAGGCGTCGCCTTTACCTCCATCTTCTTTTCTGTCAATGGACGCAGAGATGGAACAAAGGCTATCATCACAATAGCATATCAGTTTGCCGTCAAATGCGGGCCGTATCGTCAATTTGTCCGTGAACAGATCAACCTTGATCCATCTCTCCTTCAGAAATCGCTGTCTGTACAGTTCAACAAGTTTATTGTTGAACCATTCGTACTTAGACCGATATTTGAGCCCTCTCGTCGATTTCTAGTGGTCATCGATGGCCTCGACGAGTGCGATGACCCCCTCGTCCAGCGGAAGCTCCTCGAGCTTATCACGGGTTGCTGCACCACATACCCGACCTCTCCCCTCGTGTGGATCATTGCTAGTCGCCCCGAGCCTCATATTACTTCATTTTTTGAAAGAGCCGAAGTCAAATTGGTATGCACCAAGGAGGAGATTCAGATTGATTCCGATGAAGCGTCTGAAGAAGTTCAACGGTATCTCCGCGACGAGTTGACGAAAATCAAACTTGAACATCCTACACTCAGGTACAAGCGGGAATGGCCCTCGGAGAATGAGTTCACCAAAATTGCTGCATCTGCTGGAGGGCTCTTCGCGTATGCTGCCACCGTAATTCGTTATATCGGCGATCCGATCCAGGCAAGCCCGGCGGCTCAGCTCCGTCGTATACTCGAAACTATTGATGCTAGTGCAAAGCATCATGTACCGGGAAGGGATCACCCGATGGATCGACTCGATGCGTTATATAAGAGGATCCTTTCCAATGTCCCAGATGATGTCATGATAAATACTCGAAAACTGCTACTCCTGGGCTTCGATTACAATTTCCAATATGCCGGCTTCCGTATGAGGTGCAATGCACTGGAGTTGACGGAGGAGGATGCACATGATGCCATTCGTCATCTACACGCTGTTATAAAGATCCCTGGTCCCGACAACGCTGACGGGAAACTCTCATCCTATCATAAATCTTTCGACGACTTCCTATCTGACTTCGACCGATCTGGATTTTGTCGAGACATTTATTATGAGTGTTCTCAACTCTGTGATTTCACTTCCTCGAGGATTCTGGAAGAGCTTCAAGATGGCGCTGATGGCACAACTGGTGGCAAGGATATCAATCTCTGGACTGGTGTCCTGAAAAGTCATTGTCAAAATATTTCACTCTCGTGGCCTGATGATGAACGTTTTCGAGTGAATGATGACGAGATGCGAGTTGAGTTGTACCTATCGGCAATCCGTCAGCTGGTAACGAGGTTACCTGAACCTGATAGTACTCTTCATCAGAATATATCCTGTTTCTATGTGTTGACGACACGTTTCACTGCACCCCCATTTAATTTTCCATTTTATATTCTGCGAGAGTGCGCCTTTGTAAGTTTCACTAGGATATATGCTGTTTGAAATACTGAAAACTTCCACTAGGGTCGTTTTCGTGATGAACTCGCAAATCTTGGAAAACTGAAGCAAGTGCCTCTTCGGACCCTTGATTATGCTGCAATCTGGGGCGACATTGAACTACGGGTAACCAGTCCTCCTGGAAGTAATATCGCGGTCTCAGATCGTTGGGATTCGACTTGTGACGTGAGTTATTCTTCAGTGGTCGTCAAGAGTTTACTGAAATTCGGGCAATGTAGCACGAAATCAAGGAGTTAGACGGTTTAGAAAACTGGCAAGGGTGGTCAACCAAGTTTCAAAGGTATCGCCGAGCCAACTCAAGGGAAACAGAAGACGAAGATTCAAATGTTCCCCAGTTATATAGTTCTACGGCTGAGCAATGCCATCGAAGATGGGTTGAGGAGCGTACTAGGCGTGCTGATGCTGCCCCGGCATGTATTCACTGTTCGCAACGCCTTTTGCGTCTAGTTTTGGACAACCCTGACCTACCCGCTATGGTTTTTGTTGACTCGACACAAATGTGTTATGGAGAAGTCTCATTTGTTGACCCAGATGATGGAGTGTCGGAGTGGAGATACCGATTTTTACATTCTGGATGTCCGAGTCGTGTTGATGTGTAGTGGAGAATTGTCACTGGTACAAATGATTGAAAGATCTCTTAACTTACAATGTAGTGAGAGGAGATAGATAGGTATCCCATTACTTATGCCAGCATTCAAAATGGGTCTAATTGACTTAGGAATCAGCTCTAGTGTTGAAACTCCGTGCGTCGCTGATAGGTGCCCTCATGTAGATGGATGTTGTGACACACTGTGAATTCGAAGCAGGGGTGTGACATGATCACACCGAACGTGACATTCCTCTACATCGCACCACCGTCGCCACCTCGGCATTTTGATCGCGAGGGCAAACGTTGGCCATGCAGGGCCCGAATGTCAGTGTTGCTCTTGAATTGAAACGGTCACCACTCATTTCATCCCAGCAAATGTTCAATGGTGCTCACAACTTCACTGTGAATGACTCCGTGTTTATTGAAAACAGTACCACCGCAGATAACTGTGAGCACTATTGAAGTCACCATGCCAATGCCCATCGTAACCTGTGCTAGTCATGAAGGAGCTTTTACAAGAAACAATAATTGGGGCCGAGTTCGATTCCTCTGCCCGTGATCCTCCCCCACGATGCCACCCTGGAACGCGCCTAGCCATCATACAGCGGTGCCTCGACTTTATCAACCAATGTAATGACGGAGGAAAGTTACGTTGGGTAGTTGGTCCGGCTGGAGTTGGAAAATCGGCAGTTATGCAAATGGTCACTGAAACAGCCCCTGACGATGTCGTCTCCGCCTCAATATTTCTTTCGGTCAATGGGCGTAGAGATGGAAGAAAGGTGGTCCTGACCATCGCGTATCAGCTTGCTGTCAAGAGCGCGCTCTATCGTCAATTCATCCATGATCAGATCAGCCTTGACCCATCTCTCCTACGAAAATCGTTACCAGTACAGTTCAAGAAGTTCATCGTTGAACCATTTGTGCTCAGGCACATTCTTGACCCTTCTCGTCGGCTCCTAGTGGTCATCGATGGCCTTGACGAGTGCGACGATCTTCCCACTCAGCGAAAGCTCCTCGAGCTAATCATGGACTCCTGCACCACATACCCTATCTCTCCCATCGCGTGGATTGTCGCCAGTCGCCCAGAGCCTCACATCACATCATTCTTTGACAACCTCGAAACCTGTCACGCATACATAAAGGAAGAAATGGAGATAGAGTCTGACGAGGCTTGCAAGGAAGTTCAACGATATCTCCGTGACGAACTGAAGAAGATCCAACTCCAGTATTCCACACTTAGGCACAAGCGAGAATGGCCTTTGGAACATGAATTCACCAAGATTGCTTCAGCTGCGGGAGGGCTCTTCGCATATGCTGCAACCGTCATCCGATACATTGGCGATCGTACCCAGGGAGGCCCGGCTGCTCAGCTTCGTCGCGTACTCGAAACCATCGATGCTACCTCAAAGGACCATGTGGAGGGAAGGGATCATCCAATGGATCGACTCGATGCGTTGTACAAGAGAATCCTTTCCAGTGTCCCGAATAGTGTTGTGCCCAACACCAGAAAATTACTGCTGATATCTTCAAGGGACTTCTCCGATGTGTTCTCATTCCGTGGGCTATGCAATGCACTGGGATTGACTGAGGATGATGCATATGATGCCATTTCTCATCTTCACGCTGTTATGAAGATCCCCGAGCCTGACAGAGCCGATGATTCACGTCTTTCGTTTTATCATAAATCTTATGAGGATTTCCTATTCGATTTCGGGCGATCTGGGTTTTCTCAGGATTTTTTCGATGAGGGTATAAAACTATGTTCTGAGATTGCGCTCAGGATTGTTGAGGAGGTTCCATATTATGCGAGTGGCGTGGCCGATGAAGATATCAAACTTCGAGGTGGCGTAATGAAAAGCCACTATCAAAGCATTTCTCTTTCGTGGCCTGGCGATGAGCGTTTTCGGATGACCGATGAGGATCTTCGGTCAAACTTATATAGCAATACGGTGAATTGGGTGTGGGGAAATTTTGTGTGCTTCTATGAGAGTATATCCTGTTTTCATACATTGACGACGTATTTCACTCTACCTCCGACTTATTTCCCGGTTTATAAATTGCGAGCGAACGCGTTTGTAAGTACCCCTAGGCTTTTTCCTAGTCTATATGCTGAAACCTACAATTAGGATAGGTTCCGCTATGAACTCACAAAACTCGGAAAATTAAAGCGAGTACCCCTCCGGGCACTCGATTATGCCGCAGTCTGTGGAAGTATTGAATTGTTGTTCACACGTCCCACTGGAAGTAGTATTGGAGTTTCAGATCCCTGGAACTCGTCTTGCAACGTGAGTTCTAATTCAGCGACTGCCAGGGGTTGACTTAATTTTAGCTGATGTAGCACGAGAAGGAGGAAACAGATAGTTCAGAGCAACATCGAGGATGGACAACCAATTTTAGAAGATATTACCGAGTCGACTCGAGCGCTGAGGATGATGAAAATACAAATATCCCTCGGTTTCATATTACTACGCGTCAACAATCCCATGAGCTCTGGCATCAACTAGATCTTCCTTGGGATCATGCCGCTGTGGCCTGCATTCACTGCTCGCGACGCTTTGCACGCCACTTTATGAATAATCCTGATTTACTTGTGACTGTTTTTCTTGATTCAACTCAGATGTGTTATGCAGAATTGTTGTTTGTTGACCCAGATGATGGAGTGTCGGAGTGGCGATACCGATTTTTACACTCTGGATGTCCGACTATTATTGATGAGTAGTATGTATTTTGTTATGTAACGCTAATGCTTCAACGGTATTTGACCACTGCTAAATGGATTGCTTTGGCAAGGAAAACAATGCGTCATCTACAAGAAACACTTGACTACCGGTGGCGGTTGTAATCAGTCAAAAAATTCACGTTCGTTTGAAGTTGGAAGGATGGGATCATTCATTGTTGGCTAACGTTTGACGATCGCATCATGAGAACGTGAAGCGGTGGTGTGACACTCCACAAACCGAATAACAATTGTGACTACTTCCCGTATCCCGCCTTTTCCTACCTTCAAGTATGTCCAAGTCGGCTAAGTCCTCTTCAAATTCCAACCACCATGCCTCGTGGCTTTTTCGTTCCAAGAAACGCTTGATTTCCCTTTTCTCTCCTCTTCAAGCGCCTCAGATTTCTCAAAGTCAATCATCGACCTATCAAGATGCAACCGTGAGTTTGCCATTCATTTGGGACGTTCTCTCACTGTATCATGGTTAGCATATATTTGATGGAGCGCATAACTTTGTCGTGAACGACGGCACATTTATTAATATTGTTGCAGACACCTGTAAGCAAGGCCAACATTCTACGTCGTATACTAACTGACATACCTACCAGTTATGGAGAAGTTCCTACAGCAGACAATAATCGGAGCCGAATTCGACTCTTCTGACCGTGATCCTCCCCCACGGTGCCACCCCGGAACACGGCTAACGATCATACAACGGTGCTTGGACTTTATTACACAGTGTTATGACCAAGAAAAGTTGCTTTGGGTGGTTGGTCCGGCAGGAGTTGGGAAATCAGCAGTCATGCAGATGGTTACCGAAAATGCCCCTCCAGGCGTCATTTTTGCCTCAATCTTCCTTTCCATTAACGGACGTAGGGATGGAACCAAGGCCATCATAACCATCGCGTACCAACTCGCAGTCAAGTGCAGGCCTTACCGTCAATTCATCGAGAATCAGGTCAACCTTGACCCATCCCTTCTTCGAAAATCACTGCCAGTACAGTTCAATAAATTTATTGTTGAACCGTTCATGCACACCTCTATGCCCTCTGGTCGTTTCCTAATTGTCATTGATGGCCTTGACGAGTGCGACAACCCCCTCACTCAACAAAAGCTCCTCAAGCTCATCACCGAATATTGCATCGAACACCCTACCTCTCCCATCGCATGGATTATCGCCAGTCGCCCGGAGTATCACATTATTTCGTTTTTTGAAAAGCAGGAAGTACAACTGTCATACATAATGGAGGAAATGGTGATTGATTCAGATGAAGCTTGCAAGGAGGTTCAACGATATCTTCGGGATGAATTGAACAAGATCAAACTTGCACATCCCACTCTAAGTTACAAGCGAGAGTGGCCGTTGGAGCACGAATTCACAACAATTGCGTCAGCCGCGGGAGGACTCTTTGCATACGCTGCAACAGTGGTCCGTTACATAGGTGATCCTAACCACGGGAGCCCAACTGCTCAGCTTCGTCGCGTGTTGGAAACCATTGAGGATAGTGAGAAGGATCACCCGTCTGGAAAAGGTCACCCAAATTCAATGGCTCAGCTCGATGCACTGTATAAGAGGATCCTCTCCAATATCCCGGATGATGTTATGATAAACACCCGCAAACTGTTGCTCATACGTCCAAGGGCATTCGTTCGCAATCTCGGATTCCGAGGGTGGTGTAATGGACTAGGATTGACGGAGGATGAAGCTTATGAAGCTCTTTGTCATTTGTATGCTGTTATGAAGATTCCCAAGCCTGATCAAGCTGATGAGGAACGTCTCTCGTATTATCACAAATCATTTGAAGACTTCCTATCCGATTCCAAACGATCTGGATTTTCCACAGACTTCTATGATGAGGGCATGCACCTCTGCCTCAACGTTTCATCGAGAATTTTCAAGGAGGTTCCGTACGACTCCGATAACATGGCCAGTGGCAAAAGCATCCAGCTCGGTTCGGAATATTATATGAAAGGCCGCTGTGACAACATTTCGCTTTCCTGGCCTTATGATGACCGTTTTCGGGTGACAGATGAAACACTACGTGTTCATTTGTACAATGAAACGATGAGTTGGATGTGCAATAACTCTGAAGTTAGTAAGATTATTTCAGAGAGTATGGCAAAGACTATATGCTCCACTGAACTCGCCGACATGTTCTCATTTCTCAACTTGCGATTGGTACGTTCCACTTGACTATATTCTCTTTCTGATGCTGGAACGTTGTATCAGGAGCAGTTCCACGGTGAACTTGCAAGACTTGGAAAGTTTAAGCAAGTACCGCTTCGAGCATTAGACTATTCCGCAATCCGCGAAGGCATTGAGGTACAAGTTACGAGTCCTGTTGGGAATGGTGTCGGCCTTCCTGATCGATGGGATACATCTTGTAAAGTAAGTTTAAGTTTTTAGTTGTTGGATTTACTAACTCTGTGGCGAGTAGCATGAGAAGGAGGAGATAAGTGGGGTACAACAGCGGCGGGGGTGGTCAACAATGTTTTTAAGGGATGACTCAGTTACCGAAGATGACAAAAACCCCACTTCTCATATTCTCACGTGTTTTCAACCTCAACAGGCATGGGACGATTTCAATCGGCATGCTGTTGCCTGCAAGCAATGCTCGCGACGCCTTGCACGGTTTTTCATAAACAATCCGGACCAGCTTACTACAGTTTTTGTTGAGTCGACACAGGTGTCCTATGCAGAGGTCTCATTTGTTGATCCAGATGATAGTTTGTTGGAGTGGAGATACCGATTTTTGCATTCTAGACCTCCTGCTGCTATTGATGACTTGTAGCATACACGTTACTACTCGTAGCACTAGAACTTCCACATTATTTAGACTGTTCACCTGCAGATAAATTGTGTTTGTATACGAGAGCATGTTAGCGTGTAGAATGTCTGCCCGCATTCCGTACTTGACGTCATGAATGCATGTATCTTTTTAAAACAAGCCTTGTAGCTCTTCGCAGTCTAATATGATTGAAGCTGGTGGCAAGACAGACAACTACTGGTCTTACTACTTTCAGTGGCTCGTGTTTTGAGCTACTAGTATGGCGCCACTGCGCTCCGCGTGAATCATTAGTGTGTTCTCATTATGAGGACCGGATCTCATCTTCAGCACTGACCGATAGAGAGGAACCAAAGACACTCTATGTTCGGTGCTTTACGCTTCTTTTCCTTACCAAATCGAGGGGGCTTTGATAGATGGGCACGATCTGATATCCGGTAATTTTGATAAGGTAGTTACAAGCCACGTGCCAAGCTTGCGCAATGCGGGCGAAAACTGTGGTGACCTACGACACAAGATGGCGTTCAACACTTTGTTCAAACTCACGTTTGGGCAACAACAGAGGCGTGGCTGGTGTGAGCCATCCTTTACATAGTCGAAACATTTCTGTCCCTGAACTATCAGTTATAGATCAAGGACGGATGGTAAAACGCTAGAGAGCTGAATGCATGGCAGGATGTTCATGATTATGTTTTCGTGAGTGATATGGCATGTTTGTCAGTGATGGAGTGATAGACGCCCGCGCACAGCATGCGAGCTGGAAGCATGGCCCTGGATTCCCTCCTCGTCCTGGACCATGCCCGCCAAATCTCGCATCTCTGCTTGGTTTTCTCGCCGTTCCAATAAACGCGGCCCTTCTCCGCTCCCTCCCCCCTCCCCCTCGCCCGGAAATAGTCCAAGATCACCAGACGCAGCCAGCTCCCACTCGTCATCAAGCATTTCTGCGAACCCCCATTCTCAACAGCACTCCCTTTTACCCAGTGGCAGCACTGATGTATTGGACGTACCAAGTGACCCTGCACATATGACGCGCTCCCTTCCTTCTTCTCCTCACCCGCCCCGGGGCCTGAGCGCCCCTGCTGCCCGCACCACAAACAGCGCGGGTGTTGGTCCCATTCCAAGCTCCCAGCGTTCCACCCATCACCTAGAAGATCCTGCCTGTCGGATCAATCCAGCTCCGAACCTTGGGCCTATTCCTCCACCACAGCTCCCGCAAGTACAAGCATCGGCAATCCAAGGACCAAGCGTGAGTGCTGTGATTAATGCAAAGCATCCTCTAACCATGTCCACCCTAGCATGTATTTGGTGGAGCCCACAACTTTGTGATGAACAATCCCGTGTTCAGCGATCACAGTTCTTCTGCAGACACATGTAAGAACTTCCCCTGTCACAATGTCCCGGCTGACAGTTATCTCTACCAGTCATGAAAGAACTTCTACAAGAAACGATAATTGGAGCCGAATTTGACTCTTCTGCTCGCGACCCTCCCCCTCGATGCCATCCCGGAACACGCCTAGCCATCATAGAACGTTGTCGCGACTTCATCCTCCAGTGTCATGATGAAGAAAAACTGCGTTGGGTCGTTGGTCCTGCCGGAGTGGGCAAGTCGGCGGTCTTACAGATGGTTACCGAAACGGCCCCTGATAACGTCATCTTTGCCTCAATCTTCCTTTCCATCAATGGACGTAACGATGGAAAGAAAATTATTATCACCATTGCCTATCAACTCGCCGTTAAATGTGATCCATATTGCCAGTTCATCCATGATCTGATCGGCCATGATCCGTCTCTCCTTCGCAAATCACTATCGGTTCAGTTCAAGAAGTTCATTGTTGAACCATTCATATTCAAACGCATCTTCGAGCCCTCTGGTCGGTTCCTAGTTGTCATCGATGGCCTCGACGAGTGTGACAATCCTCTCGCTCAGCTAGGGCTCCTCGAACTGATCACGAGTTTTTGCATTGCATACCCCGCCTCTCCGATTGCATGGCTCGTCGCCAGTCGTCCCGAACCTCATATTACGTCATTCTTTGATAATCCTGAAGTCCAACAAACGTACATAAAGGATCAAATAGAGATCGACTCTGATGAAGCATGCGAGGATGTTCAACGTTATCTTCGTGAGGAGCTGAACAGGATCAAATTTGCGCATCCTACGCTCAGGCGCAAACGAGAGTGGCCCTTGGAACACGAATTCACAATAATTGCGTCGGCCGCAGGAGGGCTTTTTGCGTATGCCGCAACGGTCATTCGATATCTAAGCGATCGTACCCATGGAGGCCCCGCTGCTCAGCTCCGTCGTATACTCGAAATCATTCATGTTACCGCGAAGGACCCTGTGGCGGGAGGGGATCACCCGATGGCGCAATTGGATGCGTTGTATTCAAGGATCCTTTCTAACGTTCCTGATAACGTTATGAAAAACACCAGGAAACTGCTACTCATGGGGTCAGACACAGATTTCCATAAGATTGGATTTCGTGGGTTGTGTAACGCCCTGGAGCTGACGGAGGACGATGCTTACGATGCCGTTTCTTATCTCCACGCCGTTTTGAAGATTCCGGAGCCTGATGAAGCTGATGACGAAATTTCATATTATCACAAATCATTTGGCGATTTCCTATCCGACTTTCAACGGTCTGGATTTTCTAATGAATTTGGATCAGAAAGTTCTGAACTCCAAGATCACGTGTCAACAAAAATCATGGAGGAGCTTCAAGATGATGCCGAGGATGGCGTAGCCGAGGGTGTAGAGATCAGGCTCTGGAGTGGTCGCATGAGAGGCCACTGGGACAATATTTCCCTTTCTTGGCCCGCTGATGAGCGTTTTACAATGTCCGATGAACAGATGCAGGTAAGGTTATACACGGCGGCAATCCGTTGGGTGGAGACAGATTTCCCCAGTCGTGCAAACCTCTTTGAAAGCATGGCCTGCTTTCGTGTCTTGACGTTATGTTTTACCCAACCCACATTCACTTTTCCCTATTATAAACTACAAGAGTGCGCCTTTGTAAGTTTCACTAGACTCTATTCTGTCTGGAATACTGAAGCCGCCTTTTAGGATCACTTTCGTGATGAGCTTGTAAAGGCTGGAAAACTGAAAAAATTCCCTCTCCGGACACTGGATTATACCGCAATCTGCGGACTTGTTCAGTTACAGTTTACAAGTCCTCTTGAGTGTGATATCAAGGTTTCGGATCCCTGGAATACGTCGTGCACGGTGAGCTATAATTCGCAGCAGCTGCTGAGCCTTTACTGAATCTCAGTGTATCTAGCATGAGAAGGATAAATTAGACGATTTAGACCAGCAGCAAGGATGGTCCACCACGTTTCAAAGGTGTTATCAACTTAAGTCATTAGTCACTGAGGATGGCTCGGACGCTGAAGATGACAAAGACACAAACATATCCCAGTACCCCATTGCTACTCTTCAGGAAGGTCATCGTAAATGGGTTAAGGATCATACTGACCGTCACCCAATCTGTATTCACTGTTCGCCTCGCTTTGAACGACTGTTTATGGACAACTTAGATTTACATGCTACGGTTTTTGTTGATCGGGGTCAAATGTGCTATGTAGAAGTTTTGTTTGTCGATCTGGATGATGGAGTGTCGGAGTGGAGATACCGATTTTTACACTCTGGACGTCCGAAGAGTCTCGATACATAGTAGTTGCCTTGTTATTTATATCAACTAGTTCATAATTGTCGTTTGTAGCAACTAGGCGGATAGGCAGATTGGAGCGAGACAAAAGAGTGTTGTAGTCAACATGTCGGTTTTTGCAATCCAATTATGCAACTTGTATTGAGGGCTCAGATATATGTTACCAACGTCACCATAATCGGGTCATGCCCCGAGGATAAAGAAGAAAGACATTGGCGCTTCCCATGTCTTCGACAGAATGCTAGATCTAGCATATAACCACATGTTATTATCATTGAACCAACTTTCGTAGGATGTACTTGTGGAGTCATACTCTGCCTCTATAATATGTCTCCGGGATAGCGGTAAAACTGATGGACTAAGAATGACATCGTGAGTGGGAAAGGGGCGAACACGATACCGTAACACTCTTGCGCATATGTACTAACAATAAACAAATGTTGTAGTGGCAGTGAATGCCCAGTGACTTGAGAAATATGTGCATACCTGGCATAATTCGAGATATCCTAAGCATAGGGAGATGAGAAGAGGAACGATCATGCAAGGTGGAAGCTGACCGGGAATATGACAAGAGAATGTCACACCGGGAACAATTGATAGGCGCCTTGGGTCGGTGACAAACGAGGCATGATCTCGTGTTGTTTGCGATCACTCGTGGCATCCATTCTCAGCCTTTAACCATGTCCACCAAATCCCGAGTCTCTTCTTGGTTCTCTCGCCGCTTCAAGAATCGTGACTCTCCTCCGTTTTCTCCTTCGTCTCCCGCTACTCCTTTTGATCAACGTGCTAGTACGCTGAGCGATAGTACAGCTACACCCAACTCCAACGCATCATCAAGCGTGTTTCCTTCGGCTCAGAACTCTCCTTCTCATCGGCATGCTCTCTTTACCGGTGACGATACGGACACATCAGATGTATCCCAACTCCCGCAAGGCCAAGCATCAACATACCGTGGACCTGGCGTGAGTGTCGTGATCAATTCTGATTACCCACTCACAGTAGCTTTACCAGCATACGTTCGGTGGAGCCCACCATTTTGTCATGAAGGATCCCGTGTTTAATGATTACACTGCTTCCACGGACACCTGTAAGAAATGTCCATTTCATGGTGCTTGTACTTACCACTCTCTACTAGTCATGGAGAAACTACTACAAGAGACGATAATTGGAGCTGAGTTTGATTCTTCCGCCCGTGATCCGCCCCCTCGGTGTCACCCCGGAACACGCCTAGCCATCATACAGCGTTGCTTGGACTTTATTGAAAAGTGTCATGACGAGGAAAAAGTGCGTTGGGTGGTCGGTCCTGCTGGAGTTGGGAAGTCGGCGGTCTTGCAGATGGTCACTGAAACGGCCCCTGATAACATCATCTTTGCCTCAATCTTCTTTTCCATCAATGGACGTAGCGATGGAAAGAAGACAATCATTACCATCGCCTATCAACTGGCCGTCAGATGTAAGCCATACTGCCGCTTCATCCGGGATCAGATCAGCCATGATCCGTCTCTCCTTCGCAAATCACTGTTGGTACAGTTCAACAAGTTTATTGTTGAACCATTTATACTCAAACGCGTCTTCGAGCCATCTCGCCGATTCCTAGTGGTCATTGATGGCCTCGACGAGTGCGACAACCCCCTCACTCAGCGAATGCTTCTTGAGGTGATCTCAAGTTTCTGCATTAAATACCCTTCCTCTCCCATCGCATGGATTGTCGCCAGCCGCCCAGAGCCACACATCACCGCATTTTTCGACAGGGCTGAAGTCAACCCGGTATACACCAAGGAGGAGATCGAGGTAGATACAGATGAAGCGTGCCAAGAAGTTCAACAGTATCTCCGTGCCGAGCTGACGAAGATCAAACTTGAACATGCTACGCTCAGGCTCAAGCGGGAGTGGCCCTTGGAACATGAATTTACCAAAATTGCCGCATCTGCTGGAGGGCTGTTCGCATATGCATCTACGGTAGTCCGATATATAGCTGATTCTACCCATGGAGGACCGGCGGCTCAACTCCGTCGTGTACTTGAAATCATTGACGCTAGTGCGAAAGATAATGTCGCAGGGAGGGATCATCCAATGGATCGACTTGACGCGTTGTACAAGAGGATCCTTTCTAACGTCCCGGATGATGTCATGGTTAACACCAGAAAACTGCTACTCCTGGGTTCTGATCTCGATTTCCAATCCGCAGGGTTTCGCATGAGGTGCAATGCACTCAGGTTGACGGAGGACGATGCATATGATGCCCTACGTCCTCTACACGCTGTTATGAAGATCCCCGCGCCTGACAAAGCCGATGATAGCCTTTCATCTTATCACAAATCATTCGATGATTTCCTACGAGACCTCAAGCGATCTGGTTTTTCTCATGACTTTAACTCTGAATGTTCCCAACTCAACGATCTCGTTTCATTGAAAATCATGGAAGAGCTTCAAGATGGCTCGGATGACGTGGTCAATGATGCAGATATCAAGCTCTGGGCGGGCGCCATGACGGGTCACTGTAAAAGTATTTCACTTTCGTGGCCTAGTGATGAGCGTTTTGGAGTCAACGATGAAGAGATGCGGACCAAGTTGCACATAGCGGCCTTCCGTCAGTTAGTGATAAGCTTCCGTGATAATCGCTCTCTTGTTAAGAGTATATCCTGCTTTCATGCATTGACGACACATTTCACTATGCCTACGCGAAATTTTCCATTCACTCAATTTCAAGAGTGCGCTTTTGTAAGTTCACCTAGGCTTTACACTAATCTTCAATACTGAAATATCCCATCAGGATCGTTTTCGTGATGAACTCACAAAGCTTGGTGAGTTGAAGCAAGTACCTCTTCACACATTGCATTATGCCGCGATCTGTGGAGACGTCACGTTACGGGTTACAAGCCCCACACGAAGTAACACTGATGCTTCTGGTCGCTTGCATTCATCTTGCAAGGTGAGTCCAGGTTTCAGTCATTGTTCAACCTTTACTGAATCTAGGGTTATGTAGCATGCAGAGATGGAATTAGACGATTTTGAACAGCGCCAAGGATGGTCGACCACATTTCCAAGGTGTTATAGGATTGACCCGGATACCGGAGATGACACAAGCACTCAAGATGACGGGAGTACAGGCACCTCCCAGTTCCCCCTCGCAACGCTTCAACATGGTCATCGTAAATGGGCTATCGATAACACGAACCGTGGCGCAGCCTGCGTTCACTGCTCGCATCGTCTTGAACGTCTTCTTGTGGACAACTCAGGTCTACTTGCTACAGTTTTTGTTGACCGGACTCAAATGTGCTATGTAGAAGTGTCGTTTGTCGACCCAGATGATAGGGTGTCAGAGTGGAGATACCGATTTTTACACTCCGGACGTCCGAGTAGTCTCTATGCGTAGCATTCGCCTTATTGATTGTAGTAGTAATTCATAACCACTATTTGTTTAGCTGAAGGCAGATTGGAGCGAGAAAATGTGGTTTGAGAGTGAACATACTGATTTTGCACTCCAGATCTGCGACCAGTAATACAGGCCTATTCATATACTTAATATTATTGGGAAACGCCTCCGGGATAATATATAACCGACTGTCCAAGAGTATTTATGGTCACCTTACGCGTGAAAAAGTAGTCAGAAGATAAATGCTGTAAATTCAGATGACAAGATTCTAACAATTCCGGAATTACTCAAAGCTGCTACTCTGCGAGATCCTAAGCACGAATTGGCACTTTCCATACTTCAACATATATCTCTTCATATCTCCTTGACTTAGCGATATAAGGTTGGGAGTATTCAATGAACAATCGTCAGGGTATTGATGACCTGAACAAGGTATATCTCACTGGGGGTATCAAACACAAGAGGATCTGCGACTGTCGAAAACGCTATTAGGCTCGTAACTGTGAAGCCAGAGAGGGACTCTGAGCCGAGAGTCATTGGGGTGGCCGGATCTGACCGACGAACCAGCTGGCCTGTTTATTCTGGAATGGTCTGCGGTAGTGGAAGACCAGGTCGAAACGCCAGGAGATTGCGTGATGTTCTGTTTATTGGAGGGAAAAAGTCTGATTGGTGGAATCAAATGATGGAGTGATAGGCGCTCAGAGAGACAGCATGCGAATTCGAAGCATGACCCTTTGCTCCTCCCTCGTTATTGGCCATGCCCCCCAAATCTCGCATCTCTGGTTGGTTTGCCCGCCGCTTCAAGCAACGTGACTCTTCCCCTCCATCTCGCTCGTCTGGCAATAGTACAGCATCACTAGACGCACATAGCTCCCATCTGCCATCGAGCATCTCTCCAAACCCTCATTCTCAACAGCATCCCCTTATACTCGCCAGTGATACCGACTTGTTGGACATACCAAGTGACTATCCACATACGGAGCCCTCCCCTTCCTCCTCTCCTCGCCCTCCCTCAATTTCAAACACCTCCCCGGCTTACGCTGCAAACAGCGCGGGTGTTAGTCCCATCCCCAGCCCACAGCATCCAGCCCATCACCTAGATGATTCGGCCTATCACAACAACTTGCCTACGAACCCTGCGCCCATCGCTCCACCACAGCTTCCGCAAGCACAAGCACCGACGTTTCAAGGACCAAGTGTGAGTGTTGTGATTAACTCGAAGCATTTTCTCACTATATCTGCCCTAGCATGCGTTTGGTGGAGCCCACAACTTTGTGATGAATAATCCCGTGTTTAGCGACTACACTACCTCTACAGACACATGTAAGAAATGTCTGTATTGAAAAGCTTATACTTACTGTTTGCCCAAACAGTCATGGAGAAACTCCTGCAAGAGACAATAATCGGAGCCGAATTTGACTCTTCCGCTCGCGACCCTCCTCCTCGGTGTCATCCCGGAACACGCCTAGCCATTATAGAACATTGCCGGGACTTTGTCCTCCGGTGTTATGACGAAGAAAAACTGCGATGGGTGGTTGGTCCCGCTGGAGTGGGAAAGTCGGCGGTCTTGCAGATGGTCACAGAAACCGCGCCCGATAACATCATATTTGCCTCAATCTTCTTTTCCGTCAACGGACGTAGCGATGGAAAGAAGATGATCATTACCATCGCCTATCAACTAGCCGTCAAATGTGGGCCGTATCGACAATTCGTCCGGGATCAGATCAGCCTTGATCCGTCTCTCCTGCGCAAATCACTGTCAGTACAATTCAAGAAGTTTATTGTTGAACCATTCATGACCAAGCGCATCTTCGAGCCCTCCTGTCGGTTCCTAGTGGTCATTGATGGCCTTGACGAGTGTGACGACCCTCTCACTCAACAAAGGCTTCTCGAACTGATCACAAGTTTCTGCATCACATACCCTGCATCTCCTATCGCATGGCTTGTCGCCAGTCGCCCAGAGCCTCACATTACATCGTTCTTTGACAATCCTACCGTTCAAGGAGCATATACGAAGGAGCAAATGGAGATAGACTCTGATGAAGCATGTGAGGACGTTCAACGCTACCTCCGTGAGGAACTAGGGAGGATTAAACTCGCGCACCCTACGCTTAAGTACAAGCGAGAATGGCCGTTGGAGCATGAATTCACCAAGATTGCTTCATCTGCTGGTGGGCTTTTTGCGTATGCTGCAACTGTGGTTCGATATATAGGCGATCGTACTCATGGAGGTCCGGCTGCTCACCTCCGTCGCGTACTCGAAATCATCGACGCTAGCGCAAAGGAGAATGTGTTAGGAAGGGATCATCCGATGGCGCAATTGGACGCGCTGTATAAGAGGATCCTTTCCAATGTCCCGGATGATGTCATGATCAACACGAAAAAACTATTGCTTATGTGTTCTGGATCGCTGTCAGGTTTTTATGATAGTGGGTTTCGCGGGTTGTGCAACGCACTGGAGTTGACAGAGGAAGATGCATACGATGCCGCTTGCTATCTCCACGCTGTTTTGAAGATCCCCGAACCTGACAATGCTGATGATGTTGAACTCTCATACTATCACAAATCATTCGGCGATTTCCTATCGGACTTCGAACGATCTGGATTTGCTCGCGACTTTAATACCGAAAGTCTTCAACTCATTGATCACGCTTCATTAAAAATTCTGGAAGAGGTTCAACGTGGTCCTGATGACGGCGCGCCTCGTGGTGTAGACATTGAAATTTGGCGTGGTCTCTTGAAAAGTCACTGGAACAACATTCCCCTTTCGTGGCCTAATGATGAGCGTTTTAGCATACCCGATGAAAAGATGCGGATCGAGTTGTACAAAACAGCACTCAGTTGGGTACTGATAACATTCTCCGGTGATAAAAACCTCTTCGAGAGTATATCCTGCTTCCATATCTTGACATCGCGTTTCACTATTCCTACCTTTACTTTTCCCTTCTATAAGCTCCAAGAATGCGCCTTTGTAAGTTCTACTATACTTGATACTGTCTCCAATACTGAACCCTCCTATCAGGATCGCTTTCGCAATGAACTTGGAAAACTTGGCAAACTCAAAGAATTGCCTCTCCAGGCACTTGATTATTCCGCTATCTGTGGACTTGTTCAGTTACGGTTTACAAGTCCTAGCGAACGTGATATTAAGGTCTCCGATTCCTTGCACCCGTCTTGCAAGGTAAGTTATAATTCAGACATTGCCGAGCACTTACTAAATATTAGTATATATAGCATACAAAAGAAATATTGGACAATTTAGGCCAGCGACAAGGTTATTCAACAGAATTTCAGAGGTGTTATCGAGTTGGTTCGGGTACTGGAGATAACTCGAACACTGAAGATGACGACAATACAGAAGTCCCCCAGTTCCCCATTGCCACGCTTCAACAAGATCATCAAGAATGGGTTAACGATCATACTGAACTTGAAGCGGCCTGCGTTCACTGTTCGCATCGCCTTGAACATCTTTTCCTAGACTACTCTGATTTACTTGCTACAGTGTTTGTTGATCGGACTCAAATGTGCTATGTAGAAGTGTCGTTTGTTGATCCAGAAGATGAGGTGTCGGAGTGGAGATACCGATTTTTACACTCTGGATATCCGAGTGGTTTTGACACGTAGTATTTACCTTGTTACTTGTATTATTAGTTCATAATTCTTTTAACACTCGGCTGACAGGCAGATTGGCGTAAGGCGATGGAGTGTTGACGTGACCTTGTCAACCTCTATGATATGCGTCTGGGATAAAGAAACTACTACTAGGGACTGAGAATGTCGTTGGCAGTGAGAAAGGCGAGGACATGATAATAAAACACCAGCTGAGTCACAAATGCTAACGCATACATAGTAATACTAGAAGAATACGGATCATTGACTCCAGAATTACTACTTACCGGCTGTACTACGAGACCATAAATATGACGCGGTGGGAATAATGGAGATCATGCGAACTGCTGGGTGAGAGATCAAGTAACCAAGGAGGATTCATCTAAAAAGCGTACTCACTGTTTGGTACAATCAATAGGCACACGGTGTTGAGTTCGCGCTGAGAGAAGTCATCAGTGGATAAATGATGGACTGATAGGCGCCCTAACACAACATGTGAATTCGAAATAAGGCCCTTTGCTCCTTCCTTGCCATTGGCCATGCCACCCAAATCTCGCGTCTCTGCTTGGCTTTCCAGCCGCTTTAAGAAACGTGGCTCTTCCTCAGTCTTTCCTCCGCCTGGCTTGCCTGGACATGTACAGGACCACTAGACGCACCTGGCTCCGATCGCCTATCCCCAGATTCTCCTTCTCAACAGCACACTCTCTTATCTACCAGCAGCAAGACAGACGTTTTGGACGTACCAAGGGAGAATGCACATACAAAGTTCTCCCTCCTTCCTCCCCTCGCCCGCCCTCAAGCACCTCCCCCGCTTACGCTGCAAACAGTGCAAGCCTTGGTCCCACCCCAAGCCCCCAGCGTTCTATCCATTGTCTAAAAGATCCATCGTGTAGGGATCTTGAGCCCCTTGCACTACCACACCCCCTGCAAACACGCCTACTAGCTTCGCAAGGACCAAGTGTGAGCGTTGTTTAACGTGTTCAATTTAAGACACACTCTTACAAACACTTTGCCAGCATATGTTCAACAGCGCTCACAATTTCACTGTGAACGACTCTGTATTTATCGAGAGCAAAACTACTGCAGATAACTGTGAGCACCGTGCAAATTGCAACGCCAAGACTTACTGATGTCTCCACTAGTCATGGAGAAGCTTCTACAGGAGACGATAATTGGAGCAGAGTTTGACTCCTCCGTCCGTCATCCTCCGCCTCGATGTCACCCAGGAACACGCCTAGCGATTATACAGCGGTGCCTTGACTTCATCAACCAATGCAGCGATGAAGGAAAGTTGCGTTGGGTCGTTGGTCCCGCTGGCGTTGGGAAGTCAGCAATCATGCAGATGGTCACCGAAACGGCGCTGGATAACGTCATCTTTGCCTCCATCTTCCTTTCCATCAATGGGCGCAGCGATGGAAAGAAGATTCTCGTTACGATTGCCTATCAGCTCGCCGTTAAATGTGGACCCTATCGCCAATTCATCCGGGATCAGATCAACCTTGACCCGTCTCTCCTTGGGAAATCATTACCGGCACAGTTCAACAAGTTTATTGTTGAACCGTTCATGTTTGGACGTCTCTTCGAGCCTTCTCGTCAGTTCCTGATCGTCATTGATGGTCTCGACGAGTGCGATGACCCACTTATTCAACGAAATCTCCTTGAACTGATCACGGAATACTGCACCAAACACCCTACCTCTCCCATTGCGTGGATCATTGCCAGTCGGCCTGAGCCGCAGATTACTTTGTTTTTTGACAAGGCCGAAGTCAAACAGATATGCTCTAAGGAGCAGATCGAGATAGACTCTGATGAAGCGTGCGAAGAGGTGCAACGATATCTTCGTGACGAGCTGAAGAAGATCAAAGTCGAACATCCTACACTCAGATATAAGCGAGAGTGGCCATTAGAGCACGAATTCACCAAAATTGCGTCAGCGGCGGGAGGATTGTTTGCGTATGCTGCAACTGTCATCCGATATATAGGCGATCGTACCCATGGGGGCCCAGCTGCTCAGCTCCGTCGTGTACTCGAAGTCATTGATACTAGCCCTAAGGACGATGTAGCAGGGAGGAATCATCCAATGGATCGGCTCGATGCATTGTACAAGAGAATCCTTTCGAATGTCCCAGATAATGTCATCGTCACCACCAGAAAACTTCTACTGATGAGTTCAGGGAACGATTTTCAATATGCCGGATTCCGCGGGATGTGTAATGCACTAGAGTTGACGGAGGAGGACGCCTATGATGCCATTGGTCATCTCCATGCTGTCATGAAAATTCCCGAACCGGATCAAGCCGATGCCCAACTCTCATATTATCACAAATCTTTTGGCGACTTTCTATCCGACTCTGAACGGTCTGGATTTTCGCATGACTTTAACTCGGAGATTTATAAACTCTGTGATCGCATCTCGTTGAGAATCATCGACGAGCTTCAAGACGACTGTGCTGATGGTGGAGCTGGTGGTGAAGATATTGAGCTCTGGTCCGGTCTCATGAACGGTCAAGGTCTTAACATTTCCCTTTCGTGGCCCGCTGATGAACGCTTTGACAAAACTGATGAGAGTATGCGGATCACCTTATACACTGCAGTAATCCGTTGGGTAGAGATTATGTTCCCTAATCGTGATAGCCTTTTCGGAAACATATCCTGTTTTCATGCTCTGACGAAACGTTTCACTACACCTACATTTAGCTTTCCTTTTCATAAACTGCGGGAGAGTGCTTTTGTGAGTTTCACTAGGCTTTGTACTATTTCGAATGCTGAGGTCTCCCATCAGGACCAATTTCGCCAGGACCTCACAAAACTTGGCAAGTTGAAGCGAGTGCCTCTGAGAGCACTTGATTATGCGGCAGTCTGCGGAGACGTTTCGTTACGATTTACGAACCATACTGGAAACAATATTAAACGCTCAGATCTCTGGCATTTGCCTTGTGAGGTGAGCTATGACCTAGTCATCGTCGAGACCCTATTGAAGCTCAGCCAATGTAGCATGAAAAAGAGGAGTTTGATGATACGACACAGCGGCAGGGGTGGTCAACAAAGTTTCAAAGATATCTTTCGCATAATTCGGGCACTGAAGAAGACGAAGATACAGACATCCCCCAATTTCATACAACTAGGCATCAACAAGCTCATCAAGAATGGGTTAACACCCGTGCCAAGAGTTCTCGACGTGCCGCTGCGTGCATTCACTGCTCGCGACTTTTTGCACGCCACTTTGTGAATAATCCAGACCTGCATGTGTTTGTTTTCGTGGATTCGACTTTGATGTCCTATGTAGAAGCCTCGTTTGTCGACCCAGATGATGGGGTGTCTGAATGGAGATACCGGTTTTTACATTCCGGACCTCCGACTAGTCTTAATGTGTAGTTTCACCTTGTTACTAACTCTTTATAATGATAGAGTGCCGGAGCGAAGATACTATTTTTTGTATGTAAGAAATTCATCTTGTGTTGAGTAGCATGTACTGTGCTAGTGTTACCGCTCATTGAGTCTTGTTTTTAAATTTAAGACTTACGTGGATTTTTAAGGACTCCCATTCTTCCTCCAACGTCATCCTACTAGAAACTCAAATGACACTAGCCCGGATCAGAGAACATTCTAATACAATGAGGGTAGATACCTCAGGTTGGATGTTAACTTATATATGTCACCCTGCATACAAGTAGACTGCCGGCTGATTACAACATTGTCGGTTATTTCTACCCATTTTAGATCACTGTGTTGCAGCGCAGTGGATTGCAGGTAAAAAGGGGCGGAACAAAGATAAATTAAGAATTAAGGTATGGGTGAGGGCCTATCTATATTCACGAAGGTTTCTTAACTGATGAAGGATATAGCTCATGAACAGCGAGAAGAAGTAGAGACAGAGGGCGCAAGGCGGAAAGAAAATACGAAAAGCTCGACAGCATCATCGAGATAGAGTTACCGGTGATCTCCAAGCCGATTGCAGCCGAACAGCCTCGCAAATGATGACAAAGCCGGCGGAAGATATTTTATGTCACCATCCATCCAGTTTTGTCCAACTTGCGTGGCCTCTGCGAGAATTGGTTTCCTTGTGTTCTACGCAATATACATGCTAGCAGATGCTCATCGATTTGAACAACAGGAGGAGCCTTGAGATGGCTATATTTCATGTATTGATGAGTCAATGAAATGACACGTAGCAGATTGTCGCGATACACTCATAGAGAGTGGGATGTGATAGTCACCTCATGTTGTCTGTCATGCCGTTAGAGTCCTGTCCTCGTGGTCTTGTTTGTACGCTTGTTTACCATCTGCCTTTGACATAACTCTTACTTCGTTTGCAGGCCAAGTGAAAACAGTCATCCTTTCTGAGCTTGGGTGTTGCTTAAATACAGCCGAATCGCTGACATTCTCGTTGCAGCTACACAGAACCCTAATGTCAAGTATGGCTGTGACATTCTTCGGACTTTTGATGGCCACATATAGGTGGGATCACTCTTCCCACTCTTCTTCCTCACGCCTTTTTGTATGCCTGGCAAACCCCCTTTGACCGCCAAAAGTCGCGTTTCTTGGCTTTCTCGATTCAGAAAACGTGTTTCTTTGCTGTTCTCTCCCTCGTCTCTCGCATCTGTCTCTCATGACACTGTACTAATCTCTTCATCCGGCGGTGATACAGAGGAGGTGAATTCATCGAGTCGGCATGCAGATCCTGAGCTCCCGCCTACGTTCGGTCTTCATTTGCTCTCAACTTCAGGAACTTCCGCTCCATTCGCTACCAACACCCTGTATTCTAGTGCAACTCTAAGCTCCCAGCCTTCTACTTATCGTTTAGAAGACCAGGCTGATCACAACCTTGCACCCCCTTTGTCACATCCGCTCTCGCAGGGACAAGTATTCACATATGGGCGAAATGTGAGTGTACCATCAAATTTGAAATATTGTCTCAAAGCGTTCGTCTCAGCAAATATTTAATCAAGCACAGAATTTTGTTGTGAGAGATACCACATTTATTGAGAATAATATCGGTGGAGACAACTGTGAGAACAGTGAACATGGCAATTTCTACTGTTACTTATACCTTCGCTAGTCATAGAAAAGCTTCTACAGGAGACAATAATTGGAGCAGAGTTTGACTCTTCTGCTCGCGATCCTCCTCCTCGATGTCACCCCGGGACTCGCCTAGCGATCATACAAAGGTGTCTGGACTTCATCATACAATGCCATGATGAAGAAAAGCTGCGTTGGGTGGTCGGTCCTGCTGGAGTTGGGAAGTCGGCAGTCTTGCAGATGATCACCGAAACGGTCTATGATAGCATCACCTTTGCCTCAATCTTCATTTCCATCAACGGCCGTAACGATGGAAAGAAGACAATCATTACCATTGCCTATCAGCTCGCCATTAAATGCGGGCCCTACCGACAATTCATCCGTGACCAGATTACTTTTGACCCATCTCTCCTCAAGAAATCACTGTCGGTACAGTTCAAGAAGTTTATTATTGAACCGTTCAACTCCAAGTGCATTTTTGAACCCTCTCGTCGGTTCTTAGTGGTCATCGATGGCCTCGACGAATGCGATGACCATGCTACTCAGCGGAAGCTCCTCGAGCTGATTACTGATTTCTGTATTACAAACCCTACCTCGCCCATTGCATGGATCATTTCCAGTCGTCCCGAACCCCACATTACCCAATTTTTTGATAAAGCCGAAGTCAAACGGGCTTACACCAAGGAGGAGATCCTAATCGATTCCAATGACGCATGCGAAGAAGTGCAACGGTATCTTCGCGACGAGCTGAAGAAGATCAAAGATGAGCATCCGACGCTGAGGCACAGGCGAGAATGGCCATTGGAATTTGAATTCACCAAACTTGCCTCAGCCGCGGGAGGATTATTTGCATATGCTGCGACGGTGACCCGGTATATAGGCAATCCTACCAATGGAGGGCCGGCTGCTCAACTCCGGCATGTACTCGAAATCGTTGATGCTGTCCCGAAAGATCATGTACCAGGGAGGGGCCATCCGATGGATCAACTTGACACGTTGTATAGGAGGATTCTTTCCAATGTCCCGGATCATGCCATGACAAACACCAGAAAGCTGCTAATCCTACAATCATACAATCGTTTTCATGATCTCGGATTCCGCACGCAATGTAATGCACTGGGGCTGACCGAGGACGAGGCATATGATGCTATCCGTCATCTACACGCCGTTATGAAGATTCCCGAACCTGGCCAAGCGGATGACCAGCTGTCGTACTATCACAAATCATTTGATGACTTTCTGCGGGACTTCAAGAGGTCTGGGTTTTCTCGGGACTTTAGAGCCGAGGGTCACCAACTTGACAATTTGACTTCGTTGCGAATTATAGAGGAAGTTCACGATGGTGGTGTCGCTAAGGATGAAGACGTCCACGTTGATTCGCATGGCCTCATGAAAGGTCACTGTGACAATATCTTGCTTTCGTGGCCCTGTGATGAGCGTTTTCACATGACTGATGAGGAGAACCGGATCATATTGTACCAAAACGCAATACGACAAGCACGTATAGTTTTCTCTTCTAATAAAGATCTTCAGAAGAGTATATACTGCTTTCATGTGTTGACTACACGTTTTACAATATCTCCGTATGATTTTCCATTTGATGAATTCCTAGAGAACGTCTTTGTAAGTTTCTTTAGGTCTCATTGTATTTTAAAATGCTGAAAAACATCATTAGGACCGGTTTCGTGATGAGCTCACAAAACTCGGAAAGTTGAAGCGAGTGACTCTCCGCACACTTCAATATGCTGCTGTCTGTGGAAACGTCAAGTTGCAATTTTTAAGTCCTACTGGAAAACCTATTAAAGGTTCTAGTCCCTGGAACCCGTCATGTCAAGTGAGTTATAATTCGGTGGCTGTCGTGATTTCACTCAATGACAGGTAATTTAGCACTGGAGGGGAAGAGTAAACGATTTATGGCAGCGGGAAGGATGGCTTACCACGTTCAAAAGGTATTATCGAATTGACTCGGGCACTGAGGATAACAAAGATACAAGCGTCCCCCGCTTTCATTGTTCCATACATCAACCATCGCACAAGAAATGGTATGAGAGCAATCGGTCAAGTACATATCCGGTTACCTGCATTCACTGCTCGCAACGCTTTGCACAACACTTCATAAACAATCAAGATCTACTCGCTACGGTTTTTGTTGACGGGACTGAGATGTCTTATGTAGAAGTAATATTCATCGATCCAGCTGACGGGGTGTCAAAGTGGAGGTACCGATTCTTGCATTCTGGACGTCCGAGTGGTATCGCTATGTAGTATACACTTCCTTACTGGTAGCGATAGCTTGTAAATGTACGTTATACCACTCTGATCCTGAGACAGACTGCTTCACGAAGATAAAAAATGTACAGCCTATCTGCCCGCCTTGCGCTATCTCAGATACTGAGTAAGCGTCTTCTGGAAAACCTACTGACTGTCCTTAGATAGTTAGTGGATGCTAAAGGGGCTCCCAGTTAGTCGCGGCCATCTTGCAATAACCCAATAAGTGTTGTACTAAATATGAACATACAGAGCTAGATATGAACACACAGACGGACTCAAACTATCAAGAAATTGCTCCGCATAAAGACACAAAAGTAGAACAAAAGGCTAGACAGCTGGTATATTACTTGCCGCTAAGGTAGCTCTAGGTGAAATACTGTTGGGCTCCCTTTGAGATATGAGAGTCTAGTAATCTCGAGATAGATAGATCTCATCGCTGGTTTCGAAGAGAACCGTGAGGTTTTTGAGGACGCAGCTGGGATAGCCACACACATGACAACATTGCCGGCGGAAAAGGCATCTTGGGCACAAGTCATTTTTGAATTGTGAACGCCGAGCGGATATGTCCGTTCCGCGTGACCCTGATCATGACTTTTTGGGTACCTTTGTTTGTACTTTTGTTTACCATTCGCCTTTGATTCATCACTCACTCGTCGACAAGGCAAGCTCTTTCAAACAGCGATGACTGTGGATTGTGATTCTGAGTGGTTCAGCCACGGCGGAATCACAGCCCTGCTACAGCCTAAGGAAGATCCCGAATTCAAAGTGTGGCTGTGACATTCCTCGTGGGCTTGATCGCCATATATAGCTGGGATCACCTCTCCCACTCTTCTTTGATTCCTCCCTCCGCCTTTGAGCATGTCCGGGAAACATACTCCAACCTCGAAAAGTCGCGCTCATTCGTGGTTCTCCCGCCATTTCAAGAAACTTGCCCCTTCCCCGCTCTCCTCTTCGTCTCCTGCTTCTTCCGTTCAGCTGTGTTCTCGTTCACCCGGCAATAGTACGGAAGGCCTAGACGTACCTGCTGATCGTACAGATAGGGATGTATCGCCCGTGCCTGTCCCCCACCAACCGCCAGCCTCAAGTGTCTCCGTATATTCCACTGCAAATTCCCTGCCTGCTCACTCGTCACCAAGCTTGTATCCTTCGTCAAGTTCCCTTTCTCGCATGCACCCTCCTACGACCAGTGATGGTGCAGGAAATCTAGAAACTACAGGTCTTCCTGTAGATACCACCGACTTTCCCCTCGCATCTCCTTCCCATCATCTCCTAGTTCCAAACGCCCCCATTCCTTCCGCTACGACGACCGTACCTGCTCACTCCCCACAGGGCTTGTCCCCTTCCCCTCAAACTTTACTTCCTTGCCAACATTCTACGTCGCACAGTAATTCAAGCAAAATGAATATGTCCCCTCACTATGCAGATATCGAGCCCCCACCTGCGTTTACATATCATCCATCCTCACTGTCAACGGCCTCCACTACTTCGACTTCAAATCCTGCAAATGCTCCTTCGAACCTGAGCCCCCAGTCCCCTACCTATCACGCAGAAAACTCAGCCAGTCGGAACTACCCGCATATGTACCTCGCACCTCCTACTCCACCTCCGCTCTCCCAAGGACAAGCTTTGAAGTATCAAGGGCCAGGTGTGAGTAGTGTCTTGTTACATTTAAGGAATTTTCTCAAAGGGTTTGTTTCAGCAGCTGTTCAATCAAGCACACGATTTTGTTATGAAAGATACGACGTTTATTGAGAACATCAACATGGGCGGGGACAACTGTAAGGAATGTCAACGTTGCAATTCATACGCTTAATGATGTCTCCGCTAGTTATGAAGGAGCTTTTGCAAAGGACAATAATTGGAGCTGAATTCGACTCATCTGACCGCGACCCTCCCCCACGATGCCATCCTGGCACTCGTCTAGCAATTATACAAAGGTGCTTGGACTTCATTACACAGTGCCTCGATGAAGGAAAGGTCCGTTGGGTAGTTGGTCCTGCCGGAGTCGGGAAATCGGCTGTTATGCAAATGGTCACTGAAATGGTTCCTGACGATATCGTCTTTGTTTCCATCTTCCTTTCAGTCAATGGGCGCAGAGATGGGAGCAAAACTATTCTAACCATCGCCTATCAGCTTGCCGTCAAATGTGGGCCCTATCGGCAGTTCATCCGTGATCAGGTCATGCTAGACCCATCTCTCCTTCGAAAATCAATAACGGTTCAATTCAAGAAGTTCATCGTGGAACCTTTCGTATCTGGGCGCCTCTTTGAGCCCTCTCGTCGGTTCTTAGTGGCTATCGACGGCCTCGACGAATGCGATAACCATCTCACTCAACGAAAGCTTCTCGAGCTGATTACTGATTTTTGCATCTCACACCCTACCTCGCCCATTGCGTGGGTTATTGCTAGTCGCCCCGAACCCCACATTACATTATTTTTCGACAAGGCCGAAGTCAAACGGGCTTTCACAAAGGAGGAAATCCAAATTGATTCCGATGAAGCATGCGAAGAAGTGCAACGGTATCTTCGTGACGAGTTGAAGAAGATTAAAGATGAACATCCTACGCTGAGGCACAAGCGAGAATGGCCCTTGGAGCATGAATTTACCAAAATTGCTTCTGCAGCAGGCGGGTTGTTTGCTTATGCTGCGACGGTGACCCGGTTTATAGGTGATCGTACCCATGGGGGCCCAGCTGCTCAGCTTCGTCGTGTGCTCGAGGTCATTCATACTAGCGCTAAGGATGCCGTGGCAGGCAGGAACCATCCGATGGACCGACTCGATGCGTTATATAGGAGGATTCTTTCCAATATTCCCGAGAACGTCATGATGAACACAAGAAAATTATTGATTTTGCATTCATATAACCGATTTACACGTCTTGGGTTCCGTACGCAATGCAATGCACTGGGGCTCACGGAGGATGATGCATATGATGCCATTTGTCACCTGCACGCTGTTATGAAGATCCCTGAACCTAACGAGGCTGACGATGATCTTTCATATTATCACAAATCATTCAATGACTTCCTACATGACTTCGATCGGTCTGGATTTTCTCGCGACTTTGATTCCGAGGGTTATCAACTCGATAATTCGACTTCGCTCAAGATTATTGAGGATCTTCACGATGATGGTGTTGCCAAGGGTGGCGATATTTGCGTTGATTCAACCGGTCTCACAAAAGGCTACTGTGACAACATTCCACTTTCGTGGCCCGGCGATGAGCGGTTTCAAAAAACTGATGAGGACATCCGGATCACGTTGTACCGAGAGGCATTGAGTCAAGCGCGTATAGTTTTCTCCAGTTACGGTGATCTTCAAAAGAGGACATCGTACTTTCATGTGTTGACAACACGGTTTACTAAGCCTGCAAATGATTTTCCATTTTATGGGATGCGAGCCTGTGCTTTTGTAAGTTTTACTAGATTTCATCCAGTTTTGAATGCTGAAGCCTCTTGTCAGGGGTGCTTCCGTGATGAACTTGCAAAGCTTGGAAAGTTGAAGCAAGCGCCTCTCCGGTTATTTGATTATGCCGCAGTTTGTGGAAATGTAGAGTTGCGGTTTACAAGCCCTGCTGAAAGTAATCTCACAATTCCAGATCCATGGAATCCGTCATGCAAGGTGAGCTATAATTCAGTGGATGTCCAGAGTATACTCAATCTTTGTCGACGTAGCATCGCAGGGCTAGCGTAGATGGTTTAGAGCAGCAGCAGGAATGGTCAACTTCGTTTAAAAGGTACCATCAGGTTGGCTCGGGCGCAGACGATGACGGAAACACAGACTTCCCTCGATTTTATGTTTCCGCACATCAAGAACCTCATGAGCCATGGTTTGGAATTGATACTATATATTCATCTACTGCTACGTGTTTTTCCTGCACGCGACGCTTCGCACACCACTTTATGGACAACCAGGATCTACTTGCTACGTTCTTTGTGGATGGGACTCAGATGTGTCATGTAGAAATGTCATTTGTGGATCCAAATGACGGGGTGTCGGAGTGGAGATACCTATTTATGCATTCTGGGCCTCCGAAGAGTATTGATACGTAGAATTATATCTTGTTATTCTAGGAATAGGTCACTGACGTGATTTGTACTACGCAAGGCAAGTGAATTGCTCGTATTAGGAACATGAACATACGAAAATACACACATGACGGCAATGGCATCTGAGCCACAACTCGTGCAAAATGCGCAAGTCGCGTCTAATGTCATGGGTGGTAGCTCGGGAGGTCCAGGCATCGTCAGCAAGAATATCTCTTGGCCGTGACCGTCACACCCTTGTTTATACTCTTTGTATACAAGGCCGATTTTTTTGAGATGCGAATCATCGTCGTTTGTTTCAATTTCCGTGCAGTGAATTCACAGCCTCCCGAAGCTACACCGCACAAGAATTTGAAGCACGGCTGTGACCTTCCTCGTGGGTTTGATGGCCACACATAGCTGGGATCACGTCTCCCACTCTTCTTTGATTCCTTCCCCGCCCTTAGCCATGTCCAACAGCAATCCTCCAACCTCTAAAAGACGCATCTCGTGGCTTTCTCGATTACAAAAACGTGTTTCTTCCCCGTTTTCCTCCCCGTCTTCCTCTTCTCCTTGTTTGCCCCGTGATAGAACGGAGAGCCTGCAAGTACCGGACATACCTACGGATTGCGCAGATACAGATGTCTCTGCACACTCTACTACGAATTCCATTCCCGCTGACCGGTCACCAAGCACGCCTCCCCCTCTAGCTACTCCTCACCTGCATCCTCCGTATGCGGGAAAGACGAAGGCCCTGGCAGTTTGTGCAGGCCCAGAGCCTGCCCCCTCATCCGTCTCTCATCGCACTTCCATATCAAGTTCATCTGTACATACAGCCACAAAGTCGAATCATACACCACACCCACTACAAACCTCGTCATCTTGCCTTCCGGACTCTCTCTTTCAGCAGTATCCTTCTACATCCGATCACAACACAGCGAGAATAGACACATCCAGGCAGCATAATGACACTCTCCTCTCATCAACCTCTCAACGCCCCTCGTCATCAACCGCCGCTCTTCCTCGCCTTGCAAATTCTAATCCATCGCCCCTCTTACCTCCTTCGTCCTCCGTTTCCCCTCTTTCACCCCAACCTAGTGGAGCAAGCCTAGACGTACCACACCGTTCTGCAAATACCGAGCTTCTCCATGTATCCCCCTCTCATTCCTCCTCGGTTTCAAGGGCCTCAACTCCTTCCCCTGCACGTTCCATGGGCGCTGATCCAACCCTAACCCCCCAGCACCCCATCCGCCACTTAGAAGACCCGAACATAGACCCGAACAGTCAACCTTATACGTCAGCATATCTCACCCCGCCAAATCCACCTCTACTTCATCAAGGCCAGGCATTGACCTATCAAGGGTCAAGCGTGAGTCTTATATCAAATCAAATGCGAAGCGCTGTCTGACAAATTTCATTCCAGCATATGTTTGGTGAAGCTCGCAACTTCACTGTGAAAGACTCAACATTTATCCAAAGCACTACCGCCACGGACAACTGTAAGAACACCCAGCGCTGTCATATTAACAGTGACTGATATCTGCGCTAGTCATGGAAAAGCTTTTCCAAGAGACGATAATCGGGGCTGAGTTTGACTCTTCCGCTCGCGACCCTCCCCCTCGATGCCACCCCGGAACCCGCCTAGCGATTATACAGCGCTGCCTCGACTTCATTGTAGAGTGCCATGATGAAGAAAAGTTGCGTTGGGTCGTTGGTCCCGCTGGGGTTGGAAAATCGGCGATCATGCAGATGGTCACCGAAAATGCCCCAGGTGGCATCGTCTTCGCCTCCATCTTCCTCTCAGTGAATGGACGTAGAGATGGTAGTAAGACGGTCCTAACCATTGCCTACCAGCTCGCTGTCAAGTGCGGCCCTTATCGTCAATTCGTCCGTGATCAGATCGGTCTTGACCCGTCTCTCCTTTACAAATCACTGTCAGTACAGTTCAACAAGTTTATTGTTGAACCATTCATGCTTGGGCATCTTTTCAAATCTCCTCGTCGGTTCTTAATCGTCGTTGATGGCCTCGATGAGTGCGATAACCGTTCTACTCAACGGGAGCTCCTCAAGCTGATCACGGATTTCTGTATCGCACACTCTACATCTCCAATCGCGTGGATCATCGCCAGTCGCCCTGAGCCTCATATTACTTCGTTCTTTGATGACCCTAAGGTCGAACCAGCATTTACAAAGGAAGAAATGGTGATCGATTCTGATGAAGCATGCGAAGAGGTGCAACGGTATCTTCGCGACGAGCTGAAGCAGATTCAGTTCCAGTATCCTACCCTACGGCGAAGGAGGGAGTGGCCTTTGGAGCATGAGTTCACTAAGATTGCTTCAGCAGCGGGAGGGTTGTTTGCATATGCTGCAACAGTGATACGATATATAGGCGATCCCACCATCGGAGGTCCAGCCGCTCAGCTCCGCCGTGTGATTGATCTTATTGATGCTAGTGCGAAGGATATCATAGCAGGAAAGGATCACCCGATGGATCGGCTGGATGCATTATATAGAAGGATACTTTCCAATGCCTCAGGTAATGTCACGACCAACACCAGAAAACTGTTGCTCCTTCGTTCACATTACCAGTTCGATGACCTCGGATTTCGCGGGTTAAGCAATGTACTCGGGTTGACGGAAGATGAAGCGTACGATGCTATCTGTCATTTACACGCTGTTATGAAGATCCCGGAACCTGACGACGCTGACAAGCAAATACTATGTTATCACAAATCTTTTGATGATTTCCTATGGGACTTCGAGCGATCGGGATTTTCTCGTGCCTTTCAACATGAAGGTTTGGAATGCAGTACTGACGCTTCCTTGAGGATTATTGAGGAGGCGCATGCTGATGGTGTTTCCGGCGGTGAAGATATCCGTGTTGATTCCGACGGTCTCATGAATGGTCACTGTAACAAGATCTCACTCTCGTGGCCCGGTGATGAACATTGTCGAATGACTGATGAAGAGATCCGGATCAAATTGTATAGAAAGGCAGTACATCTGGCCCGTACAATGTTCTTCTTTTGTGATGGCTTTCAGAAGAGTGTATCTTGCTTTCATGTGTTGACCACATCGTTCGTTGTACCTCCAACTCAATTTCCGTTTAATGGATTACGAGATGGTGCCTTTGTAAGTTTCTCTAGATGTCCTTTACGTTTAGTGTTGAAGTCTGCCAACAGGACCAGTTTCGCGCCAAACTTATAACGCTCGACAAACTAAAGCAGATGCCGCTCCGGTCATTTGATTATGCGGCAGTCTGCGGAGACGTTGAATTACAGTTTACAAGTGCTACCGGCAGTGATGTAAAAGTTTCAGATTTTTTGAATGCGGCATGCGAGGTAAGTTCTCGGTCAATGATTGACGAGACATTTGCTGAATATCAGACAATATAGCATTCAACGACCGTACTACGGGGTTTGCATGGCCAAAGTGGGTGGACAACCTCATTTAGAAGATACCTTCGGGTTGATTCTGGAACTCGGAGTGACGAGGATGCGGATATTACCTCGTTTCATGTTTCTATGCGTCAACCAGCTCATGAGAAGTGGTATGAACGCGATCGTTCACGTATCTTTCCAAGCTCCTGTGTTCACTGCTCGCGCCGCTTTGCGAGATATTTTATGAATAACCCGGATATCTCTGCGACGTTTTTTGTGGATGGAGCTCAGATGGCTTATGTAGAAGTTACGTTCGTCGATCCCAATGATGGGGTATCGGAGTGGAGATACCGATTTTTGCATTCTGGATGTCCAAGTAGTAATAATGTGTAGTATACACTTATTAGTAGTTGTGATCCGGAAGTGTCATATTGAAGGTTGCAATTGCCGCAAGTTGGATTGAGCCTGTAGACCGTAATAACTGTTACTTTAGGGATGTAGGCACTAACGGTCATCCACGTTCTCCAACAAAATGTTAGTGGAACTAATTTCTTGTGTCGATTCTGGGTGCGATACTGTGAGGACATGAGGGCATTGATAGATGAATTCGAATGTTTTCAGCTTATGTGCCAAGTTTGATGGTATGAGCCATTCGAGAGAAAGTTGGGATCAAAACAGGAGACGGCTTGGAAAGGAAGGTCTGCGAGCGTTATCATAAGTGAGAGAATCACTTATGAGAGGCAATCAGTTGATGTGGCTGCGATTTGCAGAGATTCTGACCGGCGAACGTACAAGTGCTCTGATAAATATTTCAATGAATATTGCCCGGATTTTTCGCCTTGAGAACCTCGAAGTAGGTTTTAAACGATTCGACTTCAATGGTATTCATTGGGTACGGCTGACAGGGCAAGGGATCCGGAAACAAGCTTGAGACACTCAGTTGCATCGCGCAATCGGAATAGATATTCTGTGTAAGAGGCTTTTGCTGCCTTTCTTGGAACATTGTATGCTATTTGGCAGACGGCTAGCTGCGACACGCATCCCACAAACCCTCTTGACAAACTTCTGTAATGGCTCGAAACTCCAGGATGCAATGTTGACTCACCAACGAGATAGATCTCACCGAACATCCCGAATGGCCTTAGGGACTAAACAATGAACGAAGAAAAGGCATATTGTTTTGGAGTACAATCATGCACCATGGTGGCTTAGAGCCAGAAATAGGATATGTCTGTGTAGAACCGAGGGCTGTTCGGAAGTGATAGGCGCCCTTGGAGTAACACACCAAGTGTGGCTGTGACACTCCTCGCGTCTCCATATAATTAACAGTGCGATCACTTCTCGCTTTCTTCCCTTCTTCGCATTTGGGGATGCCGGGCGATCCCTCTTTGTGCAGCATACACCGTCTTTGTTCTTGGCTTTCTCGGCTCAAGAAGCGGATCACTTCTCTCTTTGTTCCTGCATCTCCCACGTCTTCTCACCAGTACTCTCGTCTGCCTGATGATAGCATAGACGTACCTGTTCAGTGTGCGGACACAGACGTCTCACCAGCACCTGACACTCATCGAGCGTCAGCTTCGAGTGCTTCCATACATTCCACTACAGATTCCGTACCCGCTTGCCCCCCATCATGTTTATCCCCTTCCTCTCCGGCACCTCTTTTGCGCCTGCATGTTCCATTGACTGCCCCTGGTGAAGAACAACTAGCGGCACCCAATAACCATGCAGGTCCAGAACTTTCACAATCCGGTCAAAACTGTTGGTCTGCATACCCTGCCCCGCCCTATCCACCCCAAGTCTCTCCAGGGCAGGTATCGACTTATCAGGGGTCAGGCGTGAATGACATGGTTTATCTGAGGCACTCTCTAACATGGTTCATCCCAGCATATGTTTAACGAGGCTCATAATTTTACTGTGAACGACTCAACATTTATCCAGAGCAATACTACTATGGACAACTGTAAGCGCCGTTTAGGTTGTAATGAAGGCACTTACTTATGCCCCCAATAGTCATGGAGAAGCTTCTACAACAGACGATCATTGGAGCTGAATTTGACTCTTCCGCTCGCGACCCTCCTCCTCGATGCCATCCCGGAACTCGCCTAGCAATCATACAACACTGCCTGGACTTCATTGCGCAGTGCATCGATGAAGGGGAGTTACGTTGGGTCGTTGGTCCTGCTGGAGTCGGGAAATCGGCGATCATGCAGATGGTCACTGAAAACGCTCCTGATGGCATTATCTTCGCCTCCATCTTTCTCTCTGTTGATGGACGTAGGGATGGAAGTAAGACCGTCCTAACAATGGCATATCAACTCGCTGTCAAGTGTGGACCATATCGCCAATTCATCCGTGATCAAATTAATTTTGACCCATCTCTCCTCCAAAAATCGCTATTGGTACAATTCAACAAGTTCATTGTTGAACCATTCATGTTCGGACGCCTCTTCGAGCCCTCTCGTCGGTTCTTAGTGGTAATTGACAGCCTTGACGAATGTGATGACCTCGTCACTCAGTGGAAGTTCCTTGAGCTGGTCATGGATTTCTGTATCGCATACCCTACATCTCCCATTGCATGGATCATTGCCAGTCGCCCCGAGCCTCACATCACTTCATTTTTCGATGATCCTAAGGTCCAACCAGCATACACGAAGGAGGTAATGGTGATAGATTCCGATGAAACATGCGAGGAAGTGCAACGGTATCTCCGCGATGAGCTGAAGAAGATTCAACTCCAGCATCCCGCGCTCCGACGAAAGAAGGAATGGCCCTTGGAGCATGAATTCACCGAAATCGCTTCGGCGGCGGGAGGGTTGTTTGCATATGCTGCAACTGTCATCCGATATATAGGCGATCCTACGCACGGAGGACCAGCTGCTCAGCTCCGCCGTGTACTCGAACTCATTGATGCTATCCCAAAAGATGGTGTAGCAGGAAAGAATCACCCGATGGATCAGCTTGACGCGCTGTATAGGAGGATCCTTTCCAACGTCCCAGATGATGTAATGATAAACACGAGAAAACTGCTACTCTTACGTTCACATTATCGTTGGAACGATCTCGGATTCCGCGAGCTATCCAGTGTATTGGGATTGACGGAAGACGATGTGTATGATGCCATTTGTCATCTACACGCTGTTATGAAAATCCCCCAACCTGATCAGGCTGATGATCGACTCTCGTATTATCACAAATCATTTGATGACTTCCTACATGACTTCAAGCGATCTGGATTTTCTCGTAATTTTGATTCCGAGAGTTATCTTGTTGGTAATCGCGCTTCATTAAGGATAATAGAGGAACTTCACGACGATGGTACTGCTAATTATCATAATATTAGCGTCAATTGGAGTGGTTATATGGAAGGTCATTGCGACACTATTTTACTCTCGTGGCCTGACGATGACCGTTTTCAAATGACCGACAAGGAGCTTCGAGTCACGTTGTACAAAAACGCAGTGGATCATATACGTTCACAGCTCCACAAGTATGGTCTTCAGAAGAGTATATTTTGCTTTCATACATTGACCACACGTTTCGCCGTACCTCCGAATGATTTTCCATTTGATATATTGCGAAAGTGCGCTTTTGTGAGTTCCACTAGACTCTACACTATTCTGAATGCTGAATTCTACTATCAGGAACAGTTTCGCAATGAACTAGCGAATCTTGGCACGTTGAAACAAGGGTCTCTCCGGACATTTGACTATGCCGCAATTTGCGGAGATGTGGAGCTGCAGTTTACAAGTCCTGTTGGCAATAATCTCAAAGTTTTAGATCCCTGGAATCCATCATGCAAGGTGAGTCATAGTTTAGTGCTTGCCCGGAGTTGACTAAGTTTCCGGCCGCATAGCATGATTGGACAAGTGTAAACGGTTTAGAGCAGCGGCGTGGATGGTCAACCGAGTTTGACAGGTATCATTCAGCTGACGCAACTGCGAAGGATGACGAGGATACAGACATCTCCCGTTTTCATATCGCCACGCATCAACAGCAACATGAGAAATGGGCCGAAAGTGATATTAAAAAATACCCACCTACCGCTACATGTCTTCCCTGCTCGCGACACTTTGCACATTACTTCATGAACAACCAGGATCTACCTGCGACGTATTTTGTTGATGGGAGTCAAATGTGTTATGTTGAAGTGACATTCGTGGATCCGGATGATGGGATGTCGGAGTGGAGATACCGATTCTTGCATTCTGGACGTCCAAGTAATCATGATCACGACGTGTAGTATATAATTATTTCCAATGCTAGCCATAATTGAATGTTATCTGTGTCATTCAGGTGCAGACGCGTTGACCCGACAAGAGAAATGTATAGAATATAAGTGCGCACCATTGTCTTGTGTTGGAACTTGTGTCTCTCTGGAAGGCGTCGCGGCATATACACTCAAATATGGCTGTTTGTTTAGAGGATCTATTCAAACTATATGTAGATAACGTTTGGTGATGCTACACTTGTGCTCTCAAGCACTTTTTTGATATGTCAAATCACGCCTTCACTGAGCTGGGTTGTACTTGATAAGTGGCATGGGCTCATCACGGTCCGGCATGAGCGTGGCATTGAAGGAATTGAGTCCCTGAAAGATGAAGTGTTGGCAGGGGCCCTACGGAAGTGACGAGATACATCTCACCGAGAGTGTTGAACAGATGTCGAAGAACAGCAACGCGCATGACGGCAGAGAAGGGTTGATGGACGCCACCGCGCCAGAAATTGATGGGAAACGGGCCAGCACAGGCCAACATCATCACCACACCCCTACATCGTTCATGTCACAGATTTGGAAGATTACGTTATATCTTACCAACGGCTGATCCGATTCTTACAAATTGGGCACCGTTGGAAAGCCCTGATCAAACCGTTTCTACTGATACCCATATCACCCGAAACGGCCTAGTAATTGTTGAGATATTCAACGTTCTTTATTCTCTGTGCCATAAGTTAGAAGACCTTAATTACCTAATTGTTCTAGAGCAGTCCAGACCATTCTAGAACATTCTAGAACCTTCTAGAATGTTCTCTATCACATCATTATCGCACCATTACCCAGAGTAACCCAGAGTAACTCAGAGTAGTAAAGGGATTGTTCCTATTGGTTGGTTATTATTAGAGTAGCTAAACTTAGGTACATTATTAGTCATGACTAGAGTCCCTGGGGTCATTGGTAGTGTCCCGGGTCCTTCTCAGATGTGTATATAAGTAGCTTGTCTTGGTGTCCTTAAGACCCAGACTTAACAACATCAGTTGTGCTTTGTCATCTCATCTCTCTGCTTATCTAAGATCACTGCTCTTTCCCCATTTATCTCTCAAGGTTACTTAGGTAAGCAAGATTTGTGATAGTTTGTTAAGTCTGCTCTTTTGGGCATGATTGTTTGGCAATCATGTCTGGGTTGTTTGCAGATGTGTATTCTTGTTTGGGCATTGGGGGCATTTCAGTCATAGTTGCTGCAAAGAGCTATTGACTTATGGAGAAGGCCTTTGGCTTTGTCTTGGCATTGTTTGTCATTGTTTGTCACTATTTTGACACTATTTGTCACTATTTGACCAACTTTGTCCATGATTGGCAACACCTTGTCATTTGTTTGGCATTGTTTGTCCATGTTTGGCATTGATGGATCAATGTTTGTGATGGTGTTTGTGATGACCCTGATATTCAGTGTTGGACTATTATGTCATAGGGACTACCTTTTATGGTGTCTTACCTAATCCACTTGCCGGACCCTAGGCGTAAGGGGTGTCAGCTTATTCCTATTACTGGAAACTGACTTGATAAAACCATGAGGCATATCTTTGTCGTTGACGGTTGAGTCTTGTTAGTAGCGACTTAGGATTTGTGTAATACAAACCTTTGCAGTGTGTGTGGAAGCACACTGAGATCTGATACTCCCCCTCCATAAGCCAGTGTGAGAAACTGGATATGACGTCGACTCTCCCATCAAGATACACATCAAGACCCACTTTCTTTATTTGTACCTCATCTGCTGAAATAGAGATGTTGTATTCACACCACTTGTTGCCTTAGCCATGCCAAAAGTCAAAAAATCTGATGTCATTCATTATCATGACGAAATGACCTGGAAACCTGGTCGTTTTGAAATGACCAAAGACATGAAAAACCGAACCAAACATATTGGTCGTCCTACCAAACACTATCATCCTCCCCCTCCTGTCCCTCTCATCAAGCGTGTTAACTTAGCTACTAGATTGGTAGAAATTAGACAGGAATTGTTATCTCTAAACATTACATTACCTTAAAATGGAGATCTACTGTCTTTGACTGGCATTGGCTATGTGTGATTTTCTTTTTATTTGCACTTCTTTCATGACAAACTTTATTGTTCATTATTGACAAGGTTACTTAGACCATGTCTGACTTCATTCCCAACTACATCCCATACTCTTCATCTGTGGTTATGCCAGAAGATAATGCTGATGCCTGGGCGAACCGAGTTTCTCATGGAGTTAACTTTGCTGTTCTCAACATGGCTGATGAACCGCCTCGTGCAGCCCTGGCTCATCTACTTCGCAATGCCCACACAGTGGATACTGAAACTATGAAAGAGTATATTGACGAAGAAGTTGAAGGATTATCTTCCCATTATAATGAGGCACTTGATAGGGCATACTCTCGAATCGCTATTCTTGAGGCCAGGCTGTCTTCATTGTTGAACCTTGAAGCAAGAGTTAATCTTCTTCAAAATCAGATAGGCCAAACTCCTGCTGATGCTAACTCTGGTGTTGCAAAAACCAGAGTTCCTGAACCTCCGACCTATGCTGGATCTGAGAATAAAATGCAGCTAGATGATTGGTTAAATCAAATGGCCCTATACTGTGCAGCTTCTGGAATCGTCACTGACCACCAGAAAATCATATGTGCACTTACTCGATTACGTGCACCAGCTAGCACTTATATGAAGGACTATTTTGTCAAGGTTCAAATGGATCAACCTCTTGGAAACTGGGAAAACTTTGTTAAAGAATTGAAGAGTATTTATGGACAAAGGGACGATAAGGAAGGTGCTAAGAAGGAATTGGCAGCACTATGGGGCAATAAGGAGCTTGCCAAGAAAAACTTTGTCAAATTTGTGGAACATTATCATACTTTGGCTAGGATTGTTGACTATCCTGATGAAGTCCACATTGACAAGTTGAAAGATGTTATACCTGATGAGTTGCGAAAATCGCTTATCATGTATGAAATCAATAATTTGGCGCCAAAAACTTGGGATGAATATCTCCAGTTATTGCTTAAGGCATTCAAACTCCTTCACCCTGATAAGGCTCAAGGTGTCATTTTCGGCGACAGCGGAAATGCAAGTGGTAGTGGCAACAAGGATCCATATGCTATGGAGATTGATCAGGCGAAAAAGAAGAAAACCAAAGAGGCTAGTAGTCAAGAGAAGGTACAGAAATACTGTCAAATCTGTGCTGGCAAAGGGTTGAAGACAAAATCTAAGACCCACAATACTAGTGACTGCTATGATAAACCTGGCAATGAGAGTAAACGTCCTCAGAAGTCTACTCCATCTTCTTCTAAACCAACTCCATCCTCGTCATCTGGATCTTCAAATGGTACTTATAAACCCAAAAACTTCAAGACTCGACTAGTCGAGTTGCTCAATTCTATGGATGATGATGACCCAGAAACCCCTTCTGAGGTTGTCACCGTCAACAGCGCGACCATCGAAGAACTTCCTGATTCCACGCCTGTTGAAACAAAGGCTGTAGCACAAATCGGTGATGTGCTGAAGGGATCTACAAAGCCGACGGGCTCCAAAAAGCTTAAAGGAAGGGCTCAGATGGATTTTCCGGAAGGACTGTAGAGGATAATGTCTGTGATCTACAGTCTGGAAGTAGTATACCTCATGTTGGCTCAGATAGTTCTGAAGTAGTACTGGATGCTTGTGTAAATAATATATCGCGCAACAAGACTTCTTCTTTTAGACTTCCAGTAACACTATGGGTATACGGCACAAAAGTGCAGACCGAGGCTTTAGTTGATTTGGGAGCCACAACAAACTTCATCGACAAAGAGTTTGTCAAACAAAATAACCTGGCTACACATAAATTGGCTTCACCGTATAGAGTAATCAATGCGGATGGAACTCCAAATAAATCTGGACAGATTAATGAATATGTCCGTGCCTATGTTGAGATTGGTTCTCACAAGTCCACACATTATCTCTTTGTCACTCAGTTAGGGGACAAGAATATGATGATTGGATATTCATACTTGTATAAACACAATCCAACTATTGATTGGCACAATGGGGAATGGGAGTTCACCAGGTGCCCGGATACATGTACCAGTAAAGCCCGTAAAACACGAGATGTAGAAGCTGGTGCCAACGAGCTTTCTCTCGACTCTGATAATCCATGGGAATCTTCATTGGACGACTTAGGTGATGAAGACATGGATAATCCACATATTAATTGGGTCGATGTAAATGACCCTGACGATCGCCAACAAGCTATGGTGATAGCATCTATGTTCGACAAAGACATAGAAGAGGAACTTGACGATGAAGATACTAAGAACTGGAAGGAACATGTGCCAGAATGGCTACATGAGTACGGTGACGTGTTTTCTAAAGTCAAGTCAGAACGTATGCCAACTAGAAAGGAATATGACCATGGAATTGAGTTTGTTGAAGGCGCAATGCTTCCCAAACCAGCTAAGGTCTATCCTTTGTCTCCAAAAGAGAGAAACTCTCTTGATTTATGGATTGATGAAGAACTCCGTAAAGGTTATATACGACCTTCTACAAGTCCAATTGCTGCCCCATTCTTCTTTGTCAAAAAGAAAGATGGCAGTCTTCGACCAGTCATGGATTACCGTGCACTCAATGGTATCACTGTCAAAAACCGTTATCCTATTCCAAGAATCTCTGACTTGATTGAATCTCTCAGTCAAGCTTCAATATTCACAAAAATTGACCTTAGATGGGGATATAACAATGTCCACATCAAAAAGGGAGATGAATGGAAAACTGCTTTTATAACACGACGTGGACTATTTGAAGCAACGGTTATGTATTTTGGTTTCTCTAATGCACCAGCCACATTCCAAAGTATGATGAACAATATACTTGGAGACTTGATTCGTAAAGGACAAGTTATGGTGTACTTAGATGATATCCTTATATTTGGGAATGATAAAAAGGAACATCAGAAACTGGTCAAAGAAGTGCTGAAAAGACTTCGAGAAAATGACCTATTTGCTAAAGCAGAAAAGTGTTCCTTTGAACAAACAAGTATGAAATATCTTGGAATGGTCATTTCCCATAACAAGGTCGAAATGGATGAGGAGAAACTCAATGGAGTTCTTGAGTGGCCAGTACCTACTAAGGTTAAACATGTTCAGGCATTTATTGGATTTGCGAATTACTATCGCAGGTTTATTAAAGACTTTTCCAAAATTGTCAAGCCACTCACCAATCTGACCAAGAAAGATCAACCTTGGGTTTGGGAAGCAGAACAGCAAAATGCATTTGAAGCGCTGAAAAAGGCTTTCACCACTGCTCCCATTCTACGTATCCCAGATGATGAAAATCCCTTTAGGCTGTCAACAGATGCAAGTGATTTTGCTACTGGTGCAGTCCTCTCCCAGCTGGACCCAACTGATAGCTTGTGGCACCCAGTTGCTTATTTCTCTAAGTCATTAGATATTCATGAACGAAATTATGAAATATATGACAAAGAGTTATTAGCCATTATCAGGGGATTAGAGGAATATCGTCATCTTCTAGAGGGACATCCTAAGATAATTGAGATCTGGTCAGATCATCAAAACCTCACATACTTCAAGTCAGCACAAAAACTGACTAGGAGACAAGCCCGGTGGGCACTATACCTCACACGCTTTCACTATTCCCTATACCACAAACCAGGAAAGACGATGCAAGCTGAAGACCCTCTGTCCAGGAGGCCAGACCATGAAGAGGGGGTAAACTTCAATAATGAGGATCAAATTCTTTTGAAGCCTGAATTTTTCGCTGTTCAAGCTATCGAAGCTGTTCATGAGTCACCTATAAATGATGAACAAATCCTAAAAGAGGTCAAACAAGCATTACTTTCCGATGATGTGACAAAGGACTATAAGTCACTTTTACAGTCTGGTCCTCGTGAATTTGGAAAATCACTACAGGATTGGAACTATGAAAATGGTCTACTACTATATAGAGGAAAGGTCTACATCCCTAAAAGCATAGATGATCATCTGAGACGTCGTATTGTCCAGATTCATCATGACTTGCCCTCAGCAGGACATCCAGGACGATGGAAAACATATGAATTGGTTTCTAGAAACTATTGGTGGCCTAGTATGTCTATATTTGTCAAGAACTATGTTAAAGGCTGTGATATGTGTCAGCGGATGAAAAATCGCCCACAACAGCCCTATGGACTGCTTATTCCAAACAAGGTACCTAATGGTCCTTGGGAAATTATATCTACCGACCTTATTACTCAATTACCTGAGTCAAATGGCTATGACGCAATATGTGTTGTTGTTGACAGATTAACAAAACGAGCTCACTTCTATCCCATTAACAACCGGTTCACCTCACAAGATCTAGCGCAATTACTATATGATAGGATATATCCCCTACATGGATTGCCATTACAGATCATATCTGATAGAGGAGTACAGTATTCAGCTGAACTCTTCCAGAATTGGTGTCGGATATTGGGTATTGAGTCAACTATGTCAACAGCCTACCATCCTCAAACAGATGGTCAAACTGAGCGTGTTAACCAGACTCTGGAACAGTACCTACGGTGTTATGTTGATTATAACCTCACCAACTGGTCAGACCTGCTTTCATCAGCAGAGTTTGCATACAACAACCAAGCACATGAAGGTACTAAGGAATCACCATTTTTCCTTGAGTATGGTCGGCATCCACGAGCAGGACCTATTGTCAAGGCGACTACCCATGTTGACCTTAATGACATAACATATAAAAGACAAGAGGCACAAGAGCAGGCGAAAGCAGCTCTTATACTTGCAGCAGAAAGAATGAAATGGTACTATGACCAAGGGGTCCAGAAAGTTCCCTTTAGAGTTGGAGATAAAGTACTACTCAATCTCAAGGATTATCAGACAACAGAGCGAGCATTACGACCACGTTTTGAGGGACCATTTGAAATCATTGAACAACTGTCCCCTGTAACATTCAGGTTACGTATGCCAGCTCGATATCGTTCTATACATCCAGTCTTTCATGCTAGCAAGTTAGTCACCTACTCTGAACCCACCATCCTCGGACAAAAACCACCAGCACCACCACCTATCCAAATTGGTGGACATGATGAATGGGAAGTCGAAAAGATTCTCCAACACCGAGTTCGTAACAGGAAGAATGAATTCCTAGTTAGATGGAAAGGGTTTACCCAAGGAGATGATACCTGGGAACCAGAATCAAACCTTAAAAATGCGACTGAAAAGATTCAGGAGTATTTCCATCATAATCCCAAGCACTAGACCTAGGGAACTGGATAACTTCTCATCAGAGTTCGAACCAAAAGAGAGGGTAATGTCACAGATTTGGAAGATTACGTTATATCTTACCAACGGCTGATCCGATTCTTACAAATTGGGCACCGTTGGAAAGCCCTGATCAAACCGTTTCTACTGATACCCATATCACCCGAAACGGCCTAGTAATTGTTGAGATATTCAACGTTCTTTATTCTCTGTGCCATAAGTTAGAAGACCTTAATTACCTAATTGTTCTAGAGCAGTCCAGACCATTCTAGAACATTCTAGAACCTTCTAGAATGTTCTCTATCACATCATTATCGCACCATTACCCAGAGTAACCCAGAGTAACTCAGAGTAGTAAAGGGATTGTTCCTATTGGTTGGTTATTATTAGAGTAGCTAAACTTAGATACATTATTAGTCATGACTAGAGTCCCTGGGGTCATTGGTAGTGTCCCGGGTCCTTCTCAGATGTGTATATAAGTAGCTTGTCTTGGTGTCCTTAAGACCCAGACTTAACAACATCAGTTGTGCTTTGTCATCTCATCTCTCTGCTTATCTAAGATCACTGCTCTTTCCCCATTTATCTCTCAAGGTTACTTAGGTAAGCAAGATTTGTGATAGTTCAATACGATGACCTCTGCGAAAATCTATTCATCTAGCTTTCACGCAGCGGCACTTGATCACATTTGCACAATGGTAGGGTTGACGCCACCTGATAGTCAAGTTTTTGAGTCGAGCCAAATGATTATTTTCCCTGACAGGTCCCAGGGACTCAGATATGAACGATAATCGGGGAAGAGGCGTATTTTTGAGTACATCCATGAGCCATGGTTGCCTAGTAGCCTAGAAAGAGAACAGGTCCCTTGGAAGTTGGTGAGTCCCAGCGAGGCTGTTCGGAGGTGATAGGCGCCTTTGAGTAACACAAGAAGCGTGGCTGTGACATTCCTCGTGTCTTCATATAACTAACTCTGCGATCACTTCTCGCTTTCTTCCCTCCCCGCATTGGAGGATGCCTGGCGACCCCTCTTCTTGCTGCATACGCCGGTTTTGTTCCTGGCTCTCTCGTCTCAAGGAACGTGTTTCTGTTCCCTTCGCTCCTGCGTCTCCCATTTCTTCTCACCAGTATTCTCGCTTGCCCGATGATGGCATAGATGCGCCAGCTCATTGTGCTGATGCGAGCATCTCCCCAGCACCTGCCACTCGTCATATGTTGAGTGTCCCCAAAGATTCCACTGCAGATTCTATGCCCGCTTGCCCATCACCATGTTCATCCCCTTCTCCTCCGGCGTCACTTCTTTGCCTGCATCCTCCATTGCTCGCCACTGGTGCAGAGGAATCAGAGGCGCTCGTCCATCAGGTGGATTTACAGCTTCACCACGAATTGGCTTCTCATAACCCTTCCACTTCACGATTATCTGTACACCCTGTCGCAAACCTTGTCCCCACACACGCACTACAAAGTTTGTCTCCACGTCCTCTGGATACTCCATCCTGCATTGCAAATTCTAACCCACCACTACCTTTACCTACTTCCCATTTCTTATCCGGAAATAATACAGCAGACCTAGATGCACTGCATCATACCAAGGTCGACCCCGCATTCCCCTCCCATCCGCGCCCAATTTCACGGGTCCCTACTCCTTCCACTCCGAATGCCGCATGTGCTGGTCCAACACTAAGCCCCCAGCCTCTCACACGTGGCCTAGAAGATCGGTCTGGTCAAACCTATTGGTTTACATACCCTACCCCACCCTATCCACCTCAACTCCTACCAGGGGAGGCATCGACCTATCAAGGGCCAAGCGTGAGTGATACGTTCGATTTGAGGCACTCTCTGACACGGTTCATCCCAGCATATATTTAGCGAAGCCCATAATTTTACTGTGAAGGACTCAACATTCATCCAGAGCAATACCACTATGGACAACTGTAAGCACCGTTTAAGTCGTAATGAAGGCACTTACTTATGCCTCCGATAGTCATGGAGAAGCTTCTACAACAGATGATCATTGGGGCTGAATTTGACTCTTCCGCTCGCGACCCTCCCCCTCGATGCCACCCCGGAACACGTCTAGCCATCATACAGCGCTGCCTAGACTTCATTGCGCAGTGCCTCGACGAAGAAAAGGTCGGTTGGGTCGTTGGTCCTGCTGGAGTAGGCAAATCGGCGATCATGCAGATGGTCACTGAAAATGCTCCTGATGCTATCGTCTTCGCCTCTGTCTTCCTTTCTGTCAATGGACGCAGTGACGGAAGCAAGACTATCCTGACCATTGCCTACCAGCTCGCCGTCAAGTGTGGGCCCTACCGTCAATTCATCCGTGACCAGATCACTTTTGACCCATCTCTCCTCAAGAAATCACTGTCGGTACAGTTCAACAAGTTCATTGTTGAACCATTCATGTTCGGACGCCTCTTCGAGCCTTCCCGACGATTCTTAGTAGTCATTGATGGCCTCGACGAGTGTGATGATCGCCTCATTCAGCGGAAGCTTCTTGAGCTAATAACCAATTTCTGCATCATACATCCTACATCTCTGATTTCATGGATCATCGCTAGTCGCCCAGAACCCCACATTACCTTGTTTTTCGACAAGGCCGAAGTCAAACGGGCGTATACAAAGGAGGAGATCACGATAGATTCCGACGAAGCATGTGAAGAGGTGCAACGGTATCTTCGCGACGAGCTGAAGAAGATCAAGACTGAGCACCCTACGCTCAGATATAAGCGAGAGTGGCCATTGGAGCATGAAATCACCAAGATTGCGTCAGCGGCGGGAGGATTGTTTGCATATGCTGCGACGGTGGTCCGATTTATAGGCGACCCTACTCATGGAGGCCCAGCGGCTCAGCTCCGTCGTGTAATCGAACTCGTAGATGCTAGCCCGAAGGACAATGCATCGGGAAGAAGTCACCCGATGGATCAACTCGACGCATTGTATAGGAGGATCCTATCCAACGTCCCGGATAGTCTCATGCCGAACACCCGAAAACTGCTAATTTTACATTCATATAAACGTTTTACGGGCCTTGGCTTCCGCATGCAATGCAATGCATTAGGGCTGACAGAGGAAGATGCATATGATGCTGTTTGTCATTTGCATGCCGTTATGAAGATCCCTGAACCTGACAAGGCTGACGATAATCTCTCCTATTATCACAAATCATTTGGTGACTTCCTACGCGACTTCGAGTGCTCTGGATTTTCTCGCGACTTTAGCTTGGAGGGTTTTGAACTCGATGGTTACGCCTCATTGCGAATTATTGAGGATCTTCACGATGATGGCGTTGCTCGTGGTGAAGATATCCGTGTCGCTTCAAGCTCGGTTGGTCTTTTGAAAGGTTGTTGTGATAACATTTCACTTTCGTGGCCTGGTGATGAGCGTTTTGAAAGGACCGATGAAGAAATCCGGACCACCTTGTACAAAACGTCTACGTATCGTGCGCTTGCAAGATTCAACGCAGATTGTCAAAGGAGTATATCCTGCTTTCATGTGCTTACCACACGTGTCGCTATACCCGATTATGGTTTTCCATTTGATGCATTGCTAGCCTCTGCCTTTGTAAGATCCATTAATCTTGACTTGGTTTTCAATGCTGAAACCTTTGATCAGGAACAGTTTCGTGATGAGGTTGCGAAGCTTGGAAAGTTGAAACAAGCGCCTCTACGGATATTTGACTATGCCGCAATTTGTAGAAATGTGCAGTTGCGGTTTACAAGCCCAACAGACAATGATCTCAAAGTTTCAGAGCCCTGGAATCTGTCATGCAAGGTGAGTCATAGTTTAGTAATTGTCTGGAGATTACTGAGCTTCCGCCCGTGTAGCATGCTCAGACAATTGTAAACGGTTTAGAGCAGCAGCGAGGATGGTCAACCAAGTTTAAAAGGTGTCATACAATTGACTCGGTTGCGGAGGATGACGAGGATACAGACATCCCGCGATTTCGTATCGCTATGTATCAGCAACAGCATGAGAAATGGGCTGAGCTTGATACTAAATACGGATCTAGCACTATGTGTCTTCCCTGCACGCGACGCTTTGCACGCCATTTCATGAACAACCAGGATCTACTAGCGACGTATTTCGTCGATGGGAGTCAAATGTGTTATGTAGAAGTGACGTTCGTAGATCCAGATGATGGAGTATCGGAGTGGAGATACCGATTCTTGCATTCTGGGCGTCCGAGTAGTCTCGATGCGTAGTGTGTTCTTCCCTATTAAAATTCATAATCTGTTAGTGTTATTTGTGACAGATTTTTCCAGCGAGAGAAATAGATGTACGACATTTGAGCACCTCGCGGTCTCTAAGACAGTGACTGTGCTGTGCCTCTTTAGGTTAGGACCCATATCCCTCTGAAAGGTGTGGTGACTCATGTGCGAGTAGTGGACTCAAAAGGGCCTATGTACATATAATGTTTGTAGGTTGTCAATGAAAAGTTCTGTTAATTGATTAATCTCTGCGATTTTCGCTCCCAAGCGCTTTTGTCGATATATGCCTTGAATTTGCGATTTTTTCTCAGAGATCACATACCCATTCTTGTTGTATTTGACAAGTAGCTAATGCCTTATCATGGTTTGGCGGCTTTCCGTGGCATTCAAGTTTCGGACGATCAGGGTTGTTTTGTATCATGGGATACCCCAGAATGAGTTATATAAGTATATTGTTATCTATGTCAACATCAACGAAGTGGGACGTTTGGGTTGCTGCATAAGTTTGGTAGGGGTAACCAGAACACTAATACGGCTACCTTAAGGGTGTGGGCAATGAAGGTAATTTCTGACAAAGTATTCGTGGAAACGGTTGTCCTGTGTTAGTTCTGGGTGGAATGTTGTGAGGAAGTGGAAGCCTTGTTGGAGAGCTACAAATGTTTTGGGTCCATGTGTCGAATCAGAGGAGATCAGGGATTCGGGGAAGAGATGTGGAGCAAGACAAGAAACGACTTTGATGGGCGGGTCTTCCAGCGATGGATCCAATAAGAGAACCGCTTGTGAGGAGGGGTGATTAGCTGACAAGGATGCGGAAACACTCAGCGAGCCAACGTACAGGTGTTCTAATAAATATTCAAGTGAATGGACGGTCTGGATCTCTCATGTCGGGAACTTTGAGGTCTGCTTCAAATGATTCAGCCTACATAGTATTGATTCTAGTTCTGGCATCAGAAAAAAGAGGGTTTAGACGCACTCGACATCCCCAGCCATTGCGCACGATTGTGATAGACATGCCACCCAGTAGTTCTTGCCCTCCCTTCTTCGCACCTTCACGGTCTTTGAAAGGAGGATGGCTCCGGCACATGTCCCTCAAACAGGCTTCACTTCAACGAAGTGTTGTAGAGGTTCCAGAAGACCTGACAGGCGGGCCAGCAATGCCATCGTTGTAGGTTCGGACAGGGGCCGGATGAGCATGACGACTCGTTGAGTGTATTGTCACAGATCTCCTCCGGGAATCACAAGGGCGGCAGATTTGTACAGTTCCTCGACCATATGAACTTGCGCAACTTGGATCTGCCTCGGGATCGAAATGTTGCGAAGGGCCTCTTAGTGCTCGATAAAGGCGCCCTGGAGAGCTGCAAGTGGGCTAAGTGGAAGACATTGGGAAGCAGGGGCCGGGTCTGCACACCGAGGATGCCAATGATAATAGGTACGTCTGGATGCGGATCGATCATGTCACCGGGAGAAATCTTGATCGCTGCATCTTTTGGTGACTCCAGTTCGGATTCACTGAGCTGTGCTGTACTTGATACATAGCAGTGTCTTATCAGGTCCGACACTGTGCCATTGAAGGAATTGAGTCCCCGAAAGATGAAATGTTGGCAGGGGCTCTATAAAAGTGACGAGATGCATCCCACCGAGGGTGTCGAAGAACACAAAGCTGCAGCTCAAACACTCCGGACAGCAACGTGCGTGACGGCAGAGAAGGCAAGGGTTGATAAAGATGGAAGCCACCGCGCCAGAAATTGAGGGGAAGCAGCCCTGGCATCGCCACATCCCCACGGTTTAATAATATGGCCTTGGCGAGGATCTATTTTCTCATTTTTCACACAGTGGCACTTGATCACATTTGCAGAATTGACATATCTGATAGTCAAGTTTTCGAGTGGAGCCAGATCGTTTTATATGTCAGATATGAATGATGAAGGGAAAAAAAGGCGTATCGTTGGGTACAATCGTGCACCAGAAGCATGGCTATGAGATTCCTCGTGTCCTCGTATAACTAACGCTGCGATCGCTGCTCGCTTTCTTCCCTCCCCGCATTGGAGAATGCCAGGCGACCCCTCTTCTTGCTGCGTACGCCGACTTTTTTCCTGGCTCTCTCGGTGCAAGGAACATGTTTTTGCTCCCTTCGCTCCTGCATCTCCCATTTCTTCTCACCAGTATTCTCGCTTGCCCGATGATGGCATAGATGCGCCAGCTCATTGTGCAGATGTGAGCGTCTCCCCAGCACCTGCCACTGATCAGCATGTGTCAGTTTCAGGTGGCCCCGAAGATTCCACTGCAGATACCATGCCCGCTTGCCCATCACCATGTTTATCCCCTTCCCCTCCGGCGTCACTTCCTCACCTGCATCCTCCGTTATCGACCAGTGGTGCAGAGAAATTAGAGGCACCCAACCATCATGTGGATTCACAACTTTCCACCGAATCAGTTTCTCATGACCCTTCCACTTCGAGATTATCCGTCCACCCTGTCGCAAATCCCGTCCCCACACACCCACCACAAAGCTTGTCTCCTCTTCCTCTGGATACTCCATTCAGTATTGAAAATTCTAATACATCACTACCTTTACCTACCTCCGGATACAATACAGCAGATCTAGATTCACCACATCATACTGCTGATACCAAGGTCCCCCCCGCAATCCCCCCTCATCCACCCTCAGTTTCACGGGTCCCTACTCCTTCCACTCCGAGCGCCGCGTACGCTGGTCCAATATTAATCCCCTGTCCCTTCACACGTGGCGTAGTAGATCGGTCTGGTCAGAACTATTGGCTTACATACCCTACTCCACCGAGTCCACCTCAACTCATACCAGGAGAGACATCGACCTATCAAGGACCAAGCGTGAGTGACACATTTAATTTGAAGCACTCTCTAACATGGTTCATTCCAGCATATGTTTAGCGAGGCCCATAATTTTACAGTGAAAGACTCAACTTTTATCCAGAGCAATACCGCTACGGACAACTGTAAGCACCGTTTGACTTGTAAATGAAGTGTTTACTTAGGCCTCCGCTAGTTATGAAGGACCTTTTACAAGAGACGATCATTGGAGCCGAATTTGACTCTTCTGCTCGCGATCCCCCTCCTCGATGCCATCCCGGAACGCGCCTAGCAATCATACAACGCTGCTTGGACTTCATTGCGCAGTGCCTTGATGAAGAAAAGGTCCGTTGGGTTGTTGGTCCTGCTGGAGTAGGGAAATCCGCGATCATGCAGATGGTCACTGAAAATGTCCCTGATGGCATCGTCTTCGCCTCTGTCTTCCTTTCCGTCAATGGACGTAGTGACGGAAGCAAGACTATCCTGACCATTGCCTACCAGCTCGCTGTCAAGTGTGGGCCCTACCGTCAATTCATCCGTGACCAGATCACTTTTGACCCATCTCTCCTCAAGAAATCAATGTCGGTACAGTTCAACAAATTTATTGTTGAACCATTCATGTTTGGGCGCCTATTCAAGCCTTCTCAACGATTCTTAGTAGTCATCGATGGTCTTGACGAGTGCGATGATCGCCTCATTCAGCGAAAGCTCCTCGAGCTGATAACCGATTTCTGCATCACACACCCTACATCTCCGATTTCATGGATCATCGCCAGTCGCCCAGAACCCCACATTACCTTGTTTTTCGACAAGGCCGAAGTCAGACAGGCGTATACAAAGGAGGAAGTCAAGATAGATTCTGACAAAGCATGTGAAGAGGTGCAACGGTATCTTCGCGACGAGCTGAAGAAGATCAAGACTGAGCACCCTACACTCAGATATAAGCGAGAGTGGCCATTGGAGCATGAATTCACAAAAATTGCGTCAGCGGCAGGAGGGTTGTTTGCATATGCAGCGACAGTGATCCGATTTATAGCCGACCCTACTCATGGAGGCCCAGCGGCTCAGCTTCGTCGTGTAATCGAACTCGTTGATGCTAACCCAAAAGACAGTGCATCGGGAAGAGATCACCCGATGGATCAACTCGACGCGTTGTATAGGAGGATCCTCTCCAACGTCCCGGATAGTCTCATGCCGAACACCAGAAAGCTGCTAATTTTACATTCATATAAACGTTTTACGGGCCTTGGCTTCCGCACGCAATGCAATGCATTGGGGCTGACGGAGGAAGATGCATATGATGCTGTTTGTCATTTGCATGCTGTTATGAAGATCCCCAAACCTGACAAGGCTGACGATAATCTCTCCTATTATCACAAATCATTTGGTGACTTCCTACATGACTTCGAGCGCTCTGGATTTTCTCGCAACTTTAGCTTGGAGGGTTTTGAACTCGATGGTTACGCCTCATTGCGAATTATTGAGGATCTTCACGATGATGGTGTTGCTCGTGGTGAAGATATCCGTGTCGCTTCAAGTTCCGTTGGTCTTTTGAAAGGTTGCTGTGATAACATTTCACTTTCGTGGCCTGGTGACGAGCGTTTTGAAAGGACCGATGAAGCAATGCGGACCACCTTATATGAAAAGTCTACGTTTCATGTGCTTTTGAGTTTCGACGCAGATTTCCAAAGGAGTATATCCTGCTTTCATGTGCTTACCACACGTTTCACTATAGCCTCTCTTGCTTTTCCGTTTGATGCATTGCTGGCCTCTGTCTTTGTAAGGTCCATTAACCTTGACTTGGTTATCAATGCTGAAACCTTCGATCAGGAACAGTTTCGTGATGAGGTTGCGAAGCCTGGAAAGCTTAAGCAAGCACCTCTACGGACGTTTGACTATGCCGCAATTTGTAGAAATGTGGAGTTGCGGTTTACAAGCCCTACGGACAATAATCTCAAAGTTTCAGAGCCCTGGAATCCGTCATGCAAGGTGGGTTGTAGTTTAGTAATTGTCTGGAGATTACTGAGTTTCCGCCCACGTAGCATGATCAGACAAGTGTAAACGGTTTAGAGCCGCGGCGAGGATGGTCAACCAAGTTTAAAAGGTATCATACAATTGACTCGGTCGCGGAGGATGACGAGGATACAGACATCCCGCGATTTCGTATCGCCATGTATCAACAACAGCATGAGAAATGGGCTGAGCATGATACTAAATACAGATCTAGCACTATGTGTCTTCCCTGCACACGACGCTTTGCACGTCATTTCATGAACAACCAGGATCTACTAGCGACGTATTTCGTCGATGGGACTCAGATGTGTTATGTAGAAGTGACATTCGTAGATCCAGATGATGGAGTATCGGAGTGGAGATACCGATTCTTGTATTCTGGGCGTCCGAGTAGTCTCGATGCGTAGTGTGTTCTTCCCTATTGAAACTCATAATATATTAGTGTTTTTTGTGACAGAGTGTTCCAGTGAGAGAAATAAATGTACGACATTTGAGCACCTCACGGTGTTTAAGATAGTCAGTGCGCTATGTCTTTTGCTTTAACGAACGGTCGCAGAGGCTCCAGAAAACCTGACAGATGGGCTAGCAATGTTATCGTTGTCGATTCTGACAGGGATCGAATGAGCATGACAACTCGTTGAGTGTATTGATACAGACCTCCCCCAGGAATGACAAGGGCGGTGCTTTTGGACCGCTCCTCGACGGTACGAACTTGCACAACTTGGATCTCTCTCAGAATGGAAATGTTCTGCAGGGCCTCTTGGTGTTCTACAGAGCCTCTTGGTGCTCGATAAAGGTGACTTGGAGAGCTGCGGGTGGGCTAAGTGGAAGATCTCGCAAAGCAGAGAAAAAATCTGCGCACCGAGGAAGCCAATGAGTATGGGTATGTCTGGATACGGATGGGTCATGTCGCCAGGAGAGATTTCGATTGCTGCAACTTTTTGTTGATTCCGCTTCAGATCCATCGAGCTGCGTTGTACTTGATAAGCGGCAGTGCCTCATCACGGTCCAGCATGAGTGTGGCATTGAAAGAATTGAGCCCCGGAAAGATGCAATCTCGACAGGTGCCCTATGTAAATGACGAGATACGTCTCATCGAGGACGTCCAAGAATACAAAAGCGCAGTGCAGACACTCCGGACCAGCTGGAGTAGCCATATGTGTGATGGTGGAAGAAGCAATGATTGATGGACGCCACCGCTCGAGAAATTGATGGGAAATGGGCAAGCCAGTCCCATCACTTCATAGGCTAGTTCAATAGAATGACCTCGGCGAGAGTCTGTCCCCTTATCCCTCACACAGCAACACTTGGTCACATTTGCACAGCAGAATTGACACTATTCAATACTCAAGTTTTCGAGCAGAGCCAGGATGTTTTTGTCCCTGACTGTCGGATATGAACGATAAGCGGAGAAGAGGCATATTTTTGAGTACATCCATGCGCCATGGTTGCTTAGAACTAGAACGAGAATAGGTCCCTTTGAAGTCAGTGGGCCGGAACGAGGCAGTTCGGGGGTGATAGGCACCTTTGAGTAATACACGAAGTGTGGCTGTGACATTCCTCGTGTCTTCATATAACTACTGGTTCTGGGATCACTTGCTTTCTTCCCTCCCCACATTCAGGTATGCCGGGAGACCCCTCTTCTTGCTGCATACGCCGTCTCTCTTCCTGGCTCTCTCAGTTCAGGACCCGTGTCTCTTCTTCGTTTATTCCTGCATCTCTCGTTTCTTCTCACCAGTATTCTCGTTTGCCCAATAATAGCATAGATGGGCCAACTTATTGTGCCGACGTGGACGTCTCCCCACCACCTGCCACTCATCATGCGTCAGTTTCGGGTGTCTCCGAAGATTTCACTGCAGAATCCATCTCCGCCCGCCCATTACCGTGTTTATCCCCTTCCCCTCCAGCATCTCTTCTGCGCCTGGATCCTCCGTTGTTTGCCCCTGGTGAAGAACAACTAGAGGTGCCCAATAACCATGCAAATCCAGAGCTTTCACCTATGTCTAGCCCCCATCATACTTCCATTCTAAAATTATCCGTTGCCCCGCCCTGTCCACCTCAACTCTTGCCAGGGCAGGCATCGACCTATCAAGGGCCAAGCGTGAGTGTCCCATTCAATTTGACGCGCTCTCTGACACGGTTCATCCTAGCATATATTTAGCGAAGCCCATAATTTTACTGTGAAAGACTCAACTTTTATCCAGAGCAATACCACTACGGACAACTGTAAGTACCGTTTGACTTGTAAAGAAGGCACTTACTTATGTCTTCGCTAGTCATGAAGGAGCTTTTGCAAGAGACTATCATTGGAGCTGAATTCGACTCTTCCGCTCGCGACCCTCCTCCTCGATGCCACCCCGGAACGCGTCTGGCCATCATACAGCGCTGCTTGGACTTCATTGTGCAGTGCCTCGACGAAGGGAAGTTACGTTGGGTCGTTGGTCCTGCTGGAGTAGGGAAATCGGCGATCATGCAGATGGTCACTGAAAGCGCTCCTGATGATATCATCTTCGCCTCCGTCTTTCTTTCCGTCAATGGACGTAGTGATGGAAGCAAGACAATCCTGACGATTGCCTACCAGCTCGCCGTCAAGTGTGGGCCCTACCGTCAATTCATCCGTGACCAGATCACTTTGGACCCGTCTCTCCTCAAGAAATCACTGTCGGTACAGTTCAACAAATTTATTGTTGAACCATTCATGTTCGGACGTCTCTTCAATCCTTCCCAGCGATTCCTAGTGATTATTGATGGTCTCGACGAGTGCAATGATCGCCTCATTCAGCGGAAGCTTCTCGAGCTGATAACCAATTTCTGCATCACACATCCCACGTCTCCAATTGCATGGATCGTCGCCAGTCGCCCAGAACCCCACATTACCTTGTTTTTCGACAAAGCCGAAGTCAAACAGGTGTATACAAAAGAGGAGGTCGGGATAGATTCTGACGAAGCATGTGAAGAGGTGCAACGGTATCTTCGCGACGAACTGAAGAAGATCAAGACTGAGCACCCTACGCTCAAGCACAAGCGGGAGTGGCCATTGGAGCATGAATTCACGAAAATTGCGTCAGCGGCGGGAGGATTGTTTGCATATGCAGCGACGGTGATCCGATTCATAGGCGACCCTACCCATGGGGGTCCAGCGGCTCAACTCCGTCGTGTAATCGAACTCGCTGATGCCGGCCTGAAGGACGATGCAACAGGGAGAAATCACCCGATGGATCAACTCGACGCGTTGTATAGGAGGATCCTTTCCAACGTCCCAGATAATGTCATGCCGAACATCAGAAAATTGCTAATTTTACGTTCACATAACCGTTTCAAATATTTAGGCTTCCGCACGCAATGCAATGCACTGGGACTGACAGAGGAAGATGCATATGATGCTATTTGTCATTTGCAAGCTGTTATGAAGATCCCCGAACCTGACAAGGCTGACAGTAGCCTCTCCTATTATCACAAATCATTTGATGACTTCCTACGCGACTTCGACCGGTCTGGGTTTTCTCGCAATTTTAGTTTAGAGGGCCATGACCTCGACAATTCGACTTCGTTGAGAATCATTGACGATCTTCAGGATGACGGCGGTGCTCATAGTGAAGATATTCGTGTCGATTCGTATGGTATCTTGAAAGGTTCTTGGGACAACATTTCGCTTTCGTGGCCCGGCGATGAGCGTTTCCAACTGACTGATGAGGGGATTCGCATCACGTTATTCAAAGAGGCAATCCAACAAGTATATCTAGCGTTACCCAATTTGGGTGATCTTCGGCAGAGCGCATCCTACTTTCATGCGTTGACTACTTGTCTCGCTATACCTCTGTATTGTTTTCCATTTGATAACCTCCTAACCAGTACATTTGTAAGTTTCCACGAGCCTCTACCCAATTTTGAACGCTGAAGCCTCTGATCAGGAACAGTTTCGCGATGAGGTTGCGAAGCTTGGGAAGTTGAAGCAAGCACCGCTTCGGACATTTGAGTATACCGCAATTGTTGGAAATGTGGAGTTGCGGTTTACTAGTCCTACCGGCCATAATTTCAGAGTTTCAGACCCCTGGAATCCGTCATGCGAGGTGAGTCGTAGTTTAATGATTATCCGGGGTTTACTAAATCCCCGCCGACGTAGCATTATAAGAACAGTGTAGATGATTTAGATCAGCGGCGAGGATGGTCAACCAAATTTAAAAGGTGTCGGACAGTCGACACAGTTGCGGAGAATGATGAGGATACAGACATCCCCCGATTTCGTATTGCCACGTATCAACAGCAGCATGAAAAATGGGCTGAAGTTGATAATAACGGCAATTTTCCCAGTGCATGTTTTCCCTGCACGCGACGCTTTGCACACCGCTTCATGAACAACCAGGATCTACTAGCGACGTATTTCGTTGATGGGACTCAGATGTGTTATGTAGAGGTGATATTCGTAGATCCAGACGACAGGGTGTCTGAGTGGAGATACCGATTTTTGCATTCTGGGCGTCCGAGTAGTCTCGATGTGTAGTGTATTCTTTCCTATTGAAACCCATAATCCATTAGTGTTATTTGTGCCAGATCGCTTCAGCGAGAGGAATAGACGTATGATATTTGCGTACCTCGCAGGTTTTCAGACTGTGAGTGCACCACGTCTCTTTGTGTCGAACCTGTAGCCCTCTGAAGGGCATGGCGACTCATGTGTGAGTAGTGGGCGCAGAAGGGCCTATAGATAATGTTTATGAGGTGTCAGTGAAAAATTTTCTTAATTGATAAATCTCTGTGACTTTTGCTTTCAGGCGGTCTGTTGATATGACGAGTCATTTTTTCCATAGAGATCACATAGCGAGTCTTGTTGTATCTGACAAGTAGGCAATGCCTTATCACGGTTTGGCAGCTTTCCGTGGCATTGAGGTTTCAGATGATCGGGGTTATTTTTTATCATGGAATGCCCTCGGAAAGAGTTATATAAGTATATTGTTATCTATGTCAACATCAACGAAGTGGGACGTTCGGGTTGCTGCGTAAGTTTGGTAGGGGCTACCAGAACACTAATATAATAGTGCTACCTTAAGGGTGAGGGCAACGACGGTAATACGCATTGTCTGACGAAGTATTCGTGGAAACGATTGTCCTGTGTTAATTCTGGGTGGAATGTGGTGAGGAAGTGGAAGCCCTGTTGGAGAGCCACGAATGTTTTGGGTTCGTGTGTCGAATTCGAGGAGATGAGGGATTGGGGGAGGAGATGTGGAGAGAGACAAGAGACGACTTTGATGGGAGGGTCTTCTGGCATGGGATCCAGTGATAGAACCACCTGCGAGGGGTGATTAGCTGACAAGGACGGGGAAACACTTGACGAGCCAACGTACAGGTGCTCTGATAAATATTCCAGTAAATGGACGATCTGGATCTCTCATGTCGGGAACTTCGAGGTCCGCTTCAAACGATTCGACCTGTATAGTATTAATTCTGATACTGGAATCAGAGCGAGGAGTGGGTAGACACACTTGAGATCCCCAGCCATTGCGCGCAATTGTGATAGACATTCCACCCAGCAGCTCTTGTCCGCCCTTCTTCGCACCTTCTATGGTCTTTGATAGGAGAATGGCTCCGGCACATGTCCCCCAAACAGGCTTTACCTTAACGAACTGTCGTAGAGGTTCCAGAAGGCCTGACAGGCGAGCCAGCAACGCTATCGTCGTTGATTCTAAAAGAGACCTAATGAGCAGGACGGCTGGTTGAGTGCATTGATACAGACCTCCTCCGGGAATTACAAGGGCGGCGCATTTGGACAGTTCCTCGACTGTCCGGACTTGCACAACTTGGATCTCCCTCGGTATCGAAATGTTCTGCAGGGCCTCTTGGTGCTCGACAAAGGCGCCCTGGAGAGCTGCGGGTGGGCTCAGCGGAAGATCTCGGAAAGCAGAGAAAAAGTGTGCGCACCGAGGATGCCAATGACGATGGGCACGTCTGGATGCGGGTGGATCATGTCGCCGGGAGAAATTTCGATCGCTGCATTTTTTGGTGACTCGGCGTCGGCGGTCCGGGCCAGGCCACAGTTGACTGGGAAGGGATCTGACGTGGACTGATCATTGTGACAGGTGACTAAGCGTCATCATGGCACAACTACTGTCACGCGTATTACCGCAACTTTTTCTCTCTTCCTACCACCACCACGACCATGTCTGACCTCGATGCGGATCTTTACGGCGGTGCGTGCTGCCCCAGGCTCTCGGCTTTGTTTTCTCACAGGCTACATAGACCTCTACGGCAACGACGAGGTGGAGCTCACCGAGGATTTCCCAGAAGACTTGGACACCATCCAGGAACTAGCGCCAGTCGAAACGGCCACGCCCACATCGGCAAAGCCGGCGGACAAGGCGTCTACCCCACCGCCCCAGAAAACGGCTCAAGATGCGCCAGCAAAGTCCCAAATTCCAACGTACACAAGCTCCGCCGCGCCCGTGCCGTCGGCAAAACCCATAGCCTCGACTTTCACGCAGTCGACACTTCAACAAATACCCACGTTTGAGCAGCAGCAGACTCAGGACTATCGTGATGGCCAACTTTCGCGCAATCAAAACATTCCCGTCCCTGAGCGGTCCGTGCGCCCGTCAGAGATGAAAGATGAGGGGTAAGCGTGCCTGATTTCCCTTCTGACTGAATTCCCGCGTCGCCTCTCGCGCGCGGTCTCCCTTATATATCCAGGATTTCTGCTGTTGGGCGCTCTTCGGGGCACTTTTGTCTATCTCAAGCATGACTTTCATCAGTAGATGACTCGTGTAGTCGGTCGTGTCGTCCTCTAAGCTAGCTCTAGCATATCTGCTGCCTCTGTTACACCCAGGCTAGGCTAGGCTATACCTCCGATACCCGATAAGCTAGGCTATCCCCAATATCCACCAAGCACCACAGTAGAGTCTTCCCCTTCTCTTCCCCTTGTCATAACTCTGCTCTGTTTTAGCCTACTCATACTAATAGCAACTCTTTGCCTCCTCTATATACCTCTTGCGCTCTATCCTCAACTTGGCCCTTGCAATTTTCTCGCATACTTTCAAATTTTATAGGAAGATGTTCATCGGTGGACTCAACTGGGATACTACAGATGGTACATATATTACCTTATATCTCTTCTCGAATAAGTTTTTTAATTTTTTTTTTTCGTAGACACCCTGAGAGACTATTTTACTCAGTTTGGCAAAGTGGACGCCTGTACAATTATGAGAGATGCTGCGGGCCGTTCTCGATGCTTCGCTTTCTTGACTTTTGAAGACCCAGCGAGTGTTAATGCCGTCATGGTGCGCGAACACGTGCTCGACGGCAAAATTGTGCGTTCTTGCTTTCCCTATGAGATTCTATGACTCATTATACCAGATTGATCCCAAACGCGCCATTCCGAGGCAAGAACATCAGCGCGCGACTAAGCTTTTCATCGGTGGTCTTCCTGGAAGTGTTACCTCTGAGTCTATGCGGGAGTTCTTTTCGCAATTCGGCAAGGTTATTGATTCAACTGTTATGTTGGATAGAGAAACAGGACGAAGTAAGGGTTTTGGTTTCGTGTCGTTTGAGAATACGGATGTTTCGTCGTTCCTTGGGTTCGGTAACCTTGAAATTGATGGGAAATTGGTAAGCGGGGAAACTTTTTTTGTTGGTCAATCGGGCGCGTAAGTTGACTTTATTGTTTAGATTGACGTGAAGCTTGCGCAACCTCGGTATCAACGTGACAGCCAATTCAGTGAAGACGGTCAACAAGATCAGTCCGGAGGCAACAATTTCCAAAGTAGTGGTGGAGGACAAAATCGTTTCGGAAATACAAGCGGACCGCAAGGGAACTTTAGTGGTGCAAGTGGTGGTGGCGGTGCTGCACCGCAAACACCATTTGATCCTCAAGCTTTAGCTGCGCTGTATACTCGTATGATGCAAATGGCGGGTGGAGGTATGAATCCTGCTATGATGAACGGGATGGGTGGGATGAATCCTATGATGGGCGGAATGGGTGGACCGGGATTTAATAATGCCATGAGACCTGGGATGGGGATAGGGATGGGAATAGGAATGGGTGGTATGCCGGGTGGTATGGGCGGTATGCCTGGGGGTATGGGTGGCATGGGTAGGGGGATGATGCAAGGTAATGCCGGTGGTGGTGGTGGTGGTGGCGGCGGCGGCGGCAATATGGGTGGTAATATACCGAGAGGACCGAGAGGCGGACCTAGCGGGCCAGGTGCTGGTGGCAACATGCCATCTAACGCGAGTGTCGGACCTCAGAGAACAGGTCAGAGGGGTCAACATAACTTCCATCCTTATGCTCGGTAATCTCTCTCTCCTGGTTTCCATCCTGCTCTCAAACCGCGTTTTGTTTTGTCTTGTCTCTCGATGGGTGTCTTTTGGTGATCGTCGTCGTCGTCTTCCTCTGTCTGTTTGATTTTTTTTTCTTGCTCCCGTTTTTAAAAAAACCCTTTTGATCCCGTCTTGGTTGGTGGGGTTTTGTTGTGTATCAGGGAATAAGGGAGAAGTATTAATGTGGGGGTTGAAGGTTGTGGAACTGATCGCCTCCCTTTTTTTTGTTATGCGTTTGTTCTGACTGTTTGTAAAATACTATTAAAATAGCATATATCTTAGAAAATGACGTTTTTTTTTGTGCAGATAGTCAGATATCCAGGTTTATTGTTACTTATTTTTATAAGTAGATAAGACAAATAGTTTCCGTAGCTAAAGACCTTTGCTTGTTAGGCGGGGGTAATATCGACTATTAACGTTCACTCTCGCAGGTTGTGAAGAGCTGCGCCTTGCTTTCTCAGCATTATTCGTCGACGTCACCAAAAATTCTGGGTGTTAAGAAATCGAAGGAGACGAGTGTTACACACATGAGATGAACTAAGTCTATTACATTTGTATTCCCTGTAGAAACTCTTCGCAGCTGAGTAGTACAAGCGACGTTTAGTAAATTACTCCGGCAATGACAGGGTGTATACTACACATCGATACTATTTGGACGTCCCGAGTGTAAAAATCGGTACCTCCACTCCGACACCCCGTCATCTGGATCAACGAATGTCACTTCTACATAAGACATTTGAGTCCCATCAACGAAAACCGTAGCAAGTAGATCCTGGTGTCTCATAAACTGGCGTGCAAAGCGTTGCGTGCAGTGAGCGCATGTGGCCGGATGTGCACTTGAAAGGTAGCTCTCGTACCATGTCTTATGAGATGGCCGAATCGTAGAAACATAAAAACGGGGAACGTCTGTATCTTCTTCATCCTCTGATCCCAAGGCAGCGGAATGATACTTTTTAAACGAAGTTGACCATCCTTGATGCTGTTGTATATCATCTAATTCTTCTTGTTCATGCTATGTTGGGTGAGACTCATTAGACTCTTAAGAATAGTTGAAATTGTCACTCACTTTACAAGACGCAGTCCAGGGATTCGAAACCTCAATATCACTTCGAGTAGGACTTATAAACCGTAACTCGACCCCTCCGCAGATACTAGCATAATCAAACGCGCGAAGAGGCGCTTGCTTCAACTTGCGTAGCTTTGCGAGCTTGTCGCGAAACCGATCCTTAGCAGATATTTCAGCGTCGAAAATAGGATAGTGCTTTAAGGAACTTACGAAGACACACTCTGACAATTCATGAAAGAGAGAAACATACGGGGTTACGGCGAAACGTGTCGTCAATACATGAAAGCAGGATATACTTTTCTGAAAATCATCAGCACTGGAGAACACAATACGTGCCTGCCCCATTGCTCGTATGTATAATGTGATCCGGATCTCGTCATCAGTCAATTGAAAGCGCTCATCGCCAGGCCACGAAAGTGAAATGTTATCACAGCAGCCTTTCAAAAGTCCATCCGAATCGACACGGATATCTTCACCACGAGTAATGCCATCATCGTGAAGATCCTCAATGATTCCCAATGAAGTTGAGTTGTCTAGTGCATAGCCCTCGATACCAAAGTTACGGGAAAATCCAGATCGCTCGAAGTCTCGTAAAAAGTCATCAAATGATTTGTGATAATACGAGAGCTGATCGTCAGCTTGGTCAGGGTCAGGGATCTTCATAACGGCATGTAGATGACGGATAGCATCATACGCATCGTCCTCTGTCAATCCCAGTGCATTGCATTGCGTACGGAATCCGAGACGTGTAAACCGATTATATGGATGTAAGACTAGTAGTTTTCTGGTGTTAACCATGACGTGATCTGGGATATTGGAAAGGATCCTCTTGTACAACTCGTCGAGTCGATCCATCGGGTGATCTCTTCCCACCGCATGATCCTTTGCGCGGGAGTCGATCAGTTCGAGTACACGCCGGAGCTGAGCAGCTGGGCCAGCATGGATGGAGTTCCCGATATAGCGCACAACGGTTGAAGCATATGCGAAAAGCCCTCCTGCGGCTGAAGCAACCTTGGTAAATTCATGTTCTAATGGCCACTCTCGCTTGTGCCTGAGCGTAGGATGCTCATCTTTGATCTTCTTCAGCTCATCACGAAGATATCGTTGCACCTCTTCGCATGCTTCATCAGAATCTATCACCATCTCTTCCTTCGTGTACGCCCGTTTGACTTCGGGCTTGTCGAAAAACAATGTAATGTGAGGTTCGGGACGACTGGCAATAATCCATGCAATCGGCGATGTGGGGTGTGTGATGCAGAAATCCGTGATCAGCTCGAGAAGTTTCCGTTGAGTAGCGTGCTCATCGCATTCATCAAGGCCATCAATGACCACCAAGAACCGACGAGACGGCTGAAATAGGTATCCAAACATGAATGGTTCCACAATGAACTTCTTGAATTGTACTGTTAATGATTTTCGAAGGAGGGATGGGTCACAGCTGGTCTGATCACGTATGAATTGCCGATAGGGCCCACATTTCACAGCGAGCTGGTAGGCGATAGTCAAGATAGCCTTGCTTCCATCATTGCGACCGTTCATTGAAAGGAAGATGGAAGCAAAAACGATATCATCAGGAATCGTTTCGGTGACCATCTGCATGACAGCCGATTTCCCGACTCCAGCGGGACCCAGCACCCAGCGCAGCTTCTCTTCACCAATGCACTGTGTAATGAAGTCGAGGCACCGCTGTATGATGGCTAGGCGGGTTCCAGGGTGGCATCGTGGGGGAGGGTCACGGTCTGAAGAGTCAAATTCGGCTCCGATAATCGTCTCCTGTAAAAGGTTCTCCATGACTACGAAAAATATCATTGATAGTATGAAACGCAAAGTCGGTAAGTCTTACAATTGTCCCCCACAATATTGTGATTCTCAATAAACATGGTATCTTTGATAACAAAATTGTGAGCTTGGTTAAACATTTGCTGTAGCGAACACTTTGAGATAAAGTTTCGAATTTAATAAGAGACCCACATTTGACCCTTGATAATTCAACATCTGTCCTCGGGAGAGCGAAGATGGAGTAGAAGGGGCGAGGTTAGTAGATGAATAGTTCCGACCAGTCGAGTTGACATCATCTGTAAGATAACCCAGCGTGTCTAGTTTTCCTGTATCATTATCATGAGCCGATAGGTGCTGGTGGGATGGGGAGGTCCGCGAAGTATACAAGCTTGGTGATGTGTGAGCGGACGTGGAATTTCGGATAGAATCTGCAGAAACACCCGAATTTGGAGAGCAACGAGATACCACAGGCGCCACAACCTCATCTGTGCAATCAGCAGGTACTCCCAGACTTCCCATACTATTGCAGGGCAAACAAGAAGACGATTGCGATGATGATTGAGATAATGGGGAGGAGCGACGCTTCTTGGGTTGGCGAGAAAACCAAGAAAACGCGCGGCTTTCGGAGGGTGAGGTGGTGAACTTCCTGGACATGCACAACGTTGAAGGTAAGAGCCGAGGAAGAGTGAGAGAAGTGATCCCAGACTGCCTCGTGTATATATATATGACCATCAAAGACACGCCATGCCTCTAATTTAGGTTCTGCGCAGCTGTAGCAAAGCCGTGATTCTGTCATATTTGAGGCCCACTGAATTTCAAGCGAACAATGACTGTTCGCATTTTGGACGAGTCTGCATAAACGGCTGACGACTAACCTCGCGTGCCAAGTGAGCCGATGGTAAACAGAGCCCAAACAAAGATATCGAAATGTCACGGTCACTCATCCGATGACCACATCTCTCGAGCGCCCTTGCTCGCGAAACTTAGCTCCTTGGTCACATATGGCAGGGAAATAAATCAAATGTTCAAAATCTGATAGGAGTAGATCCTCATAGTAATCGCGCGATTTTAATAGTGTATTCTAAATTTATAGCAGTACAAATTCACTCGTAAACTCAAGCGGTCGTAAAGCCGCAAACAAAGGGCCACTATCCAGACCCACAAAACACGGAGGTTCTCAAACGGTCGGGTGTGCAAGGTATTCTGCATTAGCGAGTAGGCATAGATACTTCTGCACTTGTAACTCATCTGACCTCCTCCGATGGCATTGGCTGCTCCTCTCAACAATTGCCTTGAGAATTCACATAAGCGATTGTTCCATAGTGTTACAAAGTCACACCACTGTTGGTAAATAAGCCACACTGCCCGTTGTACCAGAGTAGGACAACTCAATGTATTCCATTGTACTATTGTTCTGTCCAACAGTAAAATCTTACTATTTGTCTGTGAAGAAGAATAGTATAATAGTATTGTCCTTTAGAGATGAGTTGACATAGAATGTTACTGTTTTTCTGTAAAGACAAATGGTATGTTATACTGCCAGAGGAGAATAGTACAATGATACTATCCTGTGCCAAAGGTGAATAGTACAATTGTACTGACCTGTGCCAGAGGTGAATAGTACAATTGTACTGACCTGTGCCAGAGGTGAATAGTACAATTGTACTGACTTGTGCCAGAGGTGAATAGTACAATTGTACTGACCTGTGCCAGAGGTGAATAGTACAATTGTACTGACCTGTGCCAAAGGTGAATAGTACAATTGTACTGACCTGTGCCAAATGTGAATAGTACAATTGTACTGACCTGTGCCAAATGTGAATAGTACAATTGTACTGACCTGTGCCAAAGGTGAATAGTACAATTGTACTGTCCTGTGCCACTTTTCTCTTATTTCAATCAGAAACTCTTTTAGATACAGATTCTCATATCCAAATGGTTCCACCTATAACATTTTGATATAATCTATTTCTAAAATATATATACAAACTATATTTTTTGGATTTTTAGCCTATTCCATATTGATAAAAAGACAGCTGTATACAAGATTGAACGATCTTGGCCCATGTACCTAATTGATTTCCGGATTCTTGCAAGTCCCCCATTTCCACATTCTGCAGCACTAGAATTTATCCTTCCAAGAACCAACTGTGTTTCAGCATGAGTCTTCAAAAAAAAAGCTTTAGAACATTTTGTATGTCCCATTGCATGAAAATCATCAATTAAGAATGATGTGTTTGTGAAAAAATCAGGTTCTCGAGCCATGCAGTATGGTGCAAGCTGACAGGCAAAGTCATATATAACATACTTTGGTGCTGTTGGCCACCTTGTAATAAGTGCGGAGAAGACGTCATTCCGGCCTTCATTAGCTGGTATACAGTGGAACCCATAGCATATGCTATGAGTACACCATGCAGCCATTAGGCCACCAGTAAGTTTGTTTTGGCCATATTGACTGTAATACTTATTACACAAACCACCTCGGTCCTTGGACTCTTTGGAAACATTGCCAGGAAAATCAGGATAGTGGGGCCTGTACCGCTGCTGAGCCATACTGTATTTGCATCCTGTCTATTTAACATTTTTAAGTAACATGATAAGTCACCATTCAGGAACACTTACCTTTTTCCAATCTTGTGAGATTTCAGAAACAGTGGGATCAACCAATGGTGCAGGCCATGCTATTGCTTGATCAAGCGCCTTCTTCACCCTATCTCTCATCCACAACACCACTTGTAATATGTCATTTGTGAACTCTCCATTTTCTCTTAGCTCATAGGATAACAAAGAGTATAAACAAGGAGCACATGCAAGTGGTCCAAGTTTGTCAATGGTAGGAAAGTTCAAAAAAAGGTCCAACTCAATCAGAGATGAACGGTTGATAACTTGAAGACAAGATTCATTTGCAGATATCTATAAATAATATTAATAACCATTTTCTTTGTTTCAGATAATCAAAACAGATATCCTACCTGTGAGAAAAAAGTCTGGACCTGTGGTGGAGGATTGTTGACTATGAGTTTTGTAGGGTTATAGTATCTTTGAAAAAAAGGATGAAGTTGATTATAGTGTTCCTTTAGTAAGGCTTCAACTTTCGGTAATTCTTGAAGCCATTGCAGTTTTTGTTCAACTTGAATTCTTGAAGTTTCCTATATATTGAATTTATAAGAACAGAAAAGAGAGAATAGAAATGAATTGACAAACATTCTCAGGTAAGAAAGAACCAGTGGAGACAAAGGCAAGTAGCTTTCGGATTTCTTTATCTTCAATAAAAGGCTGTGTTTTGGGATATTGGCCTTTGCAGATAATAGAATTAGAATGGAGAGTTGTTGGTGGATTTATTGTATTTTGTATTTGTTTTTTATTGAATGAAAGCATGACACCATCCTAGATAATAGTATCTGGAGTTGGTCCACATCGAGGACAGATCATGTCATTTTGAAGGTCTAAGAGGTCCGCATATCCAAACCAGACAGTCCGGAACACTGATTCATCCACAAAAGTAGCACCAGGGTTCCATTGACTATATCTTCTTGTTAAAACTTTGATCCATGCAGAAAAGGGCGTTTCGGAAGAAGTATAGCAAGAAGTGTAGTCATGGAGAAGATCGTGGGTAAAAAGCATCATGTTGTTGTAGTTGAAGATACCAAGCTCTCGAAGATCTGGTCCAATCATCCTACCCGGATATCTTGATGATAAACTGCATTGTGGGCATTTCTGAAGTTGTATTGTTGTAGTTGTTGGTTTTAGAAGTGTATAGATTGTGCACGTTCTTTTGATAACATCTTCATTTTCTTGAAACAAAGCACCACAACGACATTTTGACAAAGGGGATAGCTTTAATATAGAGGGAAAATCCATAGTTGGCATAGATTCTGGATAGAGGTTGAAATTGGAGGTTATTCTTGCCCAATATGGCATCATGATTGGAAGATATGATATTGAAGAGCAGTTGCCATTATTGTCCGAAGACTGATTTCTTGGTCCGGCACCAACTTGTGTTGACTCCACTTGTATTAAGTCTATAAGTCTTTAAGAACAAAAGTTTGAAAATGAGATGAAAACCAATACCAGAAGTTAGGTGTTCATCTTCATCAAAACTAATAGATGTAATAGCGCGCAAGTATTCTTGACATCTTGTTATATGTGGACACAAGAGAACACCATCTTTGGAACATTTCCAATCACCAAATCCTGTGTCGGGCCCAGTATATGTCACAACAACCCTAAGTCTTCCCAATTCTGGCTTATCTCTTTGGCCAACAGAGAAATGGTTTATCCAACCACTTGAACAATTATCACGCCAGAATAAAGTTATATCTGGGATATTGTCTGAATATAAAACAGATATATTAAGAGGCTGTTGGAATAAACACATTAGACAAGCAGACCTTGATGTTGGTATCTTTCTCTACTCTGTTCAAGTAACTCTTTTCTCAGGTAACGTTGATGAATACAATCATCTTCATTGTTTGCAGTAGAACAATAGCAAACTGGATTGCCACCCTGACTATAATCTAACTGAATGTGGTGCCATGCTTCCTAAAGTAAAGGCAAATTAGTTAAAGATAACACAAATTATGGTTTATCATACCGTCCTCTGACTCAACCTTGAATCCCATCCAGTTACAACATATAAATCACTTGAAAGCTGAAGGAAAGGAACCGCTTCAGACTTTACAGCTTCTACAAAGAGTTGAAACATGTCATCATCATCATCACCCCCCCACACTCCCAACACCGGCGTAAACATATGACTACTGGTACCATCATCTGGAGACCAAAATATATCATCGCCTGCAGGAATAGTGGGGCCTGTAGTCTGTGACAATGTCTGAGAAGTCCCTGTTCCTTGCTTCACAGAAGACTGTAACTGAACTCTTTGTTTTTTCTGTGGAGATCGATGATGAATTCGGAATGAATTGTTCACAATTGATGGCATCGATGGTACGGAGATAGGGCTTGGAATAGTTATCGGTACTTGACTTGTAGGTGAAACAGGCCTAGGCCTTCTACGTTGTTGGCCTGCTTCAGATGATCTACCACCCCTACCAACATCATTACTTGTAGTCGCAGCCCTTGGTGTGTCTCTGTCTCTGTTTGGTATAAGATAGATAGTGTCTTCAGTAGATGGGGACAAGACCCTAAAACGTCTTTTTGGTTTGTCGGACATAAGAAAAAGTGAGGATTGTATGGTGAAAAAGTGAGGATCGTATGGTAGGAGGAAAATTGAACCCAACAAACAGAATGGCATATCTGTACTAAACATAATTCCCAAAATAGTATATTACATATTGTATGTTTTTAGTTTTTTTTTTCCCTTATTCTGCTTCTCCAAAATGACATTGCCTCGCGTTAGAAAGCCAAGGCATTGTAGGATATGTCCCAACAAACCTCTTAAATCAAACTGTATGTGTTCAAAGAGGGGCAAAGACAAGGGCAAGATGTTGAATGGTACAGGAAAATTTCGAAATATTCGTTGACTAATTTCATTAGCAGAAGTGCCAGAACCAGTTCAAGCGACCACCAGCATTGAACAAACCACTCAAATCACTCAGCTAGAGCAGGAAGTTGTAGAACTTGGGCAACAAACCCTGGTAGGTTGTTTGAACAATCCTTGATTACCAGTTATGAACTATACACATGTATAGATTCCCATTGATCCCGTTTTATTGTTTGGCGACAATGTGGCTGAGGAAGGCAGTGTTGGTGTTGACATCGAAGAAGGCCACCAAGATGAGGCAAATAGTCATCATGCGGTTGAATGTGGTGGAGATGATGATGATGGTGGAGGGGACGCTCCATCAGAGTCAGAACCAGAAGATGCAACAAACAAGAAGAGGTTAACCACAGCACAGAAAATTGAGGCAAATGGGATGGTTCAGGGTGTTCAACGTGGCAATTTACCTTATGGTATGTTTATATATCTGTATTATGAATGTTATCGTTTCTTGAATTTGGCCAGTTATTGCCCGCCACAAGAAACCACGGAGTCCTATTGCCTATTTGTCAAAGGCAACCCATAGATATAATAGAGAACTTCCCCAGATTATATCTCGAGTAAGTATATGTAACTGTTTTTAATGATTCTGAATCTAAACGGAAAGAAAGGCCGAAAGAGTAGCAGATGAGACAGATGCTTACGTTCTCCTTCTGGCACAGCAAGCAAAAGGATCATCGGCTCTTATACATTACTCCTCCCAAAGGCTGAGGAGGGAAGCACCGGAGAACGTCGCCTCCCTAATTCAACAATTTCAAACGTTGATGACAAACCTTGTTCTGGCCAAAAGGTTGGATACCTTTGAAATGACAAAGAAGTGGCAACAATCTGAGGAAGCTAGAATTGAGGCCGAGCAGAGGGTCCTGGAGTCAGAGAGGCGCTCAAAGAACCTGGATGAACAATTAGAGGCTTCAAATGCAATAAACAGACAACTGATGGTGCAACTAGAAGAGTACCGTAATCGCAGTCATCTTGAATAAATATCTTTAATGTGGGTTTCAAAAAGCCACGATGTTTGAGCTGTTGTTACGTTTGAGCCCATTAGCCCATTGTTTGAGCTGTATGTTTGAGTGGTTGTTAGTATTAGAGCATTACCCTGTACCAAGAGTGCTGTTATATTCAAAAATTCAACGCCTCTATCCCTCCGAGCTCTATCCTGTATCCTGTATTAACAGACTCTATCCCGCCTCTATCCCTCTGGTATCAATCCTTAGAGTTAATACAGGATCTATCCTGCCTCTATCCCTTGCCTCTATCCCTCCGGTATCAATCCCTAGAGTCCAGGTTGGTATCAATCCTTAGAGTCCAGGTTCCTTGTTGCTCTTCTATCCTGTATCAACGGACTCTATTCTGAGTCTGCCTCTTCTATCCTGTATCAACTGACTCTGTTCCGTAATTGTGTAGTCTGAGTTCGTGAGTTCGCCTCTTCTACCCTGTATCAACAGGCTCTTCTATTCTGTGATCGGAATTCACCTCTTTACCTTGGCTCTATCCTGTATCAATGGACTCTAGCCTGTATTCCGTAGAGTCGAGTCCACTCTATCCTGTAACTATCCTGTATCAATGGACTCTATCCTAGGCTGTATTCTGTAGAGTCCAAGTCCAAGTTCACTGTTGCTCTGACTCTGAGTATGAATCTCTTCTATCCTGTATCAACATTCCCTGTTCTGTAGAGTCCGAGCTCGCCTTTGCTCTATCCTCTCTATCCTGTGCCAATCCTGTATCAATGGACTCTATCCTGTATTCGGTAGAGACCTCGCGAGTTCACTGTAGGGATGAGTAATCGGCTACGCCCAATTCGGCCGATCACTACCCCTTACACTTCAACCACCACCATCCCGAAAGGCCGCTCTCAATTTCCTCTACCCAGCAATCTCGCGGAAGCGGCTCACACTCAAGATAACATTAATCTCCGAAGTAGCAAACACGCAGGGACGATATAAGAGTAATCGGCTAACTCTTATCCCTCGGACTCACCCCCCCGACGTACGATAAGGACATCGGCCGTCCAACTTCGGCAGACAGCAAAGCAGGAGATATCGGCGTCCTCGTCGTCGAGGAACAGAATGAGGAGATAAATTTTTTTTTCTATTCAATTAGACATCGGGTACGAATTTAATTTTAAAAATCTTACAATGTCGGTGGCTCTCGCCACTCGACTATCTATGCTGAACATGTGTATATAAAAGAGCCACAGTGTAGTAGGATAAACCACCGAATAATCACCCTTCCTTTCTTGCAGTTCCAACCATCATACGCCTGTCCTTGCTCTGAAATCCCCGAGACGTCGTCTCGATCCTCTCGTTTAAAGTCTTGAAGCTCTGTCTTTGCTCTCTCAGCTATCTCAGCTTACTCCTCGCTGCCTCAGCGTTCCCTCTGCTGTCTCGGTACAGCCTCGGCTCTCTTGTCCCCGGTTCTGAAGCCCCGAGGTCGTTCTGTCGATCTCACTTTGTTGAGGAACTCGTCCGCCCTTCATCACTGTTGGTCAATATATCTATCCTGTATCAACAGACTCTATTCTGTAGAGTCTGCCTTGGCTCTCTCTATCCTGTATCAATCCTGTATCTATCAATAATGGACTTGCTTCTTACTAGTCGATGAATGTTGCTTCTTACTAAGTTTCCAAGTACCTTAATATTGCGAGTGTAGAACCCTTTAGGGTTAGGGTTAGGACAATGGAAAAGCCGAAAATTAAGTCATTGGGTTTGGTACATGACAAGCAATAGTAAGTAAGACAGGTTGAAGATGAAATACATGCTCTTCTACGATCAAGGTCAAACACAAGTTTTACAAACAAGGTATATATATCTATCTACAATGACTCAGGATGACAATGAGTAAGGATCCTTTACTCATTGTCACCGCGAGCCCGAAGAGGGAAAGTGAATATGTCCGGGGCTACTACGTCGACTGCGGCAAATACATGAACATCCCTGTCATAGATTAGGATAAGTGATTGAAATGCTGGACAAAATAACATATACGTAACTGGCGCAGATTCGAGGTGGATCGCTCGCGGAGGGTGGAAGCTAGATGGTACATGAAATCAGACTCAAGAAGGGACCACAAGAACTGGTACTTACTTACCCGGGTCTACATCACATGGATGTAAGGGCAAGACAAGGCTGATCAGTGGGCGGCGGACCGGTAAGTGAGCCTAAGAGTGTGGGACAGAGAGGGATAACAGAGTGAGAATATGAGGAGCGCGGCGAATACTATGGACATACTGTATACAACGGGACACTGATATCCCACCTGGCTGGTATTTTGTTGGGAATGTGGAGCTGCAATGCGGGAGTCATGAGCAACCGACTCATGATAGATAGAGATGGGTGTTAACATACCTGGTGCAATAATAGCATCGGGACGTGTGTATTCCCAAACAGGCCAATGTGGGAAAGGTACAGCTATCTCGAGCCATAAACTGCGACGTTTCACTTGGCAGGATGTTCAGCATTAGGGGGATAAGAGTGGAATAGAAAGGACTCGCACAAAGCGGTTGATGTTTTAATCCAGGAATCGAAAGCACGATCAAACGCTGAGAGGCGAAATGGTGTAAACCTACTCTGGATATTTAGTGAATATGAGTCATAAAGGCCAGGATGCGAACGCACATGAACATTGCTGAGGCCGCCACCCTGATACGTGTTGATAAGGCTCTGCAGCAAAAGAGCCAACTGTCACCGTCTGCCCAATAAAGAATCAGAGGCACGGCCACCATACAAATTGGTACGTAAACACCTACCCCCCAGAAAAACGAAGAGGATGCAATGTAAAACGCAGATGAACACCGCAAGGCAAGATGATGGACCCCTAAGCAAATGTACCAAAAGAGTCAGAGACGTGGCCACAGTACAAACTGGCTGGTTGACACTTACCTCCAAAAAAATGAACAGGATGCGGTATAGAATGTGGGTGAACGGCGCGAGGCGTGACGCGTGTTGATGGATACCTGAGCAGACGTGGCAAAAGAATCAGAGACGCAGCCGCGGTGCACAGTGGCACATAGACACTTACCTCCAAACAAACAAACAGGATGCAGTGTAGACCGCAGGTGAACACCTGAGCAAACGTGCCGAAAGAATCTGAGACACAGTCATGGTGCAAAACAGCGCGTAGACACTTACCTCCAAACGAACGAACAGGATGGAGCGCAGAACGCGGGTCAACGGCGCGAGGCGTGACACGCGTTGATAGAGGCCTCAGGAAACGTGCCGAACAAACCCACACGAAAAGGATATGGTGAATGGAATCAGAGACACGAGAGTAGTAGCGAGGTGCAAGAGATAACTTACCGCCCAAGGAAATCATAGAATAAGTTTAAGCAGCCATAAGGCCGTTCCGATGATAGTAAATGAGCCCCCAGATCCCAAGGTAGACACTTCCATGGCCAGCCTATCGTTTCCGTTCAGGCAGCGGTATGGCAACGGGAATGATGGGATGCAATCCCGAGATTCCAAGCATCTGTACCTCCACGTCATCACCAATGGTAATGATGAACGCCGTCTGCTCAAAGCAGTTGACGTGTGAAGGGAGCTCTGACCCTCTTGCCCGTGGCTGAAACGGCCTAGTTCGCTACCAAACTCGTCATGTACCACGGGCGCTTGGTACAATTCAGAGATGGCAATGAAGTCGGTGGGATCAGCAGAGGGGGAAACTAAGGAAACAATGCGATGCGAACGCTTTTGAGGCGAGGTTAGGACCAATCGGACGACATTCCCTATGCGGCTCGGTAGAAAGCATGAGACAGGGGACTCTTGAGGCGATCGGAAAATTTTTGAATGCTCACTAAACACCTGACCCCGACCTATCTCCAGATGCGCATTGCCAATGCTGACCTATATCCCCACTGGTACATGATATCTCCTGGCGGTAAGGGAATGAAGGCGGGTGGCGGATAATGTTTGAACCTCGTACGATGTTACTTTCTGTAGGGAAACAACCAAAACATAAGACCACGCACCAAAGATAGTAACACGGGTTACACGTGCCTCATCGACGCGTTGAAGTGGCGCACAGCGATGTTATCTGGATGACGATGTAGCCGCTAAAGGGAGCAAGTTCTTTGTATGTACGCATTTGGTCACCTATCAACATGATTTGTGCAGACCTTCGCAAACGACACCATCACTTTGACACACGGACCTGGAGGACTGTGAAGGATCGCAATCTCCCTTCCACTTTCATCGCCCTTCTACCACCCTTCCTGATTCACACCGATCTCCGCACGGTGAGACATATCTCTGTCTACAACTGGTGAGCGATCGGTTACTAACCAGTTAGAATGCATACCAACATTCTAAACGAATGCAATGGGATAAATTGGGAGGGTGAATGGTACATCTGTACTATTCCTACCCTCTCAGTGCCGGTCATCTGCCGTTCAACTTGATGGCTGCCAAACCCTCTCATTTTCGTTTCCGAAGTAACAGCAAATGTCGTGGCAGAAACAAAAAGGGCTGCCTCATTAGAGAAACTGGCCTTCGAGCAGAATTGCTCACCAAGTTGAGACGCTGGTATGAATATGAAGAGAAACATTCTAAGTAAGTGTCCTGTTTCATATCACCATGCAACTTCATTGTTGATGCTACGCAATAGTCTAGTGGTCAATAAGATCACTGGTTCTACTCGTAGAATCTGTTCAAGCGAACAAGCTGTGGACAAGAGTATCATTGCCAAAGCACTCGCTTCCGCACTCTGCCATCGTTGTAAATGTTTTAATTCAATCTTTTCAGCCTTCTGCTCACTGGCCTCTATAGTTGTTGTCGATGTGGATGTGGCTGACCACCAGTCTCGCAACTTCAAGCTTCCCAACTCACAGTTCGGTCATATCTCCTTGCCCTGTACCATCGTTGACCGCCAAGGACGAATCTTAGTCTGGTATTTCCCGGCCTTACTTCCAGACAAATACCAAGTGAGTACACATCGTAAACTGGCAACTGTAATTATTGATGCAGCTTTGATGTGTGTAGCGAAAGATCATGAATGGTACTAAATATCTAGATCCTATTTTTGCTCGGTCCGTATCATCCACCCACTGGCGTACCAATCGGCACTATTATCTGAAGAATGGGGTTGGTATAGTGAACGGCACAGAGACATTTTCACCGGGTTGGTTTGCCTTAGGCCATGGGGTAAACTTTCTCCTTCCGATTATCTCCTGATTTGATATTCATCGCACATGTCCATTTCAGAAATGTCCCAATGCCGAGATCAAGGCATCCTGCTCTCTCCGTTCCAACATGCACCGCGGTGTAACGGATTGGTTGGAAGAAATTCAAGAGCCATTCAGATTTCTCGACCACCTCCTTTCAATGACTCATCCTAAATTGTATGATGCCACATCTTGTGTCCAGGCTCAGCTTCAGGTGAATCCAGTGACTAAAAGATATGCGAAGTTGTGGCCTTCGGTTTTCTCAGGCATGAACCCTATCACCAATAGGGTTACTCCTGAGCATAAAGACAAGTTTGGGCACATTTCTTGGTACGATCAAATTATCACTTTGGGAACATATGACACTGCTACCTTGAGTCTTCCTGAACTTGGTACGACTCTGCAGTATAACCCCGGAACTGTGGTTCACTTTTGTAGTAACCTTTTAACACATTCCGTCTCTGGGTGGAACAAGGGTAATAGGATTTGTTATGCATCATTCTTTCGCAAGGATGTTTTCGAGAGAATGGGTGTGGATTTGCCAAGCTGGGCTACCATTGATTATTATGGGCTTGATTCGAAATGATCGGTATTTAATACTATAAATGGGGTTGGGAACATTCTTCACCGCATGCCCTCTATATGAATACATGTTTCAAGTATATATATATACTTTTTCGCAAGATAACCATCACTAGCCATCTTAGTGAACCAAATTTGGGTATTTGAAATCGAGAGTTAGATTGAAGATTCACGGCTTAACACTAATATATCTGTTGTGATTTGTAACAGCTTGACTATCTTCTGAACTATCATTGTCATAAAAACGTTTAAGGATATGTTTGACATCAATAACAACAGTGAGCGGAATTTTGTATACATTGTAATCACTTCTAACGTTCATAGCCATGGTTTTGAACCAAGAGAAAGTCAGCCTGATCCAAAAAGAAATTGAACATTACCAACAAGAACTTGCCGCTGCCGAAGCCATTGAGAAGAAGACCCCCTCTGCTGCAAACAAAGGTATGGTTGTACTCCACAGGGCAGCAAACATGTCGAACCTTTGCTAATGTTGCGATAATTGATGTAGCACACATCAAATCAATCAAGGGCCTCAAAAAATCGGCTATGGGACGACTCATGAATGCTCGAAAAGCCCAAAAAAATGCAGTGTCTGGTAAATTAGTCAATTCGTCATCTGGTCCTTCTGGTCGTGCTATCAGTCCTGTTCCCAATCTCTCTGTTTCCACTGTTCCTTCTGTCACACTGTTGGCTGACACGGGCGCTATACATGGACCCACCAATGCTACCTCTTTGGTGAACACTATAACCACCCCTTCTGATTTTGATATGGCGGGACCTGAGGTGTCTGTTGATGGCTCTAAAAGTACGTCAATATTTTAGACAATTTTCCTATACCAATTGTTGATGCCGATTTCAGCTACTAGTGGCTTAGTCCTCCCATCAGCTTCTGACACCATTTCTCCTGACCCTGCGGCTGCCAATACTTTCACAGTCTTGTCTCAGGATGAAATATCGCAACGTCCCTCAACTCCACTCCACTCACTTCCTGCTTGTTCATCAAATCCGGGCATGTTCCTCCCTGAGAACAAAATGAATTTAATTTCTGACTTTCATCGTATGCATTCTCTTCTGTTTTGCAGCTACATAGACCTTAATGACCTTTCCAATATTTTAGAGAACAATCTACTTAAACAAGGTGGGAATTATGTTGAGGTTAACGATGATGACACCGGTGTGCCTGGAATATTTGGGTCAGATGATGAAGAGAATATGGGGATAGCTGGGTCGGATAACGCTGCCAGAATAGCGACGTTGGATAAACCTGCTGAGAACTCTGGAATGGTAACAGGTGATTCCAACATTTTGCAAATATCAGGTAGAAATCAGATATTATATCATATATACTACAACGCTGATTTTCGAGTTTGTATAGATAAAAAAAGGCCCTCCTTAACCCCAAGGCAAGATGAACCTAGCAAGAAAGTCAGGAAAGGAAAAGAGAAAGCGAAAGAAGAGGAAGAACAAGGAGGGAGTACACTAGAAGCAAACAAAGAGGCTCTTGGTAAGTGTTCCACAAAGTCGATCAGTATAACAACTGAGGGACACTCCAAATTGATTTTACAGAATACAAGCCCTCTGCATACCAAGTTGAAACGGCAGGATGGAAAGTGGCAGCGGTGGTAAAAAAGAATCAGAGGGATGGAAAGCCATGTACGTTTTTACTGGGATAAAAGTTTATCTAATGTCTCACAAAGATCAAAGTTGAACATCGAGCCATCGCACGGCAATGGCTGACTGCCGAAACAGTCAGAGGTCAACCATTCATTCCTTACTCCATGAGGGAAATCTTTCATAAAGATCCCGATTACCTTTCCGATATTGTGACAACAGACTATGACCTTGCCCTGGAGTTGTTGTTAAACAACCGTGAAAACTATCTTTGTCTCTACCACTCAGTACAGAGTCGGCAAGTCAATGCCGGCAAAATCAATAACCTTGAAGGCCCTACTCGCATTTATGGAATTGACTATTTCATGAACAAGAACAGTGAAGCAGGTGATGGTATAAGGCGTCCTCCTCAGCATCTTCACTGTGGATGTCATGAAAGAATTGCATTGGCTGGGTTCGTCATGTGGAAGACCTGGAAGGCTCGGGCAATTATCAATGGTCAGGAAGTTGAAGAGCCTCTACTGACATCGTTCACACCACGTCAGGTTCTTTTTATTCTTCAATTTCTCAAGCGGACCTTTGGCTACACAGTGGAGGACATGTTTACTGGAGATTTTGATGATGTGTCGACAAATGCAAACAAAGCAGAAACGGTGGAAAAGACGGCAAACTTTCTTGGGGCTAAGTACAGGGAACTTACGGGAAGGGAACTAAAGTTGGATGAGAAGTATACGATCCCAGAAGAGAGAGGCGAGAGGAAGTGGTACTAAATCTTGTATATTTGGTACCAATCTATTTTGTTTGTGAATGAGTAGAGGTGGACTCTGCCAGATCAAAGCTATTGTTCTAATACATAGAACGGTATGATATTATCACTCAGAGGACATACAGGTTAATACAGTTGTACTATTCTGTATCCATGGGGGGTAGTACAGTTGTACTATCCTGTATTCATGCAGAATAGTATGCTTGTATTATCACTTAGGATAGTACAGTCATACTATCCTGTATTCATGCAGAATAGTATGATCGTACTATCATGTGTTTACACGGGATAGTACAATTGTACTTTCCTGTATTTATGCAGAATAGTGCAATCGTACTATCCTTATTTATGCAGGATAGTACGATTGTACCATCCTGTATCCACACAGAATAGTACAGTTGTACTATTCTGTATCCACACAGGATAGTATAATGGTACTATCCTGTATTCACGTGGGATAGTATGATTGTACCATTCTGCATTCACGCAGAATAGTAAGATCATACCTTCCTGTATCCACGCAGTATAGTAAGACTGTACTCTCCTTACGATTGTACCATCCTGTATCCGCACAGAATAGTACAGCTGTACTATTCTGTATTCACACAGGATAGTATAATGGTACTATCCTGTATTCACGTGGGATAGTATGATTGTACCATCCTGCATTCACGCAGTATAGTACGACCATACTCTTCTGTATTCACGCAGAATAGTACAATTGTACTATTCTGTAGTCGGGCAGGATAGTACAATTGTATTGTTCCCTGTTAAGACAGGATGATACGATTCTACCATTCTGGTGACACATGGGAGAATAGGATAGTATAAATATACTATCTGCTATCACTTGATCATACTATGTAGGCGCAGAATTCTGTCCTGACTGTGTGTGGTTCTGACAACCAGCTGTGTTTCTTTTATACAATCTGTTGTGTTACTTTGTGACACAATTTGACCGTCTCTTACCCCTGAGAATTAAACCCATTTCCTGATGTTTGCATTCCCGGTAGGAGCTCTTCGCTGGTGAGTAGTACAAGCAAGTTAGTGAATTACTCTTACATACTACACATCAATACTACTTGGACGTCCTGAGTGTAAAAATCGATACCTCCACTCCGACACTCCATCATCTGGATCAATGAATGTCACTTCTACATAAGACATTTGAGTCCCATCAACGAAAACCGTAGCAAGTAAATCTTGGTTGTTCATGAAGTGGCGTGCAAAGCGTCGTGTGCAGTGAGTACAGATATCCAGATATATACCTGAACTATGGCTTTCATACCATATCTCATGAGATGGTTGAAGCATAGAAATATGAAAACGGGGAATGCCCGTCTCTTCGTCGTCCTTATTGTCTGAGTCGACTCGATGATACCTTCTAAACTTGGTAGACCATCCTTGCCGCTGCTTTAAATCATCTGATGGCAGGTACACATGCTGTATTGGGTGGGAGTCATTAAACCTTTAACAATAACTGAATTGGGCACTCACCTCGCAAGACGCATTCAAGGGATCGAAAACTGGAATATCACTTCCAGTCAACCTCACATAGCGCAACTCGATATCTCCACAGACCGCAGCATAGTCAAACGTGCGCAGAGGCACTTGTTTCAACTTGCTGAGCTTTACAAGTTCACCGCGAAACCGATCCTGATCAGATATTTCAACATTGAAGATGAAAAAAAGTGTCAAAGAACTTACAAAGACACAGTCCGGCAATTGATGAAAGAAAAAATGACGTGGGGTTACAGCGAAACGTGTCGTCAATACATTAAAGCAGGATATACTCTTCTGAAAATCAGCCTTGACAGCGAACAGAATACATGCTTGCACCATTGTGCGTGAATACAACACGATCCGGATTTCATCATCGGTCTCTCGAAAACGCCCATCACCAGGCCACGAAAGCAAGATGTTATCACAACAACCTTTCAAAAGTCCATACAAATCGACATGGACATCTTCACTATGAGTAACACCATCATCATGAAGATCCTCAATGATTCTTAATGAGGTAAAATTTTCGAGTTCATAGCCCTTGATATCGAAGTCACGAGAAAATCCAGAGTGGTCGAAGTCTTGTAAAAAGTCATATAATGATTTGTGATAATATGACAGTTGATCGTCAGCTTGGTGAGGTTCGGGGATCTTCATGACGGCGTGTAGATGACAGATAGCATCATATGCATCGTCCTCCGTCAACCCTAGTGCATTGCATTGTGTGCGGAATCCAAGACATGCGAAACGGTTATGTGAATACAAGAGTAGTAGTTTTCTGGTGTTAACCATAACGTGATCCAGGACATTGGAAAGGATCCTCTTGTACAATTTGTCGAGTTGGTCCATCGGATGATCACTCCCCATTATGTGATCCTTTGTGTGGGAGTCAATTAGTTCGAGTACACGATGAAGCTGAGCAGCTGGTCCTGCACGAGTGGAATTGCCGATATAGTGCACAATGGTTGAAGTATACGCGAAAAGCCCTCCTGCAGCTGAAGCAACTTTGGTAAATTCATGTTCCAATGGCCACTCTCGCTTGTGCCTGAGTGTAGGATGCTCATCTTTGATCTTCTTCAATTCATCACGAAGATACCGTTGCACCTCGTCGCACGCTTCATCAGAATCAATCACCATCTCTTCCTTCGTGTATGCTCGCTTGACTTCAGACTTGTCAAAAAACAATGTAATGTGAGGTTCAGGACGACTGGCAATGATCCATGCGATTGGCGAAGTAGGGTGTGCAATGCAAAAATTGGTAATCAACTCGAGGAGCTTTCGCTGAGTAGCATGCTCGTCACATTCGTCGAGGCCATCAATGACCACTAAGAACCGACGAGACGGCTCAAATATGCGTTCGAGCATGAATGGTTCCACAATGAACTTCTTGAACTGTACTGTTAATGATTTCCGAAGGAGGGATGGGTCAAATGTGATCTGATCACGAATGAATTGCCGATAGGGCCCACATTTGACGGCAAGCTGGTAGGCGATGGTTAGGACCGTCTTGCTTCCATCTCTATGCCCATTCACAGAAAGGAAGACGGAAGCAAAGACAATATCATCGGGAATCGTTTCGGTGACCATCTGCATGACAGCCGATTTTCCGACTCCGGCGGGACCCACCACCCAACGCAACTTCTCCTCACCAATGCATTGTGTAATGAAGACGAGGCACCGCTGTATGATGGCTAGGCGGGTACCAGGATGGCATCGTGGAGGAGGGTCGCGGGCTGAAGAGTCGAATTCGGCACCAATAATTGTCTCCCGTAAAAGCTTCTCCATGACTAGCGGATACTTTGTTAAAGAGAAGAATTGCAATGTTGGCAAGTCTTACAATGGTCTCCACCCATGTTGTTGTTCTCAATAAATGTGGTATCGTTCATTACAAAGTTGTGGGCATGATGAAACGCTTGCTGTGAGGAACACATTCAGAGGGAGTTTCGAATTTAAAAGGACACTTACACTTGACCCTTGGAAATTCAGTGCCCGTCTTTGGGAGATTGGAGGTGGAGTAGGGCGCGTGGTGGATGCAGACAGATAGTCCTGACTGGTTGAGTCTTCTAAGCAACGCGTAGATTGTGCAGGGGGTACATCCTTATCTCCGCAACCAACGGGTACTCCCAGGCTTCCCGTACTACCGCTGGGCACAGGAGGAGACGACAGAGGGAGTGGGAAAGGGGAACGTTTCTTGAAACGGCGAGAAAACCAAGAAGAGGTGCGACTTTTGGAAGATGGAGGAGGTTTGCCAGACATGTTCTATGGCGAGAAAGTAAGAGTGGGAGAAGTGATCCCAGCCAAATATATGTGGCCATCAGTCGCACGAGGAAGGTCACAGCCAGGTTTCGATTTCGGGTTCTGCGCACCGGTAGCTGTGGCAGGGCTGTGATTTTGCCATAGCAGAGCTACCCAAAATCTCAATTCACGGTTGAAAGAGCCTGCCCTGTCTGAGAGTGAGAGACAAATCATAGGCGGATAGCAAGCAGGAGTCCAAACAAGGATACTCACAGGTTAGGGTCACATGGAAAGGACCTATCTGCGTGTAGTCATTCATCAGCAAAACAGCTCAAAAAATGTAAGGCTTTAGAATTCAACGGCAACGTGTAAAGTATACCACTATGTCTAAAGTTTCAAGCAAGGTGAAAACTAAAATTGAAACGTGCTGAATATATTGTATATAATGTATGCTTCCTGAACAATGGCGAAGAATGGAGAGCTTACAATCTTTTGTTGAGATTACAATCTTTTCTTCAGATTACAATCTTATAGTGCCGAGGACAGCAAAATTTATTACCTAATACAGCTATATATGGCAGCATGAGCCAACGGGCAGAATTTATATATGGCCTGTTTGACCCGTCGGCACCACTGGGAATCGAACGCCAGACCTCCTGGGAGCAAGACCACGCAGCAAGCCACTTAAACACCTGAGCCACAGTACTGACTTACTCACTTAGTACATACGTCAAATATATACACAAATTCAAAAAACTCGAAAATTTTCTAAGTCCCTCAGCCGCTGGTATGCACCATCGATGCTGCCCTCGTATAATGTTAGATTCATATACCATTTAATTTTAGTGTTGGAGTCAGGCTTTTAATCCCACATTAAAGATTGAAGCATCGATGTATTCTTCGAAAAAGATTGTAATTTTAATATGATAAATTGTGACATGATTGTATGCTTTGAAAAAGATTGTAATCTTAAACAAATAAAATGTGCCATGATTGTATTCTTTTATTCAGATTGTAAGGTCTTAAAAAGCTTCTATTGTCCATTCATTTCACTTTACCAGAACGTAAGCATTCACATTTTCTTTATTTGTAATACAATGTTTGTTTATGAGGTAAGGTCTACAATATTTGAGCCGATTTGCTGATGTTGTCACCGTCGCAGCAGTGTTTGAACTAGAACGGCGAACGCCTACGCGAGGCTTCTATCATATCTGAGGCTCCCAATCATTCATTGCAATAATCCAATACCCGTCATTCCATGAAAACACAGTCAGCTCTTATTATCTCTCATGGGCTTTCGTACGAGTGGTTTTGTGCAGAAGGCGATAAAATAAGTTTTTGCTGAGGCTGCGCGGGCATCTGAGAGACTCACTTACTACTTTGGACATGCCAGGTGCATTCGACGTGAGTCATGGCGTAAATACCTTGTCCCCTGCCTTTGACATCGCACGCGTGGCTGTTTATGTTGTAGCTGGTCTCCGAGAACTTGAGCAGCAACTTGGTCTTTTTGGATTTTGTCGGTGATTTCTGTCTCAATGTTACCGAAGGGGTCCAGACGTTCGTGTCTGAAAGCGCCCCTATGGTTCTTTTACAATGTCGAAAAAACATACACAATGCCAAGCCCTTTTTCCCTATGGCTTGTTCCCGTACTTAAGATCTATCCGAATGAATCGGAATAATTTACAAGCGCCCATGAAACCCCTCTTACCTGCCACAAATTTCTGAAATGCAGCCCATTTTATTGTGTGGTTATGTACATCTCTGATATCGGACACTGACCTATTAATTATAAATATTCCTGTATCTGACTCCAACGGTAGAATTGAATGCTCCTCTCAATGACTGCTTCGAAGAATTTTCTTATGTTTGTATCGCCCGTACGGACTCTTTGCAGTTGAGTAGTACGAGTAACGACAACAAATTATTCCTAGATTGACAGAATGCATACTATACATCGATCCTACCTACTCGGATGTCCTGAATGTAAAAATCGGTACCTCCACTCAGACACCCCGTCGCCTGGATCAACGAATGTCACTTCTACATAAGACATTTGCGTCCCATCAACGAAAACCGTAGCAAGTAGATCTTGGTTGTTCATGAAGTGGCGTGCAAAGCGTCGTGTGCAATGAATACAGATATCCGGATATACACCTAAACGATCGCCTTCATACCATCTTTCATGAGATGGTTGAACCATAGAAACATGAAAATGGGGAATGTCCGTCTCTTTGTCGTCCTCATCGTCTGAGTCGACTTGATAATACCTTCTAAACTTAGTAGACCATCCTTGCCGCTGCTGTAAATCATCTAACTTCAGCTGTTCATGCTATATCGAGTGAGACTCATTCAACTTTCCACAATAGCGGGATTTGGCACTCACTTTGCAAGACGCATTCCATGCATCGGAAACCTCGATATCACTTCTAGTTAACCTCGTATAGCATAACTCGACGTCTCCACAGACCGCGGCATAATCAAACGCGCGAAGAGGCACTTGCTTCAACTTGCCGAGCTTTACGAGGTCATCGCGAAACCGATCCTGATCGGATGCCTTAGCATTGGAAGAAGGGTGCGGTATAGAGGAACTTACAAAGGCACACTCAGGCAATCCAAAAAAGTAAAAGGTGTACGGGGTTACAGCAAAACGTGTCGTCAATACATGAAAGCAGGATATGCTCTTCCGAAAATCATCCTCAGCAGAGAACACTATACGTGCTTGCCCCATTGCGTTTTTGTACAACGTGACCCGGATGTCACCGTCAGTCTTTTGAAAACGCGCGTCACCAGGCCACGAAAGTGAAATGTTGTCACAGCGACCTTTTAGGAGACCATCCGAATCGACACGGATATCTTCACCATAAGAAACGCCATCATCGTGAAGGTCGTCAATGATCCTCAATGAAGTCCAATTGTCGAGTGCATGACCCTCAAGAGTAAAATCACGGGAAAAGCCAGACCGTTCGAAGTCTCGTAAGAAATCATCAAATGATTTATGATAATATGAGAGTTGTTCGTCGGCTTGGTGAGGTTCAGGAATCTTCATTACAGCATGTAGATGACGGATAGCGTCATATGCATCGTCTTCCGTCAACCCTAGTGCATTACATTGTGTGCGGAATCCAAGACCTGTGAATCGGTTATGTGAATGTAAGACTAAGAGTTTTCTGGTGTTAACCATGACATGATCGGAGACATTGGACAGAATCCTCCTGTACAACTCGTCGAGTCGATCCATCGGGTGATCTCTTCCCACTGTGTGGTCTTTTGCGCTAGCATCAATGAGGTCGAGTACGCGACGGAGCTGAGCGGCTGGGCCAGCATGAATGGAAATCCCGATATACCGGATGACGGTCGCAGCATATGCAAAGAGCCCTCCCGCTGCTGAAGCAATTTTGGTGAACTCATGCTCCAATGGCCACTCTCGCTTGTACTTGAGTGTAGGATGCTCATCTTTGACCTTCTTCAATTCTTCACGAAGATACCGTTGCACCTCTTCACATGCTTCGTCAGAATCAATCTCAATTTCTTCCTTTGTGTACGCCCGTTTGACTCTGGCTTTGTCGAAAAACAATGTAATGTGGGGTTCGGGGCGACTGGCGACGATCCATGCAATCGGCGATGTAGGGTGTGTGATGCAGAAATCCGTGATCAGCTCGAGAAGTTGCCGTTGAGTAGCGTGCTCGTCGCATTCATCAAGGCCATCAATGACCACCAAGAACCGACGAGATGGCTCGAATAGGCGTCCGAACATGAATGGTTCCACAATGAATTTCTTGAACTGTACTGTTAATGATTTTCGAAGGAGAGATGGGTCGAAGTTGATCTGATCACGAACAAATTGGCGATAGGGTCCACATTTGACAGCGAGTTGGTAGGCAATGGTTAAGATAGCCTTATTTCCATCTCTACGACCATTCACTGAAAGGAAGATGGAAGCAAAGGAGATGTCGTCGGGGACTGTTTCAGTGACCATCTGCATGACAGCCGATTTCCCGACTCCAGCGGCACCCACCACCCAACGCAACTTCTCTTCACCAGTGCACTGTGTAATGAAATCGAGACACCGTTGTATGATGGCTAGGCGGGTACCAGGATGACATCGTGGGGGAGGGTCGCGGGCTGAAGAGTCGAATTCTGCTCCAATGATTGTCTCTTGCAAAAGCTCCTTCATGACTAGCGGATGCGTTGTTAAAGAGAGGAACTGTAATATTGGCAAATCTTACAATTGTCTCCACCCGTATTGTTATTCTCAATAAACATAGTATCCTTCATTACAAAATTGTGGGCTCGATTAAACGCTTGCTATGAGAAGCACTTTGAGAGAGTGTTTCAAATTTAAAAGGATACTCACACTTAACCCCCGGAAATGTAATGCCTGTCCTCGCGAGAGTGGAGGGGGAGTAGGGGGCCTGATGGATGCAGACAGATAGTTCTGGCTGGTTGAGTCTTCTAAGCGGTGCGTACGTTGTGCAGCGAATACATCCTGATCTGCGCAGTCAACAAGTTCTCCCAGGCTTCCCACACTACTACTTGGCAAACGCGAGTGCGAAGGAGACGCCGGAGAGAACGGGGAACGGGAACGCTTCTTGAAATGACGGGAAAACCAAGAAGGGGTACGACTTTTAGAAGATGGAGGAGATTTGCCGGACATGCTCTACAGCGAGAAAGAAAGAGTGAGAGAAGTGATCCCAGCTACATATATGTGGCCATCACACGGCGGACAAACAGTTGTCAAATGGAGGTAGCGGGTTTGATGTCAAGTGGTACAATACTGATGCGTCAAATCAGGAGTCAATTACCTCATCTGTCACGCTTCACAAGTCGGGTGATATGAATGAGCCAATGTACGGGCCTTATGGCCGTTACAAGGACTTCCAGATACGAGACAATCACTGATACCTGTTGTCTTTCCTATACTAACTCCAGGTAAGTAGTCTAATATATGCTAGGGGGATCCACGTCACACCTGTGACACGGCGCATCAACGGTTGCCGACGATCTGACAAACCGCTTGACATCAAACCCCTTATCTCCATTTGACAGCTAATTGTCCGCCGTGTCAGTCGCACGAGGAAGGCTATAGCCATGCTTCGAATTCGTGTCCTGTGTATCTCAGGCTGTGGCGGGGCTGTGATTTTCCATAGCCGAGCCACCCATAATCTCAATTCACGATTGAAAGAGTCTGCCCTCTCCGCGAGTGAGAGACAAAATTAAAGGCGGGTGATATGGAGTCCAAACAGATACTCAAAGATTAAGGTCACGTGGAGCGGACCTATGGCAGTGTTTGAGCTAGAACGGCGAACCATTGGAACAGCCATCTCTGATTCCCTGCCGAGCTTTTGTTAGAGTTTTTTTTTGTGCAGAAGGCGACAAAATAGGTTTGCAAACAACCATAAAACTCCTGTTACCTGCCATAAATTGCTGAAACGCAGCTCGTTTCCTTGTGCGCCAATTTGCGTTTCTGACATCACACATCAACCTATTAGATATCCTTATACTCGAACTTGTCGAGCTCCAACGGCAGAATTGAGTGCTGCTCTCACTGCTTTGAAGGTCAAATTAACTTTCTTATGTTTGTATTTCCCATAGGGACTCTTCAGCTGAATGGTACAAACAGCGCCAATAAATCTATAATGGCAGAATGCATACTACATATCCACTCTAGGACGCCCTGAGTGGAAAAATCGGTATCTCCACTCGGACACCCGGTCACCTGGATCGGCAAACGTCACTTCTACGTAAGACATCTGTGTCCCATCAACGAAAACAGTGGCTAATACATCCTGATGGTCCATAAAGTGTTGCGCAAAGCGTTGTGTGCAGTGGATACAGGTATTCGGCCAACTACGTGAACGATCGTTTTCATGCCATTTCTTATGAGACGGTTGAACCGTACAAGCATGAAACTGAGGGATAGTTGTGTCTTCGTGATTCTTAGTCCCCGAGTTACCTCGAAAACGCCTTTTCAATTTGGCGAACCATCCTGGCCGCGGCTTTGAACCCTGTGACCCATGGGATGGTTGATGCGCGGAAACGAGAAAACAAGAGGTAGTGTTTTCTTCGTCGTCCTTGGCGTCCAAGGCAATATGACACATTTTGAACGCGGTGCTCCACCCTTCCAGATGCGGCAAACCGAGGCTTCGTAGGACTTGGTGCTACATTGACTAAGATTAGGTGACATATCGACGATCAGTGAATTACCACCCACTTGACAAGACGTGTTCCAGTGCTCCGAAACAGCGATATAATTTCTAGTAGGACTTGTAAACCGTAAACTGACGTCCCCACAGACCGCGGCATAATCAAGTGTCCGGAGAGGCACTTTCCTCAACTTGCCGAGCCTTGTGAGTTCATCGCGAAACTGGTCCTGATGTAATCTTTCAGCATTTTGTAAGAAGGTACGACCTAGAGGAACCTACAAATGCGCACTCTGGCAATCCAAAAAAGAAAAAATCTGGTGGGGTTACAGCAAAACGTGTAGTAAACACACGGAAGCAGGATATGCTCCTCGGAAATTCATCACAACTAGAGAATGCTATACGTGCCTGCTCCATTGCGTGTATGTATAGTGTGATCCGGATTTCGTTATCAGTCAATCGAAAGCGCTCATCAGTAGGCCACGAAAGTGAAATGTTATCACAGCAACCTTTCAAGAGACCACTCGAGTTAACACAGATATCTTCACTTTGAGCATCGCCATCATCGTGAAGATCCTCAATGATCCTCAATGAAGTCGAATTGTCGAGATCGTGGCCCTCGAAAGTAAAGTTACGGGAAAATGCAGATCGCTCGAAGTCTCGTAAGAAGTCATCAAATGATTTATGATAATATGAGAGTTGATCGTCAGCTTGGTGAGGTTCAGGGATCTTCATAACGGCATGTAGATGACGGATAGCATCATATGCATCTTCCTCCGTCAGGCCCAATGCATTGCATTGCGTGCGGAAGCCGAGACCGGTAAAACGGTTATACGAATGTAAAAGTAGCAGTTTTCTGGTGTTAACCATGACGTGATCGGGGATATTGGAAAGGATCCTCTTGTACAACTCGTCGAGTCGATCCATCGGGCGATCTCTTCCCATCACGTGGTTCATTGCGCTAGCATCAAGGAGTTCAAGTACCCGACGGAGCTGGGCAGCTGGGCCTGCATTGGTGGAATTGCCGATATAGCGCACAACGGTTGAAGCATACGCGAAAAGCCCCCCCGCGGCGGAAGCAATCTTGGTGAATTCAAGCTCCAATGGCCACTCCCGCTTGTGCCTGAGCGTAGGATCCTCATCTTTGATCTTCTTCAGCTCATCACGAAGATATCGTTGCACCTCTTCACATGCTTCATCAGAATCTACCTCAATCTCTTCCCTTGTGTACGCCCGTTTGACTTGGGACTTGTCGAAAAACAATGTAATGTGAGGTTCGGGACGACTGGCAATGATCCACGCAATTGGAGACGTAGGGTGTGCGATGCAGAAATCAGTGATCAGCTCGAGGAGTTTTCGCTGGGTGGCATGCTCATCGCATTCGTCAAGGCCATCAATGACCGCCAAGAACTGACGAGACGGCTCAAAGAGGCATCCAAACATGAATGGTTCCACAATGAATTTGTTGAACTGTACTGATAGCGATTTCTTGAGGAGAGACGGGTCAAAAGTGATCTGGTCACGGATGAATTGCCGATAGGCCTCACACTTGACGGCAAGCTGGTAGGCGATGGTTAGGACAATCTTACTTCCGTCTCTGCGACCATTCACGGAAAGGAAGACGGAAGCAAAGACGATATCATCGGGGACCGATTCAGTAACCATCTGCATGACAGCCGATTTCCCGACGCCAGCGGCACCCACCACCCAACGCAACTTCTCTTCACCCGTACACTGTGTAATGAAGTCGAGGCACCGCTGTATGATGGCTAGGCGAGTGCCAGGATGGCATCGTGGGGGAGGGTCACGGGCTGAAGAATCGAATTCGGCTCCAATGATAGTCTCTTGCAAAAGTTCCTTCATGACTAGCAGATATTTTGTTAAAGAGAGGAATGGCGACGTAGGTAAGTCTTACAATTATCTCTACCCATATTGTTGTTCTCAATAAATGTGGTATCTTTCATGATAAAATTGTGTGCTTGATTAAACAGTTGCTGAGACGCGAAGTGTGAGAGCGAGTTTCATATTTAACAAGGTACTTACGCTTGGCCCTTGATAGGTCACTACCTGTCTTTGGGAGAGTGAAGGTGGAGTAGGCAGTGCGAGGCTCGTAGGTGGATAACTCTGATCAGTCGAGTCTCCTATGCGACGGGTAAGGTACTGCGGGCTTAAGGTTGCACCAGCACATGCGGCATTGGAAGTCGAAGTAGTAGGAGCCCTTGAAGCGGAGGATGACTGAGAGGTGGATCCAGGTGGGAGCTCCGTATCTGCATCCTGAATCGGTTTATCCAATTTCCCTGTATTACCATCCGACGCCACTGGGCGCTGGTAAGTAAAAACATCCGGGAGGGAAAGCGACAAGGTCGGTGGTGAGACGGATTGGGACGTTGTGATTGAAGGTATGGAGGCACTTGGCGCTGTATCTGTAGGATAAGCCTGTGTGTTCACGTTTTCTGTACCATCACGGGACACCGAAAGTTGCTGATGGGAGGGGGAGGTCTGCAAAGGATACAACATTAGTGAAGTTGCGTGGGCGCGGGATTGGTATTGGCACTTACAGAGACACTCGACATTGAGAAGCGATGAGAGACAGTCACAGGTGATAGGTCCTTATCTGCAAGATCAGCAGGAGCGGCAAGGCTTCTCATACTATCGCCGGGCAAACGAGAACACAGCTGAGCGGGGGACGCAGAAGTTGAAGGAGAAGTGTGGAAGAAGCCTGTTCTCAGCAGTGGAGAGAGGATGAAGATGGGGGTGAGGTTGGAGGAGATTTGTTAGATATGTTTAAAGGCGAAAAAGTGAGGGTCGGAGAAGCGATTCCAGTTATAGGGTCATCAATGACACAAGGAATGTCACAGTCATGCTTCGAAAGCGCGTGTTGCTGTTGCAAGGCTGTGTTTCCGTCATAAGTCGGCATACGGAAGCGCTCTAACTGTTCAGTACCAGTTATCATAAAGATCTGACGGTGAGAGACAAACAATCAACAGACGCCTCTGGGGTTCCCGTACTATCACCGGGCAAGCGAGAACACGGGTGAGGCGAGGAGGCGGGAGGGGAAGGAGAAAGGGGGGAAGGGCTACGCTTGTTGAACCGAGAAGACCAAGACGAGAAGTGGCCCTTGAAGGCTAGAGTGGATTTTCCGGATGTGGTCAGAGACGGAGGAAGGAAGAGTGGGAGAAGTGATCCCAGCCCTGGTAGCCACCAAATCCAATGACACGAGCCATGCTTCGAATTCCTATGAAGCGTGACTCTAGCTAGAGTAAAATTCTGGCATGGGGAGGGCAGACAGAAACTCGAACGACAGAAAACTTGTCAGTCATCGTATCTCGCAGTCTACATGGACTGCAGGCGACCGAACCTCGAGTACAAAGTCGAAGATGAATCAGTAGGCCGACGGCAAATAAGCAAACAAGGTCACCGAAAAGTCACGGTCACAAGTCGTCACAGATTCAGTTGCATGGACACTTACCCGAAAACCTTAGCTCTGGTCCAATATGGCAGAGCTGGCAATGAAGGGAAAGATCTCGAATGTTCAAGACTCACTACAGTCAGGTCTACATAAGTGATTACCCAATTTCACTCTTCGATAAGATATCTCCAGTTTATAAGTACCATTATCCGGACCCACAAAACACATAGCATATCAAGCAGCCGGGAAAACATCGACATCAGCCGAACTGTATAAATCCAGAATCTCACCGGCTATCAAGTACAACTGTGCCACAAATGCCCAGCCTAGGTGAACTCCTCGATTCAACCGGGAGTTGACTTTTATCGAGACAAAATTCGAAGCCGTCTTTGTGGATGGAGTTGTTCATTCGCATCTACCCCAGCATTTGTGCTTATGTCTCGCTCCCCATGAATGGTCCTCTCACTGGATTCAACCTCTGGATATCCCCCATCAAAATCGTCTTTTGTCTTTCTCCCAATCCCCTCCCTGCACCTGTCACCTCATCAAATCTGACACACGAACCCAAACCTTTCGTGAACATGTCTGACGAGGCTTCCGCTTACTCCCGCCAGTTCACCTGGTCCAGTTGCACGAAAAAATTGTTAGAAAATGCGTTTAATTGTTATTACCACCATCCTTAAATTAATGGTCAATATTGGCTTCTGGCAGCCACGTATACCACAACAAAACCTCTAGTACTAATTTAGTAGCCATCGATATTCCCATAATTAAACTTGTCCAACTCCACCGCATGATTGAATGTTCCAATCAGTGATTGCGTTTGTATTCCCCATAGAGACTATTCGCAGCCAAGTAGTACAAACAACACCAATGAATCATCCCTACAATGACAAGATGCATACTACACATCTACTCTAGGACGTCCCGAATGTAAAAATCGGTATCTCCACTCAGACACCCGGTCATCTGGATCCACAAACGTCACTTCTACATACGACATCTGAGTCCCATCAACGAAAACAGTGGCAAGTGCGCTCTGGTGGTTCATAAAGTGGCGCGCAAAGCGTTTTGTGCAGGGAACACAGGTAGCCGGATATCTACGCGCACGATTGGTTTCAAACCATGGCACATGAGGCGGTTGAAGTGTAGAAACATCGAACTGGGGGTTGTCTTTACCCGTCGTGCCAGAATCACCTCGATAGTGCATTTTCAACTTGGTGAGCCAGCCTGGCCGCCGTAGTGATCCTCGTACCTCAGGTAGTGGTTGAGGCGTAGAAACATATGAATGGGTGTTGATTTTATCTTCGTGATCCATAGTGCCCAAGGTAACTTCAGTATACCTTTTGAACATCGTTGTCCACCCTTTCTGCTCATGTAAACCATCCTCCGCTATCTTCTGGTGCTATATTGGCTTAAAATGAGTGAAATTTCGACAAATATTGAAAGATGACTGACTTGACAAGATGTATTCCACGGATTCGAAACTTTGATATGGCTTCCAGTAGGACTTCTGAACCGTAACTCGACGTCCCCGCAGACTGCGGCGTAATCAAATACCCGGAGAGGTACTTGCTTCAACATGTCAAGTTTTGTGAGTTCATGGCGAAACCGATCCTGATCGAAGACCTCAGCACTTATAATAAGATAGAACAGAGGGGACCTACAAATACATCCCCTAGCAATCTAGAAAGGAGAAGATCTCGCGGTGTTACGGAGAAACGTCGAGTCAACACATGAAAGAAGGATGTACTCTTGTTCATATCATTCTTACCCGAGAACACTATGCACGCATGCTCTATTGCGCTTTTGTACAAAGTGGTACGGATTTCGTCATCAGTCTTTTGATAACGCTCATCGCCTGGCCACGAAAGTGAAATGTTATCGCAGCGACCTTTCAGGAGACCATCAGAACCGACACGGACATCTTCACGATCAGCAATACCATCATCGCGAAGATCCTCGATGATCCTCCACGACGTGAGAGTGTCAAGTCCACGACCCTCCATATCAAAGTCTTGAGAAAACCCAGATCGCTCGAAGTCCCGTAAAAAGTCATCAAATGATTTATGGTAATACGCGAGGTCATCGTCAGCTTGGTCAGGGTCGGGAATCTTCATAACGGCATGTAGATGACGGATAGCATCATACGCATCGTCCTCCGTCAATCCTAGTGCATTACATTGTGTGCGGAATCCAAGACGTGTGAAACGGTTGTATGAATGCAAGACTAGGAGTTTTCTGGTGTTTATAAGGATATCCTCGGGGACGTTGGAGAGAATCCTCTTGTACAACGCGTCGAGACGATCCACCGGATTCCCTCTTCCCGCAGAGTGATCTTCTGCGCTAATATCAATGAACTCGAGTACACGACGGAGTTGAGCAGCAGGGCCTGCACGAGTGGAATTCCCGATATACCGGATGATGGTTGCAGCATATGCGAAAAGCCCCCTGCCGCTGAGGCGATTTTGGTGAATTCATGCTCTAAGGGCCACTGTCGCCTGTACCTAAGGGTAGGATGCTCATCTTTGATCTTCTTCAGCTCGTCACGGAGATATCGTTGCACTTCGTCGCATGCTTCATCAGAATCAATCTCGATCTCTTCCTTCGTGTACGCCCGTTTGATTCTGGGCTTGTCAAAGAACAACGTAATGTGGGGTTCGGGGCGACTGGCGATGATCCATGCAATAGGAGAAGTAGGTTGTGCGATGCAGAAATCAGTGATTAACTCGAGGAGCTTCCGTTGGATGGCATGGTCATCGCATTCGTCGAGGCCGTCAATGACCACTAAGAACCGACGAGACGGCTCAAAGAGGCGCCCAGACATCAATGGTTCCTCAATGAACTTCTTGAACTGTACTGCTAATGATTTTCGCAACAGGGAGGGGTCAAAAGTGATCTGATCACGAATGAATTGCCGATAGGGCCCACATTTGACGGCGAGCTGGTAGGCAATGGTTAGGACAGCCTTACTTCCATCCTTGCGACCATTCACGGAAAGGAAGATGGAAGCAAATACGATATCATCGGGAACCGTTTCGGTGACCATCTGCATGACAGCCGATTTTCCGACTCCAGCGGCACCCACCACCCAACGCAACTTTCCTTCACTGTTGCACTGAGTGACGAAATCCAGGCACCGCTGTATGATTGCTAGGCGGGTTCCAGGATGGCATCGTGGTGGAGGATCGCGGGCTGAAGAGTCGAATTCGGCTCCAATTATCGTCTCTTGTAGAAGCATCTCCATGACTAGGGGACATAGTATTAAAGGTCTGAATTGCAGAATTGGCAGTTCTTACAGTTGACCGCCGCGATTTTGTTCTTCTCAATAAATGTGGTGTCTTTCATGATAAAGTTGTGTGCTTGATTAAACAGTTGCTGAGACGGAAATATGAGAGCTAGTTTCAAATTTTACAAGGCACTTACGGTAGGCCCTTCATAGGTCGCTACCTGTCTTTGGGGAGGTGAAGGTAGAGTAAGCGACGCATTGTTCTGATCGGTCGAGTCTTCTATTCGATGGGTAGGGTATTGCGTGTTCAAGGTTGCACCAGCACATGCGGCATTAGAAGTCGAAGTAGTAGGGGCTCTTGAAGCGGAGGAAGACTGAGAGGTAGACCCAGGTGGGAGCTCCGTATCTGCATCCTGAATCGGTTTATCCAATTTCCCTGTATTATCACCCGATGACACCGGGCGCTGGCAAGTAAGAACGTCCGGGGGGGAAAGCGACAAGGTCGGTGGTGGGACGGATTGGGACGTTGTGATTGAAGGCATGGAGGCACTTGGCGCTGTATCTATAGGATAAGCCTGTGTGATCACGTTTTCTGTACCATCACGGGGCACCGAAAGTTGCTGATGGGAGGGGGAGGTCCGCAAAGGATACAAGATTAGTGAAGGCTGCACGGGAGCGTGATTGGTAGTGGCACGTACAGAGACACTCGACACTGAGAGGCGACGAGAGACAGATACAGGCGATATATCCTTATCTGCGAGATCAGCAGCAGCGACAAGGCTTCCCATACTATCGCCGGGCAAACGAGAATTCAGCTGAACAAGAGATGCAGTAGTTGAGGGAGAGAATGCGAACAAGCCCGTTTTTTTGAGTAGAGAGAACACCAAGACGAAGAGTGAGGTTGGAGGAGATTTGTTAGATATGTTCAAAGGCGAGAAAGGAAGGGTGGGAGAAACGATTCCAGTTATGTGCCCATTAATGACACAGGGAATGTCACAGCCATGCTTCGAAAGCGCGTGTTGCTGTTCCAAGGCTGTGATTCCGCCATAGTCGGCATACGGAAGCGCTCTAACTGTTCAGTTATCACAAAAGATCCGACGGTGAGAGATAAAGGCCGATGGTAAAGAAGGGCCGGTCACGAGTCATCTTAGGATCACGTCTCCCTGAGTACTCAACTCAATTGCATAGACCAGGCCTGGCCATCTGATCAAATGCGGCAGAACAGGGAATGAAGGAAACAAATGGACTATTCAAGGTTTATTAAGAGCTGGTTCACACAGATAATCATGCAATTCAATCTTCGATAATATACTTCAAATTTATACAAGTACAAAATTCACTCATGAAACCAATCCATCGTTAGGTCGTAAACATAATATCGTTACCCGGACCCACAAAACACATAGTATATACATACACACATCAAGCAGTCGGGAATGGAACATCGACATAAGCCGAACTATCCCAATCCAAAATCTCACCAGTATCAAGTACACCTTGTACATAAACGCGAAGCGTAGGCAAGTTCCTCAACTCGACCGGAAGCTGAGTTCTATCAAAGGAGAATTGGAAGCTACCCTTGTGGATTGAGTTGTCAGGACCGGAAGTGCCTATCCATGTTAATCCTGATATAGGATTAGTATCCTTTGAGGAGGAGGAGGAGGAGGAGGAGGAGGAAGGCGATTTGAGTAAGTGTTGGTGTTGGTGTTTAGGTTGGACGAGACTGAGGCCAGAGGATGTAGTGGGAGAAGGAAGTGGCGAAGCGTAAACATTGAAATATACAAAGCCAGGCCACCATTGATTCTCCGCGGCAGGTTGTGGAGTCCAAGCGTTGTTTGGATCGTCAGGTGAAGTAATTGTGATCGCACCAACCTGAGAAAGCGATGTAGCCGGTAGCCAATTTATGTTCGTCACTTCTTTGTTGCTCCCGTCAGGCATTTGAACGGTAGACTTGGAGTAATCAGACCAGAGGATACGAGGGAAGTTAGGTTGGATTGTCGCAGAGGGTGTGGTATGAACGTTGAGCTGGCCGAGGCGAAGAGTGAGTGGCAACGGCGAAACGTGGTCCGAGGTGAGGATGAGGGTAAGACTGATAGAACAATCGACGGAAACAATATTGGTTGGTATATCGGTGATAAGGAATTCCATCGTAGACTTAACCCAGTTATTCGTGAGTTCCGTGGTGCAAACCGAGTTGGGCGCGATTTCGCATTTGATAGCGCGGAGCTGTTCTTCAGTGAACGCGCCTCCGGTTTGAAGAGGGACAACAGAGAGTTCGGTACTGAGTTGGAATGTGGTGGTACTATCAGATGTAACTTTGTACACGATGCTCGCGGTATAGCTCTTCTGAGTGGTGATAGTGAGACTCTGGATAGGGATCGAGAATGAACGTAGGGAAAAGTCTGGATTGACTTCCTTATCGGTGAAATCGAGACGGACGGAAGTACCACTGTTCCATGAATCAGTCATATCGACCGAAACGGCCACGTTAGGGACGGTTCCTTCAGAGTTGTTCTCCAACTTGAGAGCAGGGGCTGGCCAGAGTAAATCTCCCATGGTGGTCTGTTTATCAACGTCCATCCAACCTACGGCGTATTGGTGGACAGGAACTCCGGCAACGAACCAAGAACGTCCAACTCCAGGGCTGAATGTCGTATGGAATGCAACATCATTAGGGTCGGGAGGTGGAAGTCGAGTAAAGAACGCGCTAAGTGGTTTATAAGACCCTTCGTCTTGCGTAGGAATACTCGGAACGGGTATGACAAAATTAGGATCAGGATTTCCAACCCAGAGATCCCGTTCATAATTCCACCAAAGATCCCAAGTAAAGTCTGCTTCGTTTTCTCTGGTTTCCCAAGTCCAACCTTGAGCGAAGAGAGCTGTACTGAGGTTGTCCCCGGTAACGTGATTGAGCGCTTTGTAACACCCGAACCCTCCGCCACCATAGGAGCCTCGTCCCCAGACATCTACCCCATGAGGACATCTTGGAGGGTCTTGGACCTGTTATCAGATGCCGCACCGATAATTTGAGGGTCCAAAGAGTTGTAGTACTGAACGGTTGTGTCAGTAAAGGACGGAATCCACTAGAAAATCCAAAGGTCACAATGATTTCTTTCTTCAATGGACATAGATACTCACCGAGTAGTTTGAAAAGAAACTGGTCGAGGGGATGAAGAAAGGCAAATTGAACGAGTCCAACCGATTTTGCCAATCCACAAATCCAAATAATGTAACGCTATCATACCAAACGGTTTCAGCGTGTGTCCCAACGCGTTTGACAAGTTCGGATTGGAGAAGAGAAATCCAGGCTGCAAGGCTACGAGCTTGTTCGGTACCTCCAATCAATGAGCATTCAAAGTTGAGGAGATATCCATCGAAACCTCTTTCAGCAGCGAGTTCGGCCAAAGCGACAGCATAGTGAGGGGAGATAGGTAGCGTTGAAGGTGCAGATGATTGGATCGAACCCGACGTTTGAGGGAGTTTACCGACAACCAAGCGGAGGCACTCATCTTCCGCGCCACCTTCGAAAATGCTAATTTTCATTAAGATCAATGAGCAAATGGGTGAGGGATAAATTTACAGAACACCGAGCATCTTGACTCCTTGACGATGTGCCGCATTGATCCATCCCGGAGGGGGTATAGTAACACGGTGATGAGAGAAACTGAAGGATGAGCGTGAATATCGGTCACCGCCTGAACAATAAACGCTTACTAGACAAAAGATTCGCAGAGAGACCAATAATTGAACGAGTAGGAGAGACCTTGTGGGTTCTCTACATACCCTCCCTAAAATAGACGATAAGAAAGCCGAATGTCATCCGTGATTTATCGCTACCTTGTAGTCATGGCAGACCTGATGAACTCTGTCAATCATCATATTCAAACACAGGATCTTACTCCTCAACTTACAAGAAGTCTTCCTCGAGAACCGAGGGCCAAGGACTTTCTTGGAACCCACTTGGTCGTCTCGGTGGGAGCCGGGCGTTCCGACTTTGTCTTGGTCCTGTACGCGTCCAGTTCATCCAGAGACTGGAAAAACTGATCATTAAGAGGAAGAAGTTGAGTAGTAGGCATCGAGAGATGTATTGGGAGAGATCATAAGAATGGAGTGAGGGTTTAAATACGATCGCCAGGCCATCACCCCGTGCGAAGCTTGTTCTGATCCATTGATGTCCCTGTCTGAGTCACTGTTTAGTGAGCATCTCAACCTCAAAAGTCGCCGAATAGAGTCATTGTTCATCCTGTCTTTCGTCGTTAACCATAATCGCATTCGTCCCGTCGAGCGCTCTATGATGCATTCACTCGAACATGAACTCATTCTCTCAGAAGCCCGCACTATAAGAGAGGATGAAAGGCGCGAGAGGAACATCCCAGGTAAAGGTGCTGAAGGTACGGAGGTGCGCGGAAAAGACGCCGAAACAAATGATGCCAAGAAAGACGCCGTGCATGGGTATCCTCGCGGGACAGAGAGAGAAAAATATAGGACCAAGGATGGTAGAGTCGGTCGCTTCATTCCTCATTTCCGAAATAGTGGTTTACGTTCCGGTTTCATGTATAGCAAGTTACTCCCTATCAATGGGCTGTTTACGACTTCATCTTGCGAATTCCCCGTGGTCAGGTTACGACTTATAAAATTGTTTCCGACAACGTTTCCGGTTCCGCTCAATCTGGTTAGTTTCCAAGTTCTTTTTCTGGTGCCAAGATGCCTGAGGCTTTCTTTATTAGTGGGGACAGCGTTGAAACGTAATCCGTTTAGTCCTTATGTACCCTGTCACCGCATCGTTACCTCAAATCTCTTTATTGGGGGATTCTTTGGAAAACGTGCAGGGCAGAAAAGTTCAAGAAACTCTAAGAAGAAAGAGTTTCAGCTCGAGAGTGAACACCCAGAGATCAAGCAAAAATTTGCGTTTCTCAGAAGAGAAGGCGTCGAGATCAATAGCGAAGGTTTTGTAGTTGATCACGAGGTAGTCTGGAAACCATGATTCATTCGTTGCCCGGCAGTAGCCCTGCAGCGCCTGCTTATTATCTTTTCTGAAGTACTAGTCGGTACTCGTCTAGCATCGGAAAAATTATGACACTCAATCTCCGGGAGGAGATAGTCGTATTTAACGCCAAGTCGAGGACACATGGTTCTTGCCAAGTTGGATAAATATAAATGAGAGTTAATTTCGGGATGAACACATGACGAGCTATCTTTTTTTAGTGTCGAGTAAGTCGGGCATGAGGCTAGCTTGACCCGTTTTGGGATTGAAGCGTCGAGGAGACACGGCAAGTTGCTTCTTGCAGCTGAAGATTAAAGTTTACGGTAAATCATATTGGGTAAATGTACGGTCGGTACAGTTCGGCGAAACCTGGGTGAGCATTTGCCTCCTATAGTCCGATAATCTGAGGGCTCGAGAGTCAGGTTTCGGTGATAAGGACACTAAACCTGTCCCTCGGGCGCTGCTCCTGTCTGCTAAAATCTCAGATTCTCGTCAGTCAGAAAGTCTGAGATGAACAAAAAAACCCTAGTAGAGAATGAAGATCTTTATTCCGTATTACTAGCTGTATGGTAAGAAGAAGCCGAGGCATAGTCCTCGGTTGACTGACGATCGATATTCAATTCAGTTACGACTACCTGACGAACAGGACATTGCGGCATTTACGGCTCAATACATTCTAGGACATTGTCGTGGGCTACCACCACAATGAGTGACGGAGTCAGTCTAATAAAAACCCGGTGTACTCGGCAATTGTCGCGGAATAAAAGTCCACGTGGCAGGACAAGGAGAACCCGTCCACCCAGACCTCAGGCGTAGTGGCCGATTAAGAATAAACTGTGGGAACATGCAGTTTATTCCTTTTCTGGTGGTGTCGAGTCAGATTTCCATACTCGCGGGCCCGGATAGCGTGTCATGGGCGATAAGATAAAAGCACGGTCGCCTTGACTTCCTTCTCTTCTGGCGAGGGTCCACGACTGGGAGGGCCCGTGCCTGTGCGGTGGCGAACCGTGGGAATATTTCTTGACTAGGCATGGTTGGACCGACGACGCCGGCCCTTTCTCCCTCCCGTCTCCTCCATGGCCTCCGAACAAAATCCACCCGACGATATGTCGGTCGACGTCGCCGACAACAGCCAACAGTCCCAAGAGCCTCACAGTCCGCTAAAAGGAGGTAGTCCGATGCGAATGTCATCATTCGATGCCCTCCTCGCTGAACTCAAAGAGCGGCCACACAACCCGGACGGATGGCGTCAGCTGGTGGAGATGTCGGAGCAAAGTGGTGAGGCGGAGAAGATTCGAACGACGTTCGACATCCTCCTCAAACAATACCCGAATACGGTGCGTGGCATCTCGTGATGCGAGACGTGTGCCGCTGACTCGACGGTGGACGTAGGCCTCAGCCCAGATTGCCTATATCAACTTCTTCCTCAATGACCAGTCCACGTTTTCTGAAGCCGAGGAATTGTTCAAAAAATTCTTGCGCAGCTCGCCCTCCGTTGATCTGTGGAAGTTTTACTTGACCTATGTTCGGTGCGCGTGATCCGTTGGCCGCCCGATTTTGCCTGATACCGATCGATCCTAGACGCTTAAACGCTGGGCCTGGCCCGCTGACAAGAGACACCGTCCGCAAGTCTTATGAATTCGCGTTGAACCACGTCGGCCAGGACAAGGATAGCGGGGAGATATGGTCTGATTTTATCCAGTTCCTCAAATCCGCGGATGTATGCTATCCATTTCCGTTCAATGCTGTCATCTATTGATATTCACCACATACAGGCCGGTACGACGTGGGAGGAGCAACAAAAAATGGATGCCCTCCGGAAAGTGTATCACCGTGCGGTACAAATACCTTTGGACAATGTAGAAAGGCTGTGGCAGGAACTAGAAACTTTTGAAACGAATCTAAACAAGATTACCGCAAAAAAGTTCATGGCCGATCTTTCTCCAGCGCATATGCAAGCTCGAACTGTGCTTCGTCAACTCACAAACCATTTGAGCGGTCTGTTCCCTTCAACTTCACCAGCAAAGACCATCAACGGCCGTCAAGAAATTTGGCTTCCAACTTTGCCCAAGTTTGATCAAGCAGAGCGAACCCTCGTCGGCAAGTGGAAGGCATATCTTAAATGGGAAGAAAGCAATCCACTTGAGATCGAAGATAAAGACAAAAGCTCGTTAATTACCCGGCTTCAAGGTGTCTATCGCAAAGCTGTGATTCGAATGCGCTACTATTCAGAAATCTGGTATGACCACTTGTCTACGCTTTGTGTGATTTTAAATCTCAATTGGTACTACTTTGTTTTCTCTTTGTACGCGTTGCGTCAGGTATATGGCGTATATTTGGACAAGTAACGTCGGAAAGACTGATGAAGCCCTCGCGATCCTCAAAGCCGGTATCGAAGCCAACCCAACAAGCTATCTCCTCAATTTTGCATATATAGAAGCTCAAGAAGTCCGAAAAGAAGTGACCGAAGTGCATGCAGCATATGATCGATTCCTGAGTGCTCTACGGATTGAACTTGAAACGATGGAAAAAGCAATTCCTGCTAGTGTGAACTCGAACGGTACTGCGAATCCGAGTGCAGCAAACGGTGGTGCCGCGGACACTACTTTAGGTGATACGGCCCTTCCGAGTTCGAGTACTTCGCAACAAAGCCATTTCTCGCAAGACGATAATCGTGATTCGAAAGAATTGGCTGAGAAAAGATCTGAGTATGGCGTTGCGTGGGTTATGTATATGCGTTTTGGAAGAAGAGCTGAAGGTGTGAAATCGTCAAGAGCTATTTTCGGAAAAGCCCGTAAAGACCGATGGACGTCTTGGGAGGTCTATGAGGCTGCCGGTGTGTGCTCCGTTTTGATAGTGCTTGTATCATTGCTCATCCCGATCCAGCCCTGATGGAATACCATTGTTCAAATGAAAAGAGTGTTTCGAGTAGGATTTTCGAGAAAGGTCTCGATTTGTTCAGTGGTGAAGTTGACTTCGTGTTGAGATACCTTGGCTTCTTGATATCGATTAATGATGAGAATAGTAAGTCCCATAACATATTGCTTCGCTGGTAGCCATGACTTACTGAACAGATGCGCGGGCCCTATTTGAGAGAATGATTGGAACATTCCCTCCCGAACGCGCAAGGCCACTTTGGGACCGTTGGGCGAGATATGAATATCAATATGGTGATCTCGAAGCGGCTCAGAAGCTAGAAAAGCGGATTGCTGAGGTCTATCCAAACGGTATGTCCCTGTCATCTGAATCTCCCTTTCTTTTACGCATATCTTACGCATATACTCCTACACAGATCCTCCCATCAAACGATTTGCGCAGCGGCACATTTACTTAACGATCGATGCGATAGCTCAACGTGATCTCGGTTTCGCAGTAGCTCGCAAAGAATCCTCATCAACGTCTTCCATGTCTCTTTCTCGTACTGAAACCCAAACTTCGCTTTCTTTCCCGACTCTGCATCAAACTGGATCAATAAGTTTACCTTCATCAAAACGTACTTCGTCTATAGATCGCACACGAAGAGACGATAGTCGAGGTATGCCGAGACCAAGATCAAGATCGCCACCGCCACACCGAGACAGGGAGTTACGTGATAGAGATAGGGATAGGGATGGTCGTGATAGGGAAACAAGGGATAGGGATAGAGACAGAGGTTGGGAGGGACCAGGTAGAGGAGGCAGACGATTTTCTCCACCACCTCCGTCTGGCTGGGAGAGGGACGGCAGTGGCGGCGGCGGCGGTGGTGGTGGTGGTGGAAGAGATAGATCACATCGGGGCGGCGGGCGAGATGATGGTGAGAAAGGAAAACATGTGGCTTTACCCCCTGTTTTGCATTGGTTTATCGGAGAGTTACCTTCGGCTAGTTCGTTTGATGGTTCGTGTATTTGCTTCGATCTCTTTCTTTTGGGATGCAAAGCTAATGAATGGCATCTTTTTCTAACAGGGCCAGTGTTTAGAACCGAAGATTTGATGAGCGTGTTCAAAAATGCTGTTATTCCGAGTAGTACGCCCCGAATGAGATCACCACCACCACCTCCCCGAACAGGTAAGCCGCTTTTGATTTTGATATGGAGATCTTAATCACGTTATGGTTTAGGCGGGCGACCACCACCTGACTATGGGCCGTACCAAGGACCCGGTGGCGGCGGGGGCGGGCGGAGAGGACGCTATTAACATGATATATCAAGTCATAAGTCATATATCCCGTTGCTCTGAACGCTACTGTCTATGTTTGTGTTGACAAACATTACTCCTGACGTTGACTGTTCTTGGGAGCACGAGTGATTTAAAACAAGGGGAGGAAGGTAAATAGGTTTGGAAGGTTCGATAGCTTTTTAAATACTCTCCGTTGGGCTTGAGGATGATCGGAGGTAGGTGGAGTTGGACGCTTGTGTTCCCTTTTTGTCTTCCTTTTCATGTTTCTTCACGTCCAATTATTTGCATTTCGACAGTAACAATAATTTTACAATCAGAATTTGTTTGCGCAGTACAGTCGGATTTGCAGAGGTGGACCAGACAGAGCTGTAAAAGAACATTGATTTGTTGAGAAGCTAGAGAGCAGTGATGGTGATTGAGCGGTTTCAACTTGACGGCGGTTACGGGAATAGTCTCAATGCTTCCTCAGCAAAGAGCATGCCATATGGAACCAGTGCTTATATTATGTGCTAATTGGCAGCGGCCACGTTGCAAGCGCAGTTGTTTATACTCCCCAATAGATTCGTGGTTATCTCTCGAAGCTATTGATACCTTAAATCACGCAGGCAAAGAAAAGTGGCCATATCATTCCTTCGGGCCGAATGATCGTGCTACACTAATTTCCCAACAATTTCCCGCTAGCACGATTCTTGCCCTGAAACGGTGTTTGTTACAGGAGTGCTCCGGAGTCGAAATCCCCATAAGCTCAATCACGGCCTATCACGCGGCGCCTTGTTCTCACACAGTTACTGGGCCGTACATGTGGGTACGCATTCGCTCCACTTCGATATTCACACATTTCTGAAATATCGTCCTATCTCACAGCCTCAAAAGCTCAACAGCATGTTCAATCTCGGCTTTCCCACCTCTCCCTTGTCTGCTCCTTCATTACCCCCTCAGCGATGACGAGCTTTTCGCGGAGCCTGGTGTCTTCGACTATGCTTTCTGTTCTGCTAGCCGTGGTACTCCTCTCGGGTTGGGTCGCGGATGCGAGGCAAATGAGGAAGAGTGAGTTGAGGGAACGACAACTCGAGGCTGCAAGGAACTTTAATAGGCCTGTGGGAACGAGGGCTGTTTCGGCTGGCGTCAAAAACATCACCTTTTCCAACCCGAAAGCATCAGGCGAGTTGTGTGGCACTAGATAGACCCCCCCTGAACAGCGTCACTGATGCGACTCCGTAACCGCTCGTAGAATTTTGGGTTGATGGTAAGGCGATACCTGAGGTAGATTTCGATGTTGGGCCGAGCTGGGCCGGGTTGTTGCCCATCAGTAATAAAACTGGCGAAACTCGCAAGGTATGAAATCTGTATGGAAGTGATTCATGTTCTGTCTGGTTTTCTGATATCGTCATGAACAGCTTTTCTTCTGGTTCTTCCCACCCGGCCCGGAGGGAAGCCTTGATGACTTGATCTTTTGGACAAATGGAGGCCCGGGTTGTTCGTCACTAGAAGGGCTGCTCCAAGAGAACGGCGTAAGTATCTGAGTTTTAGACATGAATTCAGGCTAATCATGATTCCGACTAGCCGTTTTCGTGGGCCACTGGCACGGCAAAACCAACGGTCAACGACAGGAGTTGGACTAATTTGTCTAGTGTGTTATGGGTTGAACAACCGGTTGGTACGGGTTTTTCACAAGGAAAACCTGATATCCGAGTAAGCGTAACGATTGATTTTGTGTGATCCTAACTGATATTTGATTCACCCAGAATGAAGAAGATCTTGCAAACGAACTGGTTGGATTCTTACAACAATTCTTGAACGTATTTTCGGAATTGAAGGGTAAAAAGTTCTACGTCACCGGCGAGAGTGTACGTAATATTAGTGTTATTCCTGTGAAAACGACTAGACTGACATGCGTTCTGATAGTATGCTGGAACTTATGTGCCATGTGAATACTACTAAACTCTCCTCGGATAGATAAGAGATCGCTGACTCTGGCATTCAGACATCGCAAATCACATTTTTGAGAATCCGGGCCAGCTTGACTTGAATCTTCAAGGCATTTGGATTGCCGATCGTAAGTAATGAAGTATTATTATATCAATGATCTTAACTTTTTTCTCTAGCTTCCCTCTCATGGGATGTGGTACAAGAACAAATTCCGGCAGTCAACTTTGTTCATAAATACGAGCACGTCTTCGCTTTTAAGTGAGTACAAGTTGGTAGTTTTTCCTCAAGATACTTGAACTTTCTACAGTCAAACCGCTATGAAAAACCTTGATGCCGTCGCTGCTCGCTGCAACTACGCAGATTATATGGAGAAGTTCGTAACCTATCCACCAAAAGGTCTTCTACCACTCCCAGGAAGGTCAACTGAAGCGGACCCGGGCTGCGATGTGTGGGATATGATTTTCGACGAGGCTCTCAAACTCAATCCTGCTTTCAATATTTATCGCATTTTCGACACTTATCCAATTCTCTGGGACGTCCTAGGCTTCCCGTAAGCTGTTTTTTGGGTTCATCAGTGCACGTCATGTTTCTTATTGTTCTTCCTCTTTTTCTACGCCAGGGGCTCATTCGAGCAAATTCAGCTTTCCCCTCTCTACTTTGACAGACCTGACGTCCAAGCAGCAATTCATGCGCCTCCGAATGTAGATTGGGCTGAATGTTCCAATATAGATGTCTTCCCTCATGGAGATGGAAGTCTACCTTCGGCCCTCAGCGTTCTGCCAAACGTAATTGAGAAGAGCAATCGCACTGTAATTATCCATGGTTTGGCTGATTTTATTCTTATCGCTGAAGGGTGAGCTGCCGGCCGTTTTACCTCTGTCACATTTTGTTTTAACGAGTGGGTGTGTTCAAGGACGAGGATTGTGCTTCAGAAGTAAGTAGTCTGCCACTCGTATATAAAAGAACGATTTGACTTACTGTTTGTTTTGCGTCTCAAGTATGACTTGTATGTGACCTTACTCTCTGTTCCTAATGCATCTGCTGATCCGCGAATGATATTGCAGGGAATGGCAAGCAGGGCTTCCAAACTCCCATCGAAAACGATACATTTATTGTAGATGGAGTTGGAGCATTAGGCAATACGCATACCGAGCGAGGGCTGACATATATCGAAGTTGCACTGAGTGGTCATATGTGGGTTTCAATTTCTTTTTTCTAATGACTCCAAATTGACGATCTGGATGGTTAGGGTACCCCAATTCTCGCCAAAGGTATGATTCATGGTTCTTAGGTCCAGACGTGTTTACAATGCTAATGGCCTTCCCTCATAGTCGGCGTTCCAAGCCATGCAGTATCTGATGGGATTCAGGAACACCCTTAGTGTGGGTGTTATTGTGAATGGATTAACGACGGATCAAACGTTGAATATACGTTTTAGTTAGAAATTTTGTGGACGTTCATGGATGTTGCACTGTAGTTTTATACGAATTTATGATTTATAACTGTCGGAGCCTTGGCCGCATCGGCAATGTGGAGAAGAATTGGAACATGATAAGGATTTCCCGAGTGAGTCCTTGGGGGTCGACGCTGGTCCCTGTAGAAACTGAAGCAGAGAAGATGCAAAATACCCCTGAATACTAAATTTGGTAGGATGATGAATAGAGTCTGTAGGGTAAGCGAATTGTGGCGGGTCCTTTAAACGATGAGTGAGAAACATGTAGGGGAGCGAAAGATAAGTATCAATGTATACGACTTTCGAAGTCGGCAAAGAATTCAAATTAGCGGGCATCCTCGATAGAAGCAAGCCTGAGAGAAGACTTTCCACTTAGGGCAGCTGCATGTGGCCCTACCTAAATTGCCCTGAGAATACCGCAAGTGGCGTTCACAAGTATGACACCAGCTGCTTAATCCTTATCAACTCCGTTCCATTTCTCCCCGATCATAGAAAGATGGGACGCATAGATTAGTAGCCTCGGAGATAGCGGGGGTATCAAAGTGCTTATTTATTACTATTGATATCACCGCTATCGCCAGTACAGTGCCACTAGTATACATCAGCATTGCCATCTTCTGAAGTCATACTGGCATGGATGAGCATACTCTATAATCAGCAACCAGGAGAATACAATCATGAGGAACGATCCACTTTCCAGGCCGACCCGTTTCTACAGCCTGGACATGTTTCATGACTAAACACGATAGGACTGATGACCAACCAATTGCTGAATATCAGTTCGCATCAATTTTCAGACTTTGAGGCATTGAGCCGCTAGATGAATGTAACATTAGGGTTCTCACTCCCAATAGTAATCCGAGTCCACAGCCTTGTCTGCGAAGTGGCGCTTAGTGGATTATATTCTTCCCGCCTATTCGCCTCGCTCTCTCTCGTGCTGGGTGATATGAGTATTCGATTCAATCGCATGGGCTTTATAGTGATGAGGAATACTGAACATGGGGCGCGTTCAAGTTGTTGGTGGAAGACAAAGGGAACTAGTAATCAGCAAACAAATACATCAATAATGAAATTTTGATCTCAGAGCGCCTGATTATTGGCGGAGTGTTACCGCACAGCACAGGGATCTACCAGTCTGCCGGAGCCGGACACTGTCCAAAAACTATATTCTCGCTTCATGTCAATGTCAGGACAAGTGGCAGAAAGACAGAAGACAAGATTCTTGGGGCGGCAATGTTGCCATTGGTTTTGTCTTTTACTCAAGCTGGCGCCGTATGTACTAAAATAGGATCAGTGGATTGATCTTTCTTCAAGCCATTGAACTCGGTATATCGCAATTTTGAGTTCGTCAGTTGCAGCGGATTTGTGACAACGATTGGAGGTGCACTCGTCCAGTTGTTCAACCCACTTCCTATGTTTGAATGCCATTAGTTCCCTTACTGCCAAGAAAATGTTAAAATAGACAGGATATAAGGAGAAATAAGTACTCCCCTACATTTCATCAATACAAGCCCTCTCGATTATAAGCGGAAGAATCACAATCACAGAGCGAGAAGCTGAGGCCGGTGCCAACGCGTGAGTCGAAGGTTCCACTTTGGAATCTGTTGGAGCACTTGCTGCATGCAAGAACAAGATTGGATTATAGTCAAAGAAAGAGTACAAGAAGCCAGCTCTGAGCTGAAGCCTACTCGTCTCCCTGACAGGTGATGTTCTGAGAGGAAGATAACGCGAGACTCGACCTCTGTTACCGGCAATGGTTGTTCTGCTTCTCTCATTTGCTTCACCTCACTTGAAACCGAGCTCAGGGAGGGGCAAGTGGGCGCGTGTGAGCTGGCTGGGGGGGATGTGGGGCCTCCGGCTTCTAAGTTCAAGTCAAAGAATCCGGATTCACTGATGCGATTTTGAGACCGCTTGACTGCCAGCGTCTCCACTTGTACATCGATCAGTTATTTCAGATCCAATTAAGATCCAACGAAAGTTTTGTCAGATTCTAGTCACACGACAAATTGAGTAACGCAAACACCAAATTGAAACTGATAATGATCTATCTCAATGACTCTCCTGATTCTCAGCAACCGTTAATATCACTCTCACTGCTGCGTGACTAACCGGCATGTGGTACAGCCAATCACAAATACTCTTCAGGTATTTGATATCTAAATTTTGACATCTTTGATGTCCATAATGTGCATCATTTTCCACAATCGCGGACGGCATTTTCCGTATAAAACTTGAATGTACTTGTCATCACCTTCTTCTCGCCTCCCGCACCACTGAAGCCCTAGGGTTCAGAAACTGACCGGCCAGCCCGCCTTGTCATTTTTCTGATTCCGCGCCACGACTCGACGGTACCTTACAGTTCATCCTAACTATGGAATTCTATGCGGCAGATTCACTTGCCTTTCGGACTAGAGTTTATGCCCTAGTTACAGCATCAATTCTGGTGAGCGCCGATTCTCCAGTATTACAAAGAGGAATGGAAGTATCAAACCTGAGGCAGGTTTTTGATCACCTTTGCACGCTTGATCGAGAGGTATACACGACAGTTCTGTATTATATGTACACTTACTTATAGAAATGCCCAGGTCAATCTAATTTGGAAACGAGGAGTACTGAACGCAGGGGGTGTTTTGTTCCTCATAAACCGGTACTTGCCTTACGTTTATGTGGTTGCGGTCCTCGAAGGTAGGAGCTTACTCTAAGAACGAGAACGTGCTAACAGCTCGGACAGAATATTGGACGATCGCGAGCTCTCAAAAAGTAGGCTCCGTCTAATGAAATGGTGGCCATAATTCTCACCAGGAGGTTAGGCATGTCAAACGCGAGACATATGGACGATGTGTGAGTCTAAGTTTGATCTTTCAGGTGGATTGTCTACTGAACTTGTTTGAGGTGTCATTTCCGTTAGTTTAGCAATATCAGAAAGTAAGCCTCTTCATTTCGATTGTACTTGTGTTAACGGGCTGAGAAATTTGCTACTCAGCCATTATCGGTCTCCGAACATGGGCTATCTGGAATAAAAACCGCCGCCTTTTAATTGCGGGATCAATTTTCATAGCATCTAAATCGCCTGTATTAACATACGCTCTATATCGACTGGTGGCGGGCGCTTCATGTGAGCCGACCGTTCGAAAGTTCTCCGTGTCATACAAATCCATGGATGGTTTCTAGATATCGATATCTCCTCAGGAGGTACCATTTGCATTAGCCCAGGATTTCTTATATGGGGATTAACATGCCTGGCTGTTTTATTACTGACGGAAACAAGTACTTATTTAGCTCGAATCCTTCAAACATGAAGCGCTGACTCAAATCACAGTTGTAGTAGTGCTGACGCTGATTCCAGCTGTCGAAGGTGGACTGGTATATCAGAAAAATTGTATGCGCACTGACCTCGGACATCCCAGCTAGAAGATCGAGTTCAACCTGGTACTTTAAGGTCCATTACGTGGGTGAGTCGCTTGGGAGAGTGTGAATGCTTCTGTAAAGTATCCATATCTGATTCCGATCTCGACATCGAAGGAGTCTACTATTATATATTCAACCTGAGTAAGCTCACACTGGATGCCAGGCTCAATTGAAGTTTGATAACAAAGCGCAGTTCTGGGCATTTCTAACATGGTCGGAATGAGTGTCTCACGCGTACGTTCTCCTGCCTTTTGATTCTGTCTCAGGCTTACTGAAGAGTTCTGGCAGAATACGGGCTTAAACACATACGCAACGTAAGTGTTACGAGATATAATTGAAGTACTCATAACTCGAGTCACTAAGAAAAAAACAGACTACAAGGGGTTATTCTATCGCTACTATGTAGTCGGGTTATATTCCTTGCAAGGGAACCATCTGACATGGCAGATAGTACCGTCGATGGTAATTTTTAGTGAGTCATCAATCTTTATCTCCCGAGTTTTTACTAAGCTCGTTACTTGAAAAAATAAGTTCAACCTTACGTTTTCGATTGAGTTCACATGCACTTGAGACTCACGATGTTGATTAAAATTATGCCCAAAATAGCAATTAACTGTGATATACTGTACATTTAATTCGCTGTGTGAGAATCATATGGCTCTACCGCTCGCTTAAAGCTTTTCATTATCGGCCTATAATAGGTCTTCCTGGTCTCCTTTGATACCCTTTATACAATTTGATTTATTTTACGATTAACGAACCACTCTAATTGTGATCCGAGTTTAGGTAACCTATGTTAATCCAACCGCGCAATGCGTCTCCATAACTAATTACTATAACTGGAAAGCTGAAACAGGAAGGGTAAGTACGCAAGACTTTGGCATTGAGCTGAACTAGGAACGCACATAAATCCACATGCAGCAACTAAAGATACAAAACCATTTGTAAATAGGTGGCCGTAAGTATTGATCGCTGGTAGCAGCGCGGCCGTGGATATTGCGAGTATCATAGATCGGGAAGCACTAGTGAAAAAATAGCATAAACAGGTTTCATCCATTCAAAGATAATAGATATTGTACTTTACTGCAGCAGTGACTTCCGCACTGTTTGAATGAAGCACATCAACAAGATATGCCCCACAAGGGGTCACTGCAATATCACACTGAGATGCCCGACACATGAGTGGTTTCTCCAAGGTTCAAGGGGAACGAAGTCACTCACACCAACGCCGTTTAGAAAGAATATTAGCGAATTTAATACCAGCCCAGGAGTTCCGTCCACATATTTTGTCACAAGAGCCGAGGCAAGTACAGTAACCGGGAAATAGGCACCGTAGAAGCAGGCACGAAGGCGATCTTCCGGGCACCAATATCCCCGTTCGGCTTTATAATGAATAACTATCCGATCGGATATCCATCCAGACAGCGGGGCACCAACTGCGGAAACAGAGGAGATTAGCAGAGGTAAAGCGATATGTGATGATTGGGCTTACCCGCATTACCGACGCCGAGTGGAAGAATCAACAAACCAACAAAAGCTTCATTCTCGATGTTATATCGCTTTCCCTGAAATATATATCGTACAACGTCCCGTGATAAAATAATTGACGCAAGACGCACAATGGTATAAGCGAGAGGGACCGTCAAGGCTGGAATGGAAGTCAGGACAGAGTCAGAACAGAACATTGAGGCTAGTAAAAAAACACCAACTGAAGTCAGTCAAGAAAGCAAGGAACGTGAATATAGACTAGAGATGCCCTGGATTAGGTGGAATGAATGGTAAGTTAACGTGATACGACACACCATAAATAAGAGGATGGGGCTGCGGAGCATCAACAACTGAGATAGCGGATTCAAGATAACCGGTCTCCACTTCGGAACTGTTTTTCCCGTGGCATTACACTCGTCAATACCCCTAGAGTTGGGATGACTAGTTTCGGGGAAAAATAGAAATATGCAAACAAGGGCGCCGCATCCAAAAGCAGCAAGTGAATAATTTACGGCTCTCCATGACCAATAGTGTGCAGTAAAACCTGCGACAAGCGTTCAAATAGCCATGATATCCGATGAAGATAAAGACCGACCAGAAATTGTTGGCGAGAGGGCGAAACCGAGAAGCCCAATCTGATGAGCGTCAGTGGCCAAACCTCGCTTAGTTCTATGGCAAGTCGACTTACGCCGAAATAAGTGCCGTAAGGCGTACCTCGTTCCTCGAGTTTATAAATATCGCCGATGACTCCAGCGCCAACAGAAATGCCAGGAGAGGCCCCCAAGGCTTGAATAAATCGCGACACCATCAGCTGCCCCACGGTCTGAGCTCGCGCGGTTCCCAAAGAACCCAAGACCATGATCGGTAGATGGTATATGTAGCACGGGCGGCGACCGTCTGGAACGGTTTGAGTAGGGGACAGAAAACAAAAATAAGAACCTCACAGAATTTGGCGTACTTGGACCCAACGAGCCCACCAATTGCACCAGCGAAGACACATATACTGACAGCATAACTAGTAACGGCCGTTGAGTCATACACGTAAGACGAACGTCAATGCAAGCACCTGATAACCTCTCCCGTAGAGTTGAGATCCCGGGCAATCTGTGGTATGCATGGTATAAACGACCCCGCAGTAAAAACTGTAATTTATCATGCCACAGATTCGCCTCAGAAATTGAGAAGCGCTTACATGCAAGGAGTCCACACCAAGACACAATCATGACGAGCAGCCTTTTCCTCTCCGGCGAGAAACGGTCAAAGAGGGGATCAAGCTTTTTCGCCAGTAGTAGTGTTTCTTCATCGAACATTTTTCACCACTTGACTGGGATATGTGCGGCAGGTAGCGGTCTGTAGTCGAACGAGAAGAACGAATAAATATTCATCCCTAACTCGGTCACAAACAATGGCGGTGCTGTTTACGCAATGGGTAAGCGAACCACACTCTTCAGGCTTTTCAAAACAAAAGATGTATTATAAATGCTTACTCGTCATGTAGGGTCGCAGTCAGGCTTCAAACTCCAGATGTCGCGCCACTAACCTTGATGTCGGTAAAAGAGTAGGCGGTCGATCGAACGCTAAGCGTTCCTGATATCAACGGTGGCCGCAAAAGCGACATCAGCAGCCAGGCGAGCAGTACGAGCAGAATTCATCTTTGAGGGGCGAGACCGCAAGCGGCTGAATTCGAACTTCATTCAACTATTCAAAGAGATGGTGAGGTAACATTAAGGGGCAGAACCTGAGCAACTCTGCCTCCGTGTACGGAGCGCCATTACCTCTCGGTGCGGGAACTCGAGGTGTCGCTTCGCGTTGTCAAACCATTCTACGAGACTAGATGGGCGTATTGAATGGAGCATTGGCATAACAACGCACTGTCATACTTTGGTTCCGACCTTTGTTAGATCTCCCCGAGGTGGCAAAAAAAAGAGGAATTCCGTGTTCAATACAGACATGCGGCAGCCGACGTTTCGGAGGATCCCGTGTGACATTTATGGAGACTCCCTGAACTCACGAACGTGTGCTACAGGATTCAACCCAAGGTCATAGCACGTATTTCATTAGGGCTGGGCGCGAGAACGGGGTACATTATATTTCACACGTCACCCTCGGGAACCGCATCGGAGAAATCCGAGAACCAAAGAGGTGTCCGAAGTCCTCAAACAGCTATCTTAGCTAATTATAATTAACGCGGCACGATTAGATTGAATACAACTGCTCGAGCCACAAGGCGCCCTCATGCGAGCACACCTTCACTTTCTGGCACCAAGGGCAGTCTACTGTCACGTGTACCATTGCAAGGCATGTCACTTTTTGTTCAGAGTCAGGAAACGTTACGTATGTCCCTGTTCCAGGCTCGCTCAACCAATTCTACTATCCTTATTGACATCTTACCTAGGCTCCCATTAATCCCACCAGAATCTCTACCTGACATTGTTACCTCCACGATTGAGGGAAAAATATGTAAGTTCTCGATCCAGAAGAACCTGTGCTTCATGCCGAATCGGAATGGAGGGTAAACGACTTACCCAGGAGGGAGTAGTGCTAGAAGGGCGAGGACTGATAGAAGCCACTATGGAAGCTGAATCAACTTTTGAATGATATCGAAAACGGGTACACGGTCACTGATTCCATTCTGCTCCAAACACGGCATGTCTACTGATCATTTTGGTTCACATGTAGTGTACTCATTGTAGTCTGTCAACAGGCTACGTTCGGATTCCAAAAAACGACAAAGCGGCACCCAGCCCAAATGAAGCTCCAGCGATGTAGCGCAGATGAACATTGATATTGAACACCCAGTTGATCATGAGTAATTTTGGCCAGGACCCATACGGGGCTTCGGACGTCTTCTGCCGAGAAGGAGCGGGAGTTGAATTCTCGGAGTTCTCCGGTTCCTGTGCCCGTGTTCCTACTTGGTTCCAACTCTCACAATGACTTGGGACAGTTTTTCTGCTGGAATTCCTTCGTGCTAAAAGTGCTGAACAGGCCCGACTTCCTATGCATCTACGGGCATCCGCGGTTACCAAATCGCCCTTCTGATCGGAGTGCCAAATATTATAAAAGTCATGATAAGATCGACCTCCTTAAAAATTCTCCATCACCTACGTCGACCATCCCTGATGACTGAACAGCAAGGTTAGTCAAATACTGCATTGATACGATATGTTACTCATCGAGAGCCCAGTCCTTGTTGGCGTGATTGGCGGCAGCGGTCTTTACCACCTGGACAACCTTACTTTCGTGTGAGTCCATGTCATGGATCCTCTCAATCAAAGATTCACTGAAAGATTTTAGTAAAAAGGTTTATCCAGAAACTGTGGGTCTGATAAGTCTTTTGATTAGCTCCGCTCATCGTATCGTAGCCTTGGGGATACCCTTCATCGCCCATTGTCATATCCTCTCTCGCCTCGGGAGCCCTCGTCGCGTTCATCGCTCGACACGGCATGAATCATGACATCAATCCATCCACTGTCCCTTCCCGTGCCAATATCGCGGCACTGAAATCCCTAGGTGTTCGTGCCATACTCGCCTTCTCCGCTGTAGGCTCCCTCCGTGAAGAAATTTATCCCGGATCATTCATCCTACCGAGTCAAATCATCGATCGTACCAAAGGAATTAGGCCCTGCAGTTTCTTTGAGGGAACTTCTGTCGTTGCCCATACAGCATTTGGTGATCCTTTCAGTACCGGATTCTTGGCTTGGTTGGAACCGAGAATCAAGAAGGTTTTGGACGAGCGGAACACAAGGCTCTTCACAGACAAGTGTTTGGTAGTCATGGAAGGACCTCAATTCTCAACCAGGGCAGAAAGCAGGATGTATCGCCAATGGGGTGGTGACCTTATCAACATGAGTACTATACCCGAAGCCAAGCTTGCCAGGGAAGCCGAATTAAGGTATGCATGCGTGTACGCCTGATCATGGACATGGGCTTATCAAATACCACCAGTTATGCTCTCGTTGCAACTGCTACGGATTATGATTCTTGGAGACCCCTCGATGAGGCAGTCACGGCTGCCGAAATCACCAAAGCTCTCAAGACCAATGCCGACACGTCCCGTTTGGTTGCGGAAACAATCCTCGATGAGTTAAATGCGACGATCAGCGATCCTGATAACGGGAAAATATTCCTCGAGGAAGTGGGTAAGATGAAATTCAGCATCATGCCTCCGGTGGTGAAGCGGAAGAGGGAGGATCGAGAGAAATTGGCTTATATTTTACCTGAATATTTCCTGGAAGAAGACGCGGTATAATACTAAGGGATCATTGATTCCGGCCAATGGGAGTTGGAATATTAGGCCATGGATATAAAAATGGATACATATATATATGGATGTAAAATTATCTACAAGCAGCTGCGCAGAAAAGTTGTGCTTCCGATTTCGAATGGATTGTCTCAGTTTCTTTTCCTGTCACGGTGTCCGAGTGTACCGTCAGCTAATGATAGTACTTAATTTCAGACCGAACATACCGCCGGAATGTGAGTCTTCTGTTGTTCATGAGTACTTCGATTTGATAAAAATAAATTAGTGGAAGCCAATATTTAACCACTTCTCAGCGTATTCAGTTTCAATTATGTCATATTTCCTCGAAAAAGTAGTCAACTCCAACAAGTACAGTACTATACGGAAGTATCTGTTGGAAGTCCAGAATGAAGAAACTGGTATATCCACTGTGATACTCCATCGTCAGGATCTACAAAAGACAACTCGACATAACACATCTCAGTCGAGTCAATAAAAACAGTAACCTCTTGATCTGGGTTGTTTATGAAACAACGAGCTAAACGTTGCAAGCAATGGCTGCACCGGACACAGTTACTCGTGTAAAATGAAAAACACTCCGAGTGAGTTTTGCTGATTGAAGCGACGCTGAACCGGGGGATATCCGCGGGGTCCCGAGAGGAAGCCCGAACGCCGTATCTATAAAAACGGGTTGTCTGCTGTTTTTGTCCAGAACCATTGATTATCCTGGTTCCATGCTACATGGGGTTGGATTCAGAGAACAATGACCATGATAAGATAACCACTCACTCTGCATGACTCGTTTGAGGGATCAGAAAGATTAATGCCCTCCCCAACAGGACTTGTGAACCAGAAATCAATCTGTCCCCAAATTGCAGCATAGTCCAATGTCCGTAGGGGCACTGCCTTGAATTTTCCGAGTTCAGAGAGCTCAGAACGATGATCTCCCTGAGAAATGTTGAACATCACAGATAGAATACAATCAAGAAGAACTCACGAATGCTAAAGATCGTAATCTATCGAATGGGAAAAAGTACCCAGCTGAAGCGAAACGTGTAGTCAACAATTGGAAGATGAACGGATCTCGGAGGTCGCGAAAATTTGATGCGAGGTGGTCCATTGCGTCGGTGTACAATTTGAACTTGAGTTCTTCATCTGTCATCGAAAACCGCTCATCTCCCGGCCAAGAGAGTGAAATAGCGTTACAAATCTTAGGGCCACCTTTCAAATTTCCAGTGGCACCACACGACATAACGCCCTCGGCCTCAGCCTCAAAAGCTGGAACTTCCTTGACAATTCGCAGGGAGATTTGGTTTGCGAGTTCCCAGGAGTCACTGTAAACATATTTGGAAAATCCAGACCGTTCAAAATCGTATAGGTAGTCTTTAAACGACTTGTGGATAAATTCGATGGGCTCGTCATCGGCCTTTTCAGGCTCGGAGATCTTCACGACGGAATATAGATGACGAATAGCACCATAGGCAGCGTCCTCGGTGAAACCTAAGAGATTGCATTGCATGCGCAGCGACTCCCCACTCCAGTCACTTCCCATGCAGAGAACTAGCAGTTTTCTGGTATTGACCATGACTTTGTCCGGAATTTTGGAGAGAATTCTCCCGTATAAGACATCAAGCTGAGCCAACGGCCCATTTGATCCCGACACATCATCTATGGGACTCCTATCAATGGCGGCGATTACATCATTGAGCTGAGCCGCCGGATCCCCATAGAGAGGGTCACCAATATATCTAGCCACAGTGGCGGCATAGGCAAATAATCCAGATGCAGCAGTAGCAATTTTGGTGAATTCGTGTTCGGAGGGCCACTGCCTCTTACGCTGAAGAGTAGGGTACGCGAGCTTGATCTTGTTCAACTCGTTACGGAGATATCGTTGAACATCATCGCATGACTCTTCAGAGTCTACAACCATCTCCTCTTTGGTGTATACCTGCAGGACCTTTGAATCTTCGAAAAAAGAAGTAATGTGAGGTTCCGGGCGACTGGCAACAATCCATGCTATGGGAGATGCGGGGTTCGAGATACAAAAATTGGAGATAAGACCAAGGAGTTCCTGCTGTGTGAAAGGGTTATCGCACTCGTCGAGGCCATCAATGAGGATGAGAAACCGGCACAGAGGATCGAATAAACGCTGATGAACAAACGGCTCGACAATAAATTTCTGGAACTGCACCGACAGGGCTTTTCGGGCGAGAGATGGGTCCTTGGAGATCGCGTTCCGGACGAAATGACGATACGGCTCGCATTTGGCTGCGAACTGATAGGCGATAGTTACAATAGTCTTGCTGCCATCTTGTCTCCCATTGACGGAAAGAAAGACTGATGCAAAAATGATGCCATCAGGGGTCTTTTCAGCGATGATCTGCATGACTGCCGACTTTCCAACTCCGGCAGGACCAACTATCCAACGCATTTTTTCTTCATCATGACACTGGATGATGAACTCCAAGCAACGTTGTAGGATTGCAAGTCTGGTTCCGGGATGACAACGAGGGGGCGGATCACGGTCGGACGAGTCGAATTCGGCTCCGATGATTGTATGTTGCAGAAGTTCTTTCATGACTGACAAAGATGACTATAAATACGGGTTCAAACAAATAAAATCAGTAACTTACAATTGTCTGAGACGGTACTGTTGTCAATAAATGTACATTCCTGTAGGGAAAAATGGTGGGATCCACTAAACATGCCTTGGCCGTAATACTACCAGCGATGAGAGTGTTAGTCTGAAACAGTTGAAAGACCCAGAAGAACAGCTCACAATTGGTCCTTGAGGGGTAAATGCCTGCGTATGAGAAGGCGTTAGATGATGCTGAGGTATGCCAGTGGAACCGTGGATGAACTGTTCGTGATTCGGCAGCGATTGGATCGAGTTGATTTCCGAAGTACTTGCATACGAGATATTCGTGTCAGAACGGGAAGACGATTCAAAGGGAGCTCGGGCAGATTGAAATGGTGATAATTTTGCCGATTGTTGAGCAGGCTGTGTGGAAATCGGGGGACCTTTCGAGGCCAAAATCGGAGGTACGATAGTCGAAGGAGAGCAAACTATTGATGCGGTGGAGTAAGGAGAGGTACGATTTTCTGAAGAATTGTGGCCGGACGAAGGTGTGATGCTTGACATACCTTCTGCTGGACATGAGAGGAGAGAAGTATTCCTTATATACTTGACACCACCTGAGGCCACTGCCACGATGCACAGCTAAGGCGCTTTCGAGTTTTGAATGCCGAGATTACACTGTAGTGTGGCTATTGCTGTCACTTGTTATTCAACCTGGCATCTGCGCACTGCCACTACTACGCACAGAAACACAGCTAAAGCTGTGTTAGCCCTGGCACTCGACACGGAGTGGTGATATACTCATAGTATCTATGGAGGACAATTTGCCTCCCCGAGTGGATTACTAAACGTTATGTATTAACGTTCGGATTTGATCACTTGTCCATGTCAGGGTTTCGGAGTTATATATCGCTGTCAGAGTTGACGGGTTTACCCGAGATGCGATTAAATATCTGATATCCGAGTCGCTTCTCCGAAGACTTCGTTCGAGATGGTTCACGTTACTTCGTCGGTGCCCTCACCCTTCAAGAGAATCATGGCCATAATGATGATGGGCCTTCGATCTACGCGTATACCAAGTTGCACTGAACAGGGGCATCTGATATTGTTACAGATATACTTACGAATCCAACTCCTACATACATTGCTACACTTGTAATTCATCTGACTTCCTCCTAGGTCAATTTTGAGTGCGCTTCTCACTGATTGCTATGATAAAATCAAACATCGCTTTATATGCTTGCATTCTTGTAGGAACAATCTTTTTGCTGCTAAATAGCACAGACAAAGTATATACTTATGCATCGACACTAACCGGACATCCAGAATGCAAAAAACGGTATCTCCACTCTGACACCCCGTCCGCTGGGTCCACGAATGTCACTTCTACGTAAGACATTTGAGTCGCATCAACGAAAACCGTGACTAGTTGATCCGGGTTGTTCACAAAGAAGCGTGCAAAGCATTGCGAACAGTGAAAGCACGCAGTAGCACGCGGGAATTCAGTATCATGCTGAACCCATTTCTCATGAGGCTGTTGACACGTAGCAACATGAAACCGGGGGATCTCCATATCCTCATCTTCTCCAGTGTCTGAGCCAATTTGATGATACCTTTTAAACGAAGTGGACCATCCCTTCCGGTCTTCTGAGACCCACACTTCGTTCTTTTTATGCTGAATTGTTTAAGATTTAGTAGATCCTCGACAATGAACAAGTAAATTCAACTCACTTGACAAGACATATTCCAAGGTTCCGAAACTTCGACTTTATCTCCAATAGGAGTTGTAAACCGCAACTCGACATCTCCACAGACAGCAACATAGTAAAATGCCCGAAGAGGCACTTGTTTCAATTTTCCGAGCCTCAAAATTTCATGGCGGAACCGATCCTGACAATAAAGGCTTCAGTATTTTAAAATGATGTAAGGTCTAGTGGAACTTACAAAGGCACAGTCTCGCAATTGGTAAAATGGAAACACTTTTCGGGGTATAGTGAAGCGTGTGGTCAACGCATGAAAGCAGGATATACTCTTCTGAAGATCATCATAAGCAAAAAACATCGCACATGCATGCTCCATGGCGTTTCGGTACAACATGATCCGGACCTCCTCATCGGTCCTTTGAAAACGTTCATCACCAGGCCACGAAAGTATAATGTTGTCACAATGGCCTTTCATCAGACCATGCGAATCGACAGAGATATCTTCATCACCGAAAATACCATCATCGCGAACTTCTTCGATGATCCTCGCCGAAACACAAATACCGATCTGATAACCCTCCAAGTGAACGTTATGAGAAAATCCAGACCGCTTGAAGTCATGTAGGAAGTCGCCAAAAGATTCGTGCTGATATGCGAGTTGGTCGTCGGCTTTGTCAGGTTCGGGGATCTTCATAACAGCGCGGAGATAACATATGGCGTCATATGCATCATTCTCCGTCAACCGAAGTGCATTGCAGAGCCCACGGAATCCAAGATGATTGAAACTGTTATATGAATGTAAGAGTAGTAGTTTTCTGATGTCCATCATAACATTATCCGGGGCGGTGGAAAGTATCCCCCTATACGACGCGTCGAGTTGATCCATTGGGCGATCGCTCTAGATGATCCTTCGGGATAGCGTCAATGATGGTGAAGAGAGAAAGACTCTTGCAACGATGCGACTAACAAAATAGTCGTGTGGCTTCAAAACCGTTGAGGAACACGAAACGGAGCAAAAGTTTTGGGGAAGAGATCGAGAATATGTAGGAGGCGAGAGAGAGCGGATAAGACAGACAATTTGAGAGTCGAGCTGGGAGACCTTTTTCGAGCGGATGTGAGCAAGATGGGCTACAGCTACTAGTCCAGAGGATATATATACTGAAAAGGGATGTCCATGCGGTGAAAGAGATTGTGAGCGAGAATCAACGTAAAGGTAGGGACGCACGCATGCTTGGGCGCGCATTGTGGCTTACCCACAAATGCCGTTGTCATCTCCTGCATTTTTGTTGATGTTCTCTATGCGTCAAGGGACGGGTTTTCGTTTTTGAAGAGGATGCTTGGATGGTGGACCCAAGCCCCTGGGTGAGCCCCGATGTTGATCGAAAGTCAAGTCGTGGGATTTAAAATTAGAACGGGAACCCGCGCAGCTGATTTTCCGTCTGGACAATGGCGAGTACACGGCGGCGTAGCTGCGCCTTGACCTACATGTCGCATTATCATCGAAGCGAATAATAACTCTCCCGCGGCCCAGGTAATTTGACGAATCCATGCTCTAAGGGTCACTCCCGCTGATGTCTGAGCCTACTGTATGATCGGATTTGATCCTCAGCACGATGTGAAAATACAGTTACACTTCTTCGCAGGCTTCGTCAGTATCTATCACCATTTCTGCATGTATGCTGGTTAGACTGCAGGATTGTCGAAAAACGAAGTAATGTGAAGCTCGGGGTGACTGACGACCATGCAGTCAGGGGCGTTTTCAACGATCATGATTGCCGATTTCGGGACTCCAGCAGGATCAATCTTTCCTTCATAAAGGTACTGTGTAATGAAGTCCAGGCACCATTGTATGACTGTGAGGCAAATCCTGGGGTGATGGAGGGTCACGGGTGGAAGTGTCGAAATTCTGCTCTAATTGTCATTCCCTGTAGAAGTTCCATGACTGGAGAAAATATCAGTACTGGTGTAGGAAATACGATTTTTATTACTCTTACAATTGTCCCGTGATACAGCAAATGTATATTCATTGAACCACTGTTAATGTTTATAGAATTTTTCAGACGGACCTGTACAGACATAGTATTACCATAGTAAATTAAAAACACAAGCTACAAAATAATTTACTTAAGGGGCCCTGAATGGCAAAATCGATATCTCCAATGTAAACCTCCAGTGGCCGGCTCCTCAATCAAGAGTTCCACATAACACATATCAGTGGAGTCAACAAACATAGTAACGAGTTGATCTGGGTGATCCACAAAGTGGTGTGAGAGACGCTGCGAGCAAAGATGACAATCCTGCTCTCCCAAATCTTCGGAGGGATGATATTCAGGTGAGTTACCTGTATTACCATCGACCAGGAGCGTCTCTGCTTTGTTGTCACCAGCCTCCTGGTTCGGATTAACTTTCTTTGTCGAGACACCAAAAGTAGTCATCCAGCCTTGTCGCTCCTTCAGATCAGTTATAACCCGTTTTTCATGCTACAAAATAATGGTTGAGCAAACGCGAAAGTCAGAAGATCAGAACTTACTTTGCACGATGCATCCCATGGATCAGATATGTTATCTGTCCCAATGGGATTTGTGAATCGCAAATCAACGTCTGCACAAATAGCTCCGGAATCTAATTGCCGAAGCGGCACCTGCTTCAGAATCCCAAGCCCCGCGAGTTCGTGCCGAAAGTCATCCTAAATTGGTTTCAGTCAAAAAGATTACATAGAGAACAAGAGGAACTTACGAATGCAAAATTTCGTAACTCGCAACGTCGGAAACTATTCCCGAGCGCGGTAAATCGTGTGGTCAACACACGAAAGCAGGACAAGTCCGCAAAAGCTTTCCTTCCCGGTTCAAATCTGAACGAAACATCCGCCACCGCTGTGCGGTACAGCATGAGTTTTAGCTCTTCGTCAGTCATTTGATAGCGCTCATCACCGGGCCAAGAAAGAGAAACGTTGGCACAAACATCTGGACAACCTTTCAGGTAACCCACGTCCTCGCAAGTGATACCTTCCTTGCTAGTCGCTTTATCAGAATCATCAACTACCTCTTCGACGACTCGTAAGGAGGACTGGGTTGAAAGTTCATCCGCCTCATTCTGAACATCACGAATGAATTTAGATCGTTGGAAATCAGAGATGTAGCCTTTGAATGAGTGGTGAAAATAACCGAGGTATTCTTCGTCAGCGTGATCGGGCTTGGGAACCTTCATGACGGAGTACGTATGATGAACGGCACCATAAGCGTCGTCCTCGGTCAACCCTAGATGATTACACTGCAAGCGAAACTGATTCGCGCTCCGATTCTCCTCCAAACATAAGAGCAATAATTTTCTGGTGTCTTCCTCAACGCCATCTCGGATTCTAGAAACAATCCTTGCATACAAGGCATCGAGGTGATCCATAGGATGATCCTTTCCCGGTAACGTGCGAAGCTTTGTTCCCTCAATGACCAGGAGGACATCGGTAAGTAGAGCGACGGGGTTTCCGCGATACGGATTACCGATATATTTCATAACTGTCGAAGCGTACGCAAATAGCCCACCCGCCGCGGTAGCTATTTTAGTGAATTGGTGTTTCAAGGGCCAATGTCGCTTGTGTTGGAGTTGAGGGGATGTAGCTTGGACATTTTTCAGCCCTTCGCGGAGGTATAGTTGAACGTCTTTGCATGCCTCTGCTGAATCTATTAGAAGTTCCTCTTTGGTGAATGGCAGTGTACCGTCGGCCAATTCAAAAAACAACGAGATGTGAGGTTCGGGGCGGCTCGAAATAAGCCATTTGATCGGAGAGGTAGGGCACATGGTGCATAAATCGGCGATAAGCCCAAGGAGGTCCCGTTGCGTGATTATATCGTCACATTCATCGAGGCCATCAATAAGGATTAGGCAACGATCAAGCACATGATGAACGATGAGCGGCTCGACAATAAATTTGTTGAACTGCGCCGACAACGATTTTCGAAGAAGGGCGGGGTCAAGGTTGACCTCGTTTTGGATGAATTGGCGATAGGGCAGGCACTTGACCGCCAGTTGATAGGCAATGGTCACTATAATCTTGTTGCCGTCCTGTCGTCCATCACTAGAGAGGAAGACTGACGCAAAGGGAACGCCAGAAGAGTTTTCAGCGACGTATTGCAAGACCGCCGACTTCCCAACCCCAGCTGGACCAAACACCCAGCGCAAATTTCCTTCTTCATCATACTTGGCGATAAACTCGAAGCACCGCTTTATTATCGCGGCCCTAGTTCCACGGTGACATCGAGGCGGCGGGTGCCGATCGACAGAGTCAAACGCTGCTCCTATGATTGTATGTTGCAGAAGCTTCTCCATGACTAGTGATCATCTTGATAGTAAGTATTGATGTAACATGGATATTTGCTAGGCGCTTCTTACAGATATCAGACATGTTGTCGATGAATGTACTGTTCGTCACAGAAAAATATCTTGCATCCTTGAACATGCCTTGACCTTGGTACTATCGGCGATGAGGAGATTACTTATCAGGACAATCCTTCAAAGGCTGAAGTTAGAAACTCACAATTTGTCTGTCAGGAGTCAGGCGAGACTGGGGGTGTACGGGCATTGGTCCTTGAGGTGGCTGAAGATGGGATGTAAATGATTGGCCTTGTGGAAAGCCACGACCAGCGTCCATTTGATGAATGAAGCTAGGCGGAGGCTGTAGGGGTTGGGGGCTAGGTGTCGGATATGGATGGTGGTATTGGTACCCAGGGGGGTTTGCAGCGGGATAAGGTGAATGATGAGCAGGATGCTTGTCAGGGCGGTGTTGGGGAGCATGAGTGGGTGGTGGAGTGAGGGGAGAAGGATTGGGGGATGCGCGAGGGGACGAGGGTGGGGACTGTATCGATTCGGACATGTGGGGACGAAAAAGACAGGAACCGGGTCACTACGCTTTTATCATGCCCATAACTCACAGCGCTTTTGACTGTCCTTCTAATTCTCATGACCTATTGCACGGGGCTAGCGTGTCAGCGAGATGATTACACCGGGCGTCTAGTGCTAATCACCACTTCACCGCCGCGCATCAGTGTCCAAGATGACACTAAGTGTCTATTAATTCATCATCTCGCCGCTGGGCCGAACAATGTTGTTATCCCTTTTCGTAGTGGGTGGTTTTGTGGAAGCTCTGTAGAAGCTCAGATTATAGTCGAATATGTAGGAGCACAGAGGCATAGGTACAAATGCGATGCACAGCAAACATTGATAAACAGACGTTGGGCGGTGACACTTAACGTACGAAATAAAAATAGCTAATCTCACGAACACTGCCATTGAATCAAAGTTAATGATCTCAAAGCGCCGACAACAATCCGAAAGAGGCATAGACCATATTACTACTATAATTCACATTTTCGGATTCCCAGAATGAAAAAAGCGGTACCTCCACTGAGAAACCCCATCCTTAGGATCAACGAACAACAACTCCGCATAACACAACTCAGTAGAGTCAACAAAAACAGTCGCGAGTCGATCCGGATCATCCACAAAACATCGCGCAAGGCGTCGTAAGCAATAATTGCACTGTTTCGGCGTCCACAAACATTCCTCTCCAAGAAAACTCCAGTGAAATTCGTTGCCAGCATGGGAATTGAACCGAGGTATTTCAGTCGCATCGGACACTCTGCTAGTGTCTGCGTCATGTTTCTTGTTGGGAGGTTCATCGCCAGATTCTGACCAATCATCCTCTTCATATCTTCCGAAACTCGTTGACCAGCCTTGATTCGTTTCCTCTTTATCGTGCTACACATGGTAAGCTCATATATGAGACTGAACCTCTACAGTTGAACACAAACACTCACCGGACAAGACGAATTCCATCTAGTGGACGGATCGGCACCCGTAGAATCCGTATAGTGTAGATTAATGGGCCCGCATATTGCCGCAAAGTCCAATTGCCGAAGTGGCACCTGCTTCACAGAACCGCGCTCGGTCAACTCATTACGAAATTTATTCTAGCGAAAAAAAAAGGTCAGTGCCCTGCATGAAATAACGCCTAGAAAAAGAAACTTACAAACACGAATTTTTGTACTCGAGAATACGGAAAATCGATGCCAAGAACAGTGAAGCGTGTGGTCAACACATCGAAGCAAGACATATTACTAAAGGCATCTAAATCAGCTTTGAAGCCGAACGAGATATTCGCAATCGCGTTGCTGTATAGCTTAAGCCTTAGCTCATCGTCAGTTATCTTCAAATGGTCACCACCAGGCCACGAAAGCGAAACACATTTGGAGACTCCAGGACCGCCTCTAAGGTAACCGACATTCTCATACTTCATAACTTCATCGCTGCCCATATCGTCAGAATCAACCCCAACTTCCTCTACGATTCGCAATGATGCTCGAACCATGAGTTCTTCAACTTCATTACGAACGTCACGATAGAATACGGATTCGGGTTGTTCGAAGCAACTGAGGTGGTCTTCTAGTGATTTATGGAACAGTTTGAAGGGTTCATCATCGGCATTACCAGGTTCGGGAACTCGAACAACAGAGCATGCATTACGAAGAGCACCATAAGCGGCATCTTCAGTAAAGCCCAGCAGATTACATTGCGTACGAAATGTTTCACCACTCCAATCGCTATACAAGCGTAGGAATAGTAGTTTTCTTGCAATGATCATATCATCATCTGGAACATTGGAGAGGATTGTTGACGAAATCGTCGCAGGTGAGATCGTCGCAATTGCATGTTGGTACAACTTGCGCCTAAGTTCTTCATCTCTCATTATAAACAGATCGTCGCCAGCCCACGAAAGTGATACGTTGTCGTAATTCATATCTTCACCATCACCCACATGATCCGAAACTTCTTTGACAACCCGCATCGAGCATTGAGAGAGAAGTTCCTGGGCATCGGCTCGGACATTGCGAGAAAATCCAGAACGTTTGAAATTGCACAGATAGACTTCGAATGATTCGTGAAAAAATTGGAGGGACTCGTCGTCAGCATCGGCAGGCTCAGGGACTCTGACAACAGAGTGCATGTATCCCATGGCGGTATAAGCAGCATCTTCATTCAATCCTAAGAGGTTGCATTGCAGGCGAAATGGGGCATCACTCCCCAGATGTAAAAGTAATAGCCTTCTGGTGTCGACCAATATATCATCCGGCACCTTGGATAATACCGTGTCGTACAAGGCATCAAGGTTCTTCAACGGATGGTCTTTGTCGAATATATCGTCTCCCGGTTCGGCATCGATGGCCATGAGCACCTTTTTGATCTGAGTGCCTGGGCCTCTGTAGCGTGGGTCACCGATATATTGGACAACCGTCGATGCGTACGCAAATAGGCCACCTGCGGCTGAAGCGATTTTATTGAACTCAAGATCAGAGGGCCATTGTTGCTTTCGTCTGAGTGAGGGGTATGCCAGTTGTATACTCTTCAGTTCTCCGTGGAGATAGCGGCGAACATCTTGACGAGCTTCTTCAGAATCTACCACAAGTTCCTCTTTGGTGTATGCGGGTGCGAATCTGGTGTCCTCAAAAAACGAAGTGATATGAGGCTCCGGGCGACTGGAGATCATCCAAACAATAGGGGAGGTAGGGTACGTCATGCAGAAATATGAGATCAACCCAAGGAGGTCTCGCTGCGTGAGGGGATTGTCACACTGATCGAGACCATCGATGAGGATTAGAAAGCGACTTGAAGGATCAAACAAACGCTGACGGATGAATGGTTTGATAATGAATGTGTTGAACTGTACCGGTAGTGATTTTCGGAGGAGGGACGGATCTCTGGTGATCTCATTTCGGATAAAATTACGATAGGGATCAGATTTTGCGGCGAGCTGATAGGCAATGGTCGTGAACATTTTCGTCCCATCTTGACGTTTGTCCGCGTTTAAAAAGACTGCCGCCGCCAAAGTAACATCCACAGGAGTTTCTTCAGCGACAGTTTGCATGACTGCCGACTTTCCAACACCAGCAGAGCCAACGACCCAACGCAACTTTTCCTTGCCATCGCACAAGACCACGAAGGCTTTGCATCTTTCTATGATTTTGAAACGCGTTCTAGGGTGGCACCTTGGGGGCGGATAGCGGTCAGAAGAGTCGAACTCTGCTCCAATAATCGTATGTTGCAGAAGCTTTCCCATGACTGATGGAGACAACGGTTAGCATAACTTGACCAAGAATACACTCGTGGACGTTGCTTACACTTGTTTGAAGCGGTGTTATCGGGACTGAGATCTGGCGCCTCCTTAGGCACACTTGGGCCCTGGTCCAGCAAGGGACGTTGGTGCTGGTATTATGGACGTTATTAAAAGTAAATCGGAGAAATGAAAAACTGACATATGAACCCTGTACAGCAGGCTCTTGTTCTGGGCTGTGTAAGGGTGGAGTGGGCTGTTGATAAACCGGATAGCTTCGATACGAAGTAGGTGGCTGATAACCGGAATGATTTCGTTGTGGGGGGGTTGGTTGATAGACGGGGTAGTTGTGATAAGGAGGAGTGTGTTGTTGGTAGGCCGACTGACCCTGGTAAGCAGGAGTGGATTGTTGAAAAGCCGAATGGTTCTGGTAAGCAGAACTTGGCTGTTGAAACATTGATTGGCTCTGAGGGGGAGTCGGTAGTTGGTGGACCGAATGGCCCGCATAAGGAGGAGTAGGGTAGCCAAATTTGTTCTGATGACTCGAGCCTTCCGATTGACGGGCGGAAGGCCGCTCTGAGGAAAGAGCCCTGGAGCGTGACTGCATCTGAGAAGGGCGGATGGCCGGATGGTATATATGTTGACTTTTGGTAATAGAGCGTGAGTGCTCCCACCGAGGGATGGAGGCGTTGATTCTCTGGTTTACAGCGGTGAGGGGAAAATTTGTCGATTTTTGGTTTTTGATATCAGGACTGGAGTTGTCTGACAGAGGGATAGGTGCGGGGATGGTTTGGGATACGGGACTAGGAGGGAATCGTACCACGTGTTGGGTTTTACTACGTGAGGGCTGCCCCAGCTGAGGGCTTGAGGCGGGGTTTGGCTGAGATATTGGACTAGAAGGTTGTTCTGGCACAGAATCTGGAGCAGTGTACAGGCCGAGAATGCGTGGGGGAGTTGGCGGAGAGAAGTAGGGGTCTGAAGATAGCGGAATGGCGGGAGGGAGTTGTGGTTGCGGCGTCACAACTGGTGGGACGACTGGAATCCAGGACGGCTCCGGAGTCAGTTCGTGGTAGGGCAATGCAGGCGGAGCTCTGGCCGCGCTGGGAACAGCGGCTGAGTGTGAAGATGTGGTATCGATGCGAAGTAAAGGTGAACGAAAAACCGACGGCGTCGATGGGGAGTAGGACACTGGACAGAACAGAGAGGAGGGAGGAGACAGGGGGCGGGGTGACACTGGAGACAACGGAGACCGCGAGTTGTGCGACATGGCGGGGGATGAGTCGAGCTGCTGTTATAACACAACGAGGCCGTCCCGCGAGAATGTTCTGGGCGTCTATCACTCGTCACACAATAATCCTGATGGAAGCAACAAGACTCACAAGAATATGATGGGTTAGCCAGACGACGGCCCAGCTGGCAACGCCACGATCACTGTGTAACCCATCATTAACCCCTCAATCAGTCTGCCTCAGCCCTCCGAGGACGACTGATAACGCAGCTCCTGTGACTGCTTACACCCCAACCCAGCGCTGGTTCCTCCTGCAAAGCCCTATTTTGGATAGCTCGGGATACAGAACTTTCCTTGTTCCCTACCCAGTTTTCTGAAGGATCAATGAGAAGATACCTGACGATACAAACCTTCCACAAGTCATACCCTCGAAGCTTCACGAAACGGCTCGAGAATACGCATACAAACCACCATAGACTCAGGTGAGTGTTCCTGTCTGTTCCAGTGGCAATTTAAAAGGTGAACGATTGAAACACGAAAAAATAATTCAAACACTGTACATGTAATGGTGTCGCAAGTAGCGATGAAGCACTAAAGCAACCCTGAAGAATATTCAAAAATACAGTGTCACAGCAGGTCACAAGGCTTCGGAATGGCCTCGGAACACTGCCACGACTTGATCTCGGTTGATTTCCGAATCACGATCAGGTTGGAGCGATTCAATTTGCGAGTGCTCCCTTCTTTCCTCTACAAACGTCCCTTGCCCTGACTACATGAAAATCATCCTGTCACCCCGATGCCAAGTCCTACACTGACCAATGCAGCAGCGCTTTCCAAACGCAGCGATCACTCAAGTGACCCGAACATCCAGGAGCTCGGACCAAGTGTAAGTACCCTCTCAGCGCTAGGTGACTTGTGTTCAAATTTCTCGCAGTATCAGAGTCCAAGCATGTTCAATGAAGCCCACAATTTCGTTATGCAACAGCCGGTCTTTATCGAAAATAGCGTTATTTCAGACAATTGTAAGAATTATTCCTGTGACACGCACGTTACACTTACTCATGTTTGCTATCAGTCATGAGGGAGCTTCTGGAACACACAATAATTGGAGCAGAATTTGACTCTGCCGACCGCCACCCGCCCCATCGATGCCACCCCGGTACCCGTGTTGCGATCATAGTGCGGTGCCTCAACTTCATCATCCATTGCCATGACGAAGGAAAATTACGTTGGGTCTTCGGTGCCGCAGGTGTCGGAAAATCAGCTATCATGCAGATGATCGCTGAAGAAACCCCCTTGATATCACCTTGGCCGCATCAATCTTTTTCTCCGGCGATGAACGCAATGACGGAAGTAAAGCCATCATCACCATCGCCTACCAACTCGCAACCAGGTGTGAGCCCTATCGTCATTTCATTCGGGATGAGATTTCCAAGGATCCGTCTCTCCTTCGAAAATCGTTACCTGTGCAGTTCAACAAATTCATTGTTGAACCTTTCATGCATCAGAACTTGTTCGATCGCACGCACAGGTTTCTCCTCCTCATCGATGGTCTTGACGAATGCTCGGATCCGGTCATACAGCAAGAGCTTCTCAAACTGATCTCAGATTTCTGTATCTCATACCCTTCTTCACCATTCGCATGGATTATCGCTAGCCGCCCCGAACCTCACATTCGTACATTCTTTGAAAAATCCGAAGTTCAACTAATCGTCACAACGGAAGAAATCGAGGTAGACTCAGAGAGAGCATACAGAGATGTTCGACTATATCTCCACGACGAGCTGAAGCAAGTCCAACTCGCATCCACCTCACTCAAACACAAGCAAGAGTGGCCTACCAAGTCTGAATTTGACAAGATTGCTACAGCTGCGGGTGGGCTATTTGCGTATGCGTCGGCACTCGTTCAATATTTCCGCAGCTCTCGCTCTGGAGGACCTGCTTCTCGACTCTGCGACGTACTCGTCGCCACCGACGCTGGCTCAATTCCCGGCAGATCTGGAAAGGATCATCCATTGGCACAACTTGATACTTTATACGCGAAAATCCTTTCTAGAATACCACACGACGATATAGTGAACGCTAGAAATTTGTTACTACTACAGCACCATCATGCGCTCGTGTGGCAGAATCAAAATTTTCGCCTCATGTGCAACCTCCTAGGATTAACGGAGGATGCTGCCTACGGCGCTATTTGTCAAATGTATTCTGTGATGAAGATCCTCCACCGGATCAAGTTGACAAGCATCCTTTTACGTTCTACCACAAGTCATTCGAGGATTACTTCTGCGATTTTGAGAGATCCGGGTTTGCCCGCAATGTTTTAGCCGAAGCTGGTAAAATCGCGGCACAGATGTCATTGCGGGTTGTGAAGGAGGTCCCCGTAGACTCGGGTGATACAGGAAATGATGAAAGTATTGAAGGCGGAAACGTCGGTTATCTCAAAGGTGGTCCCGACACTTGTGGTGGCGTCTCCCTTTCCTGGCCAGGTGATGAGCGTTTCGAAATGGCTGATAACGAGTTAAAACGCCAATTGTACTGTTGTGCCATTCAAACCATCTCGCGGAGTTTTGGGGCAAATCATCAAGCGTTTATGAATATGACCTGCTTTCGTGTGGTGACCGAGCGGTTCACAAAACTTGGCAACGATTTTCCCTTCTACGCTGTACGGAGGTCTATCTTTGCAAGTGTTTTCATATTAAATAGTCCGTTAACCACGTTCTAACCTTACCCAAAGGATGACTTACAGTCCAAGGTTACTAATCTCGACTCCTTGAGGCAGGTGCCACTTCGTGCCTTAGACTATGTGGCAGTCTGTGGAAGCACAAATTTTCAATTCCGAAGCCCGACCAGGATGGGTATTGTTGACTTACCCGATCCATGGAATCCGTCTTGCCAGGTGTGTATCCAATCTGTGGCTTTTTGGATTTGCTGACTGTACAGTTATGCAGCATCGCCGACGATCCGTTAATCCTTTGCCCGAACTACACAAATGGTGGACTTTTTTCCACAGATATCAAGACAGCGAGAATCGTAAAGATGACTTCGGTGATTCAGATATACCCCGGCTCGACGTCGTCGCAGGTGAAAAATCGCACAGACAGAGCATTGCATGCCAGTCGATCGAGGGCAGCTCCGAATGCGAGCATTGCTGTCGAGTGTTCGCTCGATATTGGATGGAACACCCAGACCAACTTGTTACCGTCTTCATTGATTCGACTGGACTATGCTACTGTCAACTTGTTTGTATCAACGAAGGCTCATTTTACCAGAGATACCGATTTTTTCATTCCGGACCTCCAACACTTTAGCACCTTATTAATCAAACCTTATTTCATTTTTATGGATTGCAATACATCTTTGTTAGTTATGATGTGATGTACAACCTCGATTTCTCAAGCATGATTAGGCGTCGGAATCGCTTGAAACATATTCCGGCTATGTGATTTCCCCCGGGGGCAGTGGCGGTATAAGAAGTGTTGGTGACGTCCATAGTCCCTGGAGGTCGTCATCGAGTGCACTAGCAATAGTCTCCAATGGTTGATACACAACAGCTTCCCTCCCGCTTTTTGTAAGATCTCCCGAAAAATCCCGCCACCTTTCTGATCCTCCCTGTTTGTTTGGGACCACTAGCTGTGCTCTACTCAGGGCTTCTTTACCAGCTTCAACAAAAGCATCACTGGGGAGAAAGTAACTGTATCGAGCGAGGAATTGTCGATGAAGCACTCTCACATCCGAGTCCCTGATACAAAGAGCTTTAGTGAAGACGATGCTGAATTACTCCATTCATATTAATCCGACCAAAAACATCGCAAAAGGAACCAAACCACTCCTCCACAAAAAGCTACCTACGATTACTCGCCCTAGCTTTCTTTCTTTTCTTTGGCATTAGATAATCCGAACTTTCGTCTTCTTCGTCTTCTTCGTCTTCGTCTTCTTCTTTTTCCTGGTACTCATTGTCATCTTGTGGCTTTGATGAAGTTTCCTCCATTTCTCGTTTCTTCGGTATCTTGACGAAGTCAGTGGAGTGGAACTCCACACCTTCTACTTCCATCTTGATTATGTTGACCAGTTTTTCAAGGCTCCGGAAGACACGACGATAGACTTTACCGATGTATTTATGGTCATCAGTTATTTCCCTAAAGTATGAGGCATAAAGTACGTTCCGGATTTCCTGCATCAAATGGGGGATTGAGCGATGTTGCAAACCGGGGTGAAGGCAACCTTCTAGTTCATGTATCACCCGACCCGGATATTCCAAAAGTTGTCGACGCTGTACACTAGGCATGCTAGTGTTCATAAAAATCTGATTTGGGAAGTCGTCCCCAGCGGGGTAACTGACTCGGTAAGCGAGAAGGTATAACTTCACCCACCATAAGGACTCCACACCATGCTGGGGTCGCCCTCTTGGGTGCCGTGATGGCGACAAAGATGGTAATGATGATGATTGTGTTGATTGACCTGAGTCAGACGAGTCTGAACTTGATAGACAGTCAACGCTCATGAATGCCACTCCCGAATGGATTTCTAGAGGCATGAAGAATGGTGTACCCTAATTCAATGTCAAACGATCAACAAACAGGCTTGTGCATCAATTTCGGGAACAAACCGTTTTTGAATCTGAGCTATCATTTTCATCGTTGTAATGTTTCGCATATTCAAGGTCGCTCAGTTTACCCCGAGGTTCACCGTTATCCCTCTTCACCGCTATGATGTTTCCTGCACTAACATCTCTATGCATCCAGCCAGAGAGGTGCATCAAAACTAAGGCTGTTCAATACGGAGTCAGTCGTGATTGTCCATACGTCGCCAGGCAAACTTACCAATATAAGCGTCCGGAAGCGCACAGAAAGCAGTTTTCAACGTGTCAACACAATCTAGCGATTGTCCAACTTCCTTATATGCCAAACGGTATTGCTGCTTGGCTTTATAAGAGCGTGTTTTAACTAGTAATTGCAGGCCATTTATACCTTGTCGGTTATTCTGTTTGGTATAAGTGGAACACATTCTTTGGGTCGAACCAGTCAGCATGCTTCGATCTTCCACAAATGTGTTTGTCAAAGGGGCCGTCGCACCCTCTCCGTCGCCACCGTTAAGACGAGGTTTGCGAAAGTCAAGAATACTTGGTGCGGAAGTAACAAGAGTCAACCTTTCTTTCGACTCGCCAAGTTCGAAACTGTCGCAGATGATCTCCATGAAATACTCCTTATAGTTTTGGTCTTCAAGCGCAGCCTTGAGCTTCGTTTTAAGTTCTTTACCAGCCCAAGAGTAAGCTTCCTCCTTGATCGCGCTTAAGCTTTCGAAAATCGCATCAAGCTTCTCCTTTTCTGTCTTCGATCCCTTGTCAAGCCATACATCCTTCAAGGCAACTTTGGTGTCACCATTCATCTTCTCGTACATCGCATTTCCAGAAGACCCTCGTACTTCAATGGCACTCCAAACACGCGTCTTCCTTCCCGAAATGCAGAGGACCCTGCGGTATAGTAACAAATCGACAGTCTTGAAATAACGCGTCCCAGTCTTAGTAGGTATCTCATACACATATCGTACTCCGTGGTCCTTGACACGGTGCACCGTGGGGTCATATCCCATTTCCTCGTGTGTAGCGTAGGTAAACGAGAGGAACACTTGAATTAATTTCTTAATATCCTAAGCAATGTGAGGCTGAGCAAAAAGCGATGCATAACAAACTCACTGTTAAGAAATTGAAAGTCTCTGACTTGGCTGAGTGAGAACGTGAAAAATACCAGACAGTCATCTCAGTATTCTCAATCGTGATCTGGGGAAAAATCAGAGAGGATCGTGGCGTTGACAAATTACAACCGCACCCCATATATCCATTTGCGACGGGCATCATCGTTCATGATATAACTGGCACATGAAACCAATTTCTGGCGATCCTGGATGCGTGAGTGTGAAGAACAAGTAAAGGTGCAAGCAGAATACTTACATCTTTGTAGTCCTTTGTAGACTTCTTGAATTCAACGACCACTGCAGTTTCCGAGGTCACGATGTATTTGTTTTGAGCACCGGCGGGTTCCTCGGTAAAACATGCGTCGGTTTTGAAGTTGGAGCTGCCGATTTCTGATCTCACATTGGCGTTGGGACAATGACGATAGGAAAAGTGGCGTTGACGCCCTTCGAGTCCCTTGAGTCCGTCGTCAAGTACCTTGGCAATATACTTCAGCGGCTTGAACGTGTCCACTTCCAAAGAATGGTCGCATGGTTCTTTAACGTACTCCTGCCATTCTAGTTGGTTCGCTTCATTCAAAACGAGCAGCTGTTTTTCCATCAGGGTGCGCTGAGCAGCTTCAACAGGGACGTCATCGGGTAAGAAGGGACTATAGTGGTAGAGAAACGCGTCGACAGGGCATGTCAGTATCTCGTTCTCCATAAATAAAATCATGAGTGCCAGTTTGCTGCTCACGTTTGGTTGCCTGGGCGTGGGACTGGAGATGTCAGCAGGAACCTACCGCGGCCGTTAGTAGTTACCCTTTCTCCGAAAATTTCTGTTTTTCAGGCATAATTGGTTGTTGAGATATATATAATTCCTTAACAATCTTGCAAGGTGTGCTTAGAAGAGACTAGTAAACAGATACTTTTTACCGCTTTTCATAATTACACTCCCTCGTGCTGGGATACTGAACTCAATACGACATTTCGGTTGGATTATACATTGAGAGGTGACAGGATGTGACGCCTTGCACAGTTGCAATTACAAAGCATGGAATAGAACAAGGTCGACAGGGGAGTGAAATTGAGAGGCAATAAAAATAGAACTCCACTCTTTAATGGGAAATAGAATGTTCATCATGAACCACACAGGGTATAGCGATAGGCTATAGCATCTACAGTACCTGCGCCTCGCCAAGTAGTTTTCGTTCAGAGCTATCTTAAAATACGATACAATCGCAGTATATTATAAATTAGTCTAACTCTTCGAAAAGATATATGCATTACTGGCCACAAACCCTTCACGAGTCTTTAACGCCTCCTCCTAATCCCCCTGAATTCTTCATTCTATCCATTTTGTTAGCATTTCTTCGCCATTTCTTCGCCCGCCTTTTTTCCCGAGCCACTTGGTTCACCCAAATGGCCGACCTCATTCCCGTAGCATTAACCACCGCAATCGCAAAGTTGCGCCCTTCATCCTCTGCAACAACATTTATACGTGCTTCATCCACCACCCCGTCCGCTAGTTCAGCGCCTTCCTGCCTTTCCTCCACTCCCTTCTTGGGTCCACCAACCTTCACAACCATCGTGACCCCTTCCGCCTTGCCCCGCTCTGCATGTCTACGTTTCCGACGCTCAGTAAACCCTTCAAACACCTCCTTCTCCTGTTTATTCCCCTTCGCCAGTTTATTCTCCACCACCTTTCTCTGCTTCTCCACCTCTCTCTGCCTCTCCATCTCTTCCAACCTCCTATCCAACTCAGCCGGAACCATCTCCGCCTTCACCTCCGCAATCGCCTTCGCAATATACTCAACCGCCGCCTCCCCATACCCCAACTCCCTCATCGAATCCACCTCACACAATATCGCCTTCCTCAACAACCTCTCCAACGGCACAACATCAAACCCATAATCAAGCGACACCGGAATCTTCCCCTCCAAATACTCAACCGAAGGCACCTTATACTCCACCGGCACACTCGCATAATGATTCTGCCACCTATGCGCAAACAGCGGCCAATCCAAATAAAACTCCCTCCTCCTACTCACATCCAACATCCGCACCATCAACGGAACCCCCAACTTCAACTTGACCAAAAACTCGGGATCGATCATCGGATACGGTAAACTGAGAAACCGATCCCCCCATTTATCATCCCCCATCTTCCTATACGCCCTAATCCAATACGTGATCCTGTTCATCAAATGCGCAAAGACGAATTTATACGTCACGACATTGACAGGCACGCGAAACGCAGTAAAACACTGCAACACAACACACGCCCCAACATAGTCATTCTTGTACACAAAAGACCGAAGAACGACGTTGAGCAGACTTGTCGTCGGTTCAAACGCGAGTCCAGTACGTTTCCGCAAAAGCGCCTCCATCATCTCCCTATACAACATCCTCGGAGAAGGAATATCCCCAGTAATAATAACCCTCCCATGCCGAACTCTCCTCCTCTTCGGGTTATACAACCGATTCAAGATATTGAACAAGCTCCCAAACGTAAAATCATCCGGCCAAAGATTCCGATCGTGTTTCACAGAATGATAGAGCGCAAACGCACGATGAAGCGAATTCCTAAGCACTTCAAGCGATATCAGCGCATTGACGACGACAATGCTAGGTTGTACCCCTTGTTCCTCCATCATCTTGAGTGCCGCACCAATAACATTCCGATCAGGATACGGCGCATCCCGAACTCCAGCAATAAACGCCGCATAAGCCTGGTTCACAAACTTCCTCTTCGGTCCCCGCAACTGCGAATGCCCAAGCACAGCCAACGACCTCAACCCAGCCTCAACCTGCCCCTTCTCAACTCCACGATGCAAAAACCTCTTGTACAGTCTCATATCAGGTTTCGAATCCTCCGCCTTATGACTGTCATAAAAGTTGTTCATCGTCGTCAAGAGTAAATCAGACGGAAAATCACGATTACTCATAACCTGCAAAACATTCCACAGATCTTCATCCCCAAACCCCGGATTCCTAACGATACCCTGCAACGAACCCCACCACTCCTCCACAACCCTCTCCCCCACCCCAGTAGTCCCAACAATCAAAGCCACAATCATCTTCGCTTCAAGCCGCAGCGACACAGCATATCCAACGTCGGTCATGCGTTCATAAACCGAGATGACAGCAGGAAGGCAGTTCCGAGAGAGTAGAAATCGAATGACCGTTTCGTAGGAATACTGTGGTTGTTTGATACGAGGAATATACGTGTCAAGGCTCTCCTTGACCATAGAAATAATGTTTTCATGACCATCTGTCGTCTTCATTCCGGTGTGAATAGCCTGGAGAAGACGAGTCCGGGGATGTCTGTCCTTCCTCAGGGTCGGCGCGCCCTTGGTAGGCGTATTATTCGAGGGACGAAGTTCTGCAATAACATAGCGAGGGGGAGCAAGTCTTTGACGCAAAGCAAACGCTGTGTTCCGGCCAAAGGAAGAGATACGAGCTCTTAGCATGCGAGAAACTCTATTGGGTCATGAGAGAGGATAAACAATTTTAAGCCTGACACAAACCCCAACACTTGCGCGCAAGACATCACTGTTTAACTACAGCCTCCCGACCAAACAACTTATATCACAATATTTGTGGAAATTAAACAAGGTAGTATACAATACACAAAAAAAACTCGAATACGAAAGAAAACAACGAAAACTTATTTTCACAAAAGACAGCATTATCACAAATCATCAGCATCCTCACACTCCCCTTCCACCTCCTCCACAAACTCCTTCACAAAACTCATCAACTCCCTAACAAGCGCATCTCTATCCCACTCCATCCTCCTCCTCCAAACACTCCCAAGGCAATTCGCGCGCAACTGCTCCAACTGCTCAACATTCAACAATCCAGTATCCACTTTTAATCGTCTATGCAATTCCGTCAACAACACTTCATCAACATGGAAATCAGGTAAAGGCGGCGTCGGCGTTCGTTCAACGACCATCGGCTCAGGAGGAGGCGGTGACGGCGCTAATACATGATTTGAAATAACCTCCGGAGTCCTGGTTCGACGGATGGGTGTAGGAGTATGCGGACGCGGAGAAGGCGTTCGAGTATGAAGATTTGCAGCATTGGGAGGAACAAGGAAAGGATTACCATCCATGTTCATCGTAGGCGTCGGCGCAGTGGTCGTAAAGTTGAACTCGTGAGACGATGCAGGGTTTGGGACATAGATGTCAGGATTCTGCGTAGTAGTTGAAGCAGTCGCCGATTGATTACTGGCGGGACTAGCAGTTCTACTAGTCCTCGCTGCAGTGAATACATCAGTCATCGGTGGTAGAGGATTGAGCAATGCCGGGTCAAATCCAACCCTCGAACGAGGCGTACCCTGAACTTCAACATTCCTTTCCACCTCAGTGCTAGCAATAGTAGCACTCTCCACCAATCCAGGCATGTGTGACGCAAGAGTCGAATCAACCACCTCCGTAGCGGTCGCGAAATGCACAGTCCTCGAATGCGTCGGCGTATTTTGAGAAGTAACATCCATCGGGCCGCTCTCCTCTCCTTCCTCCGTAGACAGCCTCGACCTCTTCACTTCCCTCTCCCCCATATCACCATTAACACCGACACCGACACCAGATCCATCCTCTTCATCCTGCTGCGAACTCCCAGCACTACCCCCTCTCTGCCTCTTCAGCCTTCTCTCAAGTTTCACCGGATCCGTAATCGAAATCTCCAATACCTGTCCACTACTCCTCGTACTCCTCCTATTCACATTCTCCTCCCTCTCTCTTTCCCTCTCCCTCTCCCTCTCCTTCTCCTTCTCCCTATTCTTCCTATGTTCTTCCCTCCGTTGACGTTCACGCCCAGCCATCCTCTCACACTCCAACCTCAAAACAGGATCAAAATCCTGAATACTAACCTCCGCAGCCGTAAGCATAGCCTTCGCTTTATACATCCGATCCATATCTTCAAAAGCGTGTATTTCAGTATTCCGCACAATCTTGACAATGTCCTCCAAAAAATCTTGCGGCGTCAGATATCGACCTCTATACAGATCCACATGCATCTTCTCCAAATCAACGTCATACAACCGCGGGGCAGGGGGCGGTGGAGGAGGAGGAGGGGAGGGGGCAACGGGAGCAACAGGAGCAACAGGAGCAACAGGAACATCAACATCCATAGGATTGTCAACCACTTGCACTTGTGCTTGTTCCTGATCGACAACTTCGATAATTCCATTTGGCTGCGGTGGTACCTCGATCACAGGTACAGGAATAGTCGCAGCATCCACAGGCACAGAAGCCTCAACCCGATCAACAGGCTCCGAGAAATTATAATTATACTCCTCCTATAAAAATCACCGTAAGCGCGCGAAGCACTAGATGTATAAGCAAAACACTCACAGAAGCCCTCTTGGTAAACCTCTTAAACTTCCTCTTCAACTCCGTCAGAATCGGTCCCAACCTGTACTTCAAAAGCGTGATCGTTTTCTGATCATTTTCAACCTGCAATGCCAATTCTGCCGGACTAGGCTTCTTAGGCTCTAAAGGCGGTGCAACCGGCAGCTCCTCCAAAATGCGCTTCCTCCTCTTCACCCCATCCGGAAATTGATTGGGTGGCCTACGAATATCATTTACAAGTGGTAAGAAAAACGCTTCTCGTTGAGCTTCAGTCGGTTGAGCAATTAATACGCGATTCTCCTTCATATGCCCAAACCATTGCTTCACGTCGTGCGGCAAGTGAGCGAATTTTCCGTCAATGAGAGCTAGAAGAAGTACGGGTTCGGTTGGTGATAGCGTATCCAACATGGCGCGAACAGTTGATCGAGACGTTTCAGATATGGCCGAACACCAGCTCAGAAGAGAAGGGATATAGATGATCGACGGCTGATGGCGCTTGGCTTCCACGAATAGTTGCACGATGGCGGCTTCTACAGTCTAAAATAATCATTAGATATACACAGTTGATTGATGGCAGAACGCACATACCCGAGTTGAATCACCAAGTAGAGTGCCTAGCTCCATTGTTTGAACATGATAGCCCTCGAGATGATGCAAGGCCGCAGCTCCAACGTAGTTTTGACCCATTCCCCCGGAGCCATGAATTAATATTCGGGGGCGATACACACGCAGAGTTTGCATCGCTAGATCATATGTAAGTGCACATAGAAACATGAAGAATATCAAACATACATTGAGAAAACATTTCACGATCAAGGGCACCTTCTTCTCCGCCGTCATCCTCAAACTCTGCCTCTTCTAGAGCACTTAGCTTCTTTTCCAACGGCAAAACCTTATCAATCGCAGACTTGACCTTTTCGAGAGTATCGCCTAGAAGAGGTACAAATTGCTGAGGTAAAGGTGATGCAGCCGAAGATGAGGATCGAGCAGAAGAAGGAACAAGCTCTATATCAATGCCGTTAAATACTGCTGGTCGTGATTAATGAACTCTCGAGCTTACTCTTAATAGAGATCATGAAATCCCTCAATTGAACGTTGATCGTCTCAGGGTTCAATAACAATCGCTCAGTCGACTTGTAGATCTGAGGGTATCTTCTCTGTACAGCATTAAGAGCTGCCTCAGTGCATAAAGCCTGAGAAATACATGAGTCGCCCAGTCAACAAACTAGAGGCTAGCCAACTCACTCGAAGATCAGCTCCACCATAACCTTTCGTCAACTTGGCCAGGCCGTTTAGCCTCTCTTTACTTTGTTCATCTTCACCATCACGACTCCACCCTAACCACCCTCTAGTCATAATTGATAAAATCTTTTCTCTAGCCTCCAATCCGGGGAGCGGGAAATAAAATTCTCGGTCGAAACGACCAGGACGACGTAAGGCCGGATCAATAGCATCGGGACGATTAGTAGCACCAATGACCACGACCTGACCACGACCATCCATACCATCCATAAGCGCAAGTAGCGTACTGACAATGGAAGCATGAATTTGATCTTGCTTAGATGACCGAACGGGCGCCAAACCGTCAATCTCGTCGAAGAAGATTATCGACGGCTGAGAGTTCTTGGCCTCTTCAAATAACAGACGTAGTTGGCGTTCCGCTTCACCAACCCATTTCGAAAGACAGTCAGCGCCCTTGCGCATGAAGAAAGCTGTTCGGGCATCAGAGATGAGTAAGTTTGACATGAACGAAACGCACATATCGAACGACCATTCGAGCGGCAGCTGGCAGCGAGTGCTCGTGCGAGAAGCGTTTTTCCAGTTCCAGGAGGCCCATGGAACAATACACCGCGTGGAGGCGTAACACCAAACCGCTGGAAAACTTCAGGATACAGCAAGGGAAGGAGAGTCATTTCTTTTAGTGAGTGAATATCTGAAGAACATGTCAAGGGAGGAAGTGGTGAATGTAAACATGAAGGAACTAACGTTCGTCGAGACCACCGACTTCGTCAAATGTCACATTTTGATTAACGCCGAGAGGGTCGGCGTCAGCTAGAGCTATAAATCCGATTCAGTATGCAAGTGCATACGATGTCACGGAAGGCTCACCTGCTTCGCCCATTCTCCCAAGATTAGAGGGTGTGCCGGCTGCGAGATCACCAGGTAGCATGCCACCAGCGGGGACACCAGCCCCGAATGGATCCATGCCAAAAGGTTGCTTGCGGGGAGTCCTTGTCGGATGATCCGAGTCCTACGAAGCATCAGAAAGATGAAAAAAAGGCGTACAGAGATAGACTAACCGAGTCGTCACCGCCCATGCCCATCCAACGACCGAGCTCTGCACCGGATGCGCTCCAACCAGGTCCTCGTCTACCTCTCCCAGGACCGCCGCGGCCACCGTTGCGACTTGCAGTGGGCTTGGGCTGTGGGCGAGGCATATCTTCCAGAGGTGGGGGTATAGCATAGTTGATTTTCTGGCGCTGTCGCAGCGAGTATGGCTTTCCTTCGTTGTCCTCCTCGACTTCAGTCTCGGGCTCTGGCTCGGGTTCGATTGTGACCTCTAGATCAGAGGTGCCCATCGCATCTTCGTTCAAGTCGACAGAGCCCTCGGCGTCGGCGGAGGAAGGGTCAGAGTGGGCGACGTACTGGTCGTCTTCGTCCTTTTTCTCACGTTTGCGTAGGCGAGCCTGATAGCGACTCTCTCTGGATTGCTTGGTGGGCAAGGCACTGCCATTTTTCTTTGAAGGAAGAGACTTGCTTCGATTCCGACTTCGGAGCGAGTAACCAGTAGAGTCGTCAACCTTGTCGTCCTCGTCGTCAGTGATGAAATCTGGAAGATTCCTGGTGCGTCTGAGGCGACGGGTCGGCTGAGGGTCTTCATCTTCCGCCTCTATGACATCACGCGTTCGGTGCCGCCGTACTTTGACGTCGTCATCGAAGAGCTGGTTGGCGTTTGGCTTGCTCAACCCATCAAGCTCGTCTTCTTCGTAGTCTGACTCTTCGTATACGACCTGTTTGACCCGGCGGCCCCTCTGGGAATGGGTGTAAACCTCCGGTTCCTCGGCGCTGCCGTCGTCTCTGTCGAGATCGGGGGCGGCGGACGACGGCTCGCTGGCGTTGTACTCGGAGCCAGAGGGGCCGACGCTATCTGACTTTGCAGCATTGCGTGTGGTGACGGGCATGATCTTGATCCTGATAGGTGTCTGCTGGGGGAATGGTGGGGTGGTAGCAAGAGGTGCGACGATTCCAAATGAGTCGCCTCGGGACTCGGCATCAAAGGCTGGCGCTTTGACCGCAGCCTAGGCGGGGAGCAAGTCGGGACGGTGGGCGGCGATGGGTGGGGGGGCGTTGCCGCCGGCGATGGGGAGAGAGTTACGGGATCGTTATATGGAGCGGACAACAAGACGCGGAAGAGCAGAAAGGTGGCGGTGTCTATTTGTTGTTGTTTGTCGCCCATCAGCGAACTCGCTCCTCTCCGCGCGGACAACTGGCCCCTACCCGTCACCGGCAACAGCGACGACGGCCGCCATTCAACATGGCGGGTGTCGGGCATGCGGTCCTGGACGTCGACGTCGCCTGGGTGCCGCCGAACCGTGCATATATGCGGCAGACCACGTGTGCGGGCCTGCGTGAGGGTCCCCTCCTCCTCGTCCCCCGCATTTTGCACTCTGGTGATGGGCTGATTTTTGGAAAAGCCCCCGGCATATGCAGCTGGACACCAAGATCGCCCTGCGTGCGCAGATCACGGCCGCAAAAATGCGAAAGCGGGTGGGCGTCGCCGCGGCTGGGTTCCCCGGGTGTTTCTGGGAGAATCTGGGCGTGTGGGCGGCGAAAGCAAGAGGACTCGGACGGGATTTGCGCCCTCGTCCCGTCGAAGATACGACGTGACATCTGGGGGTGACCGTCACGGCGTCACAGGCAGCGTCGCCGGTGGCTGGGGAGCGGTGACATGGGAATGGCAGGCTAATGAGTGACGGCACCAGCATCCGGATACCTCCAAATGGCGTAATTGGCAGAGCCCTACTTAAGCTCGCCCGTGCTGCCAGGCCGTGCATGCTCGACCTCGACGATCCCCTGGTCCAAGTCCGAGGTGCGTACTTTCGCCCGCGTCGCTTCCAGCGCTTACGCCCCCCAGTCACGTCCGCAACATGCTCCTCCGTCGCCCTCCTCTCCACCCTCTACCGCCTCTATGTCCGCCGGAAGCGCCTCTGGGTCGACGACGTCAGTCTGCCCCCGTCTTTCTGTGTCGCTGCTCACCCGGCCCCCAGGTCGCCGCCCTCGTCTCCATGCTCGTCCTCCTCGTGCAGATGGTTGCGGTCTTTGTGATCCCACGTACGGCCCACCCCCCGCGTTCCCACCCCCCTCCTCTCACCCAATTTAACCAGATTCAGCCCCCTACAATGACAGGGCGTGGTACTACATGGTCGCGATCACCTTTTTCTGTGCTCTCTGGTCAGTCCCCGATCCGCCCCATCTCGTCCCTCTCGGTTCACGATCTCGGTCACCCAGGTCTGCCCGCCTTTCCATCCTCTTGTCCCTCATCCGCATCAATCCCTTCCCTGACCAACACGGCAAGCTCAGAATAGTCGCCATCATCTTCCCCATCATCCCCCTCCTCCTCATCCTCCAGTGCATCCTCACCTGCCTCCCCGCCCACCAATGGAGCAAACAACACACCATCCCCGTCTGTTCCCTCGATGCCTGGAACGCCATATGCCAGCTTATAGGTCCGTCCCTGATCGTTACATGCTCTACATTGCTTCTCAACCCACCCCAGCCGACATTCTGGCCGACGGTGTCCTCGTTTACGTCCCCACACGTCTTCTCATGATCCTTAGTGACAAGACCCTACGCATCCGTCTCATCCTAATCTTTTCCACTTGTATCATAACGTCCATGGTCGGACTCGCACACGCCGCCGAAACCTTCAAATCGGAATACGGCACAAGAATTTATACTGCTATAATTGAGGTACGCTCTTCCCCTCCATCCTCCCCACTCATGTTCACCTGTCTGTAAACCAGAACAACATTGCCCTAATCGTCTGCAATACCCCCATCATCCTCACCGCCATCATCGACTTGAAGGAGTCCCCATGGGAAGAACGTTTGACAGGTCGTTTTCTCCTCGAACTACGGAACCTGGACCTGGAAACCATCCCCCTCAAAATCCGAGTCACATCGACACACCAAACTTCAACCCCCCTTCACATCATTCCCTTCAACAGTCATCAACCCCTACAAATCACAACCGAAACTCACGACTCGTCGTACTCACCTCTTTGGCCTTTCCCGAACCCGTCGCACTACTCTCAAAAGGAACCAACGACAGTGATGATCACAGTCCTATATCAATGTGATCCATCATTCATTCCCACCCCGCCGCCGATTTTAACCTCTCTTTCCTTTTTCTCATAACTGGAACCGAGATCCCTTCTTTTAGAGTTTGGCCGACAATCGCCCACTTTCTTTGGGGGGTTTTGTTTTTAGACAATTGATCGGTTATACGGAACCGGGCTTCCCCCCTTCCTTCCCTTTCCTCGATGGAGAACCGCGAAGATGGCCCAGGGTCGGATAGTCAACTGTCATATGATAAGGTCAGTCAAGCTTTAAACGAGGCCCCACTCTACCGGCCCTTTCTGTTCTACTGTTTCTGACCGGGGTGTTTCTTCCAGGAAAGCCGACAACATCTCCCTTTTTGTTTTTAGAAGTTGGCACTTTTGTATATGTATCGAAAATTCTTTCATGTACGATATTATTGATACATATTTTTGAGAGTTATGACATCTTGTCATTCATATATTGGCATACACCACACGTAACGCGAATGTATTGGGGAAAGAGGGGAGGGCGAGTGTTCAACTTTTACGTCCCTGTTTTTAAGTTTGGGGCTGTCAAAAAAAAAACAACAATGTAGTAATATATCATCAATCAGCCAATTAACAGCGTCCCTTTATGCTTAAAAGATGTTGCGCATGGTGTGTATCCGATCACCGCAGCAGTTGAAGTGAAGGGAATGAGAAATCGGTGTATATGTATAAATTAGCCTGTCAAGAGCTGTGTATTCAAGTCTCGCTTCTCGGCTGGGATTATTGAGTTGATTTGTATTAGATAGTAGACGAGTTCACTCGACCTGTCATTACAAGAAGAGATATAAAGCCTCCGAGTGATGAATTCGGTCCGATACATCGTCTGAAAAGAAAATCTCTGAATGTGGTGTCTGGGATTTTTAATTGAACTTCCTGTTGCCATCTTGCCATTGGATGTCATCAAGTTTTTTCCGCTTCTCAATGATGTATTACATTTTCAATGCTTTACCTATCCCCTCTTGTCTGTACAGTGTATTCAACACCGCCAGACTCGAACCCGCCCGGATCTTAGTGGATAGGATTATTGAGTTGATTTGTATTAGACAGTAGACGAGTTTCACTCGGTTGTCATTACTCGAAGAGATAATAAAACCTCCGAGCAGAGATGAATTCAGTCCGATCATCGTCTGAACAGAAACTCTGAATATGGTGTCTACAATTTTTCATTGATTGAATGTCTTGGCATCTTGTAAATGTCACTGCGTTTTCCGCCCCTCAATTATACATTCACCGCGCAATATTATTACGTTTCAATACTTCAACACCTTGAATGTGGTGTCTGGAATTTTTGAATTAAACTGCCTGCTACCATCTTGCCAATGCCATCAAGTCCAATTCCGCCAAGTTCTCATTTTTTACACATGCCCCAAGTTCATTCAAGTACTAATCACATTCAATGCTTTACCCATCCCCCCCTTTCCCTTGTATTCAACACCGCCTGACGCAAAGTTTACGAACTCCCGGATCTTTATAGGCACATTATGATATTATCCAAATATTATCAGATATTAGCGGATATGTATCGCGTACTGGACCCTCACTAATGATCCCTTCCCTAATTAACCCCCCGTCGTTCAAATTACAGTTAATGATGTTTTAAGTATTTTTAAGTACTTTACTATGTACTGTGTATCCCTTCAGGACCGATTTCAGGAACAATAGGTGGCGATGAGAGTTACCTTTCTAGAGTCCCTTGGCCAATCATGTACCTGCAAATTGCTGCATTTTTGTAAATGACACACTTGTATATCTGTGCTCGTAATTACACTCTACTTCTATAGTCAAACGAAATATTTGACATCCAACTTAATTGCATATCGCGGTTTAATATCAACACGGTGGACCTAGGCCGGCGAGGGAGAGTACCTTTTTTTGATGTCCCTGCCAATTATCCCTATTAGCTTCTTAACTGTCCTTACACTGCATGTGGTATAAGACACCTCCAAGATTATCACAATGTCAGTCATCATGCATACACGTACGCGTAACTGACTCAAACAGGAGTGTAGTACCTTGCCCTGAGGCTAACAAACTTCACCGCGCGTTCACATGACACTGGTAGTTAAAACTTTTCATTACTCAACGCTTCAGTTAATTCAAGGGGTGGAATCACTAGCACATCGGTAATGGGTAAATTGGTAGTTCCGGAATTGCCGGTATATGATGCAACGGGGGTTATCATTGACTCGAGGGAAATCTCCCGGGGACTGTGTCAATGGACGCCAAGATGGAATGACAGTGACCTTGAATTATTCCCGTCTATACCGTGCGCACTCGGCGCAGTCACTACCGGTAATATACACGCTCAGACTTTCGAGCAAGCCTTTTGGGGAGAAAGGTCGGTCTTCAGCCTACAGTGACAGGCTTGTGCATACCATTACTGGTGACACCAGAGCCGAGCCTCCTGAGCGGCCACTCATCTCGGAGCGCGTATCGTAACCCCATTCTCAAAATTCCTTCTCTGCCAGATTACCGGGGGGTGTGTACCCGTAATCTCTCCCTCCAAACATCGCTATCAATGATTCTTTAACGAGGTCTTCCGGTCCGGTTTGGCTTCTAACCAATGAATCTCAGGAGTCGAAACCTGGCAATCAACGAATCTTTTATATAGATAAGTCGTCGTCATCTGTCTTCTATCAATACTTATGACAATACACCCCTTGCAGTCCCTGCAAAACCGCTTATCGCTTGAAATCCTTGATTGCCTAGATGGGTGTATGACAGACTCCACATCCCGCCAGATTGCTGTACATATCTCGTTTACTCGGGGTCACTCTTCTCATACCGTTATGGGGTTGCTAATTCGCCGAGAGAAGATGGAATAAGTGGTAGCAGCTTTAGTGATGTACCAAACTCAAAGATGTTAGGTACGCATTGATAGATTAACATACACATACTACACCCTTTGCCCAACCTGCAATTATGATTTTCAACTCACGTAGTCGTACGATAATCGCTTCCACCTCCGCTTCCCAGGATCAAATGATATATATATATTCTTACAGATTGCTCCAAAACCGAAGAGGAGGATGTATTTTCCAGCGGGTTCTGATCAAGGTGTTGCGGATTCTATGTATGTACTGACATAGCAGATTGACATTATTGATCATGATGAGCTTCATATGCGACGTGAATTATCACAGGGTCCTCTCCTTGATTTAGGAAGCACATAATTAAAGAAATTTTTTGACTCCTCGGCACGCTCGTATATGTTTTCGGTGATTAGCTTTCTCTCCTACCGACTTGGGAGTTGTATTCCTGTCTGGTGGAAGGTTGCACCTTTCTTTACTGGTAATGATTGTTAATCATGCTTTTAGGTATTTGGCAGATAGTTTTGTTGTCCGAGTAGTTGGTAGCGAAGGTCATGCTAATTGACATGGACATCTGTGAATTGTAATGCCTCCATGCGGGCTCGACGGTGTGATATATATCAATCAGCTTGTCTGTAAAAGTGATGTACCTGAACTTTTACATCTGATCTTCTCCCGTCGTTTCCCGGTATGTCGGACAATCCCTCCGCAGACCCCTTTTGAAAAATCGCATCTAATCTCCGCATAACCAGGGTGACTCTTATTATTTTACCTACAAATCGGCTACACCAACTTTTTGCCCTTTTTATCGAATTATTTGTGTGTAGGGTTTATCGTTTGTTGGCTCATGGGATACCGCTGTGGGAACACCATTTTTTTCTTTTCGATCAAACTGTCCGATGAGTATTGATGTATCATCATAGCATGTAGGCCTTGCAACCCGCTATTATATTTACAACACAGCCAAATTTAATTAAAAGGCCTTTCAAACGAAAAAGAAAAAATTAGATGGTGATGTCATAGCTGTGCACCATCTTACATCTTCACACAATTAGAATTAAGATCTCAAATTTCAAAAAAAAAGGTTACTTGTCGGCTAATTCGATGCGAAATTGGCGCTGCTGAGTGTCCTACGAAGCATAGATCCTTTTAGAGGACCCTACTCCTACGAGCACGCCACTGCCAATGCTGACCGGCGTACACTGACAGAGTGACTTTTCTAGTATTCCAAATCGCTATCACATCATTTATTTTGAACACATTCAGCTCCACTCCATCAATGCCTGTCTTGAATGAGTTTTCTTAGTTGTCCTACCAGTAAAATTGATGATGGCCCTGATGTAAGTCCGACGACGTGGGTATGCAGATATACGCATACGGCTTATCACCGTGAATTTGATTCAAGTTATTATGATATGATTGGATATACTCATTCCGGCCTTGGACCCGACTGCACCGAGTGGCCTCTCAAACTCAATTTATATCTTTCCAGAAGGCCCGGAATTATGGCATCTGCGAGAATTCGGCATTCAAAAGCAGGGTAGGGCGAGGTGGCAATACATCCGGCTACGTAAATATTCAATGCCAATAGCCACCGCTGAAGGTTCAGGACGTAAGTTCAATGCCCATAACCATCGATGAGATTTAGAGGATGTGGATTTCATCCATCGAACTCCAGATCATGTAGCGTCACAAACGACTATAAAAGATTGTTAAAACTCTGGTACCAATCTGTTACTCAGAATGAGCTTGTTCTGAAAATATGGAAACCTTTTTTTTAACTGTTATGTTGCGCTTGGGTCTTGTGATGTTGAACGTTATGTTGGTCTTCTAGCTCCAAGCGCGGTGCCTTATGGCAGTGGCCCATCGAGTCATGTGTAGTCATAAGCGATTCCTTCGCCGTGTCTCGTTCTTTCGTTGCGTCTCTAACATCGCCATCCTCGGTCATCGTCTGGCCATGGCTCCGCGCCCTGCTGATTATTATCCCAACCCAGCACCCACTTACCTTCCCCTAATTCCACACGCTTCCCTTTCTAATACGAACTCATTGACACAATATCCTCATGTTCCTTCATCCCTAGATCCCCGACTCATTTACGCTGCTCAGCCTTCTGCTTCTTATCACTTCCCTCGGTGGCAAGAACCCTCCATGATTCCTTATCCATCCGCACCGCTCTCACGACCAAAAGTCCCTCAACCTTTTTTTCACTTTCCTTCTTATCTCCCCACCAATTTCTCATATCCAGGATTCTGTCGTGTTTTATCATCAAACCCTTCCAGGAATATCCGTGACGGAGAACAGGATTCCGCCGGTATAGATCGACGTAAAGGCTCAATTAATCAGCATGATTCGGTCCATCAACAACCCACTCATTCGCTTCCCTTGCTCATGGACAGGCGTCAGTCACTCAAGGTCCGACGGTGAGTTTTCATCTCGAGCTCGTATATTGAGTCCGGAATTAATGCATGAGTGATTGAGTAGTATCATGGCCAGGGCATGTTCAGTGGGTCCCACAATTTTTCTTTAGAAAGCAGTACATTCATCGACTGTAGTACTACCACGGATAATTGTAAGTAATACATACATTTGGTAATAAATACAACCTTACTTATCGTTATGTTTGGTAGTCATGGAGAAGCTCCTGCAGCATACACTAATTGGTGCTGAATTCGACTCTTCCGACCGCGACCCGCCCCCTCGATGTCACCCTGGAACTAGACTTGCAATCTTACAGCGATGCCTAGATTTTATCGTCAAGTGTCATGGTGAAGGAAAGTTGCGTTTGGTGGTTGGTCCCGCCGGCGCTGGAAAGTCGGCAGTCATGCAGATTGTAGCCGAAAAGGTACCTGATGGCATCATTTTTGCGTCAGTATTTCTCTCGGTCGATGGACGGCAAGACGGAAGTAAGGTTATTTTGACCGTGGCCTATCAGCTTGCTGTCAAAAGTGAGCGGTATCATCAATTTATCCGGCACGAAATCACTAGAGATCCTTCTCTTGTCCGAAAAACTCTGTCGGTACAGTTTCAAAGGCTCATTGTGGAGCCGTTCATTCATCAACGATTACTTAATCCTCCGTGTCGGTTCCTTGTCCTCATTGATGGCCTTGACGAATGCGATAATCCCATTACGCAGCAGGAACTCCTCATGCTGATATCTGATTTCTGCATCCTATACCCGACCTCTCCTATCGTTTGGATCGTTGCTAGCCGCCCGGAGCCTCACATTACTTCTTTTTTCCACGATATCAAGATTGCGTCTGTTTACTCCAAGGAGGAAATGGTGGTAGATTCAGAAGAAGCTTCAGAAGATGTTCAACGATATCTCCGCGACGCGCTAAAGAAGATCCAACTGGCTTACCCTACCCTCAAATCTGAGCGGCTATGGCCTTCTGAACATGACTTCACCAAGATTGCCTCGGCTGCAGGTGGGCTATTCGCGTATGCTTCCGCGGTGGTCAAATGTATCAGCGACCCTCACTATCGGGATCCAGTTGCCCAGCTTCGCTATGTACTCGAGGATATTGATGCTGTTCCAAAAGATGATATATCAGGAAGGAACCACTCGATGGCTCAGCTTGATGCATTGTATAAGAGGGTTCTTTCCAATATCCCACCTGACGTCATGGGCAACACCAAAAAAACTATTACTCTTGTATTCAAGCGATAGTTGGGCCCAGGTGGAATTTCGCGAGCAATGCAATCTACTGGGCTTGACTAAGGACGCCGCGTATGGCGTCGTTCGCCATCTGCACGCCGTTGCCAAGGTTCCCGAGCTTGATGAAGTTGATGATGAACCCCTCAAATATTTTCATAAATCGTTTAGAGACTTTCTATTTGATTTCAAGCGATCCGGATTTTGCCATGATGTTCTACGCGAAGCTAGTGAAATCATGGCTCGAGTTTCGTTGCGGATTGTCGAGGAGGTTCAGGATTTTGACACCGGTGAAATTTGTAACTCCTGGACCTTTGGTTATCTCAAAGGTGGTCCTGGCATTTGCAACACCATTTCACTTTCTTGGCCTAGAGAGGATGACTCTGCAGTAACCAATGAAGAATTGAAATTCCGGTTGTACTGCCATGCTATGAAGGCTATCTTGAGGAACTTTCAATATGAGCCTTTTCAGAAGATGTCTTGCTTTGACGCGTTGACCACACGTTTCGCTGCGCCAGGTCTGTTTTTCCCCTTTGAAGAGGTTCAATATTGCGCGTTCGTGAGTTCCTTCACAATCTATGTTATGGACAATGCTGAAAGCTCCATTCAGGATAAATTTCGTCTTGAACTTGCCGCGCGTGGCAAGTTGGAGCAAGTGCCACTGCGGTCGTTGGATTATGCTTCAATATGGGGAGGTATTGAAATATGGTTTACAAGTCCTATTAAAATGGATGCCGAACACCCTGACTCCTGGAATCCGTCCTGCGAAGTGAGTTTTCACCTTTATGATCGTCAACTTCACTGACTCAAACGTACTAGCATGAAAAATGGGAAGTAACTAGTTCCCAGCAGACGCGCTGGTCAACTTTATTTTGCCGTAAAGACACCGAGGATTCATGTCAGGCTCCTGCAGATATACCTCGTTTCAACGTTGTCGCAGCTCGCAAATCTCACTTGTTGTGCTTTTCTTATTATTCTGATCCAGAATGCGTTCAGTGTGATTTTTGCTTGCAACGTTTAGCCCGCCATTTTATGAACAACCCGAATCAGCTTGCTACTGTTTTTGTTGATTCGACTGGAATGTACCATGTAGAATTATTATTCTTGGATGCGGATGATGGGGTGTCGGAGTGGAGATATAACTTTTTTCATTCTGGGCCATTAATATGATACATTGTAGAACGTGCCTTGTTACGATCTAGCTATGTTTACTTCCGATCAGTGTGGTATTTGCATGAGTTAGAACTAAATACTCCTCACAATAGCATTAGACCATATGTATACGTTCTTTCCCTCGCCGCTCACAAAAAGAACATCAGGTACTCGGCCGGTATTTCGGTATCTGCGACACCGGCGTTTTCGACTCCCGTGCGTCCCATTATGGCGCGTCGAACGGTCCTACTTTCGCCAGACGCTCCCACTGGACGCCTGAAATATATCTTAAACGTTTAGCCGTCAATGAACGGATGTCAGTCTTGCCTTGATGTCGATTGTGGGATGATGTTGCTATAATTATCTATGATGATTACATGATTATATGATAACGTAGATTGACTCTACCAATGCCTCCACGACTCAGCAAACGCCAACAGCGCGAGCTCGAAGAACTAGAAGCTTTGGGAAGCCCGTCCAAAACCGCAGAGGCTGATTTATCCGAGGATGAAGTGCTTATCGGCCGCTCCAACCCGTTTTCCTTCGGTGCCTCAACGGTGCGCAACTCGCCTTGTTTTCTGTCAATCCTCTAAGCATCTTGTCAAGTTTGTCTCGCATGAAGACGAAGATGATACAAGTGGCTCAGAAACGCCAGCAAAAAAATCAAAGAAGCCAAAGCGGAAGAAGAAAAGGGCAGCGGCCGGGGTAACCAAGTCTCGTACCGATGATGAAGAGCCTGTAGCCTCGACGCCAGTATCAGAGTCTGCGGCTAAGCCGGTCAAAACTCAGAATGATTCTCAGGCGTCTATGACTGCAAGTGAACGTAAAGCTCTGAAGAAGGCGAAACAGAAGGAGAAAAAGGCTAAGGAGGATGACCTTGACCTGGCACTTGCTGAGCTCTCTATCCAGTACGTCACTGTTTCGTTACCCATCATTTATGACTCATCGGACATAAGACTTCCAAAGCAGGAGAGCTCATTACAAGCAGATTCAAAGGGCCAGACCCTTGCCGATTTTCTTGGCGTGTCCTTACAACATCTCGATGCAGAAGCAGAGCTCCGCAAGTTCTTTGGTTCTCGCGTTGTGCAAGCGACCAAGACAAAGTCATCAACCCCATCTCGACGTAATGCTGGAATACTTCGGTCAAATCTCACTCGACCGCAATCGTCTTGGTGGTCTGCGACTCAACGGGAAGGCCTTTCTATTCGGCCACTGACAGACGAGGAGGTCGACTTGAAGTTAGAGCGCAGAAGTTGGACTCCTGCTGTGGATGAAAAGTGGTGGACTGTGGAATACAGCAAGAAATATAAAAGCGTGTCGAGAGCATTCATGGGGATAGTTCAGTCTGGAGGTGAGGCGCGTTATATAGTCTACTTTTGAGTGTTCACTTATGCACTTCACAGACCCACAAGCGTTATTTGACATTCTACGTATGCTACCATGGCACGCTGACACGCTCCTTCAAATCTCTGAAGTATATCGTCACCGAGAGGGTAAGTATTGTTTCATTCCTTATTTCGTGTCGCTGATGATCTATAGAATATTCGCAGGCAGCAGACTTCATAGATCGAGCACTGTTCACTTATGAACGATGTTTCATAGGAGCATTTACCTTCACGAGCGGTCTCAACAGGTTAGAATTTGATCGAGTCGAAAATCGGCCATTCTTTCTTGCCCTCCACCGTCAGGTCATGTGCGCATTCATTCGCCTCCAATGTATTTTTAAATTATACGTCTAACGCCCTTGTAGTGACTTACAACGACGGGGGTGTATACGGACGGCCTTCGAATTTGCCCGGCTCCTCCTCTCCCTAGATCCCTGGTCAGATCCTCACGGTGCCGCGCTCCATCTCGAACAGATCGCTATCAAAGCCAACATGACTCAGTGGTTCATCGATATATACGATTTCTTTAACCACAAACCTGTCCATCCAATCGACAATGCGCGTCTCAATCCCAGTATTCTACCAGGCTGGACGTATAGCCGTGCTCTTGCCCTTCGCATTCTTGAGAAAGCTGATGATCACTCGGCTAGTACGATGGCTCTGTCTGAAGCTGTTCAAGATTTCCCCTCCATTGTTCCTCTGTTAGCGGATAAGCTCGAAGTTAGCCTTTCATCTACTATACGAGGTCATCCTAGTTGCAAAATCGAAACGGACCGAGGGGGCTATCGGATGTAGATGCAGCTCTTCATATGCTTTCGCACCTCTATGCACAACGCTCGTTTCAACTATGGAAGGAGCATTCATCATGGTTTGTTGAAACAGTCACTACGACATTTTCCAACCTTCCGCAACTAGCTGCACAGAACACAAGGCGACATGAGGACTTTTGTAATTTGACTGCCGGGCGTGACATTTTGTACTCCTTTTTCCGCCATGTGCATGTTCTTTCCACGGATACGAATTACCGAAGGCTCCTGTCGTTCTTTCCGAGACATACTTTCGACGAGAATGCGTTCCTGACTTGTGATCCTATACCGCCAAGGAAAGCTGTATCAACTTATGATGCTAAATTTTTCGAAGGTACAGAAGATCTGTTTGCATATAGGCCGAGAACGCAGAGGGAAAGGGATATGGATAGGAGAGTTTTAGCACAAATGATACCTGATCCCGGATTTAGGCAGCAACTTGAGGTTTGATCTTTTTGGCAGATCTAATTGTATATAAGTCCTAATTTTGGCTTCTCTTAGGGATTTTTCGAAGCCCATGGGCTCGAGCAGAGGTTCCGTGGCGGTGTTGTGCAGTTTGCACAGGCTTTAGCACGCCTCCCGCCTCAAGTAGTAGAGGAAATTATGGTGAATGGGATAGCGGCGTTAGATCAGGCTGAGGGAGTAGGTCCTGAAGCGCCTGATGAGGGTAGAATGCCTGGCGGAATGCCCGATCAAAATGTTGAAGATCTCATCAATATGCTCATGGGTCCACAGGAACAACAAGAGGAGGAGAATGTCGGAGGCGATGTTGGTAATGATGTTGAAACTCGGGAGGAAAACCAGCGTGAGGAGGATGAGGATGAGGATGAGGATGACATTGACGTTGCGGTCTGTAATTTTTCGTCCTCCTAATTTGATCAAGTTTATTGACAATCACCCTTTCGGTCTCCCTCAGCCTATACCAAGCTTCATCGGAAATATTTTTGGGAGATTATTTGGAAGAGCTAGAGTGGAAGAAAGTTCAAGTTCTGAGGAAGAGGATGAGGGTGAAGATCGTGAGGAAGAAGGTCGGGATCGAGGGGATTTAAATGCTGTGGATTAGTGTTACTACCAAAAGTACAGACCATGCCTGTCCTCAGGTCACTCTAAGTTAATGTGAGCTCAATCTTGTTTAGCCATGGTTCTACTAAGCGAACAGAAAATATCGCTCAACGTCTTTCGTACTCTGACAAGGTCACCTCACCCGCCCATTACCGTTTTATTGATGCTTTTCGACCAGCACAAAATCATCACGGTAATCTCTGTACATCCATCTCATTCAACTTGTCAATACGTAATTATGAAATCATCCTCAGCTCGTTTCCAATGTAAGATATCTGTGCGAAGCCTTTGGTATGCACCCCGCTAATTCGATAATTGCGACCCTCTTCGTGGTCGTTCATAGAGTTTCCGACCCGAATCATGCAAAGAAAGGTTTTTGTTGCGTTCGTCGCTGAGTTGCTGCCGTATGTGAAGAACTACTCGGCAAGCTAATATTGAGTGAAATGACGCTTGTAGCCTGAAGATTGTGAACAATAAGTCTATGAGCTTGCATCTAGAGGCGGGGAATGTGGTTACATGAGGAAAAAGCTGCTCTATAGAAACTTTTCAATGTACGATTCAAGGACGATGAAATGTGTCAACGTACTTTGGTGAATATGAAGACAATGTTAACGAGAGAAACGCCTGTTGATGTCAGAATGGTTTCTTACAATCCTATTCAGGCAACGGGGTTTACATACCGAATATGTATGTATAAAATGTAACACCTGATAACGTTCAATAAACTAAACACGAAGGATCAGTTGGCCAAGAACTCACCATCACCATAGACTGTTTTGAAAAGGTGCGAGTCAACTGTTTTCCGAGCTGTGATTGGCAGTGGTACATGAGTTTGAAGAAGAAAAGGCGGAGAGCAAAAGTTGAGTTACTGCTAGTTGATAACCCCTGAATCAACATGAACAGGAGGATCGCTATTGAGTTTCGATTGTCAGTGGTTTGGAAGAGTAAACCAGGGGGAGAAGACTGACTAGTATCATAGGCAGCTGTGAAGGTAAACGTCGCTACCAAGAATTTGTAAGATTTACCCGAATTTGGACCGCACTGTCCTTGAATGAACTGCGTAAATCCGACTAGTTGTTCTGTAGATAAAGTGATGTTTTTTGAATGATGAGAGGAACCTTTGTACAATTTTATAAATGGACTCACGACCTGTTCTGCTTAGATTGATTCCAACGAGTATCGGAATTGAAATACACATGCAAGCGAAAGTTCCGAATAGAATATAAGCTACTCGTTTATCGTGTCTCCAGACAGCTACTGTTCGGATGGTGAAGATGCCTGTAGATTGTTTTCAAAGTAAGATGAGAAGTGGGATGGTTTTAGGTGGAGTTGGGCTCTCGCTTACATTCGCCAGTAAGAAGACTGATAATATACATGACTGGAAAAGACGGTTAATTGAGTGCCAACGCCGCCCCTCGATAACTTACCCATAATAACATCATACACGGCTATACATCCAGATACATTAAGAGCAGGAGTAAATATATCTTTTTTTTTTTCACGCAGAGTGAGTCGCTTGTCCAATTCTACATATGTATAAAACGTCTTACAGAATAAGTCCAAAGGCATGTAAGCCAGAGGTAAGTATCGTGTTATGAGGTATAACACTTTGATTGAATTCCATTTTGTGCTCCACACCGCTTCAACTTCGGTGGTGAATGTGAGCAGCCAGTCAAAGATCTGATATAAGACGTCAAAAATTCGATAAGAGGATTGTCACAAGCGCGGACTCACCATGAGAGTTGCGCCGGCCACTATTCAACAATCACATGAGTGTGGTCTATCGTTTGTGCTGAAATTTCACGTACGCTCCGTACTCTATAATAAATTGCTACAGTGTAAGCTACCTTTCTACTACCAAACACAAAAGCTATTGAAACGTGCATTGATGTGTCTGGATTCTTTCATTGTATTGGCCAACATATCAGCAACACTTTGAAGGTCAGCCATTTTTTGTGAGTGCAGCAGCGATCTTGCTGGTGACCAAGAAGAAGGTGGGGGATGGAGGGACCGAGAAGAACGCGAATGAGGGGGGGTGCCACCCCGTGGAGATCCAAAGACCTTAAATAAACTACTGCCTTTCCCCTTCTCGAAACATGATAATGGACAGCATCCCATCCTTTATATAGATGAGAACCTAGCTTTAAATATGGGAATTGAATACAGTGGTATTTTTGTTTATTACCTGATGCTCATGAATCCGAGTATACCGAGAACGTGACAACTTGGGTATAGCTGCATCGTGTACATCCTGTGCATGGAATTTTGGCATTATTATTCTCGAAGCTCGGGTTCTAGCTCCAACGTCGTATGATCATGGGGCCCTGTGCATGTTCATTAAGCTATTTCATCCTCGGATATGAGATTCATACCACGTCGTACTTAGTATAAATCAACAACCTACAACTCTCTGACCATCCTTTCCCTCTCTTTCTAACCAAAGCACTAGGATACTTAAACTCAAAACAGCTTAATTTGGACACGGTCATGTCGAAGTTGTGGAGCTGCATTTGACAGTGCCGAAGGCCATCAGGAGCTTGATAACAATCTCGCCTCGCTTACCGCTGTCAAAGTTAAAAATAAACACCCCAAAAAGTTTATTTTGGTTTGATTTTCTTCGCTCCCGACCCTCCGAACTCATCGTCGTCCCTGTTAACATGCTGATCTTTACTCGCCCAAAAAAACCCAAAAACCGACTACGACTACTTATTTATTTTTAGGGATTCATTTTTTCGGTGGATGCCGTGGTTATAAATGGAATTGGGAAATTCTATTATTATAATTCGTTGAGGATCGTCGTTTTTTTCTTTTTCCTCGAGGGGAATGGAGGGGACATGTGCATGGATAGCCCTAGGGCAACGGACTTTAGAAAGTTTACGCTTATAAATTAAAGGCTCCTGGCTATCTCAAGGCAGTGGAGGGGGGGCCAGAAAATCATCGCTCCATAGTTCGAAATGCCATGGACACGATTTGACAGATGAGTCTATAAGTATGTACGGTCATAAGTAGTGATCATGCCGATGATAGAAATGGAGCAAGCCCATCACATCATTGATACGATACCATTCACACAAAACTAATATAAGATTGTTCACGGTGGCTCATTGTAAACCCCAGACGGATGATTAGAAAGACAAAAACATCCGGTCTGTTTCATTAGGTGAGAAGGAAGCGGTGGGACGTTGCCAGGACATTTGAGGAGTGCGATACAATTAACGGCCTGCAGGGCGACCGGATCCAGTGGATGCACTACTATTCCATCTCCATCCTTACAAAACACTACTGTTTAAAAAGAAAATACCGGCGACAAGCGAACAGTCCCCCAAAGCTCTAATACCCCCAATATACATTACGAGCACCGCTCAACAGATATTCAAGTTCATTTCCACAATCAATAGTTTCAAGCGAGCATCTCAAAGCTCTCACCTTTTACTGATGTCCATCTCATCAACTCGATAAAGCCAATAATGAGCTGAAACTCCATCTCTTCACCCTTGAGTACCTAAATACGTCAATGACAGAGGTATCATAATAGAATGCGTATTAAGTCTAGTGTTGTACTCACCAGGCGCAACTTGCCGGTAGGTGAGAGGCTTCTGAGGCCAAATTCAGATATATATAAGCCACACGCTTCAACAATCTTCACGATCCATCAGCAATCCTCATGAATCGCAAAATCCCGATGATGTGCGTCTATCTTTGTTCTGTGGTACGTTGATGAAGACAAAAGCAAGGAACTTTAGGACCGTCGGCTGGCTTCATTTCACTGATAGAGAGCTACTAGTACACAAGGCTGGGGGGTGGGGGTGAACGAGCCGAGTACTAGGAAAGCATCAAGCCTCTCGCCGTGTGGGAGTCACTGCTGCCAACGCTAGTGGACATCCACGTGGCCGACACAAAAAGCCACACGAATCATCATCGGTGGAAATCACCGTGACCTATGAATGTAACATTAACCGTTTACAGTATACTCGCAGATCTTACCCGCCACGATGCGCGAAACCCTGCCCGAACCACTATTTCTACCTAATTCACCGCCGCGGATCTCCATTGTCATAGTTCATATGCATCTATCTCAGCTTCATCGCCATCATCAACATTGCAACAATTTCACATACACACAAAGACGATAGCACCGGTAAGCCCCCCCATCTCATCTGCCCCTCAAACAAAAGAGCAAAGTTAATTCAAGAAGGAAACAGGGAAAAAAAAAGCCAAAGAAACCACGATTAACGGAGTAGCATACATACATACATACAATATATATATCACCAAACCCCTTGTAAAAAAAAAAAAACAAGAGATCATCATACCAAAAAGGAGGACAAAAAAGGGGCTGTATATAATACACTCCAGCGGCTTCAAAAGAAGAACGAAGAACGAACACAAGTCAAAAAAAAAAAAGAAAGGCGAGAACAAGAAACTAGTAACTGAGCAAAAAAGAAGAAGAATAAGTGCCATAAAGCATAACAGAAGTCATAAAACCGAATAGCGGGCTTTTTTTTTTTATTCCAGTTGAACAAGCTCGAGATAACTCTCAGGAACCAAAGCATGTCTTATCGCCTTCTCTCCATCCACTTTTTTGCCTTTATCATCCACATCATCGTCAGAAGGGGTGACGACAACGACACCCCCCTCAACACCATCAGGTACAACGACAACCGCCCAACCTACACCACCACCTCTCCCTACGACATGTACAACTTGATCTTCTACCAACCTCATTTCGGCTGTACCCTCCGGTTCGAATGGGTATAATGCTCGGTAGAGCCCTGGATAGAGAGGCTCTTCTTCTAAGATTCCTTCCTCCTCTGGTGGTTCATCAGGTTGATCATCTACTTCGCCTTTGTTGGATGATTCATCTTCGCGTGCGTCGTAGTATTCGGAAGACTCACTAGAGGGTGTTTCGTCTTCGATCGTCGTCCCAAAAACCCTGTCCATTTCACTTTGGCTCGGATACGAAGCATTATGAGACGTATTGGATTCAGATATATGTTTCCTTAGTCCAGGGAAACCAAAACTCGAACTAAACCTGTCCAGCCCCCGTTTGAACCATCCATCCTCTTCATAGTCTTCCTCTTCCTCTTCATCACTAGAATCATCATCGTCGTCGTCATCGTCGTCGTCGTCATCACTCTGACCCCAACCATTACTACTTCTCCGCCTCCCTCTGCTATTCTTCTTACTCTTACTCTTACTCTTCTTCTTGCCTTCATCATGATCCCCCTCACTACCCGTTGGACTCTTGGACGGAGCACAGAGACTCCATCTATTCGAAGTCGGCCTGGCTTTTTTGGGTCCACCCAATTTTTTATTTAGACGTGAGAACTGATTTGGTTTGGGGACGTCGGAACCCATGCCACGATATCGATTATCAGTAGATGTGTATGCGAAATCTCGGATTTTGATTTTTGTAGAGGTGGGACGGCGGTTGGGTGTGGGTGGATGGGATTGAGGCATGGTTGAGGACGATGATAAGGGGATGCTGGGGTTCGGAGGGGGCGTTGTTGTGGGTGTCGAGGAGGAGGGCAGGAGAGACGCAGGGAGGGTGATTGTTGTTGTTGTTGCAGAGTGCGATGAGGAGGACGAGGAAGAGGTGGGAGGTGTTGAGCGCAGATTCAGAGATGAAGCAGAGACGGTGGGTGTAATCAAAGGCTCATCATCAAATACAGCATCATCATGATCCCCTTTTCTTGTCGCAGGCCCAGACATACTAAGCGCACTGAGCCTTTTTGGGAAACCAGCGCTTTCTCTTCTTGAATTGCTTCGACTGATAGGACCAGACTTGGAAGAGATCGTGGAGACCCTCCTACTCGGTGCAGGAGAGAGGGGGCGGGGCGGGACGAGGCCAGGGAGGGGGAGTTGAGGATGGTGGGCGACGAGATGGAGTTGGACTGTCGACGGGAGGCAGACGCAGGCTCCGATGGTGCGGCCTCCTTACCGGCCTCTTCGAGAGCGGTTGAGATGCAAGACAGACGGTATTGCGCCGTCGTCGGCGAGGGGTCCTTGATCTGGGGGGGTGCTGCGGGCTCCGGCACCGGCTCTCTGGCGGCTGGGGCGGGCGCGGCGTCGTCGGGCGACAGGGAGGACGAGACGGCCGACCTGCGCCTGGGCGGGGGCTTGACGGCGAACTCGTGTGCGCCGGGCATGGGGGGCGGGAGAAAGGAGGACGACGGGGACGGGAAGGGGGACGCGGAGGGCGGGGAGTCGACGTGGAGGGACAGCGGGCGGGGCGCGGCGGGGCTGCAGCGCTCAGCGACCGAGGCCATGGTGGCCGTTCTCGCTGGGGGCCGCGCGTTGCCATGGCCACTGCTGTTTGCGCGTGTTTGCTACGAATACATCACTACTACTGACTACTGCCGATACTCATAGCCGAGCGTAGAGCTAGCCGCACATCAGCGGCGCGCGGAATAGAGAGCGGAGGCCACTCACTAAAAGTCGCCGTCGACCGTGTTCACCGTCATCTCGGACCGCTCCCGCGCAAGGAAGATCACCCGGCTGCACAGCGCCGCCAGGAACACGCCCTGGAGTCTGTGTTTCGGTTTAGCACACGTCTCGCCATGCCATCTTGCACTTACGTCAGGAAAGAAAATATCCCCATGTTCTATGCAAGGCTGTGAGAGACGTCCACAGAGACACCGCAAAGACTCACCCGAAAAACGGAAATGGCGGCCAGATTGCTCACAGTCATGACTATGCATTCATTAATACCCGAGCTCGGGGCGTATGACACCACGCTCACCCAGGTTGAAAAAGTAATAGTAGATACCTGGTGGTCATCAGCTTCAAGAACACGAGACGCAACAAAAACTCACCCGCGTAATGAACCTTGAAATACCATATCGAATTCGACTTTTCGGCTATAATTGATGAGAATACAAGAATTACGCGTCAAAACTCGCCCACCTTTAACGGCCTTGACAAAGGTCAGAACTGCAACAACTACGCCAGCAAGTCAGTTTGAAATATCATCCAGACCAACGAGTACTACTCACGAGTCTCAGTCGACAATAAAAGACCAAAGCATGCGCATTCCCATCTCGGAAAAGTGGGAGTGATACAAATAGTATCCCCCGTGGCGAGGTCAATATCTAAGTAGCTCCCATAAATAATCTCCAACGAGTACAGCAACTGATCACTGACATTTGGGGTGCTTCAGTGTCTCATATAGGGCGACGAGTAGTATAGGAACTTTGTACACCAGCACCAAAAGAAAAGTGATCACAATCCGTCGACTTTTGTTCCAGATCGCCCATGTCCGGAGGCTGATAACAACTTGATAACAAACCACATCTCAGACTCTTCTGCCAACCCATAATGCAAAAACAATAAGACGCACTTTCTGATACCCATACACTCGAGGCGAGGAAAACTATCAGATCAAACTCAACATCCGAATTTGATATGAACTTGATTCGTAAAAAAACTCACAGATAATCCAAATATCCTGTGCTCGACAAGCCTAATTTACACTCCAATTAGAACCCACCGCCTCATCAAAGCAAACGTAGCTCACATTCTGAGAACGCGTCGTCGACCAATACTCTACAAAAATCAACCGTAAATACCCACGTTCCACTTAATAAATCAAAGCACCACACTCACCGTTGATAACCCCAATCACGTATATATAAGGCAAATACCGGTTCGTCAAGAAAAACATTCCACCAAGATTCAGCACCCCTCGTTTCCACACCAGATTAATCTACTCAAAAGTGAGCCGTCAGTTTATTACGCGCCACAACACGCATACCTCTTTATCAAGGGTCTGAAGGTGATCAAAAACCTTTCACAAAGAAAACTCCAAGTTAATCAAGGGTATTGACGAGGCGCGCTCCACTCACCAGAATGGATACTGATATGAGCGCGTAAACTCTTGATCGAAACATCAACGACTCGGATTCCACTTCAGACACAGGTGTATCCATGATGCCAGACAGTTGACTTCGAGAGGTGAGGTATACAAGGGAGTGTAGGGACCGAAGGGGGAAGGAGAGAAAAGGAGTCAGTGCCGAAGGCTAGCTCGTGGACCGTTCAAAGTGTGAGATGACACCTCACTTGTGTGAGACCGAAGCTAGGGGGGAAAGGAACCGGTGGGAGGGAAAAAGGGAAACAGACTATAAAAAGCCAAAGTTCGTGATATTCGTACAAAAACACAAAGCCTTTTTTGAAAAAAACATACACACTCACACACACCCCAACATAAGAAGTTGTTGTGTTGGGGAAAAAAGCCCAGGCAACAAACTTCGATATCAAAACATCAAACCCGGTATCAGAAACTCCGCTTGACAATGTGGCGCTGACCACAAGTAAGATTCTTATAAAAGTGTAGTATCAACCCACGATCGTTGCAAGTTTTTCATTAGAGTTTGCATCGCATGGTAAAACTCATCCCCTTCCCCCACAGCCATTCAAATTGATGCCCTACCCTCCGTACCACCAGAACCGCGCATAACAAACATACATATATCTGACTGCCCTCACAAGCAGTGGAAATACACGGACAAGAAGCTTCTTTTGCTAGAACCCAGCTCCCTGAAAGGGTGGTTCTTCATCAAGAAGCACACGGGGCAGGGAAAGGGGCGTTAAAGCTATGATCAGTGTGCGTGTGACGCCCTAGATTTTTTGTCAGAACTAAAAATTTCAATGACAGTTCCTCGGTTATACAAACTCCATGCTACTACTAGTCCTCAGCGTCCCGAACTCAAACGTTCCGCGAAACCCGCTATCAACATCACAAGACATTTGTTCCAACAATAGGCAAAATTGTACTAGAGGTATAGTACTGCTGCTAATTCTAATGCTACTAATACTAATGCGCCGATGATAATAATGATGAGAATCCAACTCCGAATCGGTGGAGAGGCGATGGTGGGTGGGTGGCGGTAGAAGAAGTCGCTTAAACACTAAGCCATGTTTGGATGAGTGAGAGTTTCAGTTTCAGGTACATTGACTCCCACACATCTAAACTACTCAACATTGGAACATCAATACCATGCGGAGCTATAAAAAATAACAACAAAAGCTCAACATATGATTATCACTGTGATACTCTTTGAACCCTCGATCACAACATACTCGCTCCTTCTCCTTCCATCAACACACTCAATAAAAAAGGAAACTGGTAACCATCTACAAAAACTGATACATAATGATGAACGAAAAGATAATCGCTGCCAAATCCAGCCAACAGACCAGACCGATCTCCAGTACACCCTATTCTTAAGATGCCAATGCGCCAACATCAACCGTAATTATCCTTGAGTGAAAGATATGATCAGTCATAACCTGAGTGCGGAAGGCCGCGATGCATCAAAGACCCGAGATAATTTCGATGATAGTTAGACATCGTGGCATCTACAGAGCAACTCCAAGATAGATTTTGTCCATATCATAGAACTAAACAACTAAACAAAGGAGTACATATATCAAGAATAAATAACATTAGCATTAGTCGAAAAGTAGATCATAAATCCTCCTGTCGAGATGAGTATACCACAAAAAGCTCATCGACGCGCATCAACTCCCATTCCAGAAGCCAAACCCACAGCCATGGCATTCCCCATCTGCGCTCCCGGTCCATCCGAAGGAACAAACACAGCCTTCGATCCATACGCCTCAACCTTCGCAACTTCCACCCTCCTCAACTGCATCTCCCTAGCAAACGTATCCATAACCTGACTATCCGCATCTGCCTTACTCCCAATTGCATCCGCCTCAGCCTTGGCTGCGACTCGTGTAGCCTCAGCTTGGGCTTCAGCTTCGATGCGAGTCTTCTCGGCTTGCGCTTTAGCTGCGGCTATAACTCGATAGGCTTCCGAGTCAGCTTCGGTGTTGGCTGTTTGGGCTTTGATACGAGCTACGGAGAGTGATCCTTCTTCTTGCTTGACTTTGTTACTGTTCTCCCTGTCGACGTTGGCTGCTTCTATTTGAGCCTGAAGGGCACGAGCTATTTATAGAGAATGAGCTTGAATGCTTTTTTACGCTTTTTTTGTGTTTGCTTACTCGTTAGTTTATCCATAGTGTGAGCAATTTCACCCTTGAATTGACGATCAATCACGGCTGAATAGAGCATCAGTAAGTAGGTAACGACATAGAAAGGTGGAACGACAGACCGAGATCTTTGAGGATGATACCATATTCCAAGGCGGCCACATGCATGTCGTCCATTGCCCTTGTTCTCAAGGCATCCAAGAACGCTGAGGACGCATCGTTGCCATCTTCCATATTATCTGGTCCAAGAGAACGTTGTTTGATCTATTGTTTTTTTTCGTCAGTGAACTCTGTCGAGTTTTTGATAAGAGAAATACTTGGTACCATCGCGGAATAATCAAGATGCGACACAATTTGGGTTAAGATAGATTGAGTCTTGTCCCTAAGTGCTTCATAAGGCGTAGCATAACCATGAGTGGCGAGTTTGAGCGGTTCGGTTAACTGCCACTTGAGATAGATTCTCAAGCTAACTGGAACCTGGTCTCGTGTGAAACTAGAGTGGGGAGGAGGGTGAGTAGATGAGAAAATCCAAAAGAATAGAAGACGCGTACATATCCTTTGTAGGCATCTCGTATTGGCTCTCGCCGAGTGTATAGATACCACGAAGAGTGACGTTGGGATTAGTGATAACTGATTGACCAGCACCCAAGAGTAGAAGATCGTCCCCCCTTTGCAATATCGCACAATTGTTGGCCGGAACATTTAGGCTATCTCATTGTCAGTCAAACCCTCTTCCAACAATAAAAGAAACACAAACAAGGTAGCCATAACATAATCCTTTGTCGAAGTACCAATCTTACTCTTCATCTTAACCTCATGTGTCCAGCCAAGAGTTACGCCGGTGGTAGGTTCTTCCACCAACGTAGGCAAGTGGGTCATGTCAACGACAGACAACACATCATATGTTCCCTCTATCGCAAATGCCACAAATCCAGAATTCTTAATCACAAAAACATGATTCTGAGGATCCGAAACAACGGCAGCTTGGTTTTGAGAAACTTGAACTACGGTGAGACCACGGAATTCGATGACGGTATCCGAGATTCCCGTTGTTCCACACCATGTACGGGCCCACCAATTTCGCAAGGGAAATCCAGGATATCGACCTGCTCTAGTGACAATCTTTGGCAGACCACTGACAAACAACAATTATTCAGATGCTATTTCAAAATGAATGCCTTTAAAGGTTAAATGCGCGTACCCATGGTTGATTAAACCCATACTTCCGGGTACAACTTCCTCCCCAGTCCAATCCGTCGGTGATTTCTTCGACAGAACTCGACTCCTTTTTGCCTGTAGTGTATCGTTTAAATTAAGCGTTGAGAGTGATAAATGACTATTAACACTTGCCCTAACAAGCTGCTGATCTAGTTTTTCCAATGCAGCGATAACACCCTCTTTCCCGATTCTGACAAAGAACGGCCGTTCCTCGAGAGTGTAGTCCTTAGTCGCAGTAAATTCATTTGCATAATCTCTACCCCTTCCGGTACTGATAGGTTTGAATGGTTGAGCAGTATCTGAACTGTCACCGGCATTGGAAGAATTGCCAACGGCGGCGGCGGTGCCATTACTATCATGTGTGACTGGAGCCATAGTTGCAACCAGATCTCAGGATTAACGAGGCAAGCAAGCTGCGGGGAATCGAAAAGTGTGAAGTAGTTACGGTGAGGCTGATGGCTGCTATATTTATATAAATCGAGTTAATAGCATTCAAAGCGCAGCAATGATACGATAACTGCCACCAGTGGAGTTCCTGGCCTCTGCAGGACACAGCTCCTACTACGAATACGAGTGTCATCAGGCTAGAAGCTCATGCAGAAGAGTGAACAGTGGTGCCCCGGTGGGGCCTATGATACTGTCGGACATCCCATGAGTAACGGACTTAGTAACGAGTGATGTTGTATGCGCATAGTATACGATTCGGCTTCGTGAGAATTGCCCGACGAATATGAATAGACTGCCGAGAGCGGCAGGGAGCCACCCATATGCGTGACTTAGTAACAAGAAAGTCTTAGAAAGATGGGGTGAAGGTGCAGAAGACTCTGAAGACCGCGTTTCGGCTAGAATTTCCTATTCTTCTGGACTCACGCGTGTGTCTCTGCTTTTCAGTTCTATAAAACATCATGGCGCTCCGCGTTTTGACCATCAAACTCTAAGCGAGAGGTCAGGTGTTGTCAAAATTGACATGAACCGCAGTCCTTGATTCAACGTGACAGAGGCTGTCCGTTCAAAGTGACTCTGAGCAGTACAACAGTGATGGTGTGGAGAAGCCCGAGGGTTGGCCGAGTCGATAAGCTTTCTGCAACGAAAGAGCTGGATGCTTACTCCGAATATAACCACAAGTGTGTTATATTTGCTGAACCGCCTCGTGGTATTGTAATACTGCGGGGACTTGTATGTGATGCCAACAAGGTCCGAGGAGGCCAAAGTGACAGCCACGTTCGGGTCAACAGATGTCTCTCAACTAGTATGATGTTGGGATTATTACTCTTCGAACCCTCGATCACAACATACTCGTTCTCCGTCCTTCCATCAACACACTTACTAAAAAAGAAAACTTATGAAAATCTACAACAGAAAGAGACATAATGATGAGCGCAGGGATAACCGATGTTGAATCTACCTACCAGACCAAACCCATATCCAGCACACCCTATTTTTAAAATCCCAACGCTCGGCGCCAACATCAGACATAATTATCGCTGAGCGAAAAATATGACCGATCATGACTTGAGTGCGGAAGGCCGTGATGCATCAAAGACCTGAGATAGTTTCGATGATAGTTGGACACCGTGGCATCTACAGAGCAACTCAAAGATAGATTTTATCCATATCATAAAGAAAAACAACTAAACAAAGGAGTACATATATCAGAAATAAATAACATTAGCATTAATGAGAAAGTAGATCATAAGTCCTCCTATCAAGGTGAGTGCACCACAAAAATCTCATCGACGTGCATCAGCTCCCATCCCCGCAGCCAAACCCACAGCCATAGCATTCCCCATCTGCGCTCCCGGTCCATCCGAAGGAACAAACACAGCCTTCGATCCATATGCCCTAACCTTCGCAACCTCCACCCTCCTCAACTGCATCTCCCTAGCAAACGTATCCATAACCTGACTATCCGCATCTGCCTTACTCCTAATCGCATCTGCCTCAGCCTTGGCTGCGACTCGTGTAGCCTCAGCTTGGGCTTCAGCTTCGATACGAGTCTTCTCAGCTTGTGCTTTGGCTGCAGCGATAACTCGATAGGCTTCCGAGTCGGCTTGAGTGTTGGCTGTTTGGGCCTTGATACGAGCTACGGAGAGTGCTCCTTGTTCTTGTTTGACTTTGTTACTGTTCTCCCTGTCGACGTTGGCTGCTTCTATTTGAGCCTGAAGGGCACGAGCTATTTATAGAGAATGAGCTTGAAGGCGTTTTTTACACTTTTTTTGTGTTTGCTTACTCGTTAGTTTATCCATGGTGTGAGCAATTTCACCCTTGAATTGACGATCGATCACAGCTAAAATATATTATCAGTGAACATGCAATGTCATTAAGAACCGTGGAATGACAAACCAAGATCTTTGAGGATGATGCCATATTCCAGGGCAGCTTCATGCATGTCGTCCATTGCCCTTGTTCTCAAGGCATCCAAGAACGCTGAGGATGCGTCGTTGCCATCTTCCATATTATCTGGCCCAAGAGAACGTTGTTTGATCTATTGTTTTTTTTCGTCAGTGAACTCTGTCGAGTTTCTGATAAGAGAAATATTTAGTACCATCGCGGAATAATCAAGATGCGACACAATTTGGGTTAAGATAGATTGAGTCTTGTCCCTAAGTGCTTCATAAGGCGTAGCATAACCATGAGTGGCGAGTTTGAGCGGTTCGGTTAACTGCCACTTGAGATAGATTCTCAAGCTAACTGGAACCTGGTCTCGTGTGAAACTAGAGTGGGGAGGAGGGTGAGTAAATAAGAAAATCCAAAAGAATAGAAGACGCGTACATATCCTTTGTAGGCATCTCGTATTGGCTCTCGCCGAGTGTATAGATACCACGAAGAGTGACGTTGGGATTAGTGATGACCAATTGACCAGCACCCAAGAGTAAAAGATCGTCCCCCCTTTGCAATATCGCACAATTGTTGGCCGGAACATTTAGGCTATTCAGAAGTCAGTCAACCTCTCTCTCAACGATAAGAAAAATGACACAAACAAAGTGGCCATAACATAATCCTTTGTCGAACTACCAATCTTACTCATCATCTTCACTTCATGTGTCCAGCCAAGAGTTATCCCAGTAGTGGGTTCTTTCACCAACGTAGGTAAGTGGGTCATGTCAACAACGGACAACACATCATATGTTCCCTCTATCGCAAATGCCACGAATCCAGAATTCTTAATCACAAAAACGTGATTCTGCGGATCCGAAACAACGGCAGCTTGGTTTTGAGAAACTTGAACTACGGTGAGACCACGGAATTCGATGACGGTATCCGAGATTCCTATTGTTCCACACCATGTACGGGCCCACCAATTTCGCAAAGGAAATCCAGGATATCGACCAGCTCTGGTGACAATCTTTGGCAGACCACTGAGAAACAACGTTAATTTAGATATTACTTTAAAGTTAATACCTTGCTGAAATGCGTACCCATGGTTGATTAGACCCATACGTCCGGGTATGACTTCCTTACCAGTCCAATCTGTCGGTGATTTCTTCGACAGAACTTGACTCCTTCCCGCCTGCGGTATGCTGAGTCAAACAAGTGTTGAGAGTGATAAACGACTATTAACACTTGCCCTAACAAGCTGCTGATCTAGTTTTTCCAAGGCGGCGATAACACCCTCTTTCCCGATTCTGACAAAGAACGGCCTTTCCTCGAGAGTGTAGTCCTTGGTCGCAGTAAATTCATTTGCATAATCTCTGCCCTTCCCGGCATTGATAGGTTTTAATGATTGAGCAGTATCTGAACTGTCGCCGGCCTTGAAGGAATCGCCGACAACGGTAGTACCTTCATGCATAACGGAAGTCATGGTTGCAACTAGATCGCAGAGTTGACGAGGCAAACAGACTGCGAGTAATCAAAGGGTGTGAAGTAGTCTGGGGAAGCTAATGGCAGCTATATTTATATCATCGAGTTAATTGCATTCGGAGCACAGCTATAATACGTGCCGAGGTACAATAACCACCAGTAGGGTTCTTCGTTTCTACAGGCACAGCCCGTACTACGAATATACGGGACGATTTCCCCGAGGGAATGAGTGTTATACGGCCCCAAGCTCATGCAGAACAATGCGGCCTATAGTGCTGTCAGACATCCCATGAGTAACAGGCCTAGTAACGATTGATGAGCATGATTCGGCTTCGTGAGAACTGATCCAGTGACCATATGAATAGATTGCCGAGCGCAGCAGCGAGCCACCGATCGATGATGCATGACTCATGAGCAGTTTCAACTTACCACTGGTTCTATCTCGGTATCAGTAACAAGAAAAATGGTGAGGGTGCAGAAGACTTTGAAGATCGTGTTTCAGCTAGAATTTCCGATTTTTCGGGATTCACACATGACTCTCGCCTTTTCAGTTATGGAACCTCATGGCGCTAAGCTTTTGACCATCAAACCTAAGCGAGAGGTCAGGTGTTTACAAAATTGACATGCACCGCTGTTCTTGATTTGAAGCGAGAGAGGCTGTGCGTTAAGGCCGCTGACTCTGAGCGACGTAGTGATGGTATAGAGAAGCCATGAGGGTGACTCGGCCAACCTTTCCGCAACGAAAGGGCTGGATGTATACCCCAAATACAACCGCATGTGCGTTATATTCGCTGAACCGCCTCATGGTATTGTAATAGCACGGGGCAGTACAAAATCCTTGTACGTGATGCCAACAACGATCAGAAGAGGTTAAAGTAGCAACCACGTTCGGTTCAGCAAATGTCTCTCAACTAGTATGACGTTGGGAATATATGGCTTTTTGATTTGGGATGACGTACCTCTCATAGCCTTCATCCAGCTATAAAGTTCAGGAGTTGTCATTTGCCCATTCCCCAGGTAACAACGGTGTTGAGTGAGAAACACCGTTCGGGTTGGGGTACCAGGTTAGGTAAAGTTTGCAATGTTTTTGTATTTCTATCCTTATGAGGTTAGAGAACCATGTCGTATGACCCACGGCCAACTTCCGTCCATTCCGTGTACAGGTAATTTTTTACGTTATCTTAAAGGTGCTTCCGAGTCGAAGGTGCGTGGATGCACTTCAATGGCCAACGATACTGATCTATGTGTCAAAGAAGGCAGTATTTTCAGTTAGGCATCTCGAAATATTTGTCGGGCGTGGCTTACTGGTTTTCAGGTAAATAGTTGGCAGTGAACCTCGCTCCCACATCCGACGGCTGTCGTGCAAGAAAAATGACGCGACTACACAGCACGGATTGAAAAACGCCTTGAAGCCTGGTAATGTTTATGCCTTTATTCTTCATTCTGGTCTCATCAGGTACTCACATTGAATATGACGTTATGCTCGTATTCTGCTCGCGTTCATACACAGGTTAGCCTATATAGGCAAAAAAATGGAAAAGGGAGACGCACTCTGATAAGGACAGTCCCAAGCACGTTGAATATAGACATTACTAAGACCCGTCAATGCCTGAGGTGAATGGCATGTACTGAATGACGGCTCACATAAGTTGTAAACATAATAAAGAATGCCTGTCAAAGAAATGAATGAACATCAGAAGAACAAAGGCAATTTTGATACAGTAACTTACCCATATAATGGATCTTAAAATACCACTCGGAACTTGATCCTTTGGCTAAGAAGCGCGTTTAGCGGAAGTGTCCACTTATCTCGGGTCGTATCCGAGCCCACCTTCAACGGCTTTGACCATAGTCAAACCCGCAATCACTAAGCGCCGTTTCAGTGATCTACACTTGAAAAGATGAAGGAACGTGCTCACAAGTTTCCGCGGCCACTACGACAGCGATGGACAGAGTTTCCCATACTAGACCGTGAGTCTTGATGCAAACAGTGCCACCTGTGGGGCGTTCCCAATCTACCAGTCATGAGATTGGAATAGTGGGAACTCTCAAACACGACTCACATGTAATATCCGTAAGCAATTGATATAACACAAGCGTAATGAATGGAACTTTGAGAGAAGTCGCCACAATCAAGGTGATCAATATGCGCCGGCTTTGGTTCCAGATTGCCCACGTCCGAAGAGCGAGAATGACTTGCGGGCTAGGTGTCGGCTATCGAGGGAATTATGACATGGGGTAACGGGACGCACACTCTGATGTTGTTAAGCTAATAGCAATCAGAACTAGAAGAAAGGATCAATGGTATTTGCTGCAACAGTTTGAATGAAACGGACCTTCGTTCACTATGTCTCGGCGCCGGCAAGCCTGGAAGGACGATTAATGATCGGAGGGGGTGGGGCGGGTAACTACAACCGCTTACGGTTTGGGAGCTTGAGAGTGTCCAGTACTCTGCAAATTGTTAGGAATATGCACCTGAGTTCGGTGTTCCAAGTGAACGGTCAACTCACGTTCGATGGCGGAAAGGACATAGATGTAGGGCAAGTATCGGTTTGCGAGGAATAGAAAAGTCGAAAGACTCCTTGTCCCTTTCTTCCATATTAGATTGACCTCGATATTTTCTTTCAGTCATGGAAAATTCATCATGATGGAAAGATCCATACCTCCTGATCTAGAGAGCAGCAGTGGTCATAAACCTCCGTGAATTTTAGTTCCTACTTCTACATGCCTGTAAACGCTAAAACACACACACCAGTATCGTTACAGATATGAGGCAAAAAATCTGAGAACGAAAGAGGCCGTAGGCTGCCCATTCAGGGTCATACGTTTTCATGGCAAGAATCGAACCTTGACCGGGTTCTTCTTCTGCGCTTTATATACGACACCAGGTAGCACTCAGTGGGGTAATCATGTCGCACCTGATGTCGGAGTTTAAGCTTTGATAGTGGGTATGTAAAACGGGAAAATGGAAGGAGCTAAGTTAATACATAAGCCATCAGGAAAAAAGCCTTGCAACCACATCATGGGAGTGATCAATATTGATTAAGGTAATGATGGACGTTATTGGTAAGGGCTACTATTCGGGGTACTCCCGATTTTATTTAGCTGCAATCATCATTCTGATTATCATCCACATTCAAAAGGCCCCAATTCCGACATGGCTCTTTACGGGTAGTCCCATATAACGTCATGCGTGCGGCCAATGGGAATCAGGGGATTGGCGAAATCAAATTCTCTTCTCCTTGTTGCGTTTCAGTCAAGGGTGTCATCCCGCCAATATAAAAAATCCGCAACTCATCCGACTGAGGATGACGGCCCAAGCGAAACGATGCGCCCTGCTTCTAGGCTCTTTTGGTAAAGATTTGGAGCCCTGAAAGCCCTGTAGTCTTGTATATTGTAACGGAATGAGAAAGAAAAGAAATTGACTTGGAAGTGGAGAATTGTGGGTCGAGGAGAAGGGATGTCGTGATGAGGATAAAATATTGATCAGACACGAAGATGATTGGGATGAAGCTCAATGGAGAACGAGGTAACTGGAAGGTCGTACTGAGTCCCAACTAGATACAATTCACTAAACAGTATAATCATTGTAAACCTCTAGCCCAGCTCTAGCCTGGAGCTGAAACACCACGCGACGAGAGACTAGCACATAACGAGCACGGTCATATCATATTTGGTCACAGGGCCGACAAGTACTCAATTAGTGACCTACCATCTACCTAATCCCTTGCACTAGACCACTACCCGGTACTTTCCAGTTCTAACAAGACTTCGAAGACTACCGCTTGATAATACATTCACCGTTTCTCCAGGGCATCCTCCCTAGCCAGTCCCTTACACTAGTCGCCGGTAAAAGACGAAAATAGCTTTATATGTACGACCCGGGGCGATCCGACAATGTTCCCCCCCCTCCGATCTCATCGCCCGGGCATCCCGGGCACCTAGATCCAGTCTGTAGCCCTTGTCACTCACTTAGAACCCTTGGCTCCCACCCAACATCTTGGTGGAGTAGTTGTTCCCCTATATAAGTTCACCTTTCCGAGGCACTATGCCTAATGGTCACTTTAACAGCCTCCCGATCACTTCTTCTACTTTCGTTCGATTAGCTGCTTTTCGGGTGACGGTGCTCTTGCCGCTCTACAATTGTTAGGCTTCGCATGTCTTTTGCGACAAGTACGGACCGGTATGCAACTCGTCAGCGCGCATTTCGAAAGAGGGTCAGTTTAACTGCCTGGGCAACCCTGATCAGAATTTTTGGTTCAATGACGGTAAGGGTGGAGTTATTGGCAGGTTATTGGAATTGTTTCCATTGTTTCGGAGTAACTTCGAGGGGTCAGCGCGACACCATCCATTTGAATTGAGAACAATTCACAAGATTCAGAGATTAGAGGGTGAGCAACATGAGCATTGTGATACGAGTCATGATAATAGCAATAGTCTAAATTCGCTTCCACATCCCCTGAGATACTACAGCAAAGTCGCCGTGCTAAAAGCACTTGAGAAAGACCCGCACTGATAGAGCATATGTCCTTCCTCAGGCGAATACAGGTAACGCGAAACGGTGGGATTCAGTTTCTTGAAAATATGTTTTGACCACCGTATCTCAACGACGCGGTCCGTTCGGAGTGAACTAGCGCAGTGCATAGAAATTTTTCGTGAGGAGGAAGCGATCAACGGCATCATGGTCATTCAAAAGATGATGCTACTGTATCTTCCTGATGCGGAAAGATCTAAGGCTAGTGGGGTAAATTCGCACTATCTCCAATTCACCAAGCTTCCACACGTTGATGACAGGAGCCAGCTTACGCACTGTCATGGAGAAGTACCGATGAGTTCCGCCTCAATTCAGTTTCGTTTAACATACTGACATTCAATCACACTTCTGGCCATGTGAATTGGCGTAAGAAATAACGTTGAAAAGTCATTGTCACACAAAGTAGCTATACCATATCAGCCATGGACACTCCCATCCAAAAAAAGAACCGCTCGAGATCATGATAAATTTAGTTAATAACTGGCTTTGGCCTCAATGATCTTCGTCTGAAACACAAGATCCTATTCCTTGCATCCCGAATATAATAGCATACATGTGCAGAAATCCGATGACAGAGGGATTTGGCCAGGATTTGGCTGATGCAAATACAAATAGCACTGGCCCCTCGACCGGGCCGATGGGATAGTGATATGTATTTTAAATGATTGAGAGGATACAATTTTGTTTAGATGAGCAGATGGGTGGTCTCCAGGGGCAGGAGCTGCAGGGTGGTAGCTATTTGAGAAATCGTCTTTTTTTAATTGTTTCCGCCAGGTCTCCGCTGCTACATAACTGAGTTCAGACCGGTTGAAAGAGACAGGGCATGCCATAAAAGTCGAATAAACAACCACTAAGAACCTGCTCCGATCCCGGGCCACTCAAGCCTGGGCACCGAATGTTAGATCCCAATGATTGGCAAGATATGCACTGACACCGTTCAAGAGCACTGGGAGATAAGCACACTCATGATCGATTGCATCGGTGGCTAATACAGCTAGTAATTGCCAGGTTCAGCAATGAGAGAGAACAGACTACATTTCGCGGAGTTTCGGGTTGCTGACTATTTGTCGCTGCGCAACCGCTGCCTACATTCAAGTACATACTACATTTACTACAACGCATTCTGTCATTCCATTTGGTAGTGGCGACCCAGTCGTGCAGTCCCTTGTAAAGGGTAGGTAGGCTGTGGTAAATGAATCCTCAGTGATACTTCTTCTCCAAAGACTTAATCGTCTAGATGTATTTATTTACATACTCACAGTAGTGTACCGCCGACGGTATTCGAGCGTTGCGTAATAAATCCGTATTCAAAAAAAGACTTCATTGTGGAATAGTGGGAACTCATCCGGATAGCTGGCAACCCGCTTTTACCCTAGCAAGATTTTTCCCGATGATGTCGCTCTTCCAATGAGTCGTAACGCCGCTGGAATGATGATGAAAGGCTCATGTATATTCACTATGAGCATTGTTCCATGCGAGAACGGGTTCCAGCACAACTAAGAATATTTAATTCGTTCAAGAGAGATGCTTCTCAGACGACAGAAATGTGCTCGCGTGTGAGAAACAGTTGGGGCATCCCGGGACCCGAGGTGCCCAGAAAGACGAAGTGGTGATCAAAACATGATACTCTCAGGACGTAGACCAGTTCCATCTACTGCGAAATTACTTCCCTTCTTGATTTCGACATTCATCAGCTTGAAATAGCAGTAATATCTCTAGATGGTGGAACTCTCAGTTTCTTGATGGATGGACGGTAGTGTCCTAAAATTTGGCGACATAATGATGAAAACAAAGCCCCCGAGGCATTGCCATTGAATTCAAAGAAGCAAGGCTGAGACCACTATCATTTAGAAGGTGTTCATATCATGTTCTAAAGAACGCTGAGAAACGCTGTCAAAATATGTGTGGGAGGGCGTCTTTGATATAATTAAACACATATCCCTGTCAATTTGTGAAACAGAGATCATAGAAGGGCCCCGGTGCACAGTAGTCTCCCGTGTTTGTTGGGCTTCGTGGCCTTGGCGCCCTAAAACAGTAGTTTATAATCAATCTAATATTAACCTGAGAGAGAAATAAGCAAGAGCTGCCATGTATGTAACTTTAGCTTACTTGTTTTCGACCTCTCCTCTCCTCTCTTTCTCCGCGGTACACTATTCCTGTACTGTGTATACGGCCATTCCGAGTCAGTTTGTGCCGTCCTTGACACACCCTTTGCCTATCTCATGGTTATAAGCCTCGTAATCAGCGAGGTATCGGGCTTCCCAAAGACTCATGGCATTGGCCCATCGGCCGAACGGCGAACGCGGCGGGGAGTACCGCCCGCTGCAACACGTGAATTCCAGCGTGTATATCGCCCATGCCTCTTTGTGAATCTCGTCCAGCTGTATTCTCCTTTATCCATAGTCGGAGGGGTCCCCTCTTGATTTTGAAATTCGCTTCTATCGCTTCTTCTCGTCTTTCTCTCCCCCTGGGCTCCCAGCCTCATCAACCTTGATTATATTCTGTTTTCAACTTGGTCACGGGAAGGTACCCTTTAGATAGGCAGTACTCTTCCACTTTACCCGATCATCGGTATGCTCAGCCAAAATTGGTGTGAAGGAATGTCAAGTGGGTCTCATGTTTTTCTATCCCGTCAAATTCTTTCGATTGAAACAACACCATCTCGTAATATTGTAAGTGTCTGTGTCACCTATCATTTTATCTGATCTTGACAGTGATTTCTGCCACCCATGCACAGTTTCTGGCACTGCATACGATAATCGGGGTTGAGTTTAACTCGTCGAACCGCCCCGCCGCCCCACGTATTAGTCAGATACCCATTTGGCGAACTTCAGATGCCAAGACTTCCTTGTTCGACGCAAAATGAAAAGAATGAAATAAAGCTGGGCTGGGCTCGTTTGGCCCTGCAGGAGTCGGCAGGAGTCGGCAATCTTGCAGACTCAAATCGTCGCCCAGAAAAGCCCCCGGCGATGGTGATGTCACCGTGGGCGCGTCAGTCTTTCCAAACGACAAGACGGAAGTAATGACCTATCATGACTATCACCTATCAAGTCGCAGCCAAGTATCGTCCCTATATTGTCAACTAAACAGGGATTCCATCACTCGTAGCCAATCGCAGACGTTTCATCGACCGAGTTTAATAGGTTCGTTGTCGAGGTATTTGATTGATTTTGTATGGGCTTGATGAAAGCGGCAACCTAACGAGCTACTCAAGTTCAGCACAGCCTTTTACCTCACATACCCTACATCTGTCCTTCACGTGGAACGTCGCTAGTCACCGGAGCCTCGTATCGCTTGAATTTCAAGATACCCGAGGTTCAACCGAAGAGGGAGATCGAGACTGATTCGGTTAAGGTTGAATATGTCCATTGAATCAAAGCGTCTTGTTTCACTGTAGGGCCCGCGGTGTCAAGGAAATGTTACCGTAAAGGAAGGCCCTTGAGAAGTATGCTAGAGGTTGGCCAAAGTCCCAGCTGGCTCTCCTGCGTGGTAGAGTCAGGGCACAATGCTGGGATGGTCTTTCGTAAATGGAGAGTTGTCAGGTGCCAAGCCAATACTGAGGTGTAATCGTGGGCGGCAAAACCAAGAAAACACATGCAATTGTGGCCTGATTGTGGCCGTAGAGCACCAGGGCGGCTGACACAGGAGGGGGCCTGGGCCAATGGGCCTATCGTCCGTGTTGCGTAATACGGGTGGACAAAGAGTGCGCTCTACCGCCGGTATTTCCAATCTCAATTTTCGGCACGTCTGTCACCCTCTTTTTTCTTACTCCGTACAATACCAAGTGTCAAGTTGATTACTTATAAGATTTGCATAATATTACGATGTTCGCCACATGATCCGGAGCTTCCAATGAATCTGTGGCCAAGATTACAAAAGATAGTACGTTTGATTAGGTGTATGAGTACTGTAATCCGACGATCCAAATCTCTCGTTTTAAACAGACCAGGCCACGTCGACATTGTGACTTTTTGCACGTAACCTTTGGCGCTACGGGCCCTTTTAACGGGCTGCGGATATAATTACATTAGATCCGCGTGCATTAGTAGAAGACCCTCAGTAGAAGAGGTTTCAGTAACATAGATCACCCCCCAACCTCGGTGCTAATCAAACATCGAATCATGAAATGTCAACTCGGAAGGTTTGCGAGCTAGAAAAATCACACGACTGGCGAGTACAGTGTGAAGAACACCTTGATTGCTAAGAATTATCAGATGCAAGCTTAGTCAAGATTGGCAAGAATAACTCACATGGAGAATGCCTGCGTTCCAACATTCTATTATTATAATAAATCAGTTGACGAGGCATGAGGTTATCATGAGAATTTTGCGTACATTGAGGTAAACGGTCATGATGACATTTATCACAGTCAACACTAATGGGAGGTCAGGAAACTTGAAGAAGGTACCTCCAAACGAATGGACCTACAAAGAATATAGAGATAATATACGATGCCTAAGATGGTTTTCAGTTTATTTTTACCATCAATTGACAACGGCTTACCTTGATAATGTACCTGGACAACCCATCTTGAATTAGAGTCTCGAGCTGATCGGTGGTGAGTTTGGCCCCACTGGAAATGAGAATGGATGATTACTAACCTTCTACAGCCTTGACTAGAGTAAGAGATGCAATAACTGTAGCTATGTTGAAGGGACTCTACAACATGATGGAAAAAAAAAATGCTTACTCGTTTCAAAGACCAAAATGACCATGAACGTTAGCGTAAGCCATATTCTACGTCGAACATGGGTGTAGCAAGTGAATTGTCCAGGAGAGGTTTCGAAGACTAGAGGAGTTACGGCGGGTGTCTAATCAATTAGGGCGTAGGCACTTACAGACAGAGTCCGTGAACATAAAGTGGAAACATAGACCAGCGATAGGGATATTTATGATCACTAAGATCCAAAGGACCCAAGCTATGATCTTGCTCTGTTTCCAAAGGGCCCATGTCCTGAGACAAAGTATAGCTGATTAAACTCGGTCAACGATTTGCAAATTAATGCGGCCAGATCAAATGAACCTTCAGCCGCTCCTATGCCAATAGAGACAAAGGCTAGAGATATGGATGTCAGCCCTCAGATAGCTGGCGATGCTAGAAGACTTACCAGCATTTGCAATATCAAGCTGCCCACATATCTGTGATACAACGGGTTTGAGTATATTGATTTATTTTCTCATAGATGAATGAGTGCTCACGCGCGGTGAACTGATGACGAGCCAATTTTCTAAAGTTAATGTTAGTATCCACTAGGCTCTGTTGCGTGTTTAAGAAACGTGACTGACCAACGAGCAATATCATGACGAACACGTAAGGAATATATCTATTAATGAGGAATAAGGCGGAACCGAGGTTAAAAGGTCGCCGTCTCCAAATATAATCAATCTAAGCAAAACGTTGAGTTGGATAATGGATACGAACAGGAAAGGACACGAACCTCCAAGCTAAGAGTGCACAAGTGGTCGTATAACTATAGGGCAGATTGTTGATGTCCGGCGTTGCGCGTACAAAAACAGGGATTGCTCACTAGTATTGTTAATGAGACCGCACACATCATTCGGGACCGAAATATCCCAGAAAAAACGTCGCTGCTGTCGAGCATTACAGTTGTTTGCATGAGGATGGTAATGTCTTGGAGAGGGCCACACAAATCTTTGGCTGCATGTATATATCCGCTGCGATATGTCCTTTAAGAAATTCAGCTGTCAACACAAGCGGGTGAAATTTGATCGGGCACGATTTTAGGCCGATGGAGGGCTGTGGGCCGCGCAAGGCTAGGTAGGCACAAGGGAGGAATTTCACGACTTCGGTTTGACGGGATCAGATCCGAACAGCACGATGCTATGCAAATGCTATGTCTCCCGACGATCGAGGGTTCAAGAGCCAATGCAATGTTTTCTTTAATTGCACGGGTATAGACATGGGTGGAGAAGAATGCAGAAAACACGCCTCACATACGGCAGCATTCAACATGTCCTCAGCCGAATGAGCTTAAGGGTGGAGCACCGCTGATAATATAAGCAGGCCGCAAACGATATTCCCGAACATAATCGTTCAACCGACCTGCAACCGACAGTGGCGTTAAACGACATCTCAGGAACCTCCATTCACTTAGTCGACTTGCTTCAGCATGCCATTGGCAACAAACTATTTTTCTCGGGATTTCAACTTATTACTGGGTTGTCCCACTGCCCACCGGGCGGCTGCACCGGTATATAGAATAAACGCCGGGAGTTTCTAAAAATGACCGTGCATCATGTGATGTGCGAGTGATTAGCCACCGAATTTGTCAGCTATACAGCACCTGGGCCAGGATTCTCACACTCTCTGCCTCCAGCCACCAACAACCCAAAGTGAGCTCGTTGCCGCCGCCGCAGTCTTCCTGCTCACCGTCCGACAGATGCAAATTTTCGTCAAGACCCTCACGGGGAAGACGATCACCCTAGAGGTGGAGTCTTCCGACACTATTGACAATGTCAAAGCCAAGATTCAAGACAAGGAAGGGTTCGTGTTTTTGCGCTCCTATCTGGACTGCACATTGACCGCATTTTACAGTATTCCTCCCGACCAGCAACGCCTGATCTTCGCCGGAAAACAGCTTGAGGATGGTCGCACTCTTAGCGACTACAACATCCAGAAAGAGTCGACACTTCACCTGGTTCTCCGGTACGTCATTATCTTGAGTTATCAAGTTTAATCGCTGATGGTATGAACAGTCTCCGTGGTGGTATCATCGAACCATCACTGAAAGTCCTTGCTTCAAAATACAATTGTGACAAGCAGATCTGCCGCAAATGCTACGCTCGTCTCCCTCCCCGTGCCACCAACTGCAGGAAGAGGTCCTGTGGTCACTCGTCACAACTCCGACCGTCAGTATCTTCTTGCCTCATCTATCTGAGCGTCAATGCTGACTACTGTAACAGTAAGAAGAAGCTGAAATAGTGGCTGCGCATTTTGGGGCGATGTTCTATGCATACTTCTGTCTCATTCGCTATGTACGCATCTGCTTTAAGATCGTCTCAATGTGATGCTTGTTCCTTTCAAACCCTAAATCATCAATCCGATTCGTGATGAACAAGCACAAATTAACCTTATCAGAATGAGTATGTGTTCCCGTGTACTTGCTTTGGTATAAAGAAACGACTCGAACCGAGGTATACTTCGTTCATTCTCTGAACTGATAGTTTAGTCTAGTAGGTGGGAGAACCCATAGTGCCACCACTATCTCAAGTATATAAAGCCTGGCGCACTGTGTCATCGGTACAAGCATTCAGAGCGGGACAGAGAATCAGAGTCTCCAAGGCTGTCCTGTCAAAATATGATGATACCCAGTCTTTTGTTTACTGAAACCATTCAATCCTGCCTCCGAATCAAGCTTTTCCCCTCCCAATCTAGATTTATTACGCGACGTTCGAACACCATCCACGGTACACTACTGAGACCGAGAGGATACAAATAAATAGGTCAAGTACTATTAATCAATAAATTATTGACGAACGGAAGAGGGTCCGAGGCACTCTGTGTCATTCAAACCGTAGGCGAAAGAGATCTATGCCTTCATGTGAGAGAGGAGAAGGTGGAAGTAGAGGCCAAACATGTGAGCAGGAAAGAGAAGCTAGTGCATCTAGCGCAGTCGACGAAATTTGGTTACGATAAAGGTTTACCGAATTAAGCTTTTCATACTGAAATGTTACACAGATATAACAGCTTATTAGCCGACTCTTTCAACACCCTCGCTCATTTGATATTTCCAGCTCTGCGATGTGACCCTGTGAAATATTAAGATGCGCATTTGTTGGATTTACCATGCTTCCGAAGGCAAGTCATCTTGAATTCGATGGTGAGTGAGCATGCATCCGCTGACGGAATATTAAATGAATTACGTGCACTGTCTGATCCACTATCATTGTCATCTACAACTCTGTATTTGTATCGACTTCCGGTTCACCGATCAATGGGAGTACCGCTCCATCTGAATGGTTTTTCACTTTCGGCGGCTTGAGGTAAGAATCTTTCAATCTCATAGTCGCTTTTGAAAAAAGGGCCCTCGAATCTTATTTCACGGATGGTATTCTTCGGGTTCGTAATTGGGATGCGAAATCTCCGAGGACGACCTGACATACACTTCTAGATCGAACTTAAGATTGAACGGCTTGATTTGCCTGACAATTTGTACTATTTGAGTTTAGCAGGATAATGGTGCATTACTCAATCAACGTTCGTGATTTTCGACCGCTCAATCCAATATTGCTTGTGCTGTTATGAGTTGTTATGAGCCCGCGAAAGCTCTTTACGTCCTCGTCTATCAAGATAAGGAGCCGCCATTGGTTTCCGATCAGTAAGCTAGCTGACAGTGCGACCTGAGAATGTGGTTAGAGCGGAGGCGGCGTTTCTCAAAGCTGAAAGATGATATATGAGGCGAGCAGGAAGAAGAGAAGGCATAGAGATCATCAGTGAGTTTCGAACGTGATAGATAGCAGTCTTTAAGGAAAAGTCTAGTCCATTTACATCATTGTGTACATACTTTACATAAGCCCGATGATGAATGGATAACCCTACTATGCAATTTCGTTATCGTTGTGGTTCTTTCTCACACAGCAGAACACCCCTCCAAGAATTCGGCCCCGAGGCTTCCCCCACCCCAAATTTCTTCATCCGAGCCAGCCGGATCTACCAACTTTAGCAAACAGCTTGATATAGACGGCCGGATGAAGACCTTTAAAATGTTGTGTATCCGGTACCTCGGTTCCGCCCCTCCATTCTATATCCCCGAATTCGGGTCTGTTGAAATTGAATTATTCAAGATGGCTGACGAAATTGCAGACTTACTACGGGAGATCGAAGTCGGTATCGAATTGACAAGGAACAATGGGGTATTTCCATCTCGTGATCTTAGTAGCTGACGGTCGACCGACAGATTCCCAGTACACCAATTGTGTCATCTTAAGTGACGAGCCTCCAATGAGTGCAGTTGATAAAAGCATTGCAAAGTGGCCAGTTTGGCTCTCTTGGTTGGACACTCTGAAAACTTGTAAAAACGAAAATTTCCCTCCTTACACCAGATGGCAAGTTTTCGACTGGGTATTGACTCTCCCGCTGGAATTTTCGTTGATCTGGACAAGGCAATGGAACACGATGACGATTTTTTTTCTCATCTCTCGCTATTTGCCATTTGCTCTGTTTCTGGTCCTCACACGCTGTAAGCTTTCCTTTTCCTTGACTACCTTTGGAGGATGACGCGATTCTGTAGATCTCTTTGTTTATGACCTCACAGCATCCCAGTGTAGATCGTTATATAACGCAATAGGGGGTAAGTTAGAGCTACTCATGTACAGTACCATCTGATCCTCTTTAAGGATATATTGTGTTGGTATTTTCGTTGCGCAACGTATGTCATGATACTTCTTCCTTCGCCCTCCCCCGTTATATGTGCATGCTTGAAATTACAGTTATCCTAACCATCCGGACATGGGTCATTTGTAAAAAGGGAAAGCGCTTAACATACGCGTTATTTGGGGGATACGCTTTGATGGCGGTCGTCCTGTTAATAATTACATCAATTCATCTAAAACTGACAATGCGTAAGTTTTTGTGTGTGGTGCCATATGACAGAACAGCTAGCACTTATTTCCCTCTCTTAAGATAAAGCTGGCTCCGGCGCTTACTCTATTGCGTGCAACGCCGATAATGACAAGTCATTTGCCTACTTGGCAGCAGCGTTCATCATCTTAGCAAGCTTTGAATCAGGTCTGGCATTTGTGTTTGTCTGGTTGGAGTTATGTGTCTGATGTTAGATATGTAGCTATGCTGCTATTGCTAGTAATCCAAGGACTAGCTGATTGTGAGCTCTCTATAACTTCCAGTTTTTCTTCGTGCTCCATTGATGTTTGGGCACAGATCGCCTAGTTCGGTCTTTTGATCTATTTCAAATGGTCTATAGTGATGGCGAGTCTACCGTCACTATTTCCCTCCATCGTGGCTAAAATTCTGAAATTTGCAGGCATCACTTTCTACGTTTATTTATTCGGTATGGAGATTATCATCCACCTCTATGGAAGACAAGATATCTAAATGTCAAGTCCACTAGGACTCGCTATCACTAACATAGTCCTTATGTTCCGCCTCGTATGATCATCTGTTTCGTTATCCACATTAACTGTCTCATTCCATTTCTTAGCCTGACTATATGACGGTTTTGGTGATGTACATCAAGCTTACCCAATGCCAGTATTCCAAGGGTTGACCTCGCTCCTTCTCTCCTAGGCTAGAAGGAGCTTTTTACTCGATATTCTCATGCAGAGTGGTCTTACATATCAAAGAGGAAGTTTACCAAGAGTATGAGAGTGTACCACTGGAATCCGGGCTTAGCTTTAATACGTCAGTGACCTATCACTCTCTCACCAATCTGCGGCCTTTGGGTCTGCATCCGTAACTATGCAGTCATCTTGAAAATCTTCGCAATCCAAAATGTCACCAGGATGCCTTTGGTTCCCCGGGGACTGAATCCTACACTATGCCCATTACAAACTCGAGGCTTTTCGTCCTAATCGTTGATAGTCAAAATACATAGTTGCCGTGGTGATACAATTGAATCATTGTATCGTTTAAATTCTTCGCTTCCGAATGGAGCCGTGATAAACATACTGTTACTAATTCTATGCTTATCATCTCCTGGGTATCACGGACTGAAGGGTCAGGCCTTATGGTCGCTTGTCTCAATTTCAGATCATCGATACGCTCTTATTGTCTCACTTGACATGCACACTAGCTACTGTAAACATAAGGATTATCTAAAACCATTGCTGCGCGATGTGTTGCTAAATCATCCCTGTCGCACCCAGTACCACATGCGAATGGTATCCTATGTCAACGAGTCCTTGTACTCTCACACGTGCATCATTGTAGCACCAACTGGGACCCTATCATGCATCTCATCTCTTTCATTGGCGCTCGTGCTTCCTTAGAGTGTTTCTATGTCGAAGCTCTGTGGTGAATCGGCTTTCCAATTCCTGCGCGGTGCTAACTGGCCCTCGGCATCACTTGAGGTTGAACAACTCCCCGTCGCCGGACCTCGGGCCTCAGGCATAGGAGAGTTTACGAAGAGCTTGGCAACGTGCCGAAGAAACGCTGAGTGATTTGACGTCTTTGATGCGACCTGACCGTCTCAATGAAACAAGCCGTTACCTGCTCATGAGTTGAGTTTTTGCGTATCTAAAAATAGCACTGGCACACCGCGTCAGGGGCTCTCAGTCGTTTTAATCCATCCACATGTCACGTTGCGCTACCTGAGCCACGCGATCCACCCCTTTCTGGGGCCACCGAAGTTGATGCCACTCGTAAAATCGTACTCTCAGCATATGGTGGTCGGGTAAAAAGGAACTGATAGCTAGAATAAACTGATGGGAGCCGGGCAACCAGTGTCGTTGCATCTGACATCTTGTCACCGCTACCGACGACCATAACTCTCTACCGACTCCGGGGTTATCGGCTAATCGATGTATATATCCCTTCACCTCTCTCTGCGATGCAAAACTGCATTGTTTTGGACTGATGACAGTTTTCAATCCATTCAACTTCCGTTGTCTTATCCGAGGGATCGCGGAGGAAACTCGACTTACCTTGGCAATTCAATTCGAAGAGATCATCTCCCCTCGTGTTTTGGGCCCTCCCCTGTTCGTATATACTGAAAATGGAAGGTGTTTCCTCGTAGTATATACCAATTTGGAAGAAATGGTATCTTGGGAGTCGAGTTGAAATACAGCACCCTGTGAAAAAAGTATTAAGGTTTAGGCATGACAGCTGTAATAATGTGAATAATTATCATCCGCCATTATCTAAGACCAAAGATGGGCAAAGTTAAATAGTACAAGGTCGTCGGATGTTTCAAAGCCTCATATGTCCGTAAGTCTTATGTTTCGTCCAGGTGAGATACGGGTGTCATAAAATTATAGAAGTTCAATTGAGGGCTCAGTCGGGCGTGTACTCACAGTGGCTGTTGTGAGGTGCTAACTGAATGGTCCACCAATTATAGAGATTTCCCGGTTTTCTGATTCGATTCCACGAACAGCAGCGGTGAACACAGTTGCTGTTTTGCCCGATTGACAGGCCAGTTGGTTCGGGTCGTCTAGGATCGATGGCGGTGTTTATCAAGTTTAAGCACTTCCCTCGCTCTATACCACACTATAATACAACATGGTGGACTAAGCGTATGATGGATGATAACAAATTTCCGAGCTGACGATTCAATTCTGTAACAGCCTCGGAAGCCGGGTCTCGCGCGATCCTTCGCATGTTTTATCAGGGGATATGATATGTCTAGCACAAACAAACCACTAACGGTCTATATTAACTGATGACCTGGTCCCGTATAGGGGTCGGGTCTCAGGCACCCCCGAAATGTCTTGTTCCTATTCAGGGGGGTGGTGGTTAAAACAGCTTAAGATAGGCACCCTGGAAAACCTTTAAAAAATCGTGCCTTATGACCCCTGGTCACGGTCTTCTTTCTGACTTGTTCGTGACTACGAGTCTGCTGGAACTGGCTAGTCGAAGATGGCCGACGAGCTTATGGGATTGGTAGAGGAAATTCGAACGGGCATTGAGATATCAAGGAATAATGGGGTATGTTTTGCTTAGTATCTGAACGCTATTGAACATCTAATACAAGTGCCTCACAGTACACTAATTGTGAGTTATCATTGAGCGATTTTTCAGCGATTTTTGCTGATACATAATATCTCGAAGTGGCTAGCTTGACTGTCTTGGTGAGATCTTCAAAATCTTAAAATGAATCACAGCGTAATGATTGACAGGTGTTCGACTGGACGTTGACTCTTTCATTGGAAATTTCCTTGGTCTGGACCAAAAAATGGAACATAATGACGCTTTTTTTCCTCATCACCCGTTATTTACCCTTTGCATTGTTTCCCCTCAACACACGATGCAAGTTTATATTCTCGTCTGCGTCGTTCCGGAAGCTGATGAAGGACAAAACACTCTCGTAGATGTTTTTAGTTCTGATCTGAGCGCATCGGAGTGTAAAGCACTGTATAGCACAATAGGTGGTAAGTCAAAGGCAAATAGTGCATGACAATTTCTTTCTGATAAATTCTAGGATTATACGTCGTCGGTATCGTCGTTGCACAATGTATGTGTCAACCACCTTCCTTTCTTCCTTTCGTTTACGCGCTTTTTCACCTTCAGTCATCCTCACTATTCGGACCTGGGTCATCTGGAAAAGGGGGAAATCAATAGCATACACATTATTCGGAGCATACTCTGTGGCGGCAATAACCCTTCTCGTTCTTACTTCGTTGCATTTGAAGCTGACAGTCCGTAAGCCTTTTTCCCTCGTACTACAATTTGGAAAGCAGCTCAACAAGTTTATATTTCTCAGATGAAGCTGGCATCAGGGAATTCTTAATCGCATGCAACGCCGATAATGACAAGTCATTCGGGTATTTGGCAGCTGCATTTATCATTTTAGCGAGCTTTGAAACAGGTACGGTATAACCATGCTGTTCGAATCACTGGGGAGTTATGAAACTGATGCTGAATGTGCAGGTATGCTGTTATTGTTGGTGTTTCGGGGAATTTCCGACTGTGAGGTTCGCTCAATTGCGTTTTTGACTCATTGCTGATATAAAACTACAGTCCGATCTATGGGATACTCTCATCTCCTTCAAACGGTCTATGGTGATGGCAAGTCGACTTTCAGCATCTTGGCTCAGTCGTGTTCTAAACCTCTAAACTACCTTTCCAGGCATAAGTTTCTACGTTTATCTATTTGGTATGCAACTATGTTTCTAAAGAAGTTGAGTCACTGATTTCAAGTCTGCTAGCACTCGCTGTCATTAACATAGTCGTAATGTTCCGCCTCGTATGATGTTCTGTTCCCTGATACAGGAGATCCTCTGACTTAATTTCTTAGCGCGACTATATGACGGTTTTGGTGATGTACTTTGATACTTACCCGGAAATAATATTCCCGAATTTGACCCCAGTTTTTATAGGCTAGAAGGCGTTTTTTACTCAATTCTTTCTTGTCGAGTGATCCTACATATCAAGCAGGAAGTGTACAAAGAGTATGAGAAAGTCTCACTGGCATCTGAGGCTGGTAACTCGGATCCGTGGACATAAACTGTAACAATCCTTCATTATTTATTATTAGTTTGCACACACTCTTTGGGCCTTGTAGTTGTAATTATTGGTCATTCGTCCAGCACTTTTTATTTAATAGACATTAAGAGACATCTGATACGAAGGATAGAAGAGTGCGGATAGAGAGTAGGGAAAGTGAAAGATAGGCGACGAAAATAAGGCGGGGATATGCGCAAGGAAAGCGAATATATCGATCGGGTAGCAGGAGATTCTGAGCGCAGATCAGGAACTTGAAGCGATTCAGAGACAAGACATGTGTCGAGAGCGACGTCGGCGTTGGCAACTTTCTAGTATGGACTGTGTTAAAATAAGAGCAAGCTGTCAAGGTTCGTTCCCTCAGGTCCCAAATTAAATCCAATAGAGTCCAGGAACACGATCCACTTGCTCCCTCTGAATCCCGAGATCTGTCCGCAGAATTGTGGAGTCCGAAGTGTTGTGAAGACTAACCGAAGCAAGTCAAGGAGATCCAATAGTTTGTTCGTGTTTGGTCATCATACTAGTTAATCCGATCTCCCACATCTTCACAAAAAAACACACAAAAAAAATGAGCAATACCTCTCAGCCATCTAGCTCATCACCTTCATCACCACCAAATCCTCAAACTATTCTATTTGCTCGTGGTGTAATAGCTCGCCTTGACGTATGGTCAACCCTCCGTATCGCTGTACAAGAAAGCTGGGGTGGTCCCGAAACGAAACAAAAAGCCAGATGGATAGCATCAGTCATCGTCGATAGCTTCGAAGAGGAATCGGAGGAGCCAGATGACATTTATATTGAAGATATGCTATTACAAATCATGGCTGATGAATTCGAGGTGTCGTTGGAGGATGGAAGCGCTGAAAGCGTAGCAAAGGATATTGTGAGGATGTGGTTAGAGACAAAAGAGGGGAGAGAAGACTCGGTTAGAAAGTTCGAAGATCTGGCAGAGAAGATGAAGGGAAAGAAAATTGATGTCCAAGAGACTGTGGCAAGTGACGATGAAGAGGGCTGGGACGACGAGGAGGATGGTGAGGAGAGTGATGATGAGGCACCGCAATTAATTGGGCACCCTCCCGTGCAACCAACGACGAAGCAGCCAGAGGTGGACGAGGACGGATTTACATTGGTCAAAGGGAGAGGAAAAGGACAACGGTAGTTCTTGGTGAATATGATACATATAATTCGCCGGAGCAGAACCAGATTTCCCGAAATATTCTAGTCTAAGTCACATATTTGTAGGCAACAAACCAACAGAGCAAGACGAGGTAAGTTTTCCTTAGAAATGTACAAACAGACGGAGCCGGTCCATCTTGAAAAGAGAGAAAGTTTTGGGACGTGCTACACTGGGATTATGATAGAGGAGGCCGCTCCGGTTGGTTAGAATTTCCTAGCAGAGATTCAAGCTACGCGACGATGGTGTGTGCCTTGCTGAACATTATCGTGATTACAACCGTACCTGATTCAGCACTTCGTTGTTCTCGCCAGGTGCGTCCAATGCAACAGGGCTAGATTGATTGTTGCCAACTCCGGATGTAGACCCCTACAGCCACGTATATCAATTTGGGTCAACGTTCAGAGCAGAGCCTGATACGCACGGTATCCCTCTTCGTTGCGACCGGTGTTGGGCCAGGTTTCTTTCCTGCGGGGCCATCCGCACTGGCCACTACTCCAGGGAAGGGCATCTCGTCGCGTGGCACGATGTCGATGAGAAAGTCGAACTGGTCAGATTTACCGAGGGCTTTAGCGATGTCTGACCGGGAGAGGGTTCGCCGTTTGTTCGAGTCGGCAATGATGAATGCGCGGGCGGTTATCTCTGCAATAAATACTGGCTGCTCATGAGGCATAGGCGGAGAGAGACGCAGACTGGACACACTCTCGCAGGCCTTGCAGAAGAGAATGGGGGCTGGGTGTGGGTACTCCTAGTCAGGGCAGAGCGGGCCAGACCGAAAGAACGTGCAGCGCACCGTCGGCCGCTATCATCTGCTGGGCCTCAGTCGTTGTGCAGGCCGACGAAACACGGTCGCACCTTTACATCGGGATCACTCTTCATCACCTTTTTGATTCGCGCCAAGGGCAGGGGTGGGTGCCGGTAGTCGGGCGTCTCCTGCTCAGCAGCGTTGATCTGGCGCTGCCAGAACGAGCGCAGAAAGTCGTTTAGCGGCTCGCCGGCCTGGACATACGGCGGTTGTTGTGGCGGCATAAGGGCTGACGGCGGACGAAATCTCGCCCTGTTCTTATGTCGTGTCTGATGACTAAGCAGGCCCTAACCCATGCAATAATACAGGTATGCTACATGTGGTCCAATATCTGCTACTCAGGCGATACAGGTCCTTTTGACAACGGCAGGTCATAAGTGGTGCTCCGCTACGTGCCGCATGATGATAAACGACGCCATGAGCTCTGCGGAGAGAATGTCAGCTCCAGCACTGGACCTCTTCTCTCACTTACCCAAGGCCAGGTGCGCAAAGGGCTCGTAGATCGTCAGCGTGTTTCCAGTCACGTTGAGGGCCTTGACGTTTGGCGGCCTGAGGTCGTAGTGCGCGGCCAGATAGTTTTCTTGCGTCGTGCACTGCCAAACGCCATTAGTCCAGCGTCAGGCGGACGCAGTCAGGAGGCCAGATCTTCTATACTCACGGACCACTGTTGCCTCTCGCCAGACTGATGACTCCACTTGTACTCCCTTCCATCGGAACCAACGAACTTTCTTGTCAGGGACCTAGAGACACCATAAAACAGGATCGGACGACCCAGAAAGGAGTTAAGCCGCCCAGGAACCTCTTGCCCGAACAACATTCACTCACGTTCCAAATAAAGAGGTCTTGCGAAGATACCGTGCCATGGGTATCGTGGTAGCAGGTAGGTGACCTTTCCCCACAAAAGTCACATTCCCGAGGGATTCGTCGGGGAGAAATTCGAGCATTACCGATGGTTCCCGATTCAACGGTAACAAACTCCGATGATGGGATGCTCGAATGGGCATTTCGTAGATGAATGTCGTTGACCGTCCAGGTTGTCGCGCTATGTGGAAGAACATCCGGTCGTAGATGTCGTCAAAGTCAGAATTTGTCGTCGACCCTGTGCGGTCTTCAAAGGAATAAGGCAGTGTGTGTAGTCTCGTGTATGTCATGCTTTTAGTCTTGCCGTGGGTATATGATTGTGTTCACCCAAGTTAGCACGTATTGACAAAGTGGTACTAGGGGAGAGAAAGAATAGCGAGAAGAACGAAGTTTGCGGAGGGAAGAATTGTTGCTTCACAACCGAACCGAGTGTCTTATATCTCGCTCTCCGAGTATGATGAGCACCAGAACTCAGGCTTCCCGATCCAAATATGGCCGGTGACTATATACCCGCAGTCTATGATCAAGAACCGCAAACCTTATGCCATCTTGCATCACCTCCAGCATCATCATCATCATCACCTAACTAGTCAAGTTACCCTTTCGAGAAGAAAAAGGTATGGGAGCCGGACGTCGCTGAGATCTTAAACCAGATGCGCGTCCAACTGATGCAGTACTCCATTAGTTTGGGTTACATTGTCCGCGCCGCTCATTGTAATCCCTTACGGCAATCTCCCCCCCAAACCGACGATCGGGATCCAACAGCAATGGTCTCTGACAGGCCGAAACGACGGTCCTAGACGCCATTCAAAGCTGTCCGGATGTGCTTTGAGCACTATCGGCACTCAGGTCTGAGAGCAGATAAATATCAAAGGAAAACGCTAATCCCAGTTTGCTCTTAATGGAGCATCACGGCCCACGGTTACACTTTGCGGACGATTAATCCTAACCTTCCGTTTCTAGTGACCTACTTGCTTACTACTATCATGCTTCGAGGTTTCATCAACAGTATCTGTCGGACACGGGGACGGCCCTAGCCTTTACACACCAAAACAGACTTAATATCACCCCCAATATAATATACCCCCACATGGGATCATTTATCACCTCCGAGGGGAAGTAGATAAATATCATGATTGCGCTTACCTCACCCAACCGAAGCACCCCCATGTGAAAAGAAGCTATGTCACGAACCCAAAAGCGATGGTTCCTCGTACCACAGCGGACTCGTGCAGTTATCAGCTACGGCCCAATGTCCCAAAAGGGTACATATCCGTCTTACTGGCGATCTGTAATAACGTAAAGCCGGTCATTCGAAACACACATTGCTGTGCTTGAAACCAACAGCTTTGTAACAGCAAGGATCGGAGGGGGAAACCGGATGGCCTAGATATGACAAGTAGAGTTTGACACGGTTATAAGCCGCCTGACAACTCACATTACTCATCCCTAAGATTTTTGAATCTATTTTTTCATTAGTAGAGCTTCGGCCCCAAAGAACCAGTGCACAAATGATCATTATATCACCACCGATAGATGTTCTCTTCTCTTCTCGCTCCCCTTGTGAACCTTAATCACACACATGCGAACATGACGGTGAGAAGTCGTTCCACACCGAAGAACAGTTAATATGTCGCCAGAGAAGTACATCTTTAACCTTTTCGAGTACCTTGTGGGTTTAACCTCGGGTATCGAATCATTATCGAACGCAGTACCCACTTCAGAATCAACGTCCACATGAACTTCGGGAGGGGGGGGGGGGATGGACAAAAATACTTGTTCGGTGAGATCCCCGTCTGTCAAGGGCTGCCAAGGGCAAGTCTCTCTTTACCCACCCATTCCCCCTCTCACAGACACCTCATGGCAGTAAGACCGCATTCCCAACTGCCACGCATTCACTAGCAGGCTTCTGCGGGACAGGCGGACGGAGACCAGAACATCACAAAGTGGCGTATACTAAGATTTGGTACTACCGATGTTCTATGGAACGTTTGCCTTGTCAGGTAGGCTTAACCTGGAGTTCTACTGACCAACCGATCGCTAAATTAGTTATCGCAACGAACATGCCTGTGACCAGAAGAATGGGACTCGTAGCTCCACGGGTTGATAATTAAATAGCTGCCTCATGGGGACGGTTTGGACCGGAACTCCAGGATATATTTCGAGACTGTATAAGTGGAGGTGTGCCTGAAGATGACCAGTTCTGGCAAGGTACTACGGAGAAAGCACAAAAATCATTCTTTACCAAGCAGAGACTCAAAAATGGGACATGTACATTATTTCGAGCACAGATAACATTCGAAACGTTAAATTTGCCGCCTCCACCGCGTTGCAGAAGAACTTCTTGTGGACGACTGTGTTCTGGAACAAAAAATAACTCATCAATCCCGAGAACTAATGTTGCCGGAACAACGATTCAGCTACTGGATCACGCGCATACGGTCACCTGAAACGATGTCAATGGCCACATAAGAGACTTTGTTCTCATCGTCCATGTGTGTATTATAAAAGCATCGCATCGTTAGATTCCGGACCGATGTGTTCGGGGAAGGTAAACTCCTATTTAATGCGTTGTACGTAGCCAGAAAACTGGCGTCATTCGGGGTGCTCAGGTATACAGCGGCGACGACTGAAATTAATTACATCAATTCGGGTTTAGGGGATAAGGTTAAATGCCTCAACATCGTGACATCACATGCTCGGGAGGGTTGACAATGGTGTTGAAGGCCGTGGGGATTTCGAACCCTGAAAAGCTCCGCACTTCGAGAAAGGACACGCGGTGAATGCATAATTCGCTATGGTGATGATGCAATACTTTAATATTCCTAAATACAGTCAAGTTTTGCGCCTTGGTCTTGGGTCAGTGGGTGACTTTCCGTCGAATGGAAGAATACAAAGATTATTGTTACCGCATAAGGAAGGTAATTCACTTGATCCCGAGGGCTCGACCTTGAGAGCAACGGACATTGAGTACCTCCTCGGCTTTGGCCCCAGTCTAGAGGAGGCCATGCCCTCCTTAGCCGCCGCTCTAGATCATCTGGTGGATGCAGACACAGTTCAATAACTACGTTTACACTACGAAGCGTCACATCCAAACTTCAATATAGGATGTTGACCTTTAATTGAGCTCGGAACAGATAACAAGGGTGACTTGAGTGTAAAAAGCACCCATTTTTAGTCTAAAGCTTCGATTGTGTTCCGTATATGACGCTGAATGCTTATTTCAAGTACTGTCGAACATTCTCTTCGCGGTATATGAGAAACGCGGAACGCAAAACTCTTTGATGACGACAAAGACGGTCATCATGATACGCGGGCCAACAGTTATTCGAGTATTACTACAATTAGAATTAGTAGTAGACCTATGCCACACAGGAAAACTCATGCTTCACCCAAGGGAGACATACATGTGGGCATACTTAGGGAAAATGCGTATTGAGAAGGACCACCGCGGAATAATGAGAAACAAGACATACATTGAGGTTTCTCGAATATGCTACCTCTTCAGCTGTTGACAACGTGGTTGCAAAGTACATGACGATTTCGACCTAAGAATTTGTGTTGAAAGTGCAGAAGCAACAGCAGACTCTGCGATCGAAGGCTGTGAGTAGGTGAAATGAAGTTGGTATAATAATCAATCCTCATAACAGGGTCCTCCCACAACTCCTTTCGAAGTTTGCGGTCCCTAATCCCTAGTTGCTCACGGTGTCAGTACCCTGGATACGAGGCTATGGTACGCAATACTGTTGGACAAAGCTGTAGCATCGATAGCTCGCAGCTCTTGATGCCAACCTTGGATCGATTGTTCTCACAGGCCGGGCCATTTGTGGGATCTGCGTTCCCAGAAGCCCAGTATGTGACATGAGATGTAATTATTTTCAACCCAAAGCCCCAACTGTGCTCCGTGTCTAACATTTATTCGCTTTGGAAAGTCCAGACTTTTAGTTGCCTATTGTCGTGGCTGAGGAAGACGAAGAGGGTCAATACGATACACGAGCCAAGCACTGCCGATCTATAGAAAGAGATGGATCGGACATGGAATCAACTTAATAAATAAAAAAAGAGTGTTGAGACTATGGGAATCGGTGGTAGACACACGCAAAAGCTGTTTACGAAAGCTGCCCTCTCCTCCGGGCGCCGGGTACGCATTCCCAATGATAAATATATAAGACTATGGCAATGTGGGTGGGGGGGTGGAAAGGCCTGGAGGGATAGTCGTCTCCCGATCTCCGGGCGGTAAGAGCGAGGTTGGAACTGTATCGGGTCGCCCAGATGTGTAGTACAACCTACACCTACCTGTGCCAATAGTCTCATTCGATGAAGATGTATGGGATAGGGTGGGTGGTTTTAAAGGGATCGCGGGCAGGTAGTGGTGCCGTCCATTCAGCACAGCGAGGAGAGAGACGAAGATTATATCAAGGGTCACTATATTATTATGACTCCATCTTTCACATGGGCTGCCCTTCCGAGACAACACACCGCACTCGTTCCTCGCACGGTGTTCCATAAGCTTCATTTATTAATGAATTACGACCTGTTGACCGCCAGAGATTGACCACCGAAGATTGAGAGAGATGGCCAATCACTCGGGTGAGGTTATTTGAGTGTCTTCATCGCGGCTTGGCGGAGAAAAATGTATACCACTTCTGATTGTTGGTAGAACCTCCGTTGCGATTGGCTCCTGGATGTGAATTAGGATATGCAATATACACCTACAGGCCAAAATAGAACGAATGGCTGGTTGAGTCCTTCAAGACAAGGAGTCAGGATTGGCGGTGACATTCAGGTTACGCTACACGCCACTGAACATACGTTGCTAGGATCAAGAAATGGTCACTCTACAAGGAGATCCATCAGTAGAGCCAGGATAGGTATGTCACTCAGTATGCCCACCTGACCAAACAGCAAGGCAACGTTCGCAATGGATAGCACTATATGCACTTCGGGTCAGAAATCTACTTTAGAGATGCAACATTAGTTTACCAGTCATGTATACGTAAAACATTATCCCTTTGTAAAAGCGTCAGTATATTGAGAGAACCTGAGCCACGAGGTACTGACCATCACTATAGATCGAACGAAATAGTCGTGAATCTTTTCCCCACCAGTCTGTGTTGAAGAATGAGGATAGGAAGTCGAGATGTATAAGAAAATAACTCACACAGTGACGCCCCTCGAACGATTATCAACACTAGATCGGCTACATAACCTTAACAACCAGGATTTGGCTATTTTGGATGATACAAGCAACTGACCGGTGTCAAAGACCAGTTGTGTGACATAAGAAATAGGTAATATGTTTGAATTCTGATATGCTGGGAAGCACCCTTTTAATCTTGAGCTAGTGGCTGCATAAAGAGAAGAGACAAATTGGTATGGATTATTCCCGTGCAAGACATTCACAGTGAAATTAGACTTACTACTGGCAGTACTTAAGGATAAGCCGCTGCACACCAATACCGAGATGCAAGTCATAGCATACATCCCGAAAATAAGGTAAGTCACACGCTTTTCTCTTGCCCAGACGGCCCATGTTCGTATCGTGAATACCACTAGTTTTTTATGACCACTCTAAATACAGAATGAACGTCAAACATTGGGGACTTGTACTTACACTCGGCAAAAAGGGAAGTTAGTGGGGCGATTGCTAACAGTGGGAATCAAACCAACAGTTGGGAAGTGGTACAATGGAACGCACAGGCGAAGATTTTGTACAGGGTTGTGCATACCGGAACGATATAATTCCCGAAGCGAACTGATATGAGGTATTAGAAACCCTTCAAAAACTTTCAATGTAAATTTGTGCTCACAAAATAGAAGTGGTAGAGATGTTGCGAGGAGTACGTAACGTGTAAGTAGATACAACAGCTTTATTTTCACTCCTTCCTTGGTCCATATCAGCTTGACTTCAGAGTCCAAAGTCAATAGCCAATCAAAGGACTAGTGACAAGAATTGAGTTGGCGATTATCGTCTAGCCGAGGGGACTCACTGCAATCATGAATCCAACCACTCCCAGCAGGATGTCAGCCGCACAGGAACCCCATACTCCATCAAAGTGAGACATACGTGTGGCATACTTAAGGGAGAATGTTTATTGAGAAGAGCCACTGCAGAATAGTGAGGAGCGAGACATACATCGAGTGTTCTTGACTGCACCACCTCTTCGGCCATTGATAAGGTGGTAGTAGAATTCATAGGAATTTTGATCTAACACTCTGTGGGGGAAGCAACTGCGTCACAGAAGGCTCTGCCACGGAAGGAAGTCAAGTGAGTAGTGGGTGGAAATCAAGTCCGACTGAGTCAGAATGATAATTGACCCACTCACATAGTCCCCGAAACACTCCCTATTAAGTATGAATCCAAATTTCGCGGTTCCTAGGCTCTCGCGGTGTCAGTACCCTAGATAGGTACCATATGTAATTTTGTTGGACAAAACTGTAGCTTCGACAGCCGCAGCTTTTGATGCCAACTGAGCTTTGATTAATTGAGTTGGTTATTCTCACGCGCCTGGCCGTTTGTGGGATCTGCGCTCCCAGTAGTGCGGCCGGGCATGATTAGAATATAGTTTGAAATCCAACTCACAGTGGAAAAGCCAACAACCTTGGTTGTTGTATGTACCGTCGTATACGTTTAATTTCAGGCACTCAACCATTTTCGTCCATTGATCAACTGGTTATTTACGACCTGTCATGCATGTCATTTGACACTGTACTGGAATATGCTTAACATGATCAAAGTCACTTCGACAGATGCACATGTATCTGGACTGATTTTTTCCAGATATGATAAGCCAAGCTCAATCATATGAGATATGCCTTCAGTCCTATCCGTGCGCTGACTTGAACCTATACAACCGTTTTATATAGCTGCAACACAGGGCCCAGGCACTCTTTATCCCAAGAACTATACATCCAGTCACAGAGCTGGAACCCGGGAAGCGAGAGCCTAGAAAACACCAAATTTAACCAACTGCTTCCGCAGCGCGGCTTGTGAAAATCTTTGTTTCTAGCTCAGCAATCCGATCACCTATCTGTCGTAATTGTGTTGCAAATTCCGTGATCACCTCGCAGATTTTCTTATCAGACATAGATAACAGCATGTCCATCCGCTGACCACCCAGTGTACCACCGTTGATGGAATTCATCAATGATGCTGTTGTCGTATGAATAGCTCAGGGCAGCTGCTGCATCGTGATGTCGGCTTTTTCCAACATTGCTGGAGATAGGACGACATAGCGTGGTGAAGCCAATCGAATGTAGTGTCTTCTAGGTAGTGATAAGCAAGTTAGTGATGAATAACCAAAAATTGATTACTTGATAAATTAGTTTGGGGTAGCCGATGAGAGTGTTAGAGTCGATGCTATTCTGGGCCCTGAAAGCTCTACACTTCGAAAAAGGTACGCGTTGAATCGATAATTCACTATGGCGATGATGTTATACTGTCCTAAATCCAGTCAAGCTGGCAGTTGGTGGGTAACTCTTTTTTATGAATGAAAAGATACAAAGAATACTGTTTGAGTATGCAGGGAAGGCAATTTTTTTGATCCTGGGGCCTCAATGGCACTTTTGAAAGGCAGCCGATTTTAAATATCTCCCTGCCTGAACTTCAATCGAAGGGAGACTGGCCCCATTCTCGACCCTCCGGATGTGGTTAATTAACTACTTTTTCCCCTTCATACCCAGATTCTCAAGAAAATAACTAAGGTGGAGCGTTGGCTCATACGACAGGCCTGAGGGATGGAGGAGAAACCGTCTGGTTGGTGTTATCCGTGGACCGTCACGCCGCTGCAGGTATTGGAAATTGATCGTCACGTGATGGCGTACGAGGTCTTGACTCTTCACAGGTTGGTGAGCAAAATCGTATATCACTTTTCACTGTTGGTGTAACTTCCGTTGACAATAGTTCGTGAACTTGCATTCGTATGTGCAGGATGCAGCGACAGGCCAAAACGGAACGAAAGACTACTTGCAACCTTCAAAAATGCGGGTCAGTATTGCGGGCATTGCTACCACGCTGTGCCGTTAAACGTACGTTGCCAAAATCAAGTAATAATTACCCTGGAGAGAGGTATTGATGCATTAGTAGTGCGACGATAGGCACGACACTGAATGCGCCCACCTGACCAAACAGCAAGACAACATTTGCAACAGAGACCGCTGAATATATCAAAAGTCAGAAAATTTGCGTTGCACACGCAAAAATCGCCCTACAAGTCATATACACATAAAACATTATCCCTTTATATGATCGTGTTAGTATAATAACAAAATTTGATTCACAAGGCGCTGACCATCACTGTAGATTGATTGAAATAGCCGTGAATCTTTTCCCCACCAATCTGCGACAAATGAGGACGAGAGATTGAACTGTTCAAGAAAAGAACTCACAAAGTGATACCCCTCGGACAAGCATCAACACTAGATCGGCTATAACATCGGGATAGGTAGAGTTTACACTAAGATAAGTAAATGCACTTGAAAAACTATGTCGTCAGCTGACCTGTATCAAAGATAGTCTGCGCCACAAAAGAAGCAGGGACATAGAAATCGTTATATATTGGGTAACACCCTATCAGAGGGAAGCTCAGGCCTACAAAAGGGAGGAGTTGAATTATCCCCGTAAGAAACATTGGTGTTAAAATTAGACTTACTCATGATATTACTCAAAGATAACCCGAGGCACACCAGTACTGTGATGAACGTCATGGCGTACATCCCAAATATAAGGTAAGTCATGTATTTTCCCCTAGCCCAGACTGCCCATGTTCGAATTGCGAATACCACTAGTGGTTTAGGACCAAGTTCAGTACAGAAAGAACATCCAACATAAGGGATTCGCCATTACATTCCGCGCAAAGCGCACCAAGCGAGTAAATTGCTGATTAAAATTTAGAAGAGGCTGGGAAGTAGCACAACGAAACACACAGCTAGTAAATTTGTATAGTGTCGTGCATTCCCGAGCAGTATAATTTCCAAAGCGAGCTAAAATTAAATGTTACTAAGTTTTCAAAAGCTCTTTGACGCGTGTGGGACTCACAAAGTAACAGCGGGAGATGTAATGCGAGGGGTAGGTAGCGTGTAAGGAGATACAGAAGCTTTGTTCGTACCCCTGTAGCATTCCATATAAGCTCGACTTCGCAATCAAGGTTCAGAAGCCAATCAAAGGACTAGCAGAAAAATTTGAACGGGAGTTTGTCGTTTGTCTGTGGAGACTTACTGCAATTAAGAAGCCAGCCACTGTCGTTTGGACGTCAGTCGCAATGGGGTGCATACAGTGCCCAGTGGAACGTACGTATGGTATACTATAGTAAAAATGCAACTTGCGTTGGACCAAGATATAATGGAATAGTAAAGAACAATCAGACATACATTGAATGTCCTTGACCCCAAAGGCCCCCCCATCACATCTTCAGTCATTGACAACGGGGTGGCGAGGTCCATGAACAGTGCGACCTGACACCTCGCACGGGAGGTATCGGGGCAACAGGATAGAAAATGCTTTGCCACAGAGCTCAGGGGACTGTCAAGCAGGTAGCCGGGGGCCGGCGAAATATCAAATCAAGTTAATCTAATAATCGGTGCGTGATGCCTAACGTGATTCTCAGCGTGATAATAATAGTCTCGGGTCCTCGGAAGAACCTACATTAAGGAATTTTTAGGAGGCCATGTCGTGGGTTGCTTTGAATTCAGAGCATCAGCGATAATGAAGTGTTACCATAGTTACAGAATCACGAGCAAGCCCAAGCAAATTATCAGGCTGAGGATACTTGTCTAATGCTCTCGTCTAGAGAGATAGTGACATGTCCGTACAACTATAGTAGTAATATCAAGAAATGTGGAGGAGTAATACAGATGGATAGAAAATGATCTTGTCACAAAAACATGGGTTCACTTCGCTGAGCCCGAAACGAGGCACGCCTATTAGCTCATATGCCTTCCTTGCGTACAACACTACGGTCCATGCGTTCTGTTCGGCGCTCCTCTCGTCTCCTTCCATGCCTCGCGCTATCACTCCTCGCTCTCTCCCTTCCTCTCCGTTCAAAAGCCACTTCTAAACCTTCATTATTTCGGGTTTGAGTTACAGCAAGGATAGATGCAGGCCTCTCGCTCGGCGTTATTGCTTGCACGCGAGGTCTTGGGTGTTGATGAACATCTCCGAGGACCCCTAGCCTAGCTTGTGGACTAGTTAGAATGCTTTCCGATCGTCCTGCATTTATGCCATAACTTTTCAGAGTACTGATAATGAGATATAGGTATAAGAATCCGAGGAAGACAACGAAGGTTATAACAATGCGGGGACCGAGAATTACTGTTTCGCTGAGAGGATCACGTGGGGATGGATCAGACGCAGAGCCAGTGCGCCAGACGAACGTCAGAATTGATACCATGAAAATAACCATTGACCTGTATGAAAGCCATTCAGAGATCAAGTTATCCATAACGTACTTGGGATGAGACGCGTACCAAGCCAACCAAACCGCAGGCATTGCCAATAAGACCCAAACGTTCCACAAGATCATGGTGTTAGTTCTTCGCACTTCCTATGGCATGTTTTAATCAGTCGTCGTGATTCTAGAACCGATAAGCATACCTCTGCCCATCTCGAAGCTCTGAGTAAGCTTCTCATCGCTCCGAACCGAACGATATACATACACCCATACGTCAAACTCATTAGCGAGCAAATCAATGACACTACGGCAGTTGAACGTGTGACCGGATCTGCTGCTGCATCTGGTATCTGGAAAATTGTCAAGATTGCTCTGTTTTATCAATGTTCGTCAGTAGTTTATCCGAAGAGCAAAAAAATACACTCAACGATGCAAGTAAGGCTGAGACTACGTTTAAAGTTTTCCATTCCCTCAATAATGAATCGATGAACATTTCCCACGAGAGTTTGAATCGTCGCATGGCAGGCGTGATGTTGCATTCAGGCTCTGGACGAGCTCCCTGCCCAGGGGTTGGGCCGACTACACCGACGCCACTTGTAGCACCATGATATCTTGCTCCATCCCGGCGGCCTTTTCCATGCCTCTTCTTATCTCCGCCGATGTCTGATGTCTCACCCAGCGATGGAGGAACTGCAGGACCTAAATAATAGACATCTTGGTTGTCGAGTGCTGAAGGTAAGACGCAGTACTGCCCCGCGTCAACCATCCTCTCTATATCAGGCCTACTGACTTCCGCCTCTCTGAAAACCCGAGCTACGCGAGAAAAGTACATGGCTGGGAGTCGGAGTAACAGGCTGAGGTATATCAACCTTGGCAAGACGTCCAATAAAAAGACATTGGCATGTCTAGCGAAATCCCGGGCAGATGATATCATCAAGATTTCATCGCAGTTACCTGCGCCAACGCTGCTATCAGACGAATTACTGGTCGACATCGAACCTTCCGCCATTTCAATATCAGCTTCCGTTTTCTGTGATTTGGTACCGAATGGAGACCACTTCTTGAAATTGAAGCTAATCTGGGAGATGAAAGGGTTGATTGGAACGAATCGCTCCTCTGCTTCCTGCGGATTTTGATGTCTATGTTGATGTAGGCCCGCTGAGATAGACTGAATGAATCGAAGAGGCGAGACGGCGCGGGACCTGGAATGGGAAGGAGATCGCGAACGAGGAAAATTGAAGCGCTTGCTGCGGGGGCTGGCATCCCCGTTCGTAGCGCGGGTAGAAAGAGGTGATCCCACTTCTGAATCACTTCCTATTCTTTCATGTCCTATAAAATCGTCGGTTCTCTTACGTTGAACATGAGTCTGCAGTACTCACCTATATGTACAGAACGTTTAGAATGTACCTTGTCCATCTGCAATCTGCCATAGCTCGGGGAATTCTCTTCAGAGGCACTAGTCAGGGGAGCGGTACTGGGAGATCCACGTGCTCCTAGCTGGTTTCTCAGCTTGCGCAACGGTGAGAGTTCGGGTTCAGACATTAATGAAGGAAAGTTAAGCAGTGAACTGTCAAGGCTCCGTCGTCGATCGGGTTCCGCGTGGCTGGCGGGAGATGTGCTTCTCTGGAGCTCTAAGAGAGACCCATCGTATTGTACGTTCCTAGCCTTGTCGGTCGGCGTCATTGCTCGAAAACCTTGCCGACGTGAAGAGAAGCTTGGATGACTCTCTCCTGCAAATGTGTAAAGGATCAGAAGTCAGTCAGTTGGACGATTCGTAAGGGACCACTGAATGTTGATATCGCACCTAGATCTTCACTTGTGGGAAACCACAGTGGTGGTCAAGGTTCAACAACGAAGAAAGGGTCGCAATAAATATCTCCGCCGGGTTTTTCAGGCTTAAATCCTTGGGCCCAGAGGATTCTCTCGGAGCGGGCCAGGAGCTCAGCCGACTTAACTCGATCAACTCGCCCGACACGTCGCGCCTCTGGCCGTGACATATCCTTTTTGGGGGAACAAGAGGAGCATAACGCTCTATTTGGCCCTTGGCGTCCCAGAGCTGAGTCACAGTTACTGAGCTAGTATGAGTTTGACGGTATGGGGGATTTGGTGAGAAATAAGAAAGCGGCGAACTATTCAATGACGTGCACTGACGGAGTAGGCCACCTGCCAAGTCCCACGGTACGATGAGCCTGCCCCACCAGACAAGTGCTTTAAGCGTACCTACGCTGTTTTGCCCCTCGCAGTACCTCTTATAAGACGTTACTCCTCGGAAATGATATCATGAAGGGGTAGTTTCTAGGGAGTGAAACGATGGAATCCTGAATCATGCATACTCACTGACAAATCCAATGAGACCCTAGTCAGTTAGTGTCCCCTACATATCCTTAATGGGCTATTGGTTTTACAAGCAGATATTATGTACCACCTCCAAACAGGATAAGTGGGTCTCGTTCAATACGAGGAAGAAAGGTACGCGAAAAACACAAATGCAAGTAGCTACCCTACTAGTCGGCTTAGTAGTATAAGGAAAACAACAGAAGATCTTTTGATATTCTCCCATCCGAGTATATAAGCTTTCATATTTCACGCTTACAACAGATTGCCCAACAATATTGGCATCACCATGAGGAAATGGTCCCCATCAGAATAAGGCTGTCCCTATGAGAATAAGGCTGCCCCTATGAGAATAAGGCTGTCCCTATGAGAATAAAATATCCTGATAGGTAATGCGGCACAGACTCAACTGTCAGACGCCACTTTTGTCACCAGGGTGTAAAGATATTCCATCACGATCAGTACTCCACTGTGACTTTGTAAATTGAGGCTTCTTTTCTTGTACTAATCATTGTCCCGGGCTTGTTTCCCCTCTGCGTCCCTTTCGAGAAAGTAGTTATTAAAGAATTAGAGAAGAGGTTATGGTGGACTATTGCAATACCCACTGAAGAGCTCGCAAAACAGCTGGAGAAATCAGCGATCATACTAATTGACGTATGTTAACAACTTCTGAAGGCCTTAAGATGTTCATTGTAAAACCCATGCGAAGTTTGAAACCACATCAATCTATTGTGTCTAAACGCTGACGTTAGTGGTAGTGACTACTACATGAGCCCATGGGTACTATGATCCGGCTGTGATCTAACATTTTTCAGCGGTCTTCTATTTAAATGCAATACAGAAGGTGTAAGCACAGAGATATCGTCTTTGCTGCTATCTCACTACCGTCCCAGAGCATATCAAATATTTGACCAACTAATGCAGAGTTGCAAAAAGTCAAACGAACTTATAGAACACAGACACTCGAAGAACTGATGAACATGGAACTGTACGTTCGATCTCGCGCTTCTCAGGATTATATCATAATGATCTTTTCCCAACCTTTCAACAGTTTCTGTGTATTATTGGCAGAAACTCTCAAGCCTTTTGGCGGATACAATCACAGCGCGATCACGCATCGAAGACGGTGATACTCCAATAGAGATTGATGCAGAGTTGGCAACGACGTTTCTGTAGCCATTTAGGTCGAGGAATCTGACCGGGGCGGAGTTATCCTATCAGGTAGTGGTAGAACCTTATTATCGACCCCACCACAATGTCGCCGATATCAGAAGTAAAGGGAGCTCAGGACATAACGATAACAGTAGGTCTCATTTACCATACACTCTCTGCGGTTACCTTCGTCAATGTAACTCACATTATGTATAGTCTGTCCAGTGTAGGTATCACTTTACTGTGGACTAAATCACTTCCTCAACTCATATCCTAATATCAGTTGCCGTCTTTATACTTACGGTAAGTAATTGGGATTTCCTCAATGATCTAACATACTTTCGTATGACATCGATCTCATACCTGCGGTAGTATTACGACTGACTTTTGACTTTTGCCTCAGAGGTTGAACTCGTATGGAAAGCCAAAGGGATGAAGATGAAAATTTTATTCTTAACAACACGCTACCTTCCCCTAGTGAATTTTCTCTTGCTTTTGTTTGTTAATAAGTCATACTTTGTACGTTCTAGAATGTTCATAACCTTCCGATCAAGACATCCCCACGGATCTAACAGCATGTGCAACTGTGACTGCCATTAACATCTGTGAGTCAACTTCCTTGTGTTCACCATGAATTCGATAAATCTCAACTGACTCCGATCAGTACTGTTCTTGATTACTACTGTCTGTTCTGCTTGTAAGTGTGAAGTCTCTGTATAACATGCCCTCTTGCTCTAGAAATATAAATACTGGCAGTGATCTTAACAATTAGGACGTGGGCTGTCTGGGAGAATGGAAAGTATTTTTCCTACTTTTTATTCGGAACATATGCCATAGTAGTGGCCGTGATGTCAGTGTTGATTGCATTGACTTGGAAATCTCTGAGAAGTGAGTTTTTACGATTGTTCATACTTGATTCAAGCGTCATGGATTTATGTTTCGTTTCTTTTGTTGTAGGTCTTTGCTCTGATCGACTGCTGGATCTATATGTTCCTGGAGCATTTGTGGTGGAGACGGCCTTTGATACAGGTCAGTGACCAGTTATATTTGTGAAGTTGTAACCGTTGCATACCCTTCTCCCCTTCAAAATTACAGTCATTCTTATGCTAATGCTCATACGGGAAGTATCTCTTTGTGAGCCTTTTTTTTGTTACAGAAAAAATTCAGGAATAACGATTGCAATACTTGAATATACTTAGATTATTTTGGGCACAGATCGCGTCTCTTCCAAACAATGTATCAGGACGGTCAGTATCTTACAGTCTGAATCACTTCGACATGCTGACACAGCTTTACAAAGGGATCATGTTCTATGTATATATAACCGGTAAGATAATTTTTACTGGTATTGAGTACTGGGGTATTCAAACCCAGTCATCGCCAGCATTGTCCATCGCAAACGTCGTCTTATTATTTGGCCAGGTCAGTATCTCGAGTTACATCCATACCCCTAGCTCTATTGATAGTTCATTTTACAGAGTGATTATTAGATCCTTTTGTTAATGTAGGTCAAATTATATAACGGATCTTCAACACTGATTACAATGGTCCAAGGCCCCAAGGAGCTATTCGTTCCGTCCTGACCTGCCGAGTAATTTTACATCTGCGAATCCAATTTCGCAGACAACTCTTGCTCGAGGATACCGGATCAACAATCAGAAGTGATCAAAGAATTCACTCACTGAGGGAGGTGTAGCTTCATATCGCATGCACAAAAATAGTCGTGAGTAATAGCCTAGTAGCACTGTGAGCCCACAGCCTTCGGAAAACACGACGTTTAACTTCGTTTCTTGTGAAACCCGCTGCCAGAGGTCGGAAATCACAGGAACGGAGCCTTAAGTCGGAATTTTTTTTCCGTATATAGACAGCGCTTTTTACATACTGTAATAGGATAGCTTAGTGGGTCCGTTTTTTACACCTTCGCAAGTAGCTTTTTAACATAACAAATTACGCTACGAAACACGCTATTCAGTATTTTCAATTTATTTTTTCGCCGTCGTCGTCGTGCATGGCTTTTTTCCTGGATAAAGAAACATTGATTTGAAACTTTTTGTGCCCTCATTAACCCTTCAACTTGTTGAGTATTATCTTTGTGTATAGACGAATGGTATTGAACTTACACCAGGCGCTAATCATTGCGCCGTAAAATCTGATTACCATTTTGGTGAGGCCTCTTCTGATCTGACTGTTTGCGCCAGGTTTGCGCACAACCCGGCCTACTCGACTACGCCAGCGTCCCCTCGCTCTAAAAGACCCCGGACTGCCAATATAATGAGTACTTGGACTTACTCATGCTTTTTCTTGAAGCAGAAATGGTTTCCAAGTACAACAGAGAGAGAGAAGGCGAAGGAAAGGCTTGAAGCAGCCTTCCTTTTGTACGGTGATTTTTTTGGAGAATATTTGAAGGGCTGTTCGACAGAATGGGTACTGATGTGAGTCCTTTTATCTATATAGGCGAATAAACACTTACATGTTCATAGGGGACGAAAACACTCGCATTTTGGCGGCGAGTCTCACTGGACCGTGCGGGCATTCTGTGGGGAGCATGCAGTGTTAACACTGCACTTGTATGAAGATGAACGATATCCCGCCGAGGTCTACGCGAACGGAGGCGACTGGGAGTGGTTGAAAGCGAGGGGGGATTTCATGGGTCGAATATGGTGATGTATTGGGTGTGGGATCGCCTAGACGACTGCGGAGAGGGCGCTTTGAAGTATCGAGAGCCATTCGGCACGGCTCTGAGATGTGGAGGGTGCTTGGCGGCGATGCTGGGGCAGAGAGGTGGTGGAAAGGCGATCGCGGAGGGCACGGTGCTGCGTCAAGATGTTGAGGAAAGTTGTCGCGGCAGCGCTGGGGCTGCGAGTGGTGGGTAGAGCGGTAGGCATCTGGTGCGGGATCGGTGTGTCGAGGGGGGTATCTGGGGACAGCTAGGGTTGCGAGTGGGTGGTGTGGTGTTCGCGGGGCATTTGGCGCGGGATCGATGTGTCGAGGGGGAGGGGGGGCGTTTGTGGAGGGCTAGGGTTGCAAGTGGGTGGAGTGTTGTTTGCGGGGCATTTGGCGCGGCATCGATGTGTCGAGGGGGGTGTTTGGGGGCGGCTAGGGCCACGGGCAGGTGGAGTAGCGGTCGCGGCGTCGAGGTGACGAGGAGAAGCGGGAGCGAGGAAAGGAAGGGTGAGTAGAAGGTGGGTGCGCGAGATGATATACTTCGATCGTATTTTCTTGTATATGGCGCTACATGTTGTCTGTAAATTAATCATGATATCTCGGAAGGAAAGATTATGTACTCACTGTTAAAATAGCATGTATGATTGTTGTTGATCAATCAAAGTCCTACAAGGGGTGTCAGTCTGTAAATGAAGCATACCAAGAGTATTGGAGTCGGGCTGATGTTGTCTAGTCAACCTGGACTTTTCTTGAGGCCATTTTCAAAGTTTGATTAGCGATAAATGACGAGAGAAAAAAAGGGTCCATTGACTTGTCCGCTATATCCGCTATACATAAAACTTTAGATATTTACGGTCCTACTATAGATATGCTGTTGGACAATATTAGCCTAGTTAGACGATCGAAAAGAAAGACTGACCAACAGTTTAATCAAGAGAAATTGAGGCACTATTGCCTCTGTCAACAATCGCGTAACGATCTCGATCACGAACCCGCCCTACAACACATTGCACAGTGGTCAGATCCACCACTTCCATTGGTCCAGGAGGGCCCGAGTAGAAATAAACATTCCCCTCCTTGATGGTCTTGACTGTCTCGACGACGGCAAAAATAATCGTAGATTGTGAATTTTGGAATGGAGCGACGTTCTGCGGAAGATCCAGAATGATGATGCGCTTCAGCTGGCCATAGAACACTACCGGAATGAATTCCGGAGTGCGATTCCTCTGCCTTGCAAATTTATCAACAAGTTGGACGTACTCGATATTCAAATTCAGTTGGTGAAAAAGAGATATTCAGGAACACGTACCTTGATGTACGAGGCGTCTCGGGTATCTTGGCTGATCGAGACTAAGTCGTGCGCTATCATACGATCTCCTCCCTCGAGCCTGACAACCCTGCCGTACTGGACAAGCGGCTGGTCGAGTTTCAAAACGGCTTGAATTGCAGCTTTGGTGACCCTAAAACGAGTTGCCAACGCTGCGTAAATTTTGTTACGAAGGGGTGTGGAAACAACCTCCTTTTTCTTCGGTGAACAAAGTTTGTAAAGTGGATCTTGGATAAAAAGATCGGTTAATATTAATATTCTTAACAAATGATATACTGGAACGGAACAAACAGGAGTTATGAATAAGAGCATCAGCTGGCGTAGCCTTTGGAGGACTTAAACACAAAACTTGATGTAGGTTGTATTTGAGCCGGATTTGGTCGAGCTGGGCATTCGCGGTGACGAAGGCATCAATTGATGAGTATGGGTGTCGCCTGCTTCGAACCGATCGGAGGAGTGTGTTACAATGGCGTTCCATCGGGAATGCCCAATACGTCCAGACAGGGCCCATTACCCTGATGCCCCATGCAATGTGCAGGAGCGCGTGAACGGTGAGTGGACATGCTGAGAGCCGAGCGGGATTATTCTGGTAATATAACCTGTACCGGTTGAGTCAGTGGTATGAACTAAAATTTATTCCACTCACTGTTCATAGTCTAGGACCCAGGACTCAAAACCTCTCTCTATCAAATCCAACTCGTTTTCCGTAATTTCAAGAGCTAAACACAACTTGAGCAAGTCTACTAGCCTCATAAAATGCTTATAATAAATCTCCTTCTGGAATCTACCACGCAAAACGATAGGCGCAATGAAAAGCGTCCAATTCGAGTACATTTCGGCGGTCATTTGTGACCGTTGCGTAGCGATGTTGGGTACCGGAGCGCCAAATGCGGAGGGAATGGTCGCCTTACAGGTGGCTGTTGCAGCTCCAATTTCATTCCAGATGCGAGGCGCAATAACGTAGTCCTGGCCTTGGTGGTCCAACTCCTTGAAACTAGCTGTCCAAAACAAGATCAGATTGGGGATGAGGTTCTCCCAAATAAGATGCATGAAATCGAAGGGGAACGAAGAGGGAAAAGAGATAGACGACACAAGGCTGAGGATGGGAATACCTTTGATACCAAACTCCTTAGCGAGCCTTTCAGACGTCGCTTTGTTGGGAGCACTCTGTACGGTACTGGCTTGCATCATCAACTCGTCGTGACTACGGATAGGGAGTCTATGAGGATCATATCGAAGTGGATCTGCTTGGGGGACTCGATCACGAAGCAACGGGACATAATAAGTGTTTGAATCTTCACCGCGTACACCTTTGATAGAACAAACTCGACACGGAGAGACTCCGTTGGCACCTTTCATGCGCATCACAAGCGCCAAGGCGGGAATATCGCCAAAGACGGCTATGAGATAGGCATGAAGCAGGAAGAAGGATTGACTAATGGCGTCATAGCTCTTGACACCGAGTTGAAGTTCCTGTAATTCTTGAACAAGTGGCCACAGATATGAATCCATGTCACGCGGTTTCTTAGGACCGGGTATTGTCCCGACATTGATACAATAGTCCTTCTGGAAGCGTATCTTCGGAGGGAGGTTGTAATTGAAGAGGATGATGGGCCAACAAGTCTGTGTACGGCGTTTGAATGGAGCGAACCCGTCTGTGGAAAGGCCGAGTGCGATGTCGCGTTCATGTGAGAAGAAATAGAAAGGCTCAGTGTCATCTTCTGTTGGTACGATTTGAGTGAGAAGCGACCGATAATGCGATCCATCAAAGATATCCTTGATACAGCCGGCTTCATGACGAAAATCAGCTCGGTACCGCATTTTGTTGGCATGCTGGTAATTTGCAGTCATGGATTGTAAACGAGGAATGAGGGGGAGGTAACGGAAAACTTGACGTGGTTTGCCTTTAGCGTCAAGTTTGGCTTCATGGCAGACGGGACATTCTGCGAGATTGTCGAAAGGCCCCGTATAACAGAGACAGCCGTTAATACAACAAGGGTATTTTCTGGGGCGGAAACCGGAAAGATCTTGGACGCGTTTTTTTGTGGCTTTAAGTGTATGATGGTGGAAAACGGGAAAAGCGTGGGAGAGCCGTTCAAATGTTCTTTCTGTGAGGTGGTCCTCGACCTTGAGCACATACTTGCGGATTAGAGCGAGATCCGCGTCATCGAGAAAAGAACCTGATGTAAGTTGAGTAAGGGACCGATACCAATACAAAAAAAGAAAAAATACATACCAGGTTCAGCGGTGCGTAAAGCATTCACTTCAACCCAGTCCCAGAAGGCTTCCTCAGACATGTCCTCTTCGTCTTCTGCGCCTTGATTCCCTTGTTGATTCCCTTCGTCTCCCTCGTCTCCTTCGTCTCCTTCGTCTCCCTCGTCTCCTTCGTCTCCTTCGTCTCCCTCGTCTCCCTCGTCTCCCTCGTCTCCCTCGTCTCCCTCGTCTCCTTCGTCTCCCTGTCCCTCATCTTCGTGTCCCTCATTGCCATCATCACTCTCATTATGTTCAGCTTCTTCCTCGTCTGCATGGCGACTTTCGCCCGCATTTCTTGCCGTGCCCTCATTATCTTGATCGCCTTCACCGTTCTCAGGTCCTGAATGATTCCCCCAACGCTGCTCAATAATTCCTCTTGATCTATGCGCGACACGAGCTGAGAGATGTCCAGCAGACTGGTCAGAGCTTTCGGGGGCAGGTGTAGGATGATCACAATCAACAAACAGAGGTTCTGTGTAAGAAGGCGGAAGACGTCTCCTTTTCCGTCGGGCACCATCCTTAGCGGCCTCTGAACGCGTGCGCTTAGTGAGTAGAGCTTCAGCACCCTCGAGATTTCCGTCAAGTAATTCCCAGATAGTATCCAAAACCATCGCCCCTATTTCAGGCCTGGTTTGGCCTCTGAGATGGGCTTGCCGTGTGGAGTATGAAACGAATCTTCCACAACCGCAAGTGCATAGGACTTTGGAAGATGATTCAGTCATCGGGAGTGAGGTGAGAAAGCAATAAACAATCGCGTGAGAAAAGAAGTGACTTTTGAAGTACAGACATGGAGATTGCCGATATAGCCTGCTGGCTATGATAAGAGGTGTAGACGTTGAAATTGCACATGTCTAGCTGATTATAATGAAGCGCGCGGGTGGGGGGGGGGATCTAAGGAAGTGGCCCTGGGAGTGGGCGAGACCGTGAGGTAAATGACTCCTAAAATTTACAGGATTAGTGCCCATGACTTGACGAGGCATACTAATTACCTACAGGCATGATAATCTAGAGATAATTCAATCATGGTGTGGTAGGGGAACGGATAGGATCAGCCAAGGCCGAGTAGAGTAGTTGGGGGGACGAAGTCGAATGAAATCTAGGGGTTTCTGAGTGTAGCTCGAAAATGGGTAATGTGCGCGCTCTTACCCAACGAGCTTCTGTGCAAGCCAAAGGAAGGGTTTTTCGAAGTTATAGTTCGACTTGGCAGAGATCTCGAAATATTGCAAGTTCTTCTTGCGGTGGAAGGTAACAGCGCCGGTCTTCACTTTACGTTCTTGTCAAGTATAATTGAGATCAAATCAGAAACAAGATTTTTTTCGTTTTGAGCATTGCTTACCTTCACATCGATTTTGTTACCACAAAGGACGATAGGAATATTTTCACAGACGCGTTCGAGATCGCTGTGCCAGTTAGGCACGATCTTGTAGGTGATTTGCGAGGTGACGTCGAACATAATAATTCCACATTGACCTTGAATGTAATATCCATCCCTCAAACCGCTGAACTTTTCCTGCCCTACTGTATCCCAGACGTTGAAATCGATGGTACCAAAGTTGGTTGTGAATTGTAGGTGAACTTCGACACCAAGGGTGGCTACAATAAAAGCGCAGGAACGTCAACTCGTTGCCAGGTCAATCAGTTGTTGAATTGCCGTGAAACAGGATGATCGAAGGAAAGGATGCCTGATGTAAATTAAATTAGCATGTTCTAGGCGGAGGATAAACAAGCGAAAGTCACCTGCCCGAGATGTCGATACTGGGATCGAGACATTCGCCGGATGAGGAATCCAGAAGCCATAACAGAAGCCATTTGAAGGGTCTTGAAGGGGCGTTGACAGGCTTGAGGATTGTGGGCGGCTAGCGGCAATTCAATCGTATGACTCATGGAGGAGTGTGGAGGAGGTGTGGAGGAGGCGTGGAGGAGGCGTGGAAACCTTATGATGTAGACAAATAGGACAAAACAAACGTTCAACGAATTTCTCTTAAGTCCAACATCTATGACACCGCACCTCTGGCCCTATGTTTTTCCCTTCCCTTCTGTCCGGTTCACGATGTCTCTCCGGCTACGTTTCTTTGTGACTCAGACTCTAGATGCAACAGGATTCGTTCCATGGCTATATCTTTTGAAGGCAGTGCGATGGCTAACCAGTGCTCCCTAGTTCGTCGGGACAGTCTTCGTTATTATGGCTCATTGCCTCCTTTGGCCTGTCTCCCTGGTGTGGCGATGGTTGTCTTTCTTCTGAAATAAATCCACCCGTGGACGCTGCTAAGGCACACCTTCCTCAGACGCCGTGATAGTAGCGGGTTATTCTTCAGCCAACACAGGTGCGTCTATTGATGAACTCATATTCTACGATATCTAAGTATTTCCGTTAGGAGCTATTGGGCGCCTCTTGGTACCGCAAAAGAGTGGATACGTCTATATCTATATCCAACTTGATGCCTTGAGCGTTGAAAAAGATATTCACAGAAACCGGTTGATCGCGGTCCTATTATAATTAAGTAAGTTGAGGTTGGCTGTATTCTTATCGATGTCTCACCATCTGACACACATCCTTATCAGTCATGGTGCCTCTATCTTGTCTTGTCTGTTCTCCTTGCATCTCTTCTAACCCCTCGTCTTCATTCTGTTCACTGCCGTCGTCTCTTTCTTCACCACTCATCTCTACCAACCCCTCACTTTCATTCTGTTCACCACCGTCGCCTCTTTCTTCACCACTCTGAGAATCTTCGGTGTATCCTTGTATGCCGTATTCAACGTTTTCGTAGCCTTATGCTGAATTGTAAGTCCCTATTCTTTCGCGAGTTGTAAAAGGTAACCCACCAACACCTAGAGGCAAGAACAAAGCCCGCGACTGTGGCGATAGTCCAGCCAATAACGGATGCAGGAGATGCGGATTTTCAAGCTGCCATTCCCACACCCCCTGCTGGTTCGCATAGATCGGGTATCTTATGCCATCTACCTCGATGTAGGATACATCGGTGTCTTCATTGTCATCGGCCAACGGTATATAATCCTCGTCAATCTCGATATCGCAATCAGTAGTCATGCAAGACATGAGGAATGATAGATGTGGGATAAGGAAGGATAGGTGTGGGATGACGATACTGCTCATCGACGCCCTCCCAGCTTTTATCGTCTCGCCAGCGAAGACTCTCGTTCGATTCTTTTTTTTTTTTTAACAAAAGGGGTATGTGTATGAAACTGATTTAATTAGCCCGCAAATTTTTTGACTCAATAGTTCCCGATAAATTTCAGCATCTTTTACGCTGGCAAGCGATCTTCAACTCGAGTGGTGAGTCACCACGACGGTGTCTTGCCAACGGTCTTACGCTAACTCATATCTTTCCTCCTTATCAGTCTATAATTTACCCTGTCATCATCCCGAGATCTACAATGCCATGCGATTGGTATGTAAATCTGTACTTATCTTTACGTTTGCAGCAGCCGAGTCTTGTTGTAGAGACCAACCCAATTTAGTACCTCTCCGACTCTGTTTGTGCGATCGCGATCCAACATAGCTGACTACCACTCCATAAATAGTTCCCCCCTACTAAGACATCCATCGTCATGGCCAGAAAGAAGTCTACCGCAACCGAGACGACCAGAGGCAGGGGGTCTGGTAGGGGTAGGGGCAGGGGCCGGACAGTCGCTAACTCTCCTACCACCACCGTTAACAATTCTATCCTCGCCCCCGCTTCAGTCTCTGTCATCCCCACCGCTTCAACTGTTCCCACTCCAGTCTCTGCCATCCCCGCCGCTTCAGCTGCTCCCGCTCCTGTTTCTGCCACTCCGACCTTTACCGCTTCAACCATTCCTGCTTTGGCTTCTGCCATCCCGGCCTCTACTCTTCCGGCCTCCACTACCTCATCCACCTCCATGCCAAGAGGCAGAGGTCGAGGCAGGGGCAGGGGCAGAGGGTCTGGTCGAGGTAGGGGTCGAGGTAGGGGTGGAGCAGTCACTACTCCAGACTCGACTATTCCCATCGACAATACACTTTTCGCACCTACTGATACCACCGGCTCTATTTCAAACTCATCCACCCCCGACTTGGGTGGGACTGCTACTCCAGCTAGTCCCACCTTGGCCTCTAGTGCCCCGAATCTGTCGTCTTCCAATCTGGTCACCACTACCTCGACTACTGCCGATTTGACCTCTACTGCCTTGGTACCTGCCGCTTTGACCCATGCTACTCCTACCCCTACTGCTCCAATTGATGAAGAGCGACATCACGTACCAACCCTTTTAGCTATCATTGCTGACCAGAGAGGTAAGTTCTACCTCTATTGGTATACACGTCTATTAAATATTCTCTAGCTCAGCTCAATAGAGCTCCGAAGACCGATACAGCTAGGCCCTCTGAGAATGCCCTGATTCTTAGGCCGATAGAAATTAACAACCTCCGGGAAGCGATGCAGCTCACTAATCAAAAGAAGCTTTACAATAGCTGCCGGGTAAGTGACTTGTTCCAGTGGTTCCACTTTTGCCCGCTCATTTTTTTTAGGCTGCAGTCAGGACAGCTTGTAATCAGGCTTGTGTCTCCCCTGACGTTCATTGGTATGATCAGGATTTGGAGGTTATTGGGAGAGTAGCAGCCCGAGTATGTGCCTTCCATGTCATCTTTTCAGAGATCTGATTTTTGAAAGGCTAAGAAAACACAACCGAGGCTCGCTTTATATGCTCAAAATTGGGCCACATTCGAAATCATGAAAACTTTCAACAAGAATCGACGAAGCTATCAGGCTAGGCCTGAATCTGATGATCCGACAGCCACTGAAGAAGATCACAATGATATGTTCACATCACGCCTCACCAATGATGATTCTGGAATAGCTGTGGGAAGTGGGGGGGCTGAAAATGCTACTGAACAGGGTGGAAATTCGGCTACTAGTGATACGGTTGAAACTACAGCTGGATATGGTGGGTTTTCCGCTGGCAGACAGTGTAGTTTGCATTCCAATAAGCGCCAGAGGACTCAGTAATTTCCGTCCCCTGGCTTCCGAATAATTCCCTATTAGACTATTATTTTCCGATATCTTACTACTGAATTTAATCTATGGTGCTTCGGAAATACATCCCCTCAGCCTCGGTAAAACACGGAGGATAACGTCTGAATGAACCCGACATTAAAGATGATCGGCCATCAATACAGGGGTCGTAAATCTTTGAAACCATGGCGGAATTTAAGCCAGCATAAACATTGTAAAATAAGACGCCGCAAGTCGGATCAATGGTGTAAAATCAACTTAATAGAGGTGCTTTCAGGGTGCTTTCAAGGGTGCTTTTTACGTACCCCGAGGTCTCACAGTGTAGAACGGTTATGGGCAACACCGGTTAGGATTGGATGAGGAAGTTGCGGTGACCACATCAGGATTCCATGTTTTAATCACGACTGCGGTGCGGAAAGAAAAGAAAGGGTATCAATCACTCCAAGCTTCTTGGATAGGGATGGAAGTTTTTAAATAGTCTGTCCAAACAGAAGTGTTATTGTATGAACAGTTTATGCGGAGCAAGCTCCAAGAACATGTCAAAACTCTGTGAAGCTATTCACGGAGGTCTGGTTGATATGGAATATCAGACAGTGATTTTCCCATGCAGGCGAAAGAAAGGCAGGAACGCCCAAGAAGATGTCTGTATCATCCCAATATAGCGTCATAAAACAAAATATCCTGATCGTCAATACCTGCATCGACTTGATTGCGAGATGACGATTCTAGTATCTGCAACAGGCCTTAAGGGGATATCAATATGCGGTTCTGACTGATTTGTTACAGGCGGTTCACCAAGTAACAAGATGGTGCTATAAAGGTATGCGCCTTTATAAGTATCTATACATTTCTGTTGAGGTCTTAGTTCTTTCTACCCCCTCTTATCACTTGAGCTAGTGAGCCACAAAGCTACTTATTATGGCAGACACTGCCTTAGCTGTCGAAGAACTTGCAAAAGCGCTGCAGAAGTCAAGGGTGGTTAACGTATGTCCCTCGTCCTTTAGCGCTTTAACACCCAGCGCTCAGCGCTCAGCATTGGCTTGTTCCGGAGAAACTCACAAAATTGACAGTGCGCTAGTTGTATGTCACATTATACTATGAAGTGAGGGCCTCTCTGATTTATTATACCGAACATTGATGTCAGTGGCCGGATTCACACTCATAGTAAGCACATGTCCCGACACCGGCACGCTTGAATCCAATTCTGATAAAGACCTTTGAGTAGTATTTCGATTGGCTTCTTGTCTTCAACTCAGAAATCAAGCTGATACGGAATTCAAATGGAGTGAAGATGAAGATTTTGTATTTACTAACACGCTATCTGCCCTTATTATATTCCCCGCTCGTTCTGTATTGTGTGTCCTGCTCCAATAGAACCTTTGAAGTGTTAGACTTACCATTGCAGACCTTTTCAGTGATAGCCCTATTGAATCAGAGTGCAACATCTTGTATAAAATTATCGCTTGTGAGTTATTCCCAATACAGAGATAACCACTATTAACATGAGGTGTTAAGCAATGTTCACCATCGCCGCCATCTGCGCTGCACGTAGGTGCCGGTGAAACATCAATTCGTTTTTTGCCCTGATAATTGTTCAGTTATTATAACAATTAGGACTTGGGCTGTCTGGGCCAAGGAAATACACATTACCTATGTTTTATTTGGAACATACGCTGTGGCGTCAACTTTGATGCTGGCTATGAGTATAGTATCCTTGAGATACACCAACGGTATGTCTCATTTTCATGACTCTTACTTCTCACCGATGCTGAATTGCTGCCTTCTCCCTTCTTTCTGGCAGACCAAACTTTCAGTGGGATTCCGCTTTTGCTCGGCTGCATTCCAATATATCAAAGCTCATATTTGGCGGCCGCATACGTGGTTGAAGCAGTCCACGATACTAGTAAGCAACTATATACTAGTGGAGCACCGTTCATCTTGTAGATCATATAGTCGTTCTTTTATTCATGCTCATTCGAGGAGCATCACTTTGCGAGTTTCTTATACCTTTTTACAACAGCTATCCTCTGACAATTGTGGCGCAGTCCATTGGGGGAAAGATTCTAGCCTCTTTCGAACAATCTACGGTGATGGTGAGCACTTCATGTCCCCAATGCACAATGTATTGATATGCCTCTCACAAGGGATGTTATTTTACGTATACATAACTGGTACATTGTTTGTCGAGTTGCTTGTATGGCAGAGTGTTCTGACTTGTTATTTTTCAGTCATATCCATTGCAAACTTTAGCCTCTTGTTTACCAAGGTATGATGTGATGAGCCAGGTCGAACGTGATTGTGTCTATTCGTTTATTGATACACCACAACATATATCTTTGCAGGGACCCTATCAGTCATCTCTGGTATTGTAAGTCAAGTGACGGAAAACATGCCTTCGATACTGAGAGCCATATTTTAAGTGTACAAGGAGCCACCCGGTCCATTTTGGCATGCCGAATAATACTGCGCATACGAATGCAACATAACAAACAACAAGCAAAAGGGCAACTAGATATCACAGATGGTCGTGTTAATACCAATACCAACAGGAGGGCCTTTGTGTCTTTGGATGCGTAGAGTGGCTATGCGTACATACATGAAGTTGTTGTGGGTGATGGGAGAGAGCCATAGTAGTCTTGGTAGAGTCTCTTGAGTATTCTGACGGGCACAATTTCTGCGTAATAAATTTCCCGTGATGTGTCGTTCTATTAAATATGACTGTAGAACAGTAAAACATTTCCGTGACCTTTTGGAGTTACTAGCATTTGCTACATTACCATCGAGTCTGCGGGCATACCCTCGTCCTCACTGGCTTCCTTCAGAACTCATATTTCAGAACTCATATTTTCACCTGAATAATCTCCTTCATTTCCCCCTACCTTTCTCGTCAACCTCTTGGTGATCGTCTCGGGCATGTCAAACATGGGCGTTATCCAGTATACCTTTGATCGTGTAGCCCACAGGCTCGATCCGATAGTACAACAGTGTCAGTACAACTGACATTTGCATCATGTTGATGAGAGGACGCGTTGACACTAGCACGAGCTGTCAAAAGCACTAAAAATGTCGCAAATTTGTGATTAATGAACGGAAGTTTCTTCAAATTGCTAAATCAGCGGACCTTGCGTTGGATTCGGACTGAAAGTTTGCAAGGTTTCATTGGAACAATCATGAGTAGGACTCACACCATACTCAGGAATCACAAATTGATCATCAAAATGGCCATGTTGATCCAAGCTACGTAGCCCTTTGTTTTGAAGATATCTTTTGTATGCGCTCAACCGAGTTACGCACTCACTGCTATGCTGTGGTAGCAATAGATAGTCGCCATTAACGCGGTATTTGGCTCGAGGGACAGGATTATAGCTGATTTGACCTGTAAGTTTAGATGCACGACAAAAGTAGAAATGAACTTTGAGTGCTTCTACTACAAACTTCCTTAGAATGTGGAGGACCGCATCGCGGAGGGATGGGTGGGATGCATTAGTGTGTCTTTATTTCGCACGCTTTTGGCCCTTATACTTCTCCCGCATCAATGCCATTTAAGCTTGCCGAGCTCAGTAGCCAGACAAACAAGGAAGGTAAAGGCGACCCGACCGCGTTCCTTATTCGGACCTTGGCACTGGGGGTCACTTTTTCATTCAGCCGTCATTCCTCAGAGGTGCCGCAGTACTCTCATCATCAGGCGGTGCATAACCATTCGTCATGTCTGGCCATGATTGGATATCGGTAACATTGAGATAGACCAATTCTCCGATACGATATCCTGAAGTTAAATGTGCTGACAGCTGATGCGGTACAACCTCAACAGAGGGATCATTCTCTTGTGTTGCTATTGGCAGCTCATCAGAGTGGTAAGAATAAATTGACTGTAGGCGATGTGTTGTTGTGAGGTAACGATTCACCCATCATAGGTCTTCAGCAAAAGCATTTTTTGACTGGCTTCTTAAGATAAAGCGTCCTTTCTAGCTCCCCTCACTTTGCTATATCCTGGTTGTCAACCAAACTCTTTACGATGGACCCTGCCACCCTTGCCATGGTTGACGAGCTCGCAGAAGGGCTTCGAAAATCAACGATTGTTAATGTACGCCTTTCGTTCACCAGTGTCCCGCAGGTACGGCCAACTAACAAGATGCATAGTACGGTCATCGTAAGCTTCCCAATATGCCCGGGTTGAAGCATCCGTTTAATTTAGCTATCTAAATGTTGACAACAGTGGCCGGTTTCATAATCGTGGTAAGCATTTATACGCAGCGCACTATTCCCTCGTTCTGATATTGTTCCTCAACCAGTATTTCGATTGGCTCCAAGTTTTAGACTCAGAAATCAAGCTGATATGGAACGCGCAAGGGGTAAAAATGAAGATTTTATATCTATTCACACGTTATCTGCCCCTCATATACTTTCCTCTTTTTCTATTGTGTGGGTCCTATTTCATGTAAGGTCTTTGAGGTAACCATGAATCTTGTTATAGACCGCTTCGACAACAGCCTCACTGAATTCGACTGCTCCGTCTTGTACGATACTATCAGCTGTAAGTCAATCTGTATGGATGAACATTGCCGCTGATATCCGGAAATAGTAATGTTTACGCTCGCTGCTATCTTTGCTGCATGTAAGGACAAGAAATTTGACCGAGATTTTGCCCCTCACGATTTCCAGTGGTTGCAACGATTAGAACTTGGGCTGTCTGGGCCAAGGAAAAGCGCATAACATATGTCTTATTCGGAACATATACTGTGGGCTCGGCATTTATTATGATTTTATATATCATATCCTTGAAAGACACAAGAGGTATGTCTCGTTTCACACGACACCTACTTTGTAAAGATACTGAATTATGAGTTGGCCCCTTTTTGTGCAGAACAAGTTGTCAGTGGGCTTAGGTTTCCGCTGGGGTGCAACCCACAGTTTGACGGTTATTATTTACCCGCGGCGTTTGTGGTGGAAGCTGCCTTTGACACAGGTTAGTGGATTTCATGCAAGCAAAAAGACGTTCACCACACCGGTCATATAGTGGTTCTCATACTCATGTTCATTCGAGGGGCATCAATGTGTAAGTTTTTTGTGGCTTTTGCTAACAACCGCTATCTGATTATCAGAGTGCAGACCGCTGGGCGAAAGATTCTAGTCTCTTCCGAACCATCTACAGTGATGGTAAGCACGTTGTTTCTTCAAGGCATAGCACATTGAAATGTTCCTGCATAGGAATATCGTTTTACGCCTACATGAGCAGTATGTGGACATTTTCAGAGTCATCTAAAGAGGAGATAATTCAGACTCATCATTAATAGTCATTTCGATCACAAACTTTAGCCTCTTGTTTACAAAGGTACGTTATGACTGAATTGATGTGACTATTCCTATCGGGGTACTGAAGTGCTATAATATACAGGGCCCTCACGAGTCGCTGTTCCTGATGTAAGTTACACTTGCAAAATATGTCCTCAATACTAATTTCCGCATTCTAAGGTTTCAGGGGGCTGTGCGATCGGTCTTGGCCTGTCGAATAGTACTGCACGTACGAATACGACATAATAATCAGAAAGGAAATGGGCAACTCAACATGCCAGGTACCGACAATGGATATGCAGCTGTGCGTATCGAAAGAAGTATCATTGAATCATCAGATGCATAACCTCGGAGTACCTGCCGGTTACTCTTATCCATGGGTTTCGGATAATTTTCGTCGGGGAAGTTTTTTTTTTTTTTTTTTTTTTGTTGTAAACGCTCGCGAGAGCGATTCTTTTGATTTTTTTTTTTTTGATTTTGGTTCAGCCCTGTACTCTAGATCAACTGATTCTTAATTTTCTGGAGGTCACTTTGTCAATTTCTTTCCCCGATCTATCACTAGTATACATCCCGAGGAGATAGTACCGTTATGGTGGCGTTGTAAAGCACACGCATAGTACTAATCCTTACCGGTTTACCCTTAATCTAGGGTTCCATGAACATAGAGCCATTTTTACGCTTTGGTCTGTCTATCGTCGCAACTTGAAAGATAATTTGATCAGCCGTCGCCGCCCGAAGGGTGATCATTTGACTACACTTATCGAAAAAGGTGCTGTATATATGTAAGGTTAATTGTGAATAATCCAGGCGGCAACAGTGCATGTCAGAGCTAATGGTATAATGCAAATGGACTAATGAGTTTATGATTACATTGATCGTCAGTCTTTCCATAGAGGGGCGTTACCAGTCAGTGAATCCAACAAGCTTACCATCCCAACTCCACCATATCATTTCGTTTTCCTCCGGGACGTTTATTTCTTGATTCGGGGACACAGGTGGATCTCGAAGACCACTCTTCGCTGTTACCCATACGCCTTCAACTGGTTTTTTCTTCTTCGTTGACAAAGTTTTGCTTTCTTGTGATGGCCATGATTCACTGATGAAATCATCTAGTGCGGCTTCCATTTGTTTTTGAAGATTTTGGCGAGGTATCCAGACGGGGTGTACGAATCGTCTTGGGGCTCGCAGTAGGACATGTATTTGAGATGGGGCTTAGGTGATTTGATAAGAGGATAGTTGACACGAATGGGATTGCGGACTTACACATCTCGTTAGAGATTCCGTGCCCTTCGGCATCTGCTGAGGCGAGGACCTGTGCTAATAGGCGGTCGGCAGAGTGAAGGAATCGTTGTTCCTCTGCAAATGACTGTTGCGAGTGGGTGGAAGGTGGCGACGATTGACTCTCTCGTTTTGGAGGTCTATCATCATCATTCTCCTCAGGCGCCTTTTGCCCGTCCTGATAGCTTTCAGAGTTTTCCCTATCACCCTCAGGTGTATCTTCCTCTTCGGAGTCCGTTTCCACTGAACTCCCACTTTCAGTTGAACCATCCTCTTCATCATCCTCGCTATCTTCAGGATATTCTTCTCCACTATCTTCCTCATCAGCCTCGGCCTCGTTGTCGTCTCGAGTACCCCAAACATGAGTAGCAAAATTATCGACACCATAGATTACTTTTGATTTTGCGGTTCCTAGGCTCGGCCCGACGAGGACAGCCATATAGGCCCGACTGACATTGACATCGTCATCAGAGGGGGATGAGGACTTGGCCTTGGCAAGAGCGGTGGAAAGAGCCGAAAAGGTGGTGACCAGATGGGAAGTGAGTGCATCGAAGGAGGACAAAAACTCCGTCCTCATTTTCGCAGCTTTTATATTACCCTATTCTCCAGACTGTTATTTCAATTCGACAGAGGCTCGAGCTAGAGAGCGCACCTTGCGATTTGTCATACGTGCTAGTTGCACAATGGGTCTTGTAAACGATAGTATAAGGTTTAGTGAGCCAGATTCGAGGGTGAAGAAACAAACAGAGGGATTTGATTCTTGAGATAGAGGACATGGCCCAATAAAGTTGTCGCTAGCCTCGAGGCGACGGTGTCAGTCAGGACGTCGACATTGAGAGCGACGACGGGAATTCTGGACTTTTCGTGACTTTTGAGGCATTCTTCAGCCGCTGCCTGGGGTGGTTGGACCATCAATGGATGACTGAATTCGGCGACAAATGAGGTTCGAGCTGCTGACTCAGCAGAGCTCGCGTTGGGACGCGACCTGTTTGGCGACCAACAAGACAATGCCTCTCGTGCGCATCGAGGTGTGCGACTTCAAGTCCTACAGGTGCATATAGCCGCTCATCTGGACCTCCCATGAGTAACTGAGCTCGCTTGCAGAGGCCACCAGACAATCGGACCGTTCAAGAACTTCACATCGGTCATCGGTCCTAATGGCGCGGGCAAATCTAATCTCATGGATGCCATTTCGTTTGTCTTGGGCGTGAAGAGCGCCCAGTTGCGGAGTTCTCAGCTCAAAGACCTTGTGTATAGAGGACGGCGGCTCGCCAGGATAAACGAGGACGGCTCTATGGCGCAAGATGAGGACGAAGAAGACGACGAACAGGACGGGGAAGGGACTGCAAAGAAGGCTTGGGTTCTCGCTGTCTTTCTAGACTCTACTGGGACTGAATGGAAATTCCAGCGAACGTGCGTTGTGGTGTCCCGTAATCCTTCACTTAACTGAACTTTTTCGCGTCCTCTGCAGGATTTCTACCACAGGTGCCTCCGAGTACAAACTCAACAACAAGGTCGTCACCTACTCCGCATACAATGCCGCTCTCGTCTCACACAACATCCTCGTCAAAGCCAAGAACTTTCTCGTGTTTCAAGGCGACGTCGAAGCTGTCGCATCTCAATCTCCTCGCGAACTCTCACGTCTCATCGAGCAGATTAGTGGTTCACTTGAGTTGGCGGGAGAATACGAGAAAGCCAAGGAGTCACAGGACAGAGCTACGGAGAACGCGACATTTAACTTCAACAAACGGAGAGGAATTGCTGGTGAGATCAAGCAGTACAAAGAACAGAAGGGAGAGGCGGAGAGGTTCGAAGCTCTTGTGGAGAAAAGGGTACGCGTCACTCAACTGTCTTGATTGTGTTCTCACACTGTTCTGCAGGATGATCTTATTCTACAGCGCATACTATTCAAACTATTCCATATTGAAGACGCCATAAACAGTAGCTCTGAAACTATTGTCAAGAAAAATAAAGAGCTAAAGGGTCTTCGCGCCGAGCAACGTACCCACGACAAGGAGCTCGAAGAAGCGCGTGCAGAACAGGCTAAAGCAAGGGGAGCTGTAATGCAAAAGGAAAAGGCCATAAAAAAGGCAGAAAAATCGCTTGATGCAAAGGTAGGCTTCATACTCAATGTGTCTCTTGGGCCGTTTATCTGAATTCTATGGGTACCAGAAACCTGACCTTGTAGCACTAGAAGCTCAAATCGCTCATGGTACTCGTAAAGTCAATAACGCTCTCAAGGCAAAAGAGGAGTCAGCTAGGACCGAAGAAAATCTGGCTCAGAAGGTGGAAAATTATGAGAACGAGTTAGCTTCGGTGAAGAGGGCTGCTGATAAAGCGCAAGGCATGATTATCTCTTATAAATGACTATTCCTCTCCCGCTCACAGTACTACGTTGCAGAGGAACAACGTCGCGCATCTCAGCAAAACGTTGCATTGACTGAAGAAAGCTTAGAAGAGTATCGTCAACTGTAAGTATTCTTGACTGTATGCGCTGTCAGGCTTATATTTTCATGCTCAATAGCAAAGCACGAGCCAATGTTCTTGCGGTGGACGAACGGCAGCAGCTTGAAACTCTGACTCGGGATGAAAAAACCACTAAGCGTACGCTTGTACAACTAACAGAGAGGCGACAAGGCTTCGAAGAGAAGATTGCCACGCGTAATGAAGATCTAAATACCCAAACCGAGAAGAGAGCAGAGGTATTTCATCGTTGTCGGCCTGTACCTGATGCCATATTGACCTGTTTGATTTCGGTATGTAGCTAGAGGTGAAAATATCATCTCTTCAAGCGGAGTTGACGCAAGCTAGATCAGAGTTGGATAAGCAACAGTCAGAACGGACCAGAATTGCGTGCGTTATTCTGTTCTTGATGTGCAATACGTCACTGACGCTCTCATTTCTAAAGTAAACTTGAGGCGGAGGCAGACGAAAAACTTCAAACTGTTTATCAACAATTACTTCAAGCCGGTGTAGACAAAAATCAAAATGAGAGAGAAGTCAAGCTGAGAGAGACATTGGCGAGTCTGCAAGACTTATTCCCTGGTAAGACTTATCCCCTTTCTATAACTTTTGAAGCACTAACGTGGTCAATCTGCGGCAGGGGTGAGAGGGAGAATGATTGATTTATGTAAACCCACTGCGAAGAAATATGAGACGGCCATTTCGGTCGTACTCGGTCGGAATATTGATGCTATCGTTGTAGACGAAGAAAAGACTGCCATTGATTGCATCGAGGTAAATCCATTTCTATCACTAACCAAAATCGCAACTTAGCGATGTTACCTCTTAGTATATGCGTAACCAGCGTGCTGGTCAGGCCACTTTCATCCCGTTGGACACTATTCAAGTGAAACCAACCAATGACAAGTTCCGCGCCTTCGCGAAAGGCACGAGATTGGCTGTTGATGTGGTGCAATACGAACCGGTGATTCAAAGAGCTGTACATCATGCTTGCGGAAATGCTTTAGTTTGTGACTCGATGGAAGTCGCTAGATATGTATGTTATGAGAAGGGTCAAGAAGTCAAAGGTGCGGTCCTCATTCCTCTTGATAACAGGAGTTAGCAGCTGAAATCTGTGAATTGTAGCTGTGACATTAGAAGGAACAGTCATTCACAAAAGCGGATTAATTACTGGTGGAAGAAGCTCGCATAACTCAAGTAAGAAATGGGACGAGAAGGACGTGCAAGGTGATTTTCAATATATTCATTTACTTCACTCTTCCATCTGATGCGCTGTGCTTCTCAGGCCTCATTCGCAGTCGCGAAAGTTTACTCAGTCAGTTGAAAGAATTGAATAAACAAAAGCCTCGTACAAAAACGGACGAAAATTTGTTGGCGGAAATTTCGAGATTGGAATCATTGCTGACTGTACAACGTGACGATTTGGTATGTTTTTTCCCAAACATTCTTTACTAATGCGTTCACTGACGATAATCTCAGACTGCTTGTAAATCGCGCCTCACTGGGATTAAGGAAGAATTACGACACCTTGAGCGTGATCGCAAATCGAATACTCCTGAATTGAAAAAGGTAACAACAATTCTCACGTTATCCTCCATGCTTTGACTTAGCGCGCTTGCTACAGGCGCAAACGACTCATTCGGCACTTCAGTCTCGTATCGAACGATTCGCCGCAGTCGTGCATGAAGCTGAAGACAATGTCTTCGGTTCGTTTTGTGCAAAGATTGGCGTAGAGAATATTCGGGAGTATGAAGAGAGGCAACTTAAAGTGGCCCAAGAGGAGAGTCACGCGAGGTTGAGATTTGATACTCAAATCGCTCGTCTAACGCACCAGTTCGTCTTTCTAACCGATTTCCATTCTGACTTGACTAATGTTTCGGGTTGCCCGTCGCCGTACAGGCTTGCATTCGAATCGGAAGGTCTCACAACAGCCCGTGAACGCATTCAGCGTCTTGAACAAACCGTCCAAAGTGAAAATGCAAATCTCACAAATCTCAATACTCAAAAGGAAAGACTGCGACAAGAGTTGGAAGAGAGTGAGACTGCGATTGGCGGGTTGAAGCAGGAATTGGAGGCGTTGCAAGCGACTCTGGAAGAGAAGACGAAAGTGGTAGAGCAAGTGAAGAAGATCGGGGCGAGGAGTGCGAAAGTGCTTGATCTGGCTCTGAAAGAAATCAGCTCTTGTGTGAGTCTTTCCTTTCCTTGTCTGGCGTTGGGATTTTTGTCTGAAGATTGCCTTCTTTGGTATAGAATGATGAAATTGAGAAACTAGCTCTGGAGCGGTCGTCAATATACAGGAAATGTCGACTAGAAGAGATCAGATTACCACTGTTATCTGGCAATTTGAAAAATGTCCCGATGGAAGAGGTATGAGTTTTTTTCATACGTTTGAGGTTTAGGTGACTGATTGGATTGCCATCATCTCTTTTCCTTCCCTACCACTAGAATCTAAGAGAAGAAGTAACTATGGATATTGATGATGATGAGGACGGCACCCAAAAGCCGAAAGCGGTCGCAGATTATGGAATTGAAGTAAATTTCGAATCGATAGATGAGGACGATAGGGTGCAAGACCCCGCAGAGATGGTTGCGCAGTTTGATAAAGAGATTGCGAGCGCGAATAATGATATTGAGAGGATGGCGCCAAATATGAAGGCTGTTGAAAGGTTCGCGTGGCTCTCCTCTTTTCAAAATCCCCATTTGGAAAGTCCCAGTTTTGAACGATGCTTACTTCATTCTGTGTAGGTTGGATGATGTCGAGGCCAAATTAGCTATGACGGAGAAAGAGGCAGATAAAGCGAGAAAGGAGTCGAAGACTGCTCGGGATTACTACAACGAAGTGAAGACTAAACGGTGAGTTCATACTTGCCAATAATGTCAATACGCTGATGCGAAATTGGTAGCTGCGAGCTTTTCAATAAGGCGTATAACCATATCTCCGATCGGATCGACCAGGTGTACAAGGATCTTACCAAAGGGAAGGCTGCGCCTATGGGTGGTGTAGCATACCTAAGCTTAGAGGACAGTGAGGTAAGTCCTTCCACTGTGTATTCCATACTATCAATTCCTGACACTGACTGGATACTAGGAACCATATCTCGGAGGTATCAAATACCACGCCATGCCGCCTATGAAACGCTTCCGGGATATGGAACAACTATCGGGTGGTGAAAAAACTGTTGCCGCTTTGGCGTTACTTTTTGCCATTCATAGCTATCAACCAGCACCATTCTTTGTTTTGGATGAAGTAGACGCCGCGCTGGATAACACTAACGTAGCCAAAGTGGCTAACTATATAAGGAGCCGGGCGTCGGCAGATTTCCAGTTTATTGTGATCAGTCTGAAGGGGTCGTTGTATGAGAAGGGACAGTCGTTGGTTGGGATTTATAGAGATCAGGATGTGAATAGTTCGAGGACTTTGACGTTGGATGTGAGTCGACGTTTCATTCTTTTTGAGAACGTGGTATCTGACTGACTGGCCTTTGCGTTAAGTTAACGCAATATGATGATTAGTGCATGCAATATTCTTCATTGTTAACCGGCTTTTTTGTTGCTCGCGAGCTGTTTGAATTCCGTAGTTTGGCTTGTATTTTTAGTGTTGTTATTTATCATTTAATAGTAATCGCAGTTTATGCGCAGTGATGTCTCCTAATGACTTTGGAGAGGCAATCTCGCTTGATGTCGTGTGCGATGCTATTTTGTGTCGGTGGGGATCAAGTATCACAGGAATGAATCGAATTATTATTTGCATGACACGGAACAGACCCAAATCTACATTCAGACGGAACCTCTACACTGGTCTCTCGATCAGGCGCACCACCATCTGTGACGTTTGTCATTCTCGCTCTCTTCCCAAGTGACTGAGATTCAGCCATAGAGAATAGATTGGTATGTTTGCTAGGAACCAAATTTCAAATCAACGCCTTCCATCGTATCAATAAAAGTCGTAGTTTCAGGCGCCACAGAAACTTGGAGACATCCTCATAGCTAGCTTGTTTATCCCTGTCCCCCGACGATGCGATAGAAGTATTAAGGGCGAAAAGGGTTAAAATAAGGACACACCAAGGCGTGTCCGAGAAAGTGCACGCAGTCGCACCCATCCCTCCGCGATGCGGTCCTCCACATTCTAGGGAATTTTGTAGTAGAAGTACTCAAAGTTCATTTCTACTCTGTTGTGCATCTATAATGGCAAATCAATGCAGTTATAACCCGATCCCTGGGGCTAAATACCGCGCCGATGGGAACTATCTATTGCTACTACAACATAGCAGTGAGTAACTCGGCTGAGCGCATACAAAAGGGCTATGTAGCTTGGATCAACACGGCCATTTTGATGTTCAGTTTGTGGTTCCTGATCAAAGTATGGCGTGAGTCGTGATCATGATAGTTTCAATGAAGCTGTGCAGGCTTTCAGTCCAAATCCAACGCAAGGTCCGTTGCAACATTTTTAGCGCTTTTGACAACTCTTACTAGTGTTAACTTTTCGTCCTCTTGTCAACACGATGCAAATATCTGTTTTACTGACACCGTAGTACTATCGGATCGAGCTTATAAGCTACAAGATCAGAAATATATTGGATAACGCTCATGTTTGACATGCCTGAGACGATCACAAAGAGGTAGATGAGGGTGGTAGGGGGAAATGAAGAGGATTATTTAAGTAAACATAAGAGTCTGAAGCAATTAAAGCCGGACAGGACGAGGGCACGCACAGACTCGATGATAACAGAGCAGATGCTAGAAACTCTCTAACGTCGCGGAAATGTTTTAACTGTTCTACAGTGATATTTGAGAGAATGACACATCCGGGGAATTTATCACGCAGAATTTGTGCCCATCAAAACACTCAAGAGACTACCAAGACCACGATGGCTCTTTCGCATCACCCACACCAGCTTACTGTATGTACGCATAGCCACCCTGTGCATCCGAAGACCCAAAAGCCCTCCTGTTAATATTGGTAGTAAGTTGCCCTATCGCTTGTTGTTTGTTATGTTGCATTCGTATGCGCAGTATTATTCGGCATGCCAAAACGGACCGGGTGGCCCCTTGGAAACTTGAAATACGAAACTCAATATTGAAGACATGTTTTCCGTCGCTTGACTTACAATGATAGAAATGACTCATAAGATCCCTGTGAATGTAATGTATCAGTAAATGAATAGACACAATCACATTCGACCTGGTTCATCACATCATACCTTGCTAAACAAGAGGCTAAAGTTTGCGATGGATATGACTGAAATAATAAGTCAGAATGCTTTGCTTTACAAGTAACTCGACAAATAATGTACCGCTTATGTATACGTAAAATGATATCCCTTGCGAGAGACATATTAATATGTTAGCAAAGAGGACACAAAATACTCACCATCGCTGTACATCGATCTGAAAAGATTAGAATCTTTTCCCCAGCAGACTGCATCGTAATCATCAGAGGACAGCTGTTCTAAAAAGTATAAGAAACTTACAAAGTGATGCCCCTCGAACGAGCATGAGTACAAGCACAACTGTATGAAAACTAAGGTGAACAGCACTCCATTATGACTTAGGTTGCTTGCCGGCATCATAGATTGCTTCGACCACGAATGAGGCCGCTAGATATGGGCTATTATATACTGGAATGCAGCCGAGCGGAAGCGGAACCCCACTGAGAACCAGTTCTGTAAGAAAAAACAAAAAGGCAACAATTCAGTATTGGCGAGAAAAGTCATGAAGAATGAGGCACACCTTTGATATATTTCAAAGCTATTATATACGTTGCCAGAACCAAAGCTGATGCCACAACGTATGTTCCGAATAAAAAATAGGCCATGCGTATTCCCTTAGCCCAGACAGCCCAAGTTCTAATCGTCACAACAACTGAACAATTATCAGGGCCAAAAATGAATGAACGTTTTGCTGGAACCTACATGCAGCACACATGGCAGCGGAGGCAAACATCGCTGATAGCCAATATCAATAGTAGTTATCTCTGCGTTGAGACCAACTCACCGGTGATAACCCTATACATTATGTTGCATTCGGACTCAGTGGGATTATCACCGAAAAGGTCTACAATGATGAATCAGTACCGTAACACTTCAAAGGTTTCATATGGAGCAAGACCCACAATACAGCAAGAGCGGGAAATATAACAAGGGCAGATAGCGCGTTAGCAAATACACAGTCTTCACCCCCACCCCATTCGAATTCCATATCAGTTTGACTTCTAAGTTGAAGACAAGAAGCCAATCGAAATACTGAGCAGAGGTCTATGTCAGAATTCGAGTGTGCTAGTGCTGGGACATGTGCTTACTACGACAGTGAACCCAGCCACTGATGTCAATGTTCCGATATAATAATCAGAGAAGCCCTCACTTCAGAATATAATGTGACATACAATGACCGTACTGTTGATTCTGTGAGTTACAGCGGAACAAGCCAATGCTGGACGTTGAAGCGCTAAAGGATGTGAGACGTACGTTAGCCACCCTTGACTTCTCCAGCACTTGTGTCAATTCTTCGACAATCTTGAAGGTGGTGTTCGCCATAACAAATAGCTTTGTGGCTTACTAGCTCGGGTGGGAAGCAGAGGTGTAACGAACGAAGACAACAAAGGAAGATACTTATAAAGACACATACATTTATCTGAGCCTCATCTTGTTCCTACTTGATGAGTAATTCCTGTTGCAGAAATTAGAACCATCCTCTCGCAATAAGGTCGTTGTAAGTATTATCAATCAGGATATCTTGTTTCACGACGCCATATCGGGATGATATGGGCATTCTCTTGGGCATTCCACGCCCTTTGAAATCTGCATTTCCTCAGCCGGCGTGGGAGATAGTTCTATATCAGCTGGTCCTCTACGAATAGCACACAGCTTCTTGTTCATCGTGTTTGTGATGTGTTCTTGGAGTTTACACCGCACAAAATATTGACACAACAACTCTTCGATTGGGACAGGATATCTAAGAACTTCCATCTTGTTCAATACTTTACAGAAGCTTTGAGTGAGCATGAGCATTTGTTTCCGGGTTGCAATCGCAATTAAAACATGAAATTCTAGTGTGGTCACTGCATTGAACTTCATCGGCCAATCTCAATCGTCATTAACTATGACCATTTTGTCAGGCTACTCTTCCTGACTATTCTTGTGCGTTGCGTGATGTGTGATCGCGCTGTGATTGTATCCATCAGAGGCCTCGAGAGTTTCTGCCAACAATACAGTGTATCTTTGCTATAGTGGTCTTTGAGCTTAAAAATGTTCTCAATGAGAACTCGAAAGGGAAGCGAGGCAAAACAAAACCATGATTAGTAACTACAAGAAATGAATCTTCCATCTACAAAGTCACAGCGGAATAGTGATCGTGATGAAATATTCTTACTTCTTGGCGGCAAAAAAGGTGTCTGATAGTTGAGTTTGTGCCGCATCACCGGTCAAGATATTCTATTCTCATTTCCTCAGTGATGCCGATATTGTTAGGCCATCTGTTGTGAGCGTGCTCAGGTGGGAGAATATCAAAAGATCTTCTGTCATTTTCCTTATACATCAGCAAAACAGCTCAAAGTGGGTAAGGCTCTAAAATTCGTCGACAATGTGTAAAGAATGACAACGAATGGAGGGCTTACAATCTTTTCCGATATTGAATACGCTCACAGGCTTTTGTTAGACCTTCCATTTAAGGTCAGTCAAGTCAGAATATAAATTGATGAGAAAGATGAACTAGTGCATTAGACGAGCGAATGAGATATGTCTGGTGCCACGGAGCCTGTTGGTTGCTTTGCCGCCGGAGCTTACCGCACGCTTACAAATGCGATTATAGTATCATGATTAAAGTGTCCCCACTACAGAAAATGCCTTACACTACTGTAAAATCGTGATTTACGATCGGGGAAAATCCCCGCAATTCTATCCCTGAACCCTCCTACAGAGTCTCTGCTCAAACTTTTTTTGGGATCCATCAGGTGATCGAGGATACACGGAGACTGTATTACACTACCAGAGGGACCTGAGGATGAAAGTCAAGCTCAGATGCGTTCCCACCGCCATTGGGCATCATCGATTCATCAGTCACATCTACCCATACAGCCTGTCGACCATATGGAAGCACTGGCATTATGACAGCTTGAGACGGCATCCATTGGCAGCTTCTATCAGGTGAGGCCGAAAGAGATGTAGCCTGTGAATTTCGGCCTCGTCTGATGGAACCTGCCAATGGATGCTGTTGGTCTGTCATGATACCAGTGCTTCAACATGCACATTTACTATTAGGACACTGTTTTGAATGATATCGCATCGATCTAGGTACACCTTCCGATCAAAAGGGGCAGTTTCAACAATTTACGATGACATTGATACTTCTGGTGGGATATGCTTGAACCTGGATATAGATTTGACTTTGCCAACAGTGCGATATGATGTGATTCAACTAACTACGCTACCTTTGTATACTGGTTTACTCTTGTAGTCAGTATATTCTTTGAAGTACATTGCCTCTCATTCGTCGCATATCGAAGTCTGTGACCGTCTGATTTGCAACGCTTATAGCGTTTGACGCCAATTTCTGTATCATGCCCATTATAAATGCTCCGCGGGTATTCAACATCAATATGGAGTGATATCACAGCTGTTGCAGTCACGAGAGAACACCCTCAAATAGCTGGAATGCGTATGTTTTATTGGCCCGCAAATATAGCGTTCCATGTAGTGTACAAAGAGCCGAACTTAATGATAGTTTGTGAGAGAAGAACGATCACAAGTTATCAAATATAGTGATTATCAGAAAATGGGGTCGAATTAGGTTCTTGGTGGCTCGGGTATATAGCTGCAGCGGTATCAGCCTCATTTACCCCAACACCAAGAAATGTCATCTCGTGTCTGGTTCAGTGAGCGCTGCCACTAATCTAATTCTCTAATCCTTAATTTTGCTTAACGTTTTACTCTAGTCACAGGTTAATTCTCTTCAGTCACTCACGCCAGAAAACGATTGACACTAAAGCAGGTGCCTCTACTGGATTCGGATACTATCTTACTTGTTTCGCCCTTGAGAAAGGGGATAAAGTTGTTGCCACCATGCGCAACCCGGACTCTGGTGGACAAGCGCTTCGATCCCAGTATCCGACTCACATTACAGAAGGGTTGCTCCTCATATTGAAACTCGACGTTAAGAATTCCCAGGCTATATCGCAAGCTTTTGACATTGCCCGAGAACAATATGGGCGCATTGATGTAGTATTTAACAATGCCGGCTATGTTATATTTGGAGAGCTTGAAGGGATTCCTGAAGAGAGTGCTAGAGATTTATTTGATGTATGTCTCTTGCTCTCTCTATGTGCAGGTTCGCTGAAGTTCAACTTTTATCTAGACAAACTTCTGGGGAGCAACTAATGTTACAAAAGAATCAGTTAAAGCATTCAGAGAAAACTCGCCCCCTGGAGGCCGACTCATTCAAAATTCCTCTGTCTCCACAATGGGCGGTCAACCTGGGCTGGCGTATTACGCTGCATCGTACGTATCCTCAGACCTACGCTTCTACCCCGGTAGTTAACGATAGCTACGGTTTGCAGGAAAGCCGGTGGGTTTATTCAGACCGTATGGAGTCCGAATATGTCAGAGATTGATGCTTGGTCTAGCACTTGAATTAGTCACAGAATCCCTAACGCATGAGCTTGATCCAGCATGGAACATTAAGGTACGCTTTGCCTATTTGAAAATCTTCAGCTGCCTTGACTCAACTACCCTTTGTTGAAGATGACTGACCTTCAACCCGGTCTGTTCAATACCAAAGCTATATCTGAAAGCTTGACTATGTTCCCCTCGCCCCCAGCGTACTCAGCGGCCCTTGCTGTGGGCGCGTCGAAAGCTTCACATGAGCGAGGTGATATTGCCAAAAGAGCAGCCGACCCTGCCAAAGCGGCGAAATTATTTTATCGACTCTCAACCTTGGAGAATCCTCCAGCTAAATTGCCGTTACATCCCGTATCACTCAAGGCCTGCATTGCTAAGGCTGAGAAAATACAAAAGGAGGTTGAGGAGTATAAGAGTTGGAGCGATGAAATCTTCTGAACCATAGCAGTGAAGATGGGTGTACGGTTGCAGTATTGTTTTGAGCGAAAGTATGTATATATACTAGTGTCAAAGGATGACCTGGGGAGGAACATGGTTGAATATATACATGGGACGAAAGCATGCTACAAAAGTAAATTTTACGTAGATGGTGCATCTCCAACTGAGCCCTCCGACTCTCCGACTCTCAACCTGGGCTCGGAGGGAAGTGCAGGCATGTATGCGGGCCATAACCCGCGTTTTACCCACACGATCTCGGGAGGGTCAACGTCTAAACTTCGAGCCCACGTAGGTCCCGCAGCCTTGTCTGATGTCATGTGTGTCGCATTCCTCAATGGCGGATATCATTACCAAGATAATCTGGCTGCTCTCTGCAATAAACAATAACAAGCGGTCGTTGTCTAGGTGATTTGATTAGTCGAGAAATGACAATAGACAAACAAGATGAACTTATTCTTACCAACTGAAGATGAAATTCGACGACGACGGTCTCCAGCTTTCCCCGAAACTCAAACACAGCTCACTGTGCTTTCTCTATTGTCATTATCGTATCCTTAACCGAGAAGATTTGAATCTCCCTCACGAATGGAGTCAAATCGTCATCAGTTGCCTCGTCAATAGATTGAATATACAGGATTGCGAAACCCTGGCTTGACATGACAGCATTGCAAAGCGGGAGCATCTTGGTGTCCATGACTTCCCGAGCTTTGACTAGAGCTTCCATAGCCGGTGGAGAGGGGTTGAGGTAGAAGCACATGCCAGGCAAATGTGCTGGTTGTACTCAGTAAGAATAGCAGCACGAACAGCTTGGTAAGTCACATCCGTGACGGAGGACTTAGCAGCAAGGAAAGAGGATGCGATGTTCCAGTTATTTGGAACAGATCCGAGAAGAGTCATCACACAAACTAGTGCGGGAATATTGACTCTGGCGGTTTCAAGACAGTTGTAGGTCAACTCAAGTTGGGCAATCTCTGCCGATGGATCTTTTGATCCAGAGATTGATAATCCCAGGGTCTGCTAGTACATTGCGTAGATGCCAGCCGGCCCAGTGTTACAGCCCCAGCCGTTTTATGCGTGAAAATGTATGTTTAATGCTGCTAGGTGTACATATTAGACTTGAGAACGAGTAATCAGTCACCCTGTTAGTAAAGAGATCAGTTGAGGGCATGTATGAAGACAGGGTGAACTAGGGATCAGTCGAGATTGCATCCGTGGTTCCTAGCAGGAAAACTGTACTGTTAGGGGAAATATAATCATGTTTGAGGACTTTAAAACGGAAGTCTTGAGGCTGAGTCTAGGGAGACTTTATTATGAATTATCATTGAAACTGGCTATGGGATGGCTTGAGGACTTAGCGGAGCACGGTTCCTTTAGCAGACCTTATGCTAGACTGAATCTATAACTACTACCTGTTATGATTTCAATTTCTTTTCTTATCTAATATGCCTACCTTTGCTGATGTAATTGTATCGAATATTGTTTCTCTTTTCTTATGTAATATTTCTTAATCAGCAAAGTCAAGAATCTTCTGACTCACAGTTATGAGTTGTTTTGACTTATACTGACTTGGAGGACTTATATGACCTGATATGACTCATTATGATTGGTTATGACTTGATATGACTTATTATGACTAATTACAACTGGATATGACTCTTATTAGTATTACATAAATAGATACTCACTGTAGTATATAAACCCTTCAACTCGACCATGTAGAAACAATGTTTCTACTTGGTTAGGTGGAGACTAATACTAAGCCTTTATCTAAAAAGCTCTAGAACCTATAAGTCTTAATTACTAAGCTCCCTCTCTTGCTTGTATAATTGTCTCAGTATTATCACTTTTGAAGTTGAATCTCCATTCAACCGAGAAGGCTCCTTTGATATGCTCTATCAGTAACTGCATTATCAGTAGTGACGTATCACCCCAGCTTAGCACTGAGCCAGGGTCACTATAACATTAAGTAGAAACATTCCTTCTCCATTGCTTGGAGATGAAACCGTTTGCTGCCCCATAAAACCCTAAACAAATGCTAGCGATTGTCAATTTTAGGGGTCATAATAAAAGCACAAAGCTGTCCAAAAACTATTTGTGTTATTATTACCGGGAGATTGATGGCACCTGCCAACTAGGGAAATAGTTGAGGCTGAGCCTACCAGCTAAGTGAGGTCGCGCTTATAAAATATATGGGATGGTTGTTGTACCAACTGCAGACCATAATTGAAGTCTAGCAGGTCACATAACACAACTGTAGGAGGCCTAAAGAGGCTAGAGAACCCTAGTGAATCTCAGGTTACTGGAATCGGTACTGACGAAGTCACGAAGTCCAGTACAGAGTTTGGAACGACTATAAACGGATCTAGTACTGTGAAAGGAACGATCAGAAGTCCAGAGAAAGACTATAAACTGTCTAGTACAACTTGTCTGAAAAGACTTAAATCTGCCTTTATAAAGGGAAAGGATAAATTGCCAGCGGGAGACGAGAATCAAATCTCACCAGCTGAAGAATATAAATATATATCAACTAACAAATATAACTTAGGCACCATAGACAGAATTAACGTAAAAACTAAAATTACCACAACTGAATCAGAAGTTACCAATTCAGTCAAAATCAATACACCCACATCAAAGACAATTAAAATCAAAGTGACATCATCATGGAACAACCAAACCCCATCCAATTCTTCAGCACTAATCTCCAAACAACTGTCTACTTCAGCACCGCAAAAAGTGTCTGGTACTATATCAAAGAATCAGACAGAAAGAGATATCAGTGCATTGACCAAAAGGCAGTTGAACAAGAACATCAGCTTGCCGTTATCAGACAAATTAATAGAAGTGAAGAATACCCCTCAGAAGCGGATCGAGAAATTGAGTGAAAACTTATTGGAACTAATGAACTTTATGAAGGATTTCTTCCAAATTCGGGATCAGGACTACCTGAAAATTGTTTGGCACTTGGAGAAACTCCACAACAAAGAAGCTCTAATAAAGGAAAACAACCTCAACAAATTAGCCCAACAAACACAGGAACTCAGAAAACAATACTACACACCAGAAGCCGTAGTCACTCAAGAACACCAACATCACCACAACCCCCAACACAACCTAATTCACCACCAAGAGCGCCAAATCCACCCAGACCACCAACGCCACCAAGAAGATCACCATCAGGAACACTAAGCCCACCAAGATCACCACCAAGAACACCAAGCCCACCAAGACAACCAATGGCAACAATCAAGTTCGAGAAACCCCAAGTCTACTATGGAGACCCAAAGCATTACAACACATGGATCAAAGAATGTGACATCTACTTGAATCCCTCAACATCACAGACAACAGGACAAAAATCTTTTTCATACTTGGATTACTCAAAGGATCAGCAGCAGATTGGAAACAAGACTGGTTCAAAACAAACCAAGCAAACCCAGGAACCTATGCAGATTTCAAATCAGCAATGGAACAAGCATTTTGTTACGACCTTATAGTGATTAGCTCAGGTTGCAACTTAAGGCAAAGACTTGAGAGCGATAAGGGAATATAGCGAGTTGGTAAAGCGTAAGGAAATACAGAGTATAACTACGCTACTTATAGTAGAGTCGACTACCTAATAATAGAAGTAGAAGTCAGGCTGAGTAAGTGTACCCGAGGTGTCTGACTAACGATGAGAACAAGTATACAACAATGGAAAGGTGAGCATATGGGTGTGGAGCGATGGCACATGGACCTGGGTCAGGGGATGGTAACAAGAATAGATTGTAACATCACCCTCCGTTCAGGCTTCCGATTCCGATTGAAGCAAAGTTAGATGTGTGCAAAGAGATTATTCAAGACTTTCCTCTTGGTGTCGGCCATAACCCATTGATCAGTTTTCTTGTTGAAACCAATGAAATGGGGGGGCATTGTCTCTTCCTCCTACGATGATGCGCGCGGGTAGTCCCTTGAAGGTTTTGTCTTTCCCCTTTTTCATCAGCAAGACGGTGAGGATAACATTCCAGTACACAGTTCTTTCTCCAGGGGTCTTGTATTTGCTGTTGTTGTGGGCGAACGCGTAAGTGGTGGGGAGTTTGAACTCGGTAGGGATGGTGGTGGGCGGAATGAAGCTCAGGTAGCGGAAAAGGGAGTCGGCTTCATCGGCGAACTCGGGGAAGTGGATGTTAGGGACACGGTTCAGTCCTGGGGGTTTGTTTTCCTTGTCGGAGTCTTCGTCCATGGGGTTATCTTCTTGTTTTGGGATGGGCAGGGGAGTGGGGTCAGGGACGGGTATGACCTCGGTGGGTGGGGTATTGGGTCTAGTTTCGGGTTCCAGGCAATAAAGTTTACAGATTGCGTCTGCAGCAGTTAGTTCTTCGATGGATCCAACTCGGTCCAGGATGTCGAGCATTCTGGCTGAGTGACAGGCGATAGAGTGGGCGTTGAATTCGATATGGGTATTGGTGATCTTGTTTAATTCGGAAAGGATCTTGTTGAAATGTTCTGCTATGATTCCTTCATCTCCTCCGCACAGTCTGATGGGAGAGACTACTGTTCCTGCGATGTTCTGAGCATTGTTGTTCAGTTGGATGATAGAGGCTCATATTTCTCGGAGTTGTGCCATGGCATGCAAAATTCTGAGGAGATAGCGGCGTCGGGAGAAGGTGGAGTGTCTGCGTTGGATGTATTTGGCGTGCATAGCTTCGTCGATGGGGATGGCAATGGTGCGGATGGTTGGGTTGGAGCTGGGATTCATGCTAGCTAGGAGTTCAAGCAGAGGGGCGTATTTAGCAGTGAGCGCAATGTTGGGCAGATTGGGATAAGAAAGAGAGAAGAAAACGGTCTGGTTATATATTGTTCCTTCCTCCCTATTAGGCAACTTCTACTGTTGCTGGTTGTTTTCTTCTGCCTGTGCTTCCCATCCGTCTCCCCATGTTCCATTTGCAGCCCATCCATGGGCGTTCAGGTTTATCTCCTCGGTGAGATCTTTCAACTCGTCTTCCATCATCTGTAATTTTCTGATGATCTTCCTGATCATCTGCCTCTCTTTCCTCATGACCTTCACCATGTGGTCTTTTTCTTCTTCGTTCGCTGGGTTTACTCCTTTTGGCCGATCGTAGATAAGTGGGACGTAGGTGTGGGCATAACGGTTGTCCACGTCCATTACTGCGCTGTAGATTTCAATGAGCTCTCGTTTGGCGGAGCTTCGGAACGAATCGATGATGAGGTTGTGGTATGCCTCTTGTTCGGGGGTGGTGAGGGTTTTGGCGGTGTTTTGGGTGCTCATGATGTCTTCTTCGAACCAATAGACGATGCTATACCAGTGGTAGTGTGGTTGGTTTCCTTTTATATTCACAGGAGATTATTGAGTTTCCTATATTCGGATAGAAGATCCTGTGCATTCTCAAGGTCGGCTGCGGATTGCCACGTATCCTCGGAGTTGTCATAGCCTTTCCAGTGTACCAGGTATTGAGTTCCTTGGCCCTTTTTCCTATGTCCACGGATCTCCTCTACTTCGTATTCTTCCTCGTTGTTAATAATATCCAGGGGGGGTGGAGGTGGAGTTTTTTGACAGTTGAATTCAGGTTCGTTGAATTTGGTGAGAAGAGAGGAATGGAAAACATTGTGTATAGCCCAGGTTTCAGGTAATTTTAGACGGAAAGAGGTTTCTCCAATGGGTTCCAGAATTTCGAAGGGTCCGTATCGTTTGTTGTCGAATTTTCCTGAAGGACGGTTTGATCGTACGTTAGTCGCTTCCAGGAAAACCAGATCTCCTTTTGATAAGGGATATTTCTGCCGTTTCAGATTTCCGCGTTCAGTCATGGTGGAGTTGTATTCTTCTAGAGCTGCTCGTGCTTTGTTTCGGGTTTTTTCTAATTCCACGGTGAAGTTGTTGGCCAGGGGGTTATCCGAGTTAACGGTTAGGTTTCCTTTCCACGGGTGAGTACCATAAGTGAGGAAGAACGGGGTTTGCTTGGTTGCGGTGATGAGACGGAGTCGGTGTAGATATAAAAAAAATAGATAAAATAATAAAAAGGAATAACTCGAAATATAATTATCGAATTACAACCAGACTTGTGTTTTACACCGAGTCTCGAATGCGGTTCGTGGGGAGGTAAATCAAATTTAAGCTGAAATAGGTGATTCGCGAATAGGAATGTAGAAAACTTTGATGATATGGTGATTGTTGTAGTGATACTTGATAACTTGGTCGTGGTCGGCCCTCGACCCTTGATTAGACTTGAGATCTTTCGTTTAAAACCTTCGCGACGAGCGGCTAAACTCGCGACGACTGTCCTCAATACAATCGGGTCAGACAACTGTCTAGAAAGGATAGCGAGTCCTTCCTAGCGATGCCTCGACGAACTGGATAAACCCTTGACCTGCCTTCGCACTTCGAGACAGACTGCAAGAGAGGACCAGCTAGCGCGGACACTATCTCGATTCTATTAGACCAGGGAAGGTCTTCTCACGATCAAACACAAGAACTTCTCTCGGTAAGGTACCTGATTAACGCTTAATACACTGAGACGGAAAAACCACTCTCAATTTAATCGCACAGCGTTTGGGCAGAAAATTCGGTGTCGAACTTTTTCCCTAGACTGGCCCTATATACCGTACAACTCGTCCGAGACACATATGTAGAATAAATTACCAATTCATCTTTACTGCGTTGGCCGCCGCCTTCGAGGAACTCTATCCAGCCAATCTCCACTCGGGGACTCGCACCTACTTCGGCCGAATGATCCACGTTGGTCAATCCCTGTCTGCGATTGGGCGTCTTGACTCTACTAGCCCTGCGCCCTAGACACTATTTCGAACAACCCTCGGACCTAATATCCCCTTAGTATTCACCTTCTAGAACAACCCTAGATACGCATAGTACGTTGGTCGACCCTCGTTCATACTATCTTTCATATGAGGCGTGTGTCTCCGCGAGAAGTCCTTCTTCCCAAGGGGCCACTCTTAGGCATCTCCCCTTTTGGTAAGTAGTAGCCGCCTATGTTCCCAACATAAGTTTCGCTCGAGAGACCGCCACTGCTAAGTCCTCGATCGTATCTCTGGTCGATACACACGCGTAGTTTTCCCTAGAAAGACGACTATGATCTCGAGACAGCCTAACTCTGCCTCAAACATGGCTATATTTCTCTCTCGGGTACACGTTTCCCCTCGAGAACCATGGAACCCTTGATTCGATCATAATATCCCTTCCTGGTTAGGTGAAACCTCTCTGAGACCTATGACACGTAAGAGTCCCGCCAATTGGTACTCTCGGGATCATGAAACACCCCATATACGCCTTCTTACATGTATCTTTACGCGTAAAACGGCTGGGGCCGTAACAGCAGCGTGGGTTTTGTCGTTATATTGGAATTCCGCAGTGGGAAGCCATTTTGCCCAGTCGTTTTGTTTGTAGTTGACGAAGTTTTGCAGGTAGGATTCGACTTCTTGGTTAATTCTTTCCATTTGACTGTCGGTTTGGGGGTGGTAGGTGGTAGACAGGTTTCTTTTGATTCCTAGGGTGGAGCATAATTCTTTCATGAATTTGGAGGCAAACTGGGGGCCTCTGTCGCTAATGATGTGCTTGGGTATTCCGTGTATGCGCCAGATGTCTTTCTTGTAAATTTCAGCTAGTTGTCTTGACGTGAGAGAGGTTTTGGTGGGGATGAGGTGGATCATTTTGGAGAAGCGGTCGACAACTACGAGTATGGCGTCGTGGTCCTCGGATTTGGGTAGAGGGCTGATCATGTCTATGGATATTTCTTGCCATGGTGTTTTGGGGACAGGTAGGGGTTTGAGGGGTGTGTGACCGGGTTGTTGGTTGATCTTGTTTTTCTGGCATTCGGTACATCCTTTCACAAATCTTTTGATGTCCATTTTGATCGTGGGCCACCAGAAGGTTCGTTTCACAAGTTCAAGCATGCGGTAGGGCCCGGGGTGTCCGATATCAGGTGGGTCGTGGTGGTCCGAAAGTATGGATTCTCGAAGTTCGATTTCGTCTGGTACATAGATTTTTCCATTTCGGTAGGTTATGCTGTTCTCTTCCCAGAATTGGTCAGGTCTCTTGTTCTTTTCTTGAACGACACGGTTTTCTTGACACTTGGAGTTACTAATTTGTTTCAGGATGTCGGGGTTCATGGAGATTGAGAAATTTCGATTTAGGAGCATGATGGTTTCTAGTGAGGTGGGAATTTCGGATAGGGTTTGTAGGATAATGTGGTCTTTGAACATCTCGATTTGGGTTTCTTCTTCGGGGTTTTCGTGTCGGAAGAGTCTGGATAGGATGTCGGCCTTGACATTAGTTTTGCCGGGAATGTGTCGGAGTAAGTAGTTGTATTCTTGAAGCATGAGATACCATCAGGCTTGGTGGATGTTCAGCTTTTGTGGTTCACGGAAGTATTTGAGATTTTCGTGGTCGGTCCAGATTTTGAATTGATGTTTGGCGTCTAGCAGGTAGTGTCTTCAGTTCTTGATTGCTTTGACTATGGCAAGAAGTTCTCTGTCATAGATCTCGTAGTTCTTTTCTGCGTCGGTGAGGGCCTTGGACATGAAGGCAACTGGGTGCCATTTTCCTTCTTGTTCTTGGGATAGGACTGCTCCGATTCCTACGTTGGATGCATCGGTTTCGAGTCTGAACTTTCCTTTGTTGTCTGGTAGGGCTAAGACGGGTTCATTGGTGATGGCGGTCTTGATAGCTTCGAAGGTGTTTTGTTCCTCAGTGGTCCATTTCCAAGGTTTTGGAGTTTTACCTCCCTTCAAGGCATTGAGCGGCGCAGCGAGAGTGCTAAAGTCCTGAATAAATCGCCGGTAGAAGTTCGCGAAACCGATAAACCATTCGATGTCTTTTATGCAGGTCGGAGTTTTCCAGTTTCAAACTGATTCGACCTTTTCGGCTTCCATGCTTGCTTGGCTGTTGCCTATGACCATTCCCAGCATTGAGATCTTAGTTGCATTAAATTCACATTTGGTTCGTTTGAAGCATAGGTTGTTCTCGTCCGCTATTTTTAGGAATCGTAATGTTCGTTCTTCCAGTTCGGGGAGTGAGTCGGCAGGAATGGCGAAATCGTCTATGTAGTTGACTAGTGAACCGTCTTGGATCATTTCTCTGAAGATGGTGGTCATCCAGTGCGAAAAGGTGGCTGGCGAGTTGCACATTCCGAAGAACATGACCGTCGGCTCGAAGAGTCCTCGATTAGTGAGGATGGCGCCTTTCCATTCGTCTCCTTCTTTGATCCGTACATTGTTGTAACCCCAAATGATGTCGAGCTTGTTGAAATATTTGGCGTGCTTCAATTTCCCGATGACTTCGCTGATTAGTGGTAAGGGGGTCTTGTCTTTTATGGTAACCATGTTAAGTTTGCGATAGTCCTGGCACAACCTCAGTGATCCGTCCTTCTTGGGTACAAAGAAACATGGGGCGGTGTAGGGGCTTTTGGATGGTCGGATACGTTTGGTGGCGAGGTTTTCGTCCAGGAATTTGTTGAGTTCGATTTCTTCTTTTGGAGTCATTTCGTAAACCTTTGCGTCGATTTCGTTAGGGGTGTCCGGTAGTAAGTTGACCTCGTGATCCCATTGGGTTCGTTCCGGTAATTTGTCGAAGTTCTTTTTATTAAAAAGGTGGGTGTAAGATCTCATGTATTCTGGTAGGTCGAGGGGATTAGTCGGGTCGTGTTCTTTTTCTTCTTTGAAGTCTTCCCATTTGGTCTGGAGGCGTCGTAGGTGTTCTGGGAGTGAGAAGTTGGTGTGTTTGATCGAACACTCGGGTGGGCATCTTGAGAAGGTTACAGTTCCTCGGTTCCAGTCGATTTCCGGGTTGTGTTTGGTTAGCCAGTCGTGTCTGATAAAGATGTCTGCTGAGTCCAGTTTGGCTACTACTGCATCAATGGTCTCTTGGTGTCCTTCAATGTTTAGGTTCAGGTTGACGAATTTGGTGATGGGTTCTTTTCCACTTGGGGTTCCGTTGGCGTTGGTTGCCAGAATGGGGCAGTCGAGTTTGTGGGTGGGAATCTTTTGTTTATGGACAGTTCGTTTGTCGATGCAGGTGTGGGTGCATCCAGAGTTGAGCATGGTTTTAGCTTGGAATGTTTCTCCATTTGGTTTGGTGATTTCAGGTTTAAGTATTAGCTCCTGCACTCCTAGTCGTTTCTGAGGGCAAACATATCGATTTCTCATATGGCTAGATACATTGGTTCGCGAGTTCGTGCCTACTCCGAACCTTTGGGAAAATCCTGTTGGGTTTCTTTGGCAGTTCCTTCTTCTCCAGTGGTGATGGCGTGGATCTTGGTTTGTTTCTTGGGGCTTCGGCAGAGTTTGGTGATGTGGCCCTGTTTGCCACAATTATAGCATTCAATGTTGGATCTGAAACCTTGGTTTCGACATTCCTTCTTTATGTGGCCGAATTTGCCGCATTTGAGGCATTTGGGTTTGCCGTTGGCGTCCCATTCCAATTTCCTGGCTCCAATTTCCAGGCTCCAATTTCCATGGGTTGTCCGCTTCCTCCGTAAGTGACTCCGGTAGCAGTGCGGTGGTCATTTCGTCATCTTTCAGTGTCTTCCCATCCTCTCCCAACAGATCCGATGGCAGCGACCCATCCTTTGAGGGAGGTGGGAATGGCATTCGGGGGGTAGCCCAAGATGGTGTGGATTACATCTGATCTGGTGTGTTGTTTCAGGAGGTAGAGCGCATGGTCTTCGCTGGATCGGGATTGACTGACAAGGAAGTCATTGGTATGGAGGTTTCCTTGTTTGAAGGATTCGATCTTGTCTTTAGCGATCTGCTGTTCGTTTCCGGGTGAGAAGGTGTCTACGATTTCTTCGGCAAAAACTTTCCAGTCTGCAGTATCATCTCCTTTGATGATCTTATCTTCCCATTTCTTGGCGAACCATCCTGGGATTTCTCCTCTCAGGCGGTTGGTGACAAGGAGTATCTTTGAATCTGCGTCTTTGTATTTGCTAAATTTGAGGAAAATTTCCATTCCTCTCCACCAGTCGTTAAACTTGTTCCTATCTCCATGGAAAAATCCTGGTTCCATGACATCTTTGTGGTTGATTGCATTGGTAGATTTGGTCTCGGTGTTGTTGGTCGCCATTTCTCTCAGTTCTAGTTCTTCGAGTTCTTTCGCTAGTTGGTTTAGGTCTTCGTTGAGTGGTGTGTTCTTCGGTATTTGTTCTGGGTCTGGTTCTTCCGGTTCCTGTTCGTCATTTTCGGATGGGGGTTCTGTTTCTTGGTCTTCCTCGTGTCTGAGGGCTTCAAATCTGTTCCCGTTTCGGTGTCCTTCAAAGAAAACTGTTTCAAAGTCGATTCCGAATAGTTCTGTGTCATCTGTGCTCATATACTGAGCTTGTCGCGGTTTCCTGCCTCAATGACTAGAGGTCTTTCTGCAAGGTGAGCTTTATGACGCTTTACCAAATGTTATGACCTTATAGCGATTAGCTCAGGTTGCAACTTAAGGCAAAGACTTGAGAGCGATAAGGGAATATAGCGAGTTGGTAAAGCGTAAGGAAATACAGAGTATAACTATGCTACTTATAGTAGAGTTGACTACCTAATAATAGAAGTAGAAGTCGGGCTGAGTAAGTGTACCCGAGGTGTCTGACTAACGATGAGAACAAGTATACAACAATGGAAAGGTGAGCATATGGGTGTGGAGCGATGGCACATGGACCTGGGTCAGGGGATGGTAACAAGAATAGATCGTAACACGTTTGCCCCTATCCAGAGAAAACAAGACCTCAAAAGGCAACTCAAAGCCATCAGACAGACACATGGAATGGACATCCAATCATACAACAACAAATTCTCAGTCCTCAAGAGCCAATCTGGAATTACAGATGACACCGTCCTCTGCTCGTACTATGCAGCAGGATTACAAGATTCAATCAGAGAAGAAGTACTCAGGCAACAACCACAAGATTTACAAGCATGGAAAACCGCTGCCAGAGCTGCCAAAGACATTGAGATCATCAAAAACAGATACAGAAAGCAACCTAAGCTACCAAACAACTACAAGTCATCAAGGAACCACAGCAAAATCAAACATAAGTGACAGAACCCAAGATATGCTCTGTACAATCACAATCCAGTCAGACAAAGAAGCGAATGGGACATGGATGTTGACACACTCACCTATGCAATCAATGAGCTCGATATCCACACAGATGACAATGAAACCTCAGGATCCAAAGAATCCTACAGTGACAGTGAAGAAGAAGATTACAAAGATGAATAAGCCAACCATATCAGACAAAGAAGTAGATGAAGATATAGATGACATCCTAGATGAATTTTCACATGAATATGCTGAAAATTTTTAATTACCTCTGAAGATCAAATCAATCAAATTGATCTTCAGAAGTCACCAGGACAAACACTTCTAGTCCCAACAAAACTACACACCAAAAATAATTCACATGACATTGAAGCTCTACTAGATTCAGGAGCTAGCAGAAACTTTGTCGATCATCAATTAGTCGACAAATATCATCTCCAAAAATATCCACTAAAAGAAGTGCAATATACATTAAATGCAGATGGATCATGAAACTCTGTGGGAAAATGCTCTCATTATGTTAAAATGAAAATCACAATCAATAACAAGACAATGATGATCAAACCAAGAATAGTTTCTCTTGGCAAACATAAACTATTTTTGGGAATTACGTGGTTAAAGAAATTCAACCCAGATATTGATTGGCAGGCACCATCATTATCGTGGAGAGATGAAAATTATATTCCAATACCATTAAAACATGCTCTCGAAATCAATTCTATAAATAAAATCTATCAAGAAATCAACTACAAAACAAATGCATCACAACAATTAGCAAAGAATGCTAATCTTAAAAAGGAATCCGACCCACTCAAAGTCATACCTAGAAGATATCATAGATTTCTCAAAGTATTTGACAAACGAAAATCAGAAAGATTACCCCCACAACGAGAATGGGATCACAAAATTGATCTTATACCAGAATTTAAACCAAAACGCATGCCAATATATGCTCTAACACCTAAAGAAGAAAAAGAATTGGGCAAGTTTATAGAAGAAAATCTATGAAAGGGATATATCCGCCCTTCAGAATCGCCAATGGCATCATCATTCTTCTTTGTAGGAAAGAAGAGTGGAGACTTATGCCCATGCCAAGATTACCGATATCTAAATCAGAACACTATCAAGAATGCTTACCCAATTCCTAACATTTCGAGCATAATGAACAAATTAAAAGGATCAAAATATTTTACCAAGCTAGACATCAGACTTAGATACAACAATGTGAGAATATGTCAAGGAGATGAATGGAAAGCTGCCTTCAGAACACCGCAAGGGTTCTATGAACCCACAGTTATGTTCTTTGGAATGACCAATTCACCAGCAACATTCCAGTCCATGATGAACTCCATATATAAGGACCTCATTGACTCAGGAGGAGTCATAATCTACATGGGCAACATATTGATTCATGCTGATTCAAAGCAACAATTACATGAATTGACTCTACTAGTTCTAAAAATACTCCAAAGAAACAAACTCTATCTAAAGACAGAAAAATGTGAATTTGAGAAAGATTGACTAGAATATCTCAGAGTTGTCATAACTCATGACTCAATTGAGATGGAATCAACCAAACTTAATGGAATTTCTGACTGGCCTACTCCAAAAACAGTCAAGAATGTCAGACAATTCTTAGCATTCTGCAATTTTTATCACAAATTCATCAAGAATTATGCTCATATTGCACAACCTCTATACCAATTAACCAAGAAAACCACAAAATTCGAATGGAATTCAAATGCACAAACAGCATTTGAAAACCTGAAATTACAATTCCTTGAACAACCAATACTCCAAATAGCTGATCAAAATAAACCATTCGAGATCGAATGTGACTCATCAGCATATGCAACCAGAGCAGTACTACTCCAAAGGGACACCAATGAAGATAAACATCCAGTTGCCTATTTCAGCCAAGCATTAAACACAGCTGAAAGAAACTATCATGTTTCAGACCAAGAATTCCTAGCAATCATCAGAGCACTAAAGGAATGGAGACACTACTTAGAAGGATCAAACCATCCAGTCACCATTTGGTCAGATCACGAAAATCTTACTAAATGGAGAGAACCACAACAATTGAATCGCTGCCAAGCCCAATGGACATTATATATGACTCGATTCAACTATGTCATAAAACACTTAGCAGGAACCAAAAATAAATTGGCTGATGCACTCAGCAGAAGACCAGACCTAGTTCCAGAAGGGAAAGACAACAAAAATGTCCACACTTTACCTCCCAAGAACTTCATTAACTTCTTGACAGAAGAATTAATGACTCAAATTAACAATGACAAATCTCTAGTCACATTATCTGACAGATATACCAAAAATGAGGAAGACAATTTCTACAAATACCAAGGAAGAATAGTTATTCCAGACAACCCGATAATTAAGAAGCAAATCTTAATAAATGCACATGACCATGAGTCATCAGGACACCCAGGAATAACAGAAACCTTGAGAAAACTCACTAAAGAAGTATACTGGCCAGGAATGGGAACTTACAACCAAAACTATGTCAAAGGTTGCCCCATTTGTCAACAGTACAAAATTAACCAACATCCTACCAAACCACCCATGCAACCTATTTCGGGACCAGGATCAACTAAACCCTTTACACAAATATCCATGGATCTCATCATGGATCTACCACCAGCTGGATCATATGATTCAATACTGTCCATAGTGGACCATGGACTTATGAAAGGGATAATCCTTACAGCTACTTGAAAAACAGCTACAGCTGATAATATAGCTGAAATTCTTATTGAGAAAGTGTTTTCTAAATATGGCACCCCCCAAAAGATTATTTCGGACAGAGACCCTTGTTTTGCAGCCAAATCAATGCAGAAACTTTATGAAAAACTAAATCCACAAACAGATGGAATGACAGAATGGTACAATCAGGAAATTGAATTCTATCTCACAGTTTACACTTCCAAAAATCCAAATAACTGGAAAAGAGCCTTACCTATGATAGAATTCATACACAACACTAAACCACATTCAGGAAGAACACACACACCCTATGAATTAATCATGGGATACAACCCTAAAGCATTTATATCTCACAAAGAGTCAAACTCACCAGCAATTGAGGAAAAGACACTATTCTTAGAACAGACTCGACAAGCAGCATTGAAAGCACATGAACGCACATGACTCATTATGAGTAACCACAAAAATAAACCATGGAATCCATTCAAAGAAGGAGACAAAGTATGGCTAGATAATCGAAATCTACCCATGCCATATGAGTCAAAGAAACTCAATCAACGGTGAGAAGGTCCCTTCACCATAACAAGAAAGATTTCTCCCGTAGTCTACAAATTAAAACTCCCAGACAGATGGAAAATTCATAACAAATTTCACGTGTCATTGCTAACACCAGTCACAGAGAATGACATTTATGGGAAACATAATCTAGAACCCCCACCAATACTAGTGTCAGGAGAAGAAGAATATGAAGTAGAAGCTATTATTAATCATCGAGTCAGAAGAAAGCGTGGAGTCAACAATTGACTCAGAATGACTACAGAATACCTAGTCAGATGGAAAGGCTATGGTCCAACTGAGGATTCTTGGGAAATTGAAAATGACTTGGAAAATGCAAAAGAGGCACTTAAAGAGTATAAAAGAACCAGAAACTTACCAGCAACAGACATCAGTCAATGACCAACTCAACCAACTCAACTACCTCAAACTCTACACATCAGGAAAACGTTTCAGTCCTTAGTATGACTTAGGACAGATTGACTTAATCATGCCTTATTCAACATTGCATAAGGTGCTTAAGGTACATTAAGTACATGTTTAAGGAAAAAACAAATTTTATAAGTTTGTTGTTCTTCTACATTGTCCTAAGACACATCATAAAGCATTAAGTCATTTCATATGGTCACTAAGTAAGAATCATATACAGTATTTGGTAGCATAAGTAGCTTTCATGACAATAAGTTGGACTATCTTAGAATAAGTCACAGTAAATGTCATAAGTAGAACCATCTTGGAATAAGTAATACTAAATATCATAAGTAGAACCACTGTCTTAGAATAAGTAACAGTAAATGTCATAAGTAACACCAAATATCATAAGTAGAACCACTGTCTTGGGATAAGTAACAGTAATTGTCATAAGTATCTCTATTAGAATTGTGCTAAACATTATGAAAGTCTAAATTATCTGAAAGACTGCTGTTAGCTTTTGAAAGTGTGGGCAATTATACACTTACCAATATCATTGTGCAATCTCAAATGCATGATGATCAATATATTTGTTGACATAAAATGTCCAAAAATTGTCAAGTGATGTCATGGATGAGGATCCTCGGGGAACTGTGAAGTCATCTTCAAAGTATGGGAGAAGATGAGCTGCTCGGTAAATTGAAGACAGAGGAATAATATGAAAGTCAGGATGAGCACCACAAAAACAAGGGTGGACCATCCACATTCCTGTGTCTTCATCAGGATGTGTCTTGATATAACGATACTTACGAACAAGAGCACACACATGCTCTTTGTCCTGGAAACTAAATGAAAAAAAACAATGAACACGAGCAATACTCAGTCCACTGCTAATTGTGTTAGCACCAGGGTGATCTCTGATGAACACAGTGTCAAAGCGCCTAGGTCCCCCACGCCAGGAATCAACAGCCTGAATCCGCTCTGCTTTCACACCATTGGGGGATCTAACATCACTTGGTGCATAAAAGTGAGCGACTGCGGATGGAAAGGTTGTGACTAGAAGAGACATGCACTGGTCAAATGTGATATCATCATCACAATTACACAGATACAAATGGAGGAGCTGGTCAAACTTTTCATGTGAAAAGTTAGTAGCAATTGATGCAAAAGGTACTTTGTTTGCTAGAGTATATATTAGAGATAATATATTGATTCTAGTATTGAGGAGACACATACCGGTTGTCCTCCTTGCAGGAGCAACTCTATTCCTCCCTTTCTGTATTCCAACAGGTGTCTCATTATTCTCTTCATCATCACTATCACCCTCTCTACTGCTACCAAGTGACAGAGTATTATCCTTTGGCTGGCCAAGATCTGGTATATAACAAGTGTGAGTGTTATAGAAAAAGTATATTCATTAAATAGAACATACTTTGTAGAGATGTATCAAGCATACCAAGTTTCTCAAAATGAATCCGGGCTGCAGCTAGAGCACTAGACCGCCGATTTACTTGGAGGATCTGATCAAGTGCTTTATGCTGGTTAGACCTTCGGTATGGATCTTTGACAGCTTCAATATGCATTGATTCAGTAATAGAGGAGCAGAGCCCATTAGGAGCACCAAATGCTCGGATAAGAAAAAGATAATGGTCCATAGCATGTTGACGAGGGGGTGTAGAGTTATCTGGTCGAATACCAGATGTGACAAAAATATCACGATACTTTTGGAAGCGGCTATGTGCATCTTGAAGATCCTTGAGATCATCTGAGTCAATTATTTTGCGACGAACGATATAAGTGAACTCAATAAATGCACAAAATGTACGGATGATTTCCATTGGAACATAACCAGCAAGAGCTGCCAGGTATATCTATAAGTATATGAATCAGAAAGACTCCAGGCTAAGCCGGAGAAATATACAAACCTTCATTAAGGCCTTCGAATCATTTCCAGTCCACTGGTTGAATTCACGGCCAGTAGGGAAATTTTGAAGACCTGTGAAAGGTGGTGCAATCGAGATACTAGTGCCATGTCACTCACAATAGAAAAGTATAGTATCAAAATGGCTACTTACCGGTGGTCTATATCATCAAGAATTTCTTTTGCTTTTCGAGGTGAATCAGCATGAGCATGTATATATTTCTCTGTCCAGTCAATCAGGTGATCTTTAAAAGTTCCTTTTATGAGCTGATGAAGGATATCCGGTGACAAATTTTCATAGATAGAAGCCCGAGGGAAATATTCTGTAAAGGGCTAGTGAAATGAGATATAAATGTGGTAAAAAAAGAGGAACATGTGCTTACAATAACGTCTCCAATGAGTCCATACTCTTCCCAGAGTACCCCAAGCTCGAAATGCTTCACAAGTGCAACTGTATGTTCTACAGTACGGGGGATGGTGGGCTCGCCTGGAGGTACACAAAGGCCAAGTGATGGTAGTGCGAGACATCTATTACTTATCTGAGTATATAGATAGATGTAATCGAATAAATGCACACTTACCTGGTGCACCAGTTTTGTACAACGCAAGCTAGTGCACACTGCTCGGGATAGTCTGCAATGTAGGGCCCTAAGCTGAAAATCGCCCTCCGAAAATGCCCATCCCCACATTTCACCACCCGTGGTCTTGTCATAGCTGGTTTAAGACTTGAGAGGATATGTTGAAGTGATGAATGAAGCAGCTGGCGTTTGAACTTTCGAAATGCAGTCGTGTTTCTGTATTGTGCCTCGGCTAATAGTGTACTCGTCATTTGAAAGTTAAATGAAATTGGATATGGCTTACTCTTAACATCGTGAAGGAAACCTATGAGTACAATTCCACCACGTCGAGTACGACGGGTGTTATTATGGATGTTCCCAATAGATAGATAGAGTGGCCAATATGAATTATCACCAGAGCCTACTGAAACTGTCGTCTTATCACTTCCGAGTATTATCGGAACAAACATTACATCATGAGTACGAGGATCCTGGCTAATCTCATCCTAGAAGAGTATTATGTTAGAGTTAAGAGTGAATCATAGAGACAGAAAGGCTTACCGCTTGTCTCCATGCCCAGTCACCAGACATAAAATGTTGGAAGCGATGCTTAGAATCAAAGTATTCATGATAGGGCGAATAATCAAACTCTCCTTCGAAGTCGGGGTTCTTTATGAGTGTTTCTACAACGGCAAGAGGATCACGGTAGTGGATTGGGTACTCTGCCTCCATCCAAGCTGGGCGCAGTTCCGGTTCAGGTTCTGGTACGTCGAGTCCACCCGTATATGTGATAGTGGCAGACTGCCATGATACCTCACCATACGGGATTGCATCAATAGTGGCATAGAGATGTTTGTGGTTGGTGAATGGTGAACTCCCGTCTCTACCAGCCCAAAGGCGCATGAGCTCATTGATTTTTCCAGCCGACATCTCCTCGCTCGAATACAGGAATTCAGCAGTCTCGAACTGATGCCTATTTTCGAATGGAAACCAGTCTGTGTCTTGATGATCGATAGGCTGTGTTGGGGGTACACCAAGAGGGAGTAAACGTCCACCTGCATCACAAGGTGCACCTATGTTCCAGTGTAAGTTGAAGTTGTGTACCACGTAGCTATAAAAGATCATTACTCACCCGTTAGAAATGGATGATGAACACGCCTCAAGCGGGGTCCATCGTCTACTTCCGGGGTGTCTGATGACGTGGCTACGACCTGAGAAGTTTCTGAGGGCGGATGACGGTTGTAGTCTTGTTTCAATTCAATAAAAACGATAACAAAATGTTACAATAGGACGTACGTTCGTTAAAATTCTCATCAAGACCTGCGCTGGATGATATCTCGGGTTGGCCATGATAGCTTGGACGAGCTTGGGGATCTAGAACTAAAGGAGTGGCAGGAGAAAACGCTCCTGCTACAGATGGCTGCTGAGACCGTTGAGTCCCAGCTGACGAGGCGGCTGGTATCGTGTTTCGTGTAGACAAGGGCGTTTGAAGGCTTTGATGCTCCGACATAGTATCTTCGGCTCCAGGTTTCAGCCCCGCAAAATTCAATCTACTGACAGCATCAGAGTCTGTGCCGGAACCGTCGCTATGAGCCTTAGGGTATGATTTGGTTATAATGTTGATGGACATGATGAGGCAAATGATTTCTTACCGACATTGCATAGTCGTTGTCCAAAACCTCACCGCCAAGCGCCACATTACAATCTGAGAAAGAAAAAAAATATCATCAGCCATGCTGGTAGCGTTATTAGAACTATTTAACCGTGGCATACCCGATCCAAGTTCCGGTGACGGGTTGGGGTTCTGAGTCGTGCGGGTGGTGTGCTTGTGTATAATATGTTATTTGAGACCTCGCTTGCTCTTGACCCACTTTTTGCAATCAGCGAAAGGGCAGGAGATCGAAAAAGGCTCGGGCTCATCATTCGAGGTCATGGTTGTGGGCATGGAGGACACGGAGGCAGTAGGAGCCGGTACCTAATGAGGAATAGATCAAATAATCACTACCAGTTTCAGCCTGAGTATCCTGCCAGTGTGACTTACTGAATTATGTGTAAGGTACGTACCCCAAGGCCCTGCCAATATTGGCAGCAAAGAGTTTGAACTTTGACATAACACGGCCACAGGTTCATTCTTACCACCATTACAGCTACCCCCACAACGTTGTCTTTGAATCTAGCATATACGTCTGCTCAAGTAACATTAGTGAGTGACTTATTGAGAAACGGTTGTGCAGGTAGCTTACTATTGTATCAGAAAGAATGCCGATGACAACTCGTGAGGCGAACAAAACCAAGCGACCGGCGCTTGTGCTCCTTCAGGCGATGTCACCAAAGAAGACGAGGCGTAAAGGGAAGACGCGAAAAGGGAAAGAGATGCCCTCTGAGGAAGGTATCGTGCAAGTATCTGAAATTGAAGTAAGGCAGGCAAAACTACACAGCGACGCGTCCAGTGCAACCCCAGTAGGGACTACGCGCGCCGCCAGTAGAGCTGGAGCCAAACAAGGAGACAATGGCACCCATCAAGGTGCCTTGAAGTCGCGAAAGAGGCCGGGAAAGGTTTCTGTTCAAAGTATCGGCAGTGATGTAAACAAAGGTACGGCTCTTCACATTGTAGTAAAGAGCATACCTGTTGATCGTGAGCTTGCATTGTACCAGGTGGTGACCTCAATACCGATGATGACTCTGATGGAGAACATCAAGTAGAACCGACAGAAAGTCCGGTGAATCGCCATCGTGATGTTGAAGCTACTACGCCAGGCAGAAAAAAATCCAGAGCCCCACGCACAACTTTGAAGGTTCGGAAAGCTATTGAAGCCAAGAAATTAGAGCGAGCGGCTGCAAGTGACACCCCACTGGTCACGGTAGTCAAAGGCTCGGACAATGCAGCGCCAGCAAAAACGATATCTAATAACGGCAACCGTCAACACATGGACTTGGTGACAAAACGAGCACATACTTATGACCCCACGGTTAGTTCAAGCTATTGGACACTGTAAAAACAAATACGACATCTGACCTGACATGCCACATTGCAGGATCCTAACACTGAATCCATAAGATCACCTTCAGCAAAGCGTACGCGACGTGGCAGCCACTTACAAAGCAATATGAAAGCACGCGCGATGTCAACGATCCCTGTTCCTAAACTCAACTTGAGAAGCCAAGGACAACGTACTGAGCGCGTGATAACGGATAAAACTACGAGCAAAAAGCCTACCGCTAGTGTCAGCACGGTTGATTTTACGAAAGGAGATGTTATACCTTTCTCACCTCTTCAAGAAAAGTCGCCGGTAGATCTATTTGATGACGACATGGGGGAAAGATCATCCAATGCTGGTTTTGAACTTGAGGAAGAACACGCTGTGAATGCTGAGCATGGCGTCATGACCAAACGAGGAGCGTGTGGTAAAGGTCAAGGTACAGGGACAGGCAGTCTGAAAGGGAGAGGAGTAATGATGAACATCGAATCGACCGACGACGAGCGCGGAGACTTGAACCACCAAAGCTCGGGATCTTCGGGCTCCGAGTATAATCCAAGTGCAAGGCCTAGTAGTGTCAGTGGAATGGACCTCGAGGACGACACGATCATGGCAGTTGATAAGGGCACTGGCCTCGTAGAGATTGAAATGTCTCCTCGCGATTCGCCTGCCCTTCCTACTAAATATCGATCCACTAAGCTCAGAGCCCCATGGCCCAATGAGACGTTTGATGACTATAAAGAGCAGTGCATGGAGGGCGCTGAAAATGACTTTGTATTGTCAATGATGATCGAGCGAGAATACTATGGCGACATACTGGACTCAATGGGAGATGGGAGTCAACCACCTGACGAGGAATACTTTTCAATCCACGATAGAGACGAATACTATGAGAGCTTGAGCCCCCACGAGAAGGTAAGTACAAATACTCCTTGATCGAAGGCAATGACTTACCTTGTCCATGCCTACAGCTATCAAGGGAAAGCGTGCTATCGCCTCAAATCGCCATGGAGAAATCCTATCTCAACGCTAAGGTACAGGGAAAGAAAAGGGCAGAGGAGGGACAGGACGTCAAGGACAGAAACAGCTCGAAGGTGCGTGTTGCTGAACATGAGGCTAAGGCGGGCACGCGTATAAGTTCATCACCGCTGACTAAATGAAGTTCCCACCCAACTCTACCAACTTCCACCGCCACAAAGCCCATGGAAGGCGCGAACACTCTTCGGCTGCTGCCGCTGGCAGCGCTCGTGCTTCTGATTTGCTTGATGACAAGAGGCCCGGGGTAAAAAGTGGGGATCATTATTCAGGGTAAGTCGTGAAACAAGTTCTTCGAGACTCTATCCTTTTACTAAGCGATTCAACACGCACCCCCAATGAATCTGTAGCAACGATACAGATTCTGATGATTGGCTCAAGGAGCCCGCTTCTCCCCCCCTGGTGGTGGATCATCGCAAGGCCTCTGTCTCTAAGGCGAAAGCAAAAGGAAAGAAACGCTCTGACTTACCTACCACACAATTTACTGGCCTTGGTAGCCACAGCTTGACTGGTGAGCAAGACAATGAACGTTTTAATGCAGTAAACGACCTTGGCGGGATATCCGACCGAGATGAAGATCGAGGTGAGGAGTACCTACACGCGAAGAGCAGTCCGGTGAAGGATGGAAGGCGGCTGGATAATCAAGTAAGTAATATTCAAATTCAAAGTTTCAAATCGTCTGTTTATCAACCTCTTACTCGCAGTTCATGGTACGTATTGACGACAGCCCTAAAGCTCGACCCAGCGGTAACAAGAGTGGCACGAAGCGCCGATCGAAGAAGAGTGAAAATGCCGTTGAAACTGAATCTATCGACCAGCCCACCTCTGACTCAAAGGCCCGCGTTCGCGTCAAGAACAAGCATCTTCCAACTGAACTCACTCAACCCGTCGATGTATGGAAGACACTTGTACTGCCGACGTTCTTCAACTGGCTTGCAAGTCAAGACGACCCTTGGAATCAAAGTCAAGGCGCTATCGTTGATGCCCTGGAGACTATTTGTCGGGCTACTGTTAGGAGCAGTTATACGCTCAAGCGGGATGGTGATACGATTGGAGTCAAAAGCGCAGAATATCAACGGGCGAGTCTAACATTGATATTGCCTGGACGTTTTTTATATTTTTTTCTAGTTGGTACAAAAGATAAGCGACTGGAAATCAAAGCTCGGGTCGACCGCTATTTGGGCAATCAACAAGATTTTCGAATGTAGGCCGGAAGTATTCGGTGATTCGGATGAGAGCCGTGTTGCTTGGGCAGATTGGCATCAACTCGGATGCCGTTTCCTGTTCGCAGATGTTGACACAAGTGTGAGTCAAATAATCAAGGGATAAGTCATTGATGTGATCTCGTTTTCCAGCCTCCGAAGGGTATGTTCCAAAGCAATGCATTCTTGCACGTACTCGGTGCGCACTTCACCCTCTTTGCTACCGACAAAAAGGCCTGGGTGCCAGGACTGACCCACGACTCAATCAATCATGAGCCGTGGGGTGCAATCGCGATCGCGGCGGCAGCGGTAAGTGTCCAGACTCCTCACTTTCTCTTTCCTCTCACATATGTGCCTTGTCAGGTTGAGCGCGCCGTTGTTCTCTGGAGCGACCGTGACCTTACCGTCGAAATTATGGATCGAGCCGCAAGGTCCAGAAGTCACGCGATTGAGTTTCCAAAGAAGATGAACGCGAAAGGAATCGAGACTCAAGGTCACGCCTTGTTTGCAGAACCTAAATGGGGACCGCGTACACAATATTACCTTTGAAACATCCGAGCGAAGGTCAAGAAAGGGACATGGAACTGGGTAGAGATCCATGACCTCCTTGAGCCTCACATCAAGGCGTTACAGAAGCACGAAAAGGCGAAGCCGAAGGTCCAGAAACCTGTCAAAGATGTTGTGGAGGTTGATGACGACGACTTACTCGATGATGCCGCTGACATGACTAGTGGTAGCCTTGGTTTTCAGCCTGCCCTAGTCAAGCCCTGGATGTTGAAAGTTCGTATTTTTTTTTCTTTGAATCAACCATCATATCATTGATATGAATTCGAGTTGGCGTCTCAGCCCTCAAGTTCGCAAGCCCTACCTCCCGCACCAAATCATGATCTCGTGTAAGTTTCTTCATCGTCTCGGGCATCATCTCAGCTCTCTCAACCCCCTCCTGCATTCAGTCATACTTCGTCCTCGAAACCCGGCCCCCGCGTGAAAGGAACTCGGCCACCATCTATGAAAAGGGTATGCCTCTATTTCTTTAATATGGAAAGGTACATCCCCTGATCGTGCTCCTATTCTATGTCTGTTGTATCAACAGCCCAACCCTAGTGACATCTCAGCGTCCAATAATCCGGCTGTAGAGGTGAGTATGAGAAATATTGTGTTAATATGTTGGTACTTACATTTCAAGCTTTTACAGCATGCCCCGAGCCATCATCGTGATCGCTCGCTTGCCCTTCCCAGTAGGGAGAGGTCTTCTTGGGACCCACAAGTATCAAGGAGCGACCCAAAGGTATGATTCTCTAACTTTGACACAAATTGACGCCACTGATACAAATATGCTTAGGCTTTTGGCACCAGCGGCGAGGTAACTGTACGAACCTTTATTCAAATGTATGTATATACTAACACCAGCTTATCATCCTCCAGTCCACCAGGTGCCATATGATTTCGCAAGCTGTGTCTCAACACCGCCCGCATTCTGACCGTGGCCTGGTCTCTCATACGCAAGAAGGGGTGTCATCGGGGCATTTCCATTCGTCAGTACAAGATGCGGCTAGTATGCCCGCGAGGCATAGCAGAAAGGCCCAAGCCCTTGTTCAAGTTTCTTCAACTAAACACTACTCCTCTCAGCCAGATGCAGGCTCATCGCGACGTCGCTAATTGTTTTACCATATCTTTTACCTCTTTCATATCCTGCTCACCTCTTAATTGTTATACTGTCACCTTCAGTCTCTATGCGCCGTCTCATTCAACTTCTGCTCTGCTGGTGCTTTATACCCCTTGTTTTTTTTTTTTACAAATTTTCGATTAGTTTTGAGGCTCAAGTACTAGTGTAGGTCTGCTATCACTGCTATTGATGTGGCAGTGTAATATTATTTTATCATACCATGATCCATGCCTTATCAAAGGACTTAAGTACCTTAGGCCTGCCTTAAGGCTTGACTTATTGAGCTGTCTTTGACATCTTTATCCCTCGCCCTTGAACCAGACTTAAGTACCTTAAAAATACCTTAAGACCAACTTATTGAGCTGTCTTTGACATCCTTATCCCTCAACCTTGGTCCAGACTTAAGTACCTTAAGTACCTTAAGACTGCCTTAGACCAACTTTATGAAGTCATCTCAGACATCATTATACCCAAACTTATGCTCCAGACTTATGCTTAACAATATTAAGGCAAGCATAAGCCATGGTTAAGATTAGACCCTGGCTTATGCAACATTGCCTTATGGAAGCCTTAAACAGTTGACTAAGTCGTATAAGGCATGAATAAGGCCTAAAACATTTTCCTGATGCATCCCCTGTCATAAATGCCAAGAATTCACACTCTGAAACCCAGAGCGTCCACCAGGACATCACACCCCCTTCCGTATCAGTCCAGGATAAGACTGATCACCACAAAATTCAATTATCCCCTGAAGAGAGTGAAGTCATTCAACTTCTCTTCTCATTTGGAACCACAACCCCCGACATTCTGTCCAGTTACAGCTGCGTTCCTAACATCACTGAAGTTGTCCTCAATGTCTGGACTGCTTTTAGCACACTCATTTCTGCAAGACGTTCTTACATTCAGGCCCTTGCAAAACGGAAACCCAAATGGCTACTCTTAAAGCACATCTGTCAAAAGGGCCCTATTCTGATGCCGCTGCCAGGAGGATCAAAGAGGAAATTGGGATCCTCATTCACACATCTATGTACATCTGTAAACAAATTACAGACTGACACCAACAGACTCCTTCACGCACCCCCCAATATCAATCTGGACACCCTCAATCGGCTTCTCATCAACAAGAATCATCTACAAACATGGTACTCCCAACTTCCCACACCCTGACTTCTAATCCTCATCAAAATAATCGAGGAGCTTCTTCAACTCCCTATGGAAATCAGAGTATGGCTGGAAGTCGACACATATGATGCCAGCTCTGTAATCAATTGGGTCATAGCATGACAAATTGCTGAGGATACTTCTGCCACTACTGCAGAACTTCCCAACCTGGACACTTCACCAAGTATTGCGATCAAAACCTTAATAAGGGAATTGAATGCTGGGATATGTTCCCAGACACCTTGACAATGGTCCACTCCTCCCTCACCAGTAAACGAACCAATCCAGCCTTCCAGCATGCTAGCTGAATGGATGGCTCCATCTCAATCACCGACACCCCCACCTATTTATCACAGCCAATCAACACCTCCAACTCCGATCACCGATTGGGAGGCATATTACAACCAGGGAAATTACAACAGTCCACCATGGATTCCCTCACCAACTCCCCCTCCTCCAGAATATCCCAGACTCACGCCACCACCACAAAGCTTGGACCGACCTATAAGCCGGTCTTCCACCCTAAGCCCAACACCAGGCCGAGCACTCTGACCCTAAATATGGATGACTATCAACCACCCTTGATAGAAAATCCAGCATCCATACAAACCCATCTTCCCATCACTGCCGCAGTCCTATCAAATCTCCAAGAGATGCATTGGGACTATCTTTGGAGAACCGCAGCCTACCTTCTGTGGGAAATAATCAGACCAAGATAAAAGAGTTTACTTTGATTTCGAAACCTGGATGGAAATGGGGAAGTCAGAAGATATATGAGTGTGACAAGTGTGGAATTTTAGTAGTGGAACATCTGAGGAAGAAGCATAGTTGTGAACAGTACTCAGGAGATAACAAATATGAGGAGTCACAAGACTTTCAACATGATGAAGTAGCTGAGTACAATATCAATGGGGAAGGTAATCTCAATTTGTAAATTTAGATGTGGACATCTAGTTTACGAAAGGGATAATGTTATGATTTCAATTTCTTTTTTTATCTAATATGCCTACCTTTGCTGATGTAATTGTATCGAATATTGTTTCTCTTTTCTTATGTAATATTTCTTAATCAGCAAAGTCAAGAATCTTCTGACTCACAGTTATGAGTTGTTTTGACTTATACTGACTTGGAGGACTTATATGACCTGATATGACTCATTATGATTAGTTATGACTTGATATGACTTATTATGACTAATTACAACTGGATATGACTCTTATTAGTATTACATAAGTAGATACTCACTGTAGTATATAAACCCTTCAACTCGACCATGTAGAAACAATGTTTCTACTTGGTTAGGTGGAGACTAATACTAAGCCTTTATCTAAAAAGCTCTAGAACCTATAAGTCTTAATTACTAAGCTCCCTCTCTTGCTTGTATAATTGTCTCAGTATTATCACCTTTGAAGTTGAATCTCCATTCAACCGAGAAGGCTCCTTTGATACGCTCTATCAGTAACTGCATTATCGGTAGTGACGTATTGCCCCAGCTTAGGACCGGGCCGGGGTCACTATAACAGGCCCCCTCTCCCTTGAACTCTTAGCCGCCATTGTTGCCTTTGTATCTCTATCATTGTTGTTGTACCTTTTTTTAGTCACCTAATATGTCTTTAATATATATTATCATTTGATTGGTTATTTGAATCAGGCAGCCCGGCCGTGTCCCGGGCTCTTGGCCCCTGTCCCGGGTAATACACAAAGGCTTCCGCTGGATGCTGTGCTGCGTCCCCACCATTGCGTCCTCAGTCCGCGTCAAAAATGAGGCTTGTCTGCGTCGTCCCCACTCAAACCCGGGGAATTTTAGCTTGGCTTCCGTAAGGGCTTTCGTGCCCATAAGAGACTCTCTATAGAGGCCTAATGGGAACTACAGGCTTGTAAGTGTCAAGCAATAACGCTTCAGTGCATTACTGAGCCTCAGTACTTATAATATATTGGTGCGTGTTTGGTATTTACCCGCTCCCTTTCCTGCATCTGTCCGCATTTGTCCGCGCCCGCACACGGAATCCGCACATTTGTTGTAGCCCCCAATTGAGCTATGTGAATATGCGCTTACAACACACAAACTCATTGATCGGAGGAAATAAGATAATCGGTCATATTCTGCTTGGTGTACCAATGCCTTGTATGCACGGGGTAAATCTAAACAAGTACATTCTAACGACTCTGGGAGCTTTGCTTTTGTTGTGGTGCACTATATGCTGGAGGCGAAAAGAAAAGCAACGAATCTAGTCTATAATTAGACATATCCAAAGAAACACTCATGATCCATGATATGATGTTTACAGATAGAACAATTGATGACGGAATTGAAAACGCTACATTAGAGTCCGAAATTTCAAGGTACAATAATTCGGCTATACTAGTAAGGTAGTTTAAACATGCGGAAATGTGGAAGACAATAGAACCTCACTCCTGAAGCGTGTAGTCATTATCCTTCAGTCGCCACACTAATCCTGGTCTACACCGTCCTTCCCTCAATCGTCCCCACTTCCATCTTCAAAGTCATCTTCACCCGCTTTAGATTTCTTTTTTGACAAACCTTCTTCTGGAGCCATATTCCTATGTGAGACACTGACATATCCCGCTTCTTCCTGGCTACCGCATCTCCGTAACAAAACTCGGGAGGAGATGGGGGACGCAAATGCGGGTCTTCAAGTTTCATTATAACTTTAGACATGTGGGGAATGGAGTGTTCAGCAGAACAAACAAACATTCCATGATGCATGACTGCGGCTATGTTTTTTTGAAGGTGTGTTTGAGTATGTGGATGTGCTGCTAAATAAAGCCACATGTTACAGAAATTCTAAATAGACATGTACAAGCAAACAGTCAAATTGTCAATCAATCAACAGACCTATCGTATCATCTAGACAACATACAATAGGCAGGTAGAAGGGCCCGACGAAAGCATCCAGCGAAAATAATGAATCAAGACGATATTATAGTTAAAATCCTCCATAGGGTGCATGTTCTATCAGGCTTTCACATTAGCAAAACAATATACGAGTGTTAAGTATTCGAAGCATTCAAAACACGTAGCCATTGTTCTTCAGACACCGCGTTTATCCGCTATCCTGTTATTCCCGCAGTATCGTGCCCAAATCCTAGCCTGTAAGATCCTTCCCTTAGTCGTCTCCACTTTGATCTGCATCTTCAAAGACATCTCTACTCGCTTTCAATTTCTTTTTAGATGAACCTTCTTCTGCAGCCGTATGACTATCTGAGTCACTGACAGATCTCGCCCTCTTCGTATCTCCCTTACGACGCTTAAGAGAAGGCGGGGTACGATCATGCGGGTTTTCAAGTTCCATTATAACATTGGACATTTCCGGAATGATCGGCTCCATTTCTTTCCATATTTCCTCATAGAAGAATTGATAACTGTCAATGTTTCGTCGTTCACCTTTTTCATAGAATTCGCAAAGGCATCGATTATAACTGTCAAGGAGTTTGGGAGCGTCGCAGTCACAAAGCGCTTGGTCAGTCAGTGTTTCGAGATAATCTTCATTGGCGTGTAAGAAGAAGTCCTGTCTTGGTTCAAAGGGTAAGTTGATAGTCGTAAAGACCGATTGGAAATCATTCCATCCATTCTTGATTCGTACAACGACGATCCATACCATGATCCACCATAACGACTCCAGGTCATGCGCAAAACTGTATGTCAAAACTGAAGCGACCTTGTTCTCGGTGGAGACACGGGCTAGAGATGGCCTCATTTTAGAGATTTTTGGATAAAGAAATGATCCTTTATCAATTTCTACCGGCATGAAGTATGGGGTTCCCTATGTGGCTCAACATCAGATAGAATCAGACACAACCCAACAAAAGTCATACCGTCTTGGGATCAGTGCTTACAACCCCGTCCCTGCTCTCAAAAGACCGCGCATACTCCAGATCACTCAACTTTGCCCTGATCCCACCCTTCCCGCGCACCAAGATGATGTTACCCTCACTGATGTCTCGGTGTACCCAACGTGCCAAATAGAGAAGAGTTATTGCTGAATGTACATGAGATAGGCGTCACGCATGTTGCAAATGACAACACTCACCAACAAAGATATCTTCAAATGCTCGCACCGCATCTGACAGACTAGTTGTATGGGCAAGTGATTGACCAACTTCGGCATAGATGACACGGTAGTGCCGTTTGATATTGAAGCGACGCCCTTTGTAGTCCGGGAGAGAGGAAGCAGCTAGACGTGGTGCTGATGTGTGGGATGTATTTAATGGAGTTGGAAGTCTTTGAGTGTTACGGGAGGCATGCTTCTTACCCACCCTAGACCGCTCGAATAGAGGTGGGAGCAAATCAGGATCGGGACGAAAATCAGGTTTGGCCTTGTTGAAGCCCAGGTCCCAACCCGATAGTATCTTCATGAAATACTTCTCTGGATGCGCGAGTCCATCCCGCAGCCTGGTCTTCAGTCCGGCGGGTGCCCAATCATAATCATCCTCCTTAACCTCTGCAAGCTGTTCGAAGATTTTCTGTTGTTTCTCCATTTCTGTCAGGTCGTCTCTGTCCACCCAGCAATCCTTTAGAACGACCTCCGGCGCATTCGGCTTGGGCTCCAAATTCTTTGTATCAACCACTTCGATGACCCTCCACACGCGCGACTTTTGACCTGTGATGCACAGGGTACGAGGATTGAACAGTGGTTGTAAAGTCTTGTAGTACTTGAGACCGCCCTCTGTCTTCATTTTGTATACGGTGTGCCATGTGTCGTTCGCATATATCTGCTCAATGGATGTGTCATAACCCAGTTCCTCGTGAGTTGCATATAGGAAGGATAAGAATGCACGAATGAACTTGTCGAAATCCTGGATAGATGTCAGATAGATGCTCACAAATAAACGGGGTATGCTTACTTTGGTGAAATTAAAAGTATCAGATTTCATCGAGTATGACCGTGAAAAGTACCAGAGGGACATCTCAGTGTTTTCGATTGTAATCTTTGTGACATTAGTCACGATAATGGAGATGAAAGGAAACTAGGACGTACTCCATATACCCACTTCCTGCTAGGGTCGTCATTCATGATGTGGTTGACCGCGGACACCAATTGGTCTCGATTCTGCAGCAAATTATGAGACAAAGGTGACAAAACAGCATCTCCATCACCTACGTTATATATATTTTCACCAACATCTTTCTTGAATTCCATTGGAACTGCTATCTCCGCCGCCTTTACTGCCTTTATACTAATCTTCGATGTTTTGTGAACACCTTTGTTTTTACCGGTTGCTCGTTTCCTCCCTTTTGTCACACTTGCTGTCTCCGCTGCCTCTTTTCCAATCTCTAATTTTTTGCCAGGCTTGAGGTCAACTAGCATAGCGTCGACTTTGAAATTACAGCCCTCGATTTGTGATTCTATTGGTTGATCGGGACAAGCCCTGTAGCTGTATCCGTTATGCTTTCTGTCACGGTCAGGATTGGGGCATTCAAGTAGCGCTTGCACAATTTCTTCCAGCGACTTGAAAACCTGCTTTTTGTTTGCTCTCATTTCTCGAGGCGGCGTGGTTCCATATGATTTCCACTGTAGTGAAAGTGTGTCCTGCCATAACAATCGGCTACTGAGGTCTAATGTAAGTAGCATGGAACACATACTTTGGCCTCCGGAGCTCCAACATCTGGTACTGCACTTGGTCTTCGTCGAGCAGGGTTCTTGGTCTTTCTGCTACCAGGGACCGTTGCGGTGGAAGAGGAATCTGCAGGTATTTCTAGCAGCAGCCCCTTGTACTTCAAATGAGCGAGGGCATTTTTTACCCATCTGCTACTGGGTGTAAACGGAGCAAGCTTGTTGAGAAAGTCCTCAGCAGAGCAAGAAAGCATTTCGGGATGCATGGCTGCAGCAAGAAAGTCAGGTACGGAGCATTCAAGCATCTAGTGGCACATAGCCACTACTATCCGCTCCCAAGTGTAGGTTTGTTTTGTGCACCACCTTTGCGGTCGAACATTGACTGGTGACTTTTTGCGGCACATATCCGCCAACATTAGATCACGTGTGCATATGAGGAACCGCTACAATACTAAAGGTCCAACACATAACGCCACACAATCCAGCCCCAATCAAGTTTTCTGATGCATTCTGTGCAGTTTTATGTATTTGGTGTTTTTCAGTGGCTTGAGATTATGTAGTGGAATACCGCTGGCGCAATGGAGATACTCTCCTTTCCAGCAGAAGCGGGTACCATGTCATTCATCTTACCCGTGCGTCGGTTCAGTTTTCTGCCAGCTGTCATCCAGTCTTATGAAGACCAGTTATTGCTGTCATTCAATACTCTCAAAGGTGAAATGGTATCCTAGAGAAATATTACAATTGATCATGGTGTGACTGCTACGTATTGAAGGCGGAATCGCCATAAGCATCAAAATACAGGATTTCACATTAGCGAAAAAATATATGAGTGTTAAGTATTCAAAACATGCTTTGCTTGTAGCCATTATCTCTCAGTCACCACTGTTATCCGTCATCCTGCTGTCCCCCCCGGATCGTATCCGAATCTTAGCCTGTACTACCCTTCCCTCAGTCATCTCCATTTCCATCTTCATCCTCGAAAACATCTCTACTCGCTTTCAATTTCTTTTTAGATGAGCCTTCTCTTGTTGTCGTATGACCATCTGAGTCACTGAGAGATATCTCCCTCTTCTTATCTCCCTTACGACGCTTGGCAAGAGGTAGGGCACGATTATGCGGGTTTTCAAGTTCCAGTGTAACATCGGACATTTCTGGAATGGTCATCTCCATTGCGTTCCATATGTCTTCGTAGCAGAATTCATAACTGCGAATGTCTTGTCGGTTGGCCGTTGCATAGAAATCGCAAAGGCATCGATTATAATAATCAAGGAGTCCATGAGCGTTACAGTCACAAAGAGCTTGGTGAGTCAGTGTTTCGAGATAGTCTTGAAGATCGGTGCGTTTGAAGAGTTTCTTTCGTGGTTCTGAGGGCAGGTCAACTGTCGAAAAGACTGATCGGAAATAGATCCATCCATTCTTGATGCGTACAATAATGATCCACACCATGATCCACCATAATGATTCTAGGTCATGTGCAAAATTGTACGTCAAAACCAAAGAGACATTACTGGGCTGAGAAACCTTCTTGTTCTTCATGTTCTTGGCGAAAGTCAGAGAAGCCATGGGCAGCCTTTTTTTGATGACTTTGTCATAAAGTAATGATCCAGAATGAATTTCTACCGGCATGAAGTATAGGGTTCCCTATGTGACTCGACATCAGGTGGAATCAGACACAACCCAACAAAAGTCATACCGTCTTCGGATCAGTGCCCACAACCCCATCCCTGATCTCGAAGGTCCGCGCATACTCCAGATCACTCAACTTTGCCCTGATCCCACCCTCCCCACGCACCAAGATGATGTTACCTTCACTGATGTCTCGGTGTACCCAACGTGCCAAATAGAGAAGAGTTAATGCTGAATGTACATGAGATAGGCGCCACACATGTTGCGAATGACAACACTCACCAACAAGAATATCTTGAAATGCTCGGACCGCATCTGACAGACTAGTCGTGTGGCCGAGTGATTGACCAACTTCGGCATAAACAACACGGTAGTGTCGTTTGATATTGAAGCGACGTTGGTTGTAATGCGGGAGAGAGGAAACAGGTAGAGGTGGTGCTGATGTGTGGGATGTATTTAACGGAGTTGGAAGTCTTTGAGAGTTGTGCGAGACCTGCGTCTTACCCGCCCCAAACCACTCGACCAGAGGTGGGAGCAAATCAGGATCGGGACGAAAATCAGGTTTGGCCTTGTTGAAGCCCAGGTCCCAACCCGATAGTATCTTCATGAAATACTTCTCTGGATGTGCGAGTCCATCCCGCAGCCTGATCTTCAGTCCGTCCGGTGCCCATTTATAGTCATCCTCTTTAACCTCCGCAAGCTGTTCAAAGATTTTCTGTTGTTTCTCCATTTCTGTCAGGTCGTCTCCGTCCACCCAGCAATCCTTCAGAACGACCTCCGGCGCATCCGGTTTAGGTTTCAAATCCTTCGTGTCAACCACTTCGATGACCTTCCACACGCGCGACTTCCGACCTGTGATGCATAAGGTACGAGGATTAAATAATGGCTGTAAAGTCTTGTAGTACTTGAAACCGCTCTCCGTCTTCATTTTGTATACAGTGTGCCACGTGTCGTTCACACATATCTGCTCAATAGATGTGTCATAACCCAGTTCCTCGTGAGTTGCATATAAGAAGGACAGGAATGTGCGAATGAATTTGTCGAAATCCTGGAAAGATGTGAGATAGGTGCACATAAATGAAGAGAATGTGCATACTTTGGTGAAATTAAAAGTATCACATTTCATCGAATACGACCGTGAAAAGTACCAGAGGGACATCTCAGTGTTTTCGATTGTAATCTTTGTGACATTAGTCATGATACGGGAAACAAAAGGGAATTAGGCGCACTCCATACACCCACTTCCGTCGAAGGTCGTCGTTCATGATGTGGTTGACCGCGGACACCAACTGATTTCGATTCTGCAGCAGGAGTTATCAGACAAAAGTGACGAAACAGTATCTCCACCACCTACATGATATATATTTTCACCAACATCTTTCTTGAATTCCATTGGAACTGCTATCTCCACCGCCTTTAAACCAGTCTTCGACGCTTTGCGATCAACCTTTTTTTTACCGGCTACTCGTTTCTTGGCTTTCCTCGCACTTGCTGTCTCCCCCACCTCTGTTTCAACCTCCAATTTTTCACCGGGTTTGAGGTCAGTTAGCACAGCGTCGACTTTGAAATTACAGCCCTCAATTTGTGATTCTATTGGTTGGTCAGGACAGTCCCTGTAGCTGTATCCATTGGAATTTCTGTCGCCGTCAGGATCGGGGCACTCAAGTAGCGCTTTCACGATGTCTTCCAGTGGCTTGAAAACCTCCTTTTCGTTCGCTTTCATTTTTCGAGGTGGCTCGGTTCCATATGACTTCCATTGCAGTGAAGTTGTGTCCTGCCATAATCATCTGCTGCTGAGGTCTAGTGTAGGTAGCATGGAACACATACTTTGGCCCCCGGCGCTGCAACACCTGGTACTGCACTTGCTCTTCGTCGGGCAGAGTTCTTGGTCTTCCTGCCACCAGAGACCATTACGGTGGAAGAAGGATCCGCAGGTAGTTCTAGCAGCAGCCCCTTGTCTTTCAAATGGGCGAGGGCATTTTCGACCCACCTGCTACTGGGCGTGAACGGGGCAAGCTCGTTGAGAAAGTCCTCAGCATAACAAGAAAGCATTTCTGGACGCATGGCTTCAGCAATGTCTGGTCGAAGGTGTGTTTGCCGGGCCGAGCCACCGTCGAGCTGCGACTTTCGTGGCGTATAGCTGCAGTTCAAGTGTTAGAGAGTCACGTGTGCGTGTGTGCCTATCCACTTACTCTGTCTGCACACTCGGCACTTTGCCCTCCTCATCGCGTTCGCTATATCAAATGCGTTACAGTGGTACTCAAAAATGGAAACAGTAATTCACTGACCCTCTACTTTCATCAGCCATCATGGTCTTACCCTGAGGTTGAAAACGATCAAGAGCTAATGCCAAAGTGGGATCTGACTATTCTCAAACACCGCTTCCCTTTATATACGTGTAGAAATGTCCATCTATCCTATGAGCGCGGGGGCAGACACAAGGCCATGGGCCATCGCCATGCCATTTGAAAAATTTTTCCTTTGTCCCCCAACTTGCTCCGACAACAACCGCCTAGTGATGAGCTTCTGATTAGCCCAATATGGTGGCCCCTGGGTTTTTCTCCTTCTTCTGCCGCATTGGGTGACAGTGATGAGCATTTCTTCTCCTAGATCTGCACATAGTAACCGGCTCTGCATGTATCTATTTGTGATCAATCATATATTCCTGCAGGACTTTGACAAACCCACACTACGGTCAATAGGCCAGCAGAAATATATATAATTTTCAGGTCACTTGATTGACCTATTCCTCATCAGTTCTCTCACGAGCATCCTTGTATCAAAACCGTGTTACCAGACAGAATGATCACCACCCGATAACAGCATGAATATTTTACCCATCTACAGCTTTACCCCTGCGCAAAAAATTAACCGAGATCGATTAATTGATATTTGTTGTCATCGGTCCCTGTTTAACGGCCTCCGTGATCCACAACCATACATGAACATACTACCCCGGTACTCTCCGTCAAGATGCTCATCAGAAATTCTACCGGCATCTTCTTTTAACAGCATTTTGTATACACAAAAGACTTCTAGAAGGTATCTTCCTCATGCTTCAACGCTTCTCTCAAAGTAAACAAGACTCCACAGCCTTTCTCGACGCCACAAAGCATGTCTGTGAAAAGTCGGGGTCAATGTTCAAGGCCGTAAGAATGGGATGAGAGATCTAGGAATGATAAACTGGAATGCAATATCTGACCATTTCTAATTCAGCACCATAGTTCGGCAGTAGACAGAAAATTTGACAACATGTCGGCTAAAAAAAAGCATACGTTTATGAGCAAAATCATACCAAGGTCCGTGGGGGTGCTTCAACAATCTTCTAGAAAGAAAAGATAGAGCATGCCGAGTGTAAAGAGTTAATCTCGCCTCAGATGATGGTCCAAAGACCGAGGGTGGTTTTAACCGCGTTGTAATATCCACCTTCTCCGAGGTGTTCTGCACTCGTTTTTTTTACATCGGCAGAGACTGTAGCCGTCTCATAATCGTCAGCTGAAACTTGACCGAAAGGGGCATTTCTAGTGTGGCGTCCAGATAGCGTCTTCTCTTCAGATCACCGAAGTTAGTTGTTTCTGATTTATTCGCTTGCCCTGAGTGCCGTGCTCGCTAGTGCAAGAATACGGGGTGTCCAGAAAAACAAAAAAACAATTCCAAGCCCAATTGAGCTATGTGAACATGCGCTTACAACACACGAACTCATTGATCGGAGGAAATGAGATAATCGGTCATATTCCGCTTGATGTACCAATGCCTTGTGTGCATGGGGTAAATCTAAACAAGTACATTCTGACGACTCTCGAAGCTTTGCACCTGTCGCAGTGTGCCATATGCCGAAGGCGAAAATAAAAGTAATGAATCTAGTCTATAATTAGACATATCCAAACAAACAATCATGATCCATCATAATATGATGTTTACAGATAGAACAATTGATGACGGAATTGAAAACGCTGCATCAGAGTACGAAATTTAAAGGTACAAAAATTCGGCTATACCAGTAGGGTAGTCGAAACATGCGGAAATGTGGAAGACTATACAACCTCACTCTTGACGCGTGCAGTCATTATCCTTCACTGGTCACTGGCACATCTACACCGCTATCCCCATGCCAATCTTGGTCCGCACCGTCCTTCCCTCAACCGTCTCCACTTCCATCTTCAAAAACATCTCTACCCGCTTTAGATTTCTTTTGTGACGAACCTTCTTCTGCAGCCATATTCCTATGTGAGACACTGACATATCTCGCTCTCTTCCTGGCTACCGCATCTCCGTGACGAAACTCGGGAGGAGATGGGGGACGCAAATGCGGGTCTTCAAGTTCCCTTGTAACTTTAGACATGTGGGGAATGGAAATCTCCATGCCCTCCCATAGCTTTGTGTAGGTGACTCGATAATTGTCAACGTCTTGTCAGTTACCCGATGTTGTAGATTGATGGATACATAAATACCCCCTCGTGAATTTCTATCGGCATGAAGTATGGAGTTCCCTGTGCGACTCAACATCAGGTACAATCAGACAAAACCTAACAAAACCCATACCGTCTTCAGATCAGTGCCGACAGTTCCATTTCTAGCCTCAAAAGACCGCGCATACTCCAGATCACTCAATTTTGCCCTTACTCCACCCTCCCCGCGCACCAAGATGATGTTACCATCACTAATGTCTCGGTGCAACCAACGCGCCAAATAGAGCGCAGTTAATGCTGAATGCATATGAGATAGGACCCACATACGTTGTAAACGACGAAACTCACCAACAAATATATCTTCGAATGCTTGCACTGCATCTGACAGACTCGTCGTATGGGCAAGTGATTCACCAACCTCAGTATAAATGACACGGTAGTGTCGTTTGGTATTGAAGCGATGCTGTTTGTAATCGGGGAGAGAGAAAGCGAGTGGAGATGGTGCTGATGACTGGGATGTATTCGTTGTCATTGAGGTTGTTTCATTGCTGCGGGAGGCCTGTATGCTATCCGCTCCAGACCGCTCAACCCAAGGTGAGAGTAGATCAGGATTGAGATAACAAGGAGGTTTAGCCTTGTTGAAGCCCAGATTCCAATCCGATATGATCCTCATGAAACACTTATTTGGGTGCGCGAGTGCATCCCGAAGCTTGGTCTTGAGGCCTTCAGGTGCCCATATTCCTCTTCCTTGACCTCCGCAAGCCGTTCAAAGATTTTCTGCTGTTTCTGCATTTCTGTCAGGTCGCTTCTCGGTCCACCCAGCAATCCTTCAGTACGACCTCCGATGCATTCGGCTTGGGCTCCAAGCTCTTTGGACCAACCACTTCGACGACCTTCCACACGCGCGACTTTCGAACTGTAATGCATAGGGTGCGAAGGTTAAACAGTGGCTGTAAGGTCTTGTAGTACTTGAGACCGCTCTTCGCTTGCATTTTGTATACAGTGTGCCACGTGTCGTTCACATATATCTGCTCAATGGATGTGTCATAAACCAGCTCCTCATGAGTTGCGTAATGGAAGGACAGGAATGTGCGAATGAATTTGTCGAAATCCTGGAGAGATGTGAGATAGGCGCACACAAATAAAAAGGACACTTACTTTGATGAAATTGAAAGGTTCGGATTTCATCGAGTATGACCACGAAAAATACCAGAGGGACATGTCAGTATCCTCGATCGTAATCTTTACTACATTAGCGATGACACAGGGAAATAAATGGGAACTAGACATACTCCATACACCCACTTCCGGCGAGGGTCCTCGTTCATGATGTGGTTCGCTGTAGACAGCAATTGGTTTCCATTCTGCAGCAAATGAGATGAAAGTGACGAAATAGCATTCCCATCACCCACATCATATATATATTGACTAGTTCCGTATTTCTTGAATTCCATCGGAACTGCTATCTTCGCCACCTTCAAACCCACGTTCGACTTTTTGCCATCATCTTGTATATCTTCCTCCGTTTCTTCTTCCTCGGCTTCCATCGCATCTTCTGTCTCCGCAGCCTCTAAATCAATCTTCAGAATCTCGCCAGGCTCGAGGTCAGCCAACACAGCGTCGACCTTGCAATTACAACCGTCAATTAGCGATTCTATTGACTGATCGGGACAATACTTGTAGCGGTATCCGTTGTGCTTTCTAATGTTGCGCGGATCGGGACACCCGGGTAGCGATTCCACGATTTTCTCTAGTGGTTCGAAAATCTTCTTTTTGGTCGCTTTCATTTTTTGAGGTGGCCTGTTGCCGTATGCCTCCCATTGCAGTGAAGTCAAGCTTCTGAGAACTGATGTATGTAGCAAGAGGCACATGCATTGGCGTCGACTTTAGCCTCCGGGGCTCCAACGCCTGGTACTGCACTTGCTCTTGCCCAAGCAGGAGTCTTCGTTTTTCTGTACCTGGGAACTGTTGCGGCGGAAGGTCTTGCAGATGTTTCCAGCAGGCCCTCTTTCTGCAAATGGGTGAGGGCACTCGCAACCCATCTACTATCGGGTGTGACTGGAGCAAGGTGTTCGAGAAAGTGTTCAGCCGAACAAACAAGCGTTGCATGACGCATGACTGCGGCTATGTTTTTGGAAGGTGTGTTTCGTGGTGTGTTTGAGTATGTGGGTGTGCTGCTAAATAAAGCAACGCGTTACAGAAAGTCTAAATAGACACATCCAAGCAAACAGTCAAATTGTCAATTAATCAACAGGCCTAGCGTATCATCTAGACAACATACAATAGGCAGGTAGAAGGGCCCGACGAAAGCATCCAGCGAAAGTAATGAATCAAGACCATATTACAGTTGAAATCCTCCATAGAGTGCGTCGTTCTATGACTTTTTCGACCCCTTCGCCTTTGTCGTGCCCGCAGCCTTCTTCTTCTTCGACGCTTGAATAAGTTTGTCGCCTGATATGTCATCAGCTGCCTCCTTCGGCTTGGCATCTTCCTCATCATCATCTGGAATATCATCGATCTGAAGGTGCAGGTCAGTACTGATGACGCCATGTAATTCATCATATAAACATACGAATGCCTCCTCGAGGTCAGGGGCGGACCCTCCCGCAAGTTTCTTCGGCACTTTGCCAAGATCTTGGGCCTTGTGGAATGGTATAGGGTGATCGGACGCGTTATACCTTCAAAAATCAACCAGTCAGTCAATCAGAATAACAGCAGAGAAAAGGCCGTCAACAAAACATACTTTCTAGTGAATGAGGACTTGGCCGCAGTCGCTATTTTCACGTCCTTATTATCACCTACTCCGAGTTCCACTATTGTCTCCCAGTCCTCCTTGGACAAGTAGTACTCGTCCATGCGTTCAATTACTGTATCAACAGCAGCCTATCGTCTGTTATGAGTAAAGGTTGATTTCTGACAATCACATCCACTTACGGCACCTTCGTCCATCAAAGGCCTTACAACGTAAGGGAACAATGATGGAATGTATGTCTGTCGAATTTCGGCTTTGTCACTGGACACTTTCAACCTCATCCGTACTTGAACGTCAGCAAGTTGACGTGAAAGTTTCGTTTGTTTCGAATTTTGACCGAGCCACCTGTTATTCAAGCCAATAGTTATAACATGGACAAATCTAGGATGGATGGTAGACGCACTGAGGAAACGACATTGAATTAGGGCCACCGAAATGAACCCCAGAACCATACAAACACGATGCCGGTCTAACAGTTGAGCACACAGCATGTAGGGGCATAAGACTCCAATGTTGTTCAGGCCTACGATTAGTGATAAGAATGGAATGATAACGCGATAGACCTAGTGACGCACCCATGAATGAGGGCATCGACTAGGTCGCCATCAGATATCGACGCCGAGGCTTGCTCCATGAGTTTCAGATGCCTTAATTCCTTTTCAGGTCCTTCCAAGTTCCGTACTCTAGCAGGCTGACTTTTCAAGTAGTTCTCCTGAGCATTTCATAAGTGTACCATTATAGTAAGCTGTCATAGGTGCTAACCTGAATGAACAACGGAACGAAGGAATGATCTTGGAAGTATAATTCCATTTTGTCGTTGAGGGTCTCTCTTGCGGTGGAAGAGAAGAGGTACGGTCCAAGAATTTTCGAGGTGATGTCGAAAGGTGTCATGATTGCATACTTTTCATTCATTTTGACGCTATCGGGAAGATATCGTATAAGCTAAGCGGAAACCAAATCATCGCTGTGTGTACATACAGCGATTTACTTTCATCGAAATCCATGCTGTCGCTTGACAACTTCCACGTTGAGAGCATATTCAAGACTTGTCGAATGTCGGATTGCGAGCCCTGAATGAGCTGGTCTACAACATTGGCCGGTATCTTCATCTTCTCTCTATACCAGTTGCCGCTTAGTGAAATTGAATGGACGCAAAATCGCGGTGCTTACTTGAAGATGATGGACAATATTCGTGACCTGACCATTTGCGCCTGAGGTCTAGAACGCTGTCAGCACAAGCTACCACACTACCAACCAATGTACCTTGAAAAGTTCAGACTGAACGTTGTTGACATGAGCGGTTTCAACTTTTGTGCTCCCCGGTCATTAGCAATACATATAATCGGAATCTGACCATCGGAGGTAAGGACAGCGCAATCAATCAGGAGGTAAACTACCCACCTTGCTTTTCTTGATGAGCGCGTTGAGCGCCCCTACACCACCACGATCACCCGATGACATTCCATCGACCTCGTCCATGATAAGACACGTTTTATCGGTAATGGCCACACCAACGGAATTTGTAGACTGAAAATTTTGCGGATATCAAAAATCAGAACAATAGACAATGTTTTGACCTACCCCTACGCCATGAATGAAACCATCTAGAGACGTGTTATTGATGTTCATGCCGTTCTAGAAGACAGGTCAGACCGCTATATGTAGAAACGCAATTACACAAACTTCAACGAGTTTTTTGCTCCGCGTATCACTAGCATTGAGCTCGATGGGTGTGAGCCCAGCCAGCTTAGCGCAAAGGTGCGCACTAGTAGTCTTACCGATACCAGGCGGTCCTGTAATTAACACACCTCGGAAAACATTCATCCCGATCTTCCCGGGCTTCTTGAAACCGGATTTCAAGCTACTGGGCCTGTGCAGCATAAAGCGTTTAGCCACAACCCTCAACCAAGGATCGAAGCAATTACCAATCCTTTAGCCATTGGAGTAGCTTCTCCACCTGGCCCTTATTTCCACAAATTTCCTTAAGCGACTGAGGTGCGTAACGTGTGGTCCAGAGTTGCATAGAAAGGTCATGTTGTACCTCTGAGGAAGACTTCTCGCGCTTCTCCATTTCTTTCGCAGCTTTACGAATGTCTTCCCGTTCTTTCTCTAGCTTCTTCTTTGTTTTTTCATCAAGCCCACCTTCATCAGCACCTTTCCTGGTGGCAATCAAGTTCAAAAACTCGTCCTCGTTGAGTGTCTTGAGGTCATGTTTCTTGATTGCGGCTAGCTTGGCGGGACCGGCATTGTCTCCCAAGACAACAAAATTAGTCTTACCCGATGGTTGGAGAACGACGCGTCTGGAAGGCGTGAGCTTCAAAGTGAACAACTAGAGAAAAATACATACCCTCCGAACCGTTTCGCCAAGTCAATGGCCTCTTCTCGAGAAAAGCTGCTGAGTTCTCCGGTAAACACGAATGAAAGGCCTAACAAACAATTGGGTGCCCCGTCAGGGACCTCTTTGGATCCTGGTGCCGATGGACCGGCCAATTTAGCTGCCTTGAGTGCAGCCCAGCTGAAAGGACATCAGCGATGGGTGAATATCTGAAGAGGAAGATTAACTGACTTCGGTTTTGCAACAGCCTTCGTTTGTGGTTCTTTCTTGCTTGCAGGTTCGGATTTCGTCGACTTGTTCTTCTTTGGTGAGGCCGTTTTTCGCTTGGCTTTTGACTTGATATCGTCATCGTCGTCGTCATCGATAAAATCATCGTCCGAAACTGAATCCTCCATTTCATAATCCTTGTCCTTCCGAGAACTGGCTGACTTCTTTGATTTCGCTTTCCTGGACGAGACAGCTGCCTTCTTTCTAGGAGGGGAATCCTCCTCGTCGCTTTCGTCATCATCCACAATGATAGGAGCCTTGCGTTTCGCCGGTGGTTGCGGCTTCTCATCTTCGCTGTCGCGCACGGCAGTGCGACTTTTTCCTTTCGAGGGTACGACAGGTTCGTCATCACTATCGATGATTACCTTTGATGATCTAGTGCGTGTCAAATACTGCAAGTCCCGTAGATAACTAGACTCACGCATTCGGCATTGATAATGAGCTTTTGACAACTTCTAAGTATGGCATCACTGGATTAAACCAAATTCCTCACCGGCTCCCAACTGCTTTCATTGAGTCAATATACAACGTGTCAATGCAACTCGCCAACACTCACCGCTGCCCACTGACTTCTTGGGTTGAGATCCCTTTATTGTAATGATAAGTCTCAGAAGGTGCTGAAAGACGAAACGTTCATACTGCGGCGCCGACACTCTGACCAGACTTCTGACTCCCGCCAAAGAACATGCGGATGTCCTTCTTCCCGCCTTTGTCCGCCTTCGGCGCCATCTTCGCAATCAGGGCTTGTGGCTGTCGGTGACCCGAGTTGTTGAGTTTAATGACTGACGATGATGCACCGTCACATTGCCACTATACTGTCACTCCGTGACTGAACGCGAACGTGACAATCCACAGTACGAACTCTCTGGGACCAGACTGCACGCTTTAAATTGGCGACGGAGAGGTGAAGAGCAGAAAGAATTGTATCATCCGCATGTTTATAGCACTACCATCTGCTGTGCGATCCACTGTTGCTCACCCTCTATGGATGCGAGCCCTCGGAACATCTGATAGGACGCCCGGATCGAGAGAGTGACCCCGGGTACTCACTTGGACAATCCGGCGAGTTGCTGTCTCGGATTTTTCCCCTCTGTACCCAATTGAGTTACGGGGTCCGAGTTGGCATTTGCATCAAAGGCTTCATGAGGTTGTATCAAGCAATAATACATCTTCCAAGAACGCACGAGGTACATTCTTTCATTGATCCTGTATCCAAATCGGTGGATGACAGTACTAAGAAATGCTTCAGTATTGTGCAAAGAATTTCACAAAATCAATAAGGCGGACAGGCTCATTCTTTGTACACTGGCCAAAAGATACATCTTCAAGTTGTAGCTAGTTGTAGCATACAAATATGCTTATCTCTAGTACGGCTCCACTGTGTGATCATTAATATTCAATATAGCCCCCGAAGGTTTTGATGCGAACGCCAATTCGGGAACTCGGACCCCGCAACTCACTTGGGTACAGCCCCGGAAAGTTCGTTTCTCGATCGTGACAATCATCATAATCACTGCGCATCAATCGCCCACATACAGTACACGGTAACTAATACAAAACCACTTCTATGCGCCCATATTCGTGACCAAGACATCTGAAGAGTGTCTACGCTTTGGTAGAGTGTCATCATCAAAATGCGACTTTGGCATGTCCGAAACATCATCCATCCTCGTCTCTCTGTGAATAGCCACCGCAACCTGTGGTGAACGAAGGTTCCTTAACTGGTGAGGCTGATTTTTCGGTAGCGATCTTTCCACTGAAAAATTATCGGTACCGCTTCCGGTCGATCCATCAGGCCCTCCACCAACACTGCCCTGGCGGTTGTTCAACATGGTGACGAAGGAATTACTATACCTATGCCGAAGGTGAGTATTTTAGGTCCGTAATCTGATCATCTCAACTTACAGCTTTCCTAACACATAACCTCTAAAAAATATTTAGCATCCTCAGAGAGTGTTTATCTTAAAGGCCCACTCACGGACAGAGAAAGTAACTTGTTTTCTGGGGAGGAAATATCAGCGCTGACTAACATTATTCGAACACACTTTGGCATACCGGAGGTGCAATAGGCTTAACCACGGTGGTTAGCAAGACAGCCAAGGCGACCATAGCTTGAGCTCGATCAACCATCGGGCAGGAAAAATAAACAGCAAATGCACGTACCACTTGCCATATTCGTCTCAATCACCAATCTGATTAATTTTGTCATTACAGAAGATCTTCTCTTCCTTTCAAATGGCTTGCACCGAAGTAACTTTGCGTAGATTGGTAAAACATTCTTGTCCCATCGTTACCAGATACGCACCAAATATGTCATCATAGAGGCGATCAATGTATCTGCCACAGCGCTTCCTGCGGACCAAAGCTATACCACACCTTGTCAATTGGATCACATCAAGAAAATCCTGTTTACTGACAATCATAAAGCAATTATAGGTTGGATCCCACTCTTCGATGGTGCCGAGTTTTTGATTCTGACAAGAAGAGATCAGAGAAGCTTCTTGATGATACAAGTAAAAAAACTGATGACGAACAGCGATGCCAATCCCTAGTCCTCCAACTGTTTGTGTAAGGGCGGCCTATCCAGAGATCAAAATCATCACCGAGTGGAAATCAAGGTCGGATACGTACCACGAGGATTATCATTGTGGGAATTTTCCAATGGCTCAGATAATAGATCCTCCAACAGTACACCCCTTGAGATATGAAGGCGATAACTGAGCACAGAATAGGCGAATCGAAGTTGGCCAGGAAATATTCGCCAAGTTTCTTCATGTCTCCATAACCATAGACAAACCAGTGAAACCCGTCTGCGATCGTCATGACTGTCTGCACCAACTCCAAAAAGAAAATGATGTGAACTGCGGTGAGCGTTTGTCAGATGCGGTGATAGAATGGTAGCTTCAAGTATCGCCCGCACCAAGATTTCTAAGCCATGTCAGGTCGTTACGAAAAGAGGAAAGGTAGTTGTCTATCGCATTGTCAGATAAATTATTTGTATCAGGAGCTGTTGCTCACTTACAGTATTGCAGCGTCAGAATCCCGAATAAATATCCATTGAGAAGAATACCAAGGAACTAGCGAAATGAGCATCCGCTGACGAGACTAGAGCAGAAGTGGCATACCGGAGGTCCGGTTCTATTGGGGCACATGCATGTCAGTCACTGCAAAAAACGAAATATCGAACGAGCGTTACTTACAGATCGGCAATGTTCGGAGGGAGAGGGGGGAGGGGTTCCATGGAATGAAGCGTTGATCGAAGGTAACTAGAACCTCTACTTTTAAGCCTCCCGAAGACGTTTTGACACAGCCCTTGGTCACCCGCGCAAGGATCAAACATCCACCATCAGAGTCAGGCATCGGTGCCACTAAAGAAAATTAATCTGTTTTGGGACTGACTAGTTCAATCTAATCCGGGAACATGGGACGAAATGTACGTTTTTGCAGGGAAGCCCACGGGTGACGTCTGTCACCTCATTGGCTTTCAGGCAGGGTATTGAGTTTGATCGAGTTCCACAGTACCACAGAACGTCAGATGACCTACCATCTGATTGTGCCATCGTCAGGGAACTCTATTCTGTTCTTCTCAAGCACTTTTTACAATCGCATCGAAAGCGTGCTTCAACCACGTTTTTATTGGGTAATTATTACCTTGGATACCCAGAGTTTTATAGTCGTGTGCTGTTGTACCCCTGCTTGAATGATGAAGGCGGTCCAGATTTCATATCTCCGGTTTCATACCTAAAATATAGACGAGACGTGTTGACATCCGGAAGTCCACTTGCACATTGTAATCAAGCCGTACTACTCTCCCCGACGTATGCTATTTTGGTGAATTCTCGTAGATCATCGCTAGTATTGAATAATAAAATGATGAAACCGGTGTAGAGTTGGATTGTGAATACTGATGAGTCAAGCACTCCGAACTAAATTTGATGCGAATTAACTATAGCCTCGAGGTTATATAAGTTTTTGGGTGCATTGCACAACACCATTCATAAATGAGTTAGCATACAAAGAAAACCCATCAGCTACTAACAGAGAGAAGTTTCGAATCATAGAAGAATAATCGGGCAAGGCCATCGCTCATGAGTGGGAATAAGAACTGGGCGACAGATCAAGATTCTGACTATGTGGATAGGTCCATACTTGTTTGGTGATGCTTCCCGGGTGGTCAAAGGTACACCAATGGCAACGTCAGCTATAAACGCAAGAGCCACTTTCAACGGAATTGTTTTCGCACGAGTGTGGTACCTTGGAAATTAATTTGAATGACCCACCACTTTTCTTCAGTTCCAGTCGTTAGACAAATGGTTCTGGTAACGAGGTTGATCGCTGCTTCCTTGAGTCCGGCCGCTCGCTTTCCGGAGTGCGACCCAACTCCAAAAAAGCCCCTACTAGAAGTCTCTGATAGTGTACCATGAGTCACAATGGGACTCCACGAGCCACAAACCACATCATGATACTTCCTACTATAGAATTTTTACTCATAGCCCGCGCTTCCCGACATAGACCGAAATTGTTCTAATCTTATGCTAAATGTAACAGGCGATAAAGTTCAGTGATAGGACAGTATGATTATATCCCCAGCGCCACATCAGCTGCTATAAACTTAAGCCATCTTACGATAGTTATTTGTCAATCGTTATGAAGCTAGGATGGTCACCTGCGATGGCACAAGTGACTGCCTCAGGCTGCATCCAGTCTATAAGCATATCTCTTGAAAGATCAAACAATGATGGCGCCCGTCACCCAAAAGTTTTCCTAGCTAATTCAGGTCCCCGAACACAAAGACATATGAGGCATTCCCACTATTAACAACCAGTGCTATTCACACCAAGGGAAGGCACACCGTTCCAAACGGTCATAGTTATCTCAACGGAAACATTGAGATTCGAAAGTTCAGAAATATACCAACAATATCATGAGAAGTTGATCGGGATTAAGGTAAACATATGGTCTACTAATCAATCAGCGACAAGTAGGATTTTGCACGGACTCAAGATGATTGTGCAGGGATACAACTTCCAGAACAGCAGGAAAAGTGCCCCTAATAAATTTTAATTGAGAAACGCACGCCGGCTCCAGATTTAAGGATGACGTCCAGATGTTGTGGTGCTGTACTGGTATCAAATTCCTTTCTATAGCAAAAGTAAATGAAGGTGATTCGATCTGAAACATGTACCGGTGCCCTGTCTTTAGAACGAGTGTTAGTAGATCTTCTTTGATCGGGTAATTGAGAGAACGGACAATTACCAGGGAAAAAGCTGGCACAAGGAACGAATCGATTCTCACATGTGCTCCGAGCTTATACAGCTCTTCGACACCAGTACTTCGACACTCTTTGAGGCGAACAAACCTTGTCTTTCAGAAGTTACTCATCGTCACCGGGAGAAAAAAAGTAGCTTATAACAAATATCAGATGTCGAAGGACCTTATGATCGGAAAAATGATGGAGCCGGTAGCCAGCTGTTCCCACAGTGTTGGCAACTGTCAATAATCATGAACCTGGTGTTATCCAAGTGGTATAGGCAGTCGTCGAGACTCATTGTACGACCATCCAGAGGTACCGAAGGAGGACACCTAATTAATGAGATGGACCAGAGTACGCAGGGGCGGTGGGCATGAACTCCATTTGGGTCTGTTAGCTAGAAGGGCCAGGGAGGCGAGTAGTCAGATAAGGCTCTTACGTACGAAAGCCTTGGTACACATCTTGAAACAAGCATAGCTGAACAGTTCAAATGTTGGAGCCACGCTGCTGTGTCCCACACTGTCAGATTTGCTTAGCGAGTCAAGTTGGCGCGTCACTCTAAAGGTTGATATTAGTCCGGTTTTGTACATACAGAAAGTGTAATCCATGAATAATGCCGAAAGTAATGAGTGTGAATAGTCAACGTGATTGATAATTGCGTTACACATCCATCACTTAAAGGAGAGGTGCATCGGGGGTCGTCATATCTGAAAATGAGCGATTGGCACCAAGAATTTGTCTGAGCAGCAAATCCATGCGTTCCCGATCCTCGCCGATCCTTCTCATCTCTTCCGACCATCGTGCCTCTCTCTCTTCGAAGATACCTTCAAACGCAGAAAGGCTGTTGAGCGCCGTTTCGTACGCACGTCTCAGGTCCATTTCACTACCATCAGAAGCTTCTCCAGGGGTCCCAGATGACTCTCGGATTTTCTCGGCAAGCGATGCTTGGGGGTATGATCGGGTTTTGCGCCGGTGAGTGGCCATACGCTTAAAGCCGACCTTCAGAGGGGTCATATCAGGTGCATTTGGCTGTCTCGCTTGTCGCCGAATACAACGAGATCGAACAGTGAAGAGCTTGGTGGAATGAGAAGGGGCCGCCATTAATACCATAGTCGCATCGGTCTGTCTATCCAGAGCTTCGAACTAGCATTCCATAGAGATTAGCTATGTCCATTCAGTTGACTTACGTGACTTACAGCTTCAAGAAGACGTTCCCAGCCATTCTCCCATCGCCTACGCCTCTTCGATATGTTCTTAACGTAGGATGGATGGTATTCCAACTCCAAAAGATCGTCCTCATCAGTTTCATCACCCTCGTCTACCCATTCGCTATCTCCGTCATCCTGGACCAAGCCATTCCCGTTTGGAGTGTTTGACGTATAACGTTCTTCTCCCGCAGTCTCTTCGCCCGATGTAGACGGCTCGGGACTGGTATCACGTGGCTGTGTACTTTGAACACGAGGAGGAACAGATTTAATCTCAACCTCAGTGCTAAGTTTGCTGGCATGTTGTTTCTTTTTGCTGCGAAAAACGGCAGATGGAGGGCGTTCATGTCTTTCTATGCGTTCCAGGGCAGGACTAGATTGCATACTACGCAAATCTAAGGCGCGTCCGAGAGTCCTCCGAGCATGTAGGTGAGCCCATGGCGCGAAGTTACCTTGGAAAGGCGTAGTCGAAGGCGAGAAGGTTGAATCCGACATACTAGCCATATGAGTATTCTGAGCAAACTTTTGCCATTGACCCGCAATTTGCTCTCTGACCAAGTTAATATCGAAGTTAGGGTCGTGGGGATCATATACTTGTGGGCGAGCGTTCCTCGATATGTTGACGTTCCTACGAACGTGTTCAAATGGGGCGGGGTAAGGTGAACCGGCGAGGGGAACTGGGCTAGGCGTCACATAATTTCTCCCATTACGCTGATACATATGCGAGAAAGAAGCGGGAGAAGGGGCTGTGGTCTGGCTATGAGGTGTGGGAGGAATAGGCGCATCGGGCCGAGGCCTGTCGGCATAATGGGCTTCGGGATAATAATATTGGGAAAGGTCGCCATAGGCGTAGTACTCGTCCGGATGAAATTGTCCCCCAGTGTGATAAAGTCCAGAATAAGGGCTAGACTCGTCGGCATAATACTGGGCTGGTTGATACTGATGGTTTGGATCTACACTGAGCTTCCGCTGGACTGCGTGCTGTCCCCCCCGATAAGGGTTGTGAGGTGCCTGAGTGACGTTCGAGCTAGACTGTTGGATTGTCTCCTCGATACCGCGAAGACCAAGCTGTTCCATAGAGCCTGTACGCCCTGACATCCTGGCGGAAATCCGAGCGCTTAGAGGTGCTATGTGCATATTTTTGTCAGGAAGACCGACACTAGGTGACCTCGGTGTTTTGGCTCCATCGTCATCCGACTCATCGGAAAAATGATCTTGGCGGGCTAGGACAGACGAAGTCTTTTCAAAGTGTTGTTTATTGCCTTCGGGCAAGACATCAGACGAGGGAATGGGAGAAGAATCGTGGCGGGATGGATTGGCCAATTGTTCCACACCACTGTAAGGATCATCTTTGCCGACTCGAGGGTCGTCCTCTTCCTGAACAGGCAGAGAACGGACAGCGGTGGGGCGGCTTTGCAACGGTGGGCTCTGATTCGTCACTCCATATCGACCACGCGGCTCGTTGTTCACGCTCGCTACAGTAACGGGACGTCTGCGTGTTTGTACTGGAGGAGAATCACGTGCCATGTAGGCTGTATAGGTCTCGCCGGATGATCCTCCTTCAAACGGGGACGAGCGGGCGGACGAGCTAGTTGCTAGACGATCTGACAAAGAGGTCTGTGATTGCGCAAAAGTGGATGGGGAATGAGGTTGCCGGACCGTCGGACTCTCCCTCGGAGGAAGCGTATCTCGGCGTCGTGGGTCCAAGCTTGGGCTTGTCCGTTCAGCAACGCGGATCCTATCTTGGCCGAGGTCAGGGGGCGTGGCGGAGTCATTCCGTGAGTAATTAGAGAATGCAGGAGATCCGTTTTGTGTTTGTGCTTGTTCTTGGTCAGGCTTTTCGATCGCGCGCAACAGTTCTGGTGTGATGTGATAGCTCTTTTGCGTTTGTGCCTGTTCCTGGTCGGCCCTATCGATTTCGCGCAACAGCTCTGGTGTGATGTGATAGTCGTGATCGGAGTTTTGATACCTTCTAAGTAGCGCAACTTGGGCATGAGTGTAGTGGGTTCCGTTGTTAGCGTGATTTGGTAAGATCTGCGAAAGTGAGGGGTTCACTCCAACTTCATTCGGTGAGGTGGTTGCTTGCGGAGGCGTTGGAAGGTGACGTGGGAGAGAGTTGTTTGTTGGTGGCGAGGGCCGTGAGTTGGAAGAGCCAGTCGGGCTCGCTTGAGGAGGAATTTGTTGTGCAACGGCTTGCGAAGCGTACATTTGTGACACGGGAGGCACAGTTGCTGGGGGCCGAGATCGTTCCCGCAATGCTGAGGATGGTGAGGATTCACGAGGATAGATGGTTTGACCAATGCTT